>CM034298.1:42449508-43649508 GCA_019925795.1 Dendrobium chrysotoxum | reverse complement strand
AAGCTAGTGGTTTTGTAAAAATGTCTTCAAGTTGATTTTTAGTTGTAACATGATTCAATTTAATTTCTCCTTTGGCTATATGATCTCTAATGAAGTAATGCCTTATGTATATATGCTTGGTTCTAGAATATTGAATAGGATTCTTTGAAATGCAAATGGTAATAGTATTATCACAAAAAATTGAAATTGTGCCAATTAAAAATTCTAAGTCAATCAACTGTTGTTTTAACCAAAGAACTTGTGTCACACAACTACCTAAGGTAATATATTCTACTTCAGCAGTAGAAAAGGCTACTGAATTCTATTTTCTACTGGACCATGAAACTAGAGAATTTCTAATAAATTGACATGTTCCAGAAGTACTTTTTTGATCTACCCTGTATTTTGCAAAATCAAAATCAGAATATCCAAATATCTCAAAAGAAGAGCTATGGTTAGGATACCAAATTCCTAAGTTTTGAGTTCCCAAAAGATATCTCAATATTCTTTTAACTGCTATCAAATATGATTCCTTTAGATCAGATTGAAATCTTGCACACAGATAAACACTGAACATTATATTTAGCTGTCAAATAAAGCAATGCTCCAATTATTCCTCTAAATTTCTTTTGATCAATAGATTTTCCCTTGAGGTCCTTATCTAACTGCACTGAGGAACTCATTTGTGTAGTTACTGATTTAGTATTATCCATTTCATACTTTTTGAGAATATCCTTAACATACTTTGACTGACTGAGAAATGTTCCTTCCTTACCTTGCTTTACGCTAAAACCAAAAAAGTAACACAAGTCTCCCATCAAACTCATTTCAAATCCATTACTCAATAATTTTGAAAATTCATCACAAAGTATTTTATCAGTTAACTCAAACAAAATATCATCAACATATATTTGAACAATGAGTAAGTCATCTCCTATCTTTTTCAGAAAGAGAGTGGTGTCCACACTTCCTTTAACAAATGATCGCTCTAATAGGAAAGTGCTTAACCTCTCATACCAAGCCCTAGGTGCCTATTTTAGTCCATATAATGTCTTTTTTAATTTATAAACATGATTAGGGAATTTTAAATTTTTAAAGCCTAAAGGTTGCTCAACATAAACATCTTCTTGTATCATCCTATTCAAAAAGGTACTTTTAACATCCATTTCGTATAATTTAAACCCTTTAAAATAGGAATAGGCTAGTAAAACCCTAATTTTTTCAAGTCTGGCTATAGGGGCAAATATTTCTTCAAAATCAATTCCTTCTATTTGATTATACCCCTTGATCCCCAATCTAGCCTTATTTTTAATAATAACTCCTATATCATTCATTTTATTTTTGAACACCCACTTACTCCCAACAACACTTTGATCCTTAGGCCTTTCAATCAATTCCCAAACATCATTTATTACAAATTGATTCAATTCTTCTTATATAGCCAAAATCCAAAATTTATCCAAAAGTGCATGATTTATATTAGTGGGTTCAATCAATGATATAAAAGTAGAATGATTCACTTCTTTGATAATTCCATATCTAGTCCTAACACCCTCACTAGGTTCACCTAGAATCAATTCCTTAGGGTGACTCTTCAAAAATTTCCATTCTCTAGGAAAAGGGTTTTCCATCTCAACCTTTTCTTCCAACTTAGTCTTTTCAATTTCTTGGGTGATATTTTCAATATTTTTAATATGATCTTCCAACCTTATCTCTTTCGAAACGCCAGATTCATAAAAAATTACATGTGTGGTCTCCTCAACTACCAAAGCTCTTTTGTTAAACACTCTATACGATTTTCCAACACTAGAATATCCAAGAAAAATTCCTTCATCAAATTTTGGATCAAATTTTCCTAACGGAGTTTTCCCAATACTATGAATGAACACCTTGCATCCAAAAATATGCAAATGTGAAAGATTTGGTGTTCTACCCTTAAGAAGTTCAAAGGAATTTTGTTCAACTCAGATCTAATATTCACCCTATTCAGAACATAATATATTGTACTAATAGGTTCAGCCAAAAAATATTTCGGAAGTGCGTATTCTACCAATATGGCTCTAGCAGCTTCTATCAGTGTTAAGTTCCTTCTTTCAACTACCACATTCTACTGAGGGGTCCTAGGGGCTAAAAAATTATGATCAAGTCCTTTCTCTTTACAAAATTCTTAAAATTTTTTATTTTCAAATTCTCCTCCATAATCACTTTGAATTGATAAAATCTCACATCCTAGCTTCCTCTGAATCCAAGTATAAAAGACTCTAAATTTGTCAAACGATTCACTCTTATGAGATAAGAATTTGATCCAAGTGAATCTTGTAAAATCATCAAATATCACAAATCTAAATACTTTACCTCCTAGACTTATAATGCTAATCAATCCAAAAAGATCCATATGAATGATTTCCAATGGTTTACTAGTTCTAAGATCCTTAATGGAATGAAAGGAGGATTTCACCTACTTTCTTAATTGACATGCATCACACAAGTGATCTTTAGTAAAGTCTAGTTTAGTATCCCTCTAACCAATTCTTTTTGGGTAATTTTCCTTAAATTTTTCATGCTTGCGTGACAGAGCCTCCTACGCCATAACCATGATTCATCAGTTATTATTTTAAGACAAAAAGCATTAGAAGACTTAATACAATTTAAATCAAGTATGTACACATTGTTTATCCTAATTTCATGCAAAATATCAGTTCCATTTTGGCTTACTATGTAGCTAGTGGGAAAAAATTTTACACTATACCCCTTATCACATAGCTGACTAATATTAAATAGGTTATACTTTAAGCCATCTACCAATAAGACATTTTCAATGAAAAATTTATGCAAGTTTTCAATCATACCATTACCTACCACTTTCCCAGTGGTATTATCTCCCAGTATAACATTTCCTCCATTCCTAGTTTCCAGTGATATGAATTGCATCGTATCTCTAATCATATGCTTCAAACATCTACTTTCTAGGTACCAAATACTCTCATAAGGTCTTATATGAGAGCGTTTCTACAAAAAGATCAAACGTTAGACTTGGGAACCCAAACCAGTTTAGGTTCTCCTCTTGGAAAAAATAAACTTGATGCATGTTTGATATACTATAAATTATACATCTTAGGTCTCCACACTAGATGTGTTCTACTTTGAATTGTACAAGTGTGGGAAATATGCCCAGTCAATCCACAAGAAAAACACCTCACTCTAAGAAAAGGGTTTACTAGTCTATGTGCATTATAAGATCTTTTCCTAGGTGTCAAACTCATCTTCTTTTGCTTAGACCTAAAGAAATATTCAAGTGTGGGTGTCGTTCTATTTTCCTTAATAGTCTTTAATTCCAATTCAAGATATAAGTTTCGACATTCTAACATTAAAATTTCAATCTTCAAATCAATCTCTCTAAGTTCTATTTCTTCTAAAAGAACTTTACAATCATTTTTAAGTTCAGTGTGTGATGATTTTAAAAGTTCATATTTTTTGTTCAAATCATCAAACTCATCCAATAAAATCATGTGGTTGTTATCAATTAAAGCATGATCTTTCCTAAGGATTTCAAGCTCTTTTTGTAAATCTATAAATTCAATATTTTGCTTGGTATTCAGTTTTTTGAGTTTCCTATATGCAGAATGAACTTTCTCAGAAACTTCAAATAATTCATCATAGGCTAAGTCACATACCTCTTCTTGATCTAACTGATCAAGCTTATCGGCCATTAAACACAAGTTTGTGACTTCCTCCTCTGCTTCTATTTTTGAGGAATCTGAAGCTGAATCCGCCCAAAATGCTTTCTGTAGTCTCTTCTTGCCCTTCTTCACATTTATTTTCTACTCAACCTTCTCCTTGTTAGGATTAGCTTTACGATTTGGGCAATCAGACTTGATGTGTCCTGGCTTCAAGCATTCATAATAAATTACTTCATTAGAAGCCTTAGTATTTTTATGGAACTTACGCTTGTTCCACTATTGATGTCTCCATTGCTTCCTTTTCAGGAAACTTCTGAATTTTCTCGACATGAGGGAAATATCTTCTTCATCCTCAGGTTGTGACTGTTCACTCTCTGAATCATTCACTTTCAATGCAATGTTTTTCTCCTTCCGCTTCTCACCTACTTCAATCTATCTTTGAGTCATTCCTTGCTAGTAAGCAATTAGTGATCCAAGAAGATTTTCAATTGAGTAAACATTTAAGTCTTTCAACTCTGTTATAGCAGGTATCTTTGCATCATAAGTAGTAGGTAAACAATGAAGAATTTTATTTACTTTATTAACATTCATTAATTCCCTACCTAAGGCATGCAATGAGGTGACTATTTGTGTGAAATGAGTATACATATCAGTAATTGATTAATTTAATTTCATGTGAAATAGTTCATAATCGTGTAGTAGAATGTTCAATCTAGATTATTTTACCTCATTAGTTCCTTTATAAGTAATGCAAAGTCTATCCCAAATTTTTTTACTGGATCTACAGGTTGAGACACACATATAGTCCTCTAAATTAAGTAGACAAAAAAAACTATTTAAACATTTAGCGTTTAACTGAGCTAGGTCTCTTTCTTCTATTGTTCAGTCAGTCAAAGGTGTTTCAGTTAAAATGCCATCTACAAGTCTAGTTGGTCTAGTGTAGCCTTCCTGTACTAAAATCCATATATGATAATCAACAAATTGAAAAAGGTAGACATTCGTGTTTTCTAAAAATCGAAAGGGATGTTATTAAATAATGGGGGTCTTGTGATCGAATATCCTTTAGGTGTGTTACGATTTCCAAAAGCAACCATGATCATTTCAAAAAGTTATCTAAACCTTAATTTTTGAAAGCTCTCTTTGATACCACTTAGAAATTCTCAGTAGGTTGTTAAACCTAAGTCTATTATCCCAAGGCTAACCAAGAGGGAGGTTAATTAATAATTTTAAAATTTCTTGGTTATGTTTTAGAAAACCAATTTAACAATTGAGAAATTTATAAATAATATAAATTTTATGAAAATACTTTTTCAACCACTAAAAAAATAAAAGTAAATGCATAAAATAAAAATGCAGTAAAAAGTAAAGAGCAGACAACACCAAATTTTATAGTGGTTCGATCCAATAAGACCTATGTCCACTCCCCAAAGACTCCTTCTTTAGGTATTGCGCTAAACACTAGTGTCTCTCCTTTAGCCCCCACAGTAAGGCGGAGAAGCCCTTACAATAACCTCTCTTCCACCAACCCGATGCTGCAGAAAACCATCATGCCTTTTCACCCTCCTGGTGAAGGCAGAGAACCCACCATCCTTTTCCACCCTCCTGGTGATGGAAGAGTACCAAGCATCCTTTCACACCCTCTAGGTGTCGGCAGAGTACCATGTATCCTTTCACATCCTCCAGGTGTCGGCAGAGAACCAGATCTTCTCATAAAAATCTTCTCTTAAAAAGCCTTCAAAGAAGTAGGAAAGAACTATGAAGAATAAGTTGGAGATCCTCACCAATGGGCACCTTTGTGAATCCCCTCAAGAATTCCTCTCATAAGATCTCTTACTTTTTACTCTCAAATCACTCTCCCAAACACACTCCTAAGGTACACTCAAGAGAATTTTTGAAGAAGATTAATTTGACATTCAGTTTTTAGGACCCCCATATGCAAAGGATAAAAAAATCATCTAAAAACTAAAAAATTTTAAGTTTGATGGACATGCATCTTACCATATGATCATACTTCGTATGTATGAATAGTTCAAAAAGTATTGTACGATGTTATATAAACCTAATTTTATACTCTGATCGGCGTCTATATGAACCCATATCATACAGTACAATTAGTTCAAAAAATGAGACTTTTATTTGTACGAATGTGTATGAACCCCATTTTGTACTCTGGTTGTCATCTGTACAAACCCATATCGTGCAGTATGATCAGTTCAAATATACACCCTTTCATCTGTACGATCGTGTACGAACCTCATTTCATACTCTGATTGGTGTCTGTACGAACCCATATTATACAGTACGATCAGTTCAATTTTTTGTTGAATTCATACAGGACGAACTAGACGAGGCTAATTTTATACTCTGATCGGCGTCCAGGATGAATATATTTTGTACAGTACGATCTGAACTTAGACAATTTTCTAGACTTAAGTTAATAAAATCAGTTTTGGAAGAACACTCAGGACAAATCATCCCGTACGATCTTAAACTCACACAATACTATCAGTTTAAAAAAATATAAGTTTTGTCTCACTCCCCCAGTGTGTGTGTGCATAATTACCCAATTACAATCAAACTCTCTCAGACTAAATAAAAAATAAAAAATATAGACTCCAATTACAATAACCCCTAATCTAATCTGTTTTGAAGCCTTTAGTAGTCTGGAGTATGATTTTCCTGAAACGTTAGTACACATAAATAACACAGACCAAATATATCCAATATATGTTAGTAGAAAATAATAATCAACACAATAATATTTTAGTATCATCAAAAACTCATATGATATATAAAAATAAATTTGAAATCTAAAATGCAACACTGCCCTCAAATCCTATGTTAATAGAAGGCTAGTTGAAATCACCTACCATGACTTTGACCAATTCTTACATCTCTCTACCACTACCAATAAAGTTCACTCTTTAGCTTCTCTCCCTGACTATGATTGGACCCTACCAACACTACCCTTAGGGAGTCATTAGTCAACTACCACATTCCTCATGTTAACACTTTAGTGCAAGATGCTAGAATTATCCAACATATTCTTTGTAACTCAATAATTCCAAAAGTTGGGGATTAGATCAATATCGCATCCCTTTTATCCCTTACTACCTATTTTATAATGGAGGAAATTGATTTAAATGTTACGAATTTGCTTATTAGATATATTGAACACCTTACTTGCATTCGAGATCCTAGAGATAAAAGAAAGCCAAATATTACCTTAGGACACATCATTACCTTTTTCCTTGAACTAAAATATAATTTCTAATTCCCTTCACCACCAAATTATCTCCCAATTTTCTATTCAAATAGCTCCTTCCATGTCCTTCATAGCGCTCAAGTCTAAAATATTCACTATGTTGACCCCAAGCCAGAGGTAGTAGAAGGAACACTAGCACCAGCTCTAAGACCAGCACCTATTCAGTAGCCCTCTCAGTATGATGCACTTCTTTAAAGATTCGATCAGTGGGAGACTCATTTTGATAACTACATTGTAGAGTAGCACCAACAACATGAAAATGATGTGGCTTAGTTTGGAGAGCAATTTACTTCTATTCATCTATACTTCCAACCACCGCCACCTCCTCCTCCACTTGATTAGGGCCCTTCATACTTTAGTGTATCTTGTTATAGCTATTGTGTTTGAATTATTTTCTCTTTAGCCTGTGATGTCTATTTTATTTTGGTGTTTTTGTTTAGTTGTTCCTCCTTTTTGTGATGTTAAAAGGGGGAGTAACCTGTTGTTGGTTGTTTATACTTCCTTCTTTATTATAATTAGTTCACTATTTTGCCTTTATTTTTCTTGATCATTTTTATATTCTTTTTATTTCTCATTTTAAAATAAAACTAAAAAAAGAAAAAGAACTCTCCCTATTTTAAAAAATTCAACTAGTAAGGGGGAGCTTAAGACATAGCAAAAATTTACTTAAAATTAAAACTTAAAATATTTGCCATCAACAAAAAGGGGAAGGTTCTTGCAAATATGGACCCAAGCCTTATGATTTTGATGATAATAAATATTATTACATTCTCTAATATGATATTTCCTATTACTGTTATTATTGCATAATTATTTAATGAACACTAATATTTTTGGTCTGCCATACACTGTGCAAATTAATCAACTCTAGACTGGGTAGAATATGATTAAAGTGTCTTGAAAAGTTTATAATTTTACTTTTATTTATTTGTATCTTTCTTAAGTGAAGTCATGCATTTGGTGGATACTAAACTTGGTGACTATACACACACACATTCAAAGGAGTGAGATAGAAGAAAATTAGAAATGTAATTTTTTGAACTAATTGCGATGTATGATTCATATCGTACTGTACGATTAGCTATTCAGAGAATCATTAAGATGTCTAATTTTGTAATTAAAGCTATTTGAATTAATCATACATGACAATCAATTGAAATCAAGATCCTAGCCACCAATAACAATTTTGGCAGTATATTGAAATTTAAAATTTGTACTAATCATACCATACGATGGTGATCATAATGTATGACATAATTAAATCATAACTAAAATAATCCTATAATTAAGGAATAATTTTAAAATAATTGATCCATTCAGATTGTACAGGATGATTTGATTAATTATACTACACGACCTAATTTCCACATGGGATGATATTTATTCATCACTAATAATTCTGGATGATAATCCAAGTCATTTGAACTAATTATATTGGAAGATGCTTCAAATTAGACTAGACGATCAGCTCAAGTCCTTGAATAGATCATACAATAGCTTACCCTTTATAAAGTATTAACAGGGTTATTTGAATTAATCATACTAAATGATCTTAGATCATACTTTACGATAAGTATTGATAGAATTGAATTTTAGGGCTTTTTGCGGAGCCTTATATTTAATCTATTTTAATAAACCTGTTTCGAGTCTTTGGCTGCTGAGTGTTCTGGAGAGAGAGCTTTGAGAAGGGAGCTAGAAGAGCTTTAGGAAGATAAAAGAGAGAGCTTGTGCGTGAGGGAGAAGTGGTGTGAGGGATTGACATGGTTTCTCGAAATAAGTGACTTGTCGTATTTCTTCCAAGTGTGGGAGCTAAAGGAGAGACACTAAACTTTTAGTGCAACACTCGAAGAGGACTCTGGGGAGTGGATCTAGGTCATTATTTGATTGAACCACTATAAAAGTCTTGTGTGCTTATTCTGATTTCTTATTTTCTACACTTTACTTTTCCATATTTAATTTCTTTGATATATGCTTAGTGTAAATATGTGATAGTTATTTTGTTATGTTAATTAGACTATCATCATCATAATTTTAACCTTTGATAAGTCTATTTTCTTACGCATCAGGTGATAAATTTTGCTTGCTTTTTAATTACTTATATATATATATATATATATATATATATATATATATATATATATATATATATATATATATATATATATATATATATATAAAAGTTTTGTCTTAAAGTAAGAAATTGGTTTTTAAAATTACCAATTCACCCCCCCTGCCCCCCCTCTTAGTGTGTCTAGGGATAGCTCACTAAGGCTTAACATCCTACATCAAACTTTCATTATCACCAATCTACCACTTCATTATCCATAGCAAGAAAAATCTCACCCTCTATAAGGAATTCTCTATTTATAAATTCTATGTCTATGGGTGATAGAATCTTATGACCTTATACCTCTATAGAATTGGAATCTTCTTCTAAATAGGCTAATTCTTTTGTAAGCTTTGCTAGAGCAATCATCATTGAATCTCTTCCATGGGGTATTTGATAAAAGTTACTTTTAGAATTTTCTCAAGGAGCTTCATTGTATACTTATGATATTGGATAAGATTTTCCTTTCACACTTTATAGATCTCTACAACTTGGTTAACAACTAATTGTGAATCTCCAAATATCATAATTTCTTTAATCTCATTTAGGATCATCAACACTTATCTAGTTATCAGTGCTTCATATTTAACTTCATTGATTACACAAGGTTCTTATAAGTGATAAGAGTAATACATTAGGCATTTTTCTATAATTATAAATATTATTCCATTTCCATCTTTCCCTGTGATAATATCTCGTGATCCTTTATCTTTTTAATAAGATGCAACACCATCAAAATATAACTCCTACCTAGAGCTTTTCTTTATTTCTAAATTCATAATCTACTTGTTAGGTAACTCATCATTTGTAGGTGAATCAGTAGGAGCTGGCTATGTTACCAAAAAATTTGCAAGGGGTTAACCTTTCACAGCATACAGGGGAGTAAATATTATATCAAACTATGGTAGGATCATTGACCATCGGGCAAATCATCCAAAAAATGCCGGATGAGTCATGAGTATTGTAATAGATTAACTTGGAATATTAAATTTTCATTTTGATATAATATGTAATGCTTTAACTTGTGAGCAGTAAAGATCTAGACTATACAATATTTCTTTATATGTGGATAATTTTGATTAGTTGGAAGTACTAGCTTTAGCAATATAGTGCATTATATTTTTCTTCTCATTAATTTGAGTTAACAAGGCACCAAGAGATTAGTTTAAAGCTGTAGTAAACGAAATTAGTGGATTTACTGATATAAGGTAGTCAGTGTCATCAAATACTATTTTATACTTTCAAAATCCTTCTGACATTTATCATCACATTCGAAACAGGCATCTTTTTTGCATAAAGCTACAAATGATGGACATTTTCTAAGTAAATTATATATGAATCTTCTCATATATGCTAAATTACATTGACAATATCTCAGCTGAGTCAAACTTCAAGGTTGTTGTCAATCTAAGATTGCTTTTATTTTAGTGGGATCAATTTTGATTCCATGGGGTTTTATCAAAAACATAGAAACTTCCCTAAAGTAACACCAAAGACACTTCATAGAATTTATTTTTAAATTATAGAAGTGTAATAATTTGAAAAAAATCTTAGATTATGCAAATGGTCTTCCCTTTCATGACTTTTAATAACTAAATCACTAACATAATAATTCCCTTAATAGTGGATCAGTTTGTCAAAATCCTAGTCATAGCCCTTGGTATGTTGCTTCTACATTTGTAAGTCTGAAGGGAATAACATTACAGAAATAGACCCCTATCGGTGTTATAAATGTAGTGCACTTCTCATAATCAGAATCCATCTTGATTTAATTATATCAAGATGATCCATCAATGAAGGACAATATTTTGTGCGAAGAAGTGATATCTATCATCTGCTCTAGTATGTGCAACATAAACTCATCATTAAGATAGGATTTATTTAAATCTCTAAAGTTAGTATCGAACTAAATCTGAACATTCTCTTCTTTATTGGAACACTACTGGCCAACCAGGTTGGATAAATTATCTTCTTGATTAAAACTAATATTGATCAACTTTTTAGCTATAACTTGTTTCATTTCTAGCTGCATGTAAAAAGAAGCATATTTATGGGAACCATGCCAGGTTAAATTTTGAGTTTGTGGACAACCACATCTAAAGAAAATCTAAGCATTTCATCATAACTCCTAGAAAAATAATCTTTAAACTCTAAAATCACTTAACCATGTTACTTTCTTCATCCTCATTCAATATAGAACTTATAAAGATCATATGATGATTTTCTTCATATCCCTAGTTAACTTATTTAAATCATCTATGGTTAATTTCATCTCCTCTTCAAATTTAGGTGTTGCAACCCTAACTTAAGAATCCTCTAGACCATCTGAAGTCTCTACATAAAGTTTGTTGAAACATTTAACATTCCGTATAAAAAGACTATAAGATTCTTAATTATTAGTAAATATAAAGAAATATTCATCATCTTCAAATGGACTAATAGTACCAAATCCAACACCTACCTATGATTTTGTTTTGTAATACTTTATATTTTATAGGTTTTTAAATTGTTGGGCTTCACCTCTAATTGGAGAAAATGGTGTTAAACCTAAACTAATTTTTTTACACTATAAGATACAAGTCAAAATGTAGTTCTACTATTACATTCATGAATGTGTCATCAAGTATTACATCAGTGTCAAAGCTTTTAATCACAAAATGAAGATATTTGATTATTTTATAATCTGGGCCTGGGAGAAAGCAAATTTAACTATCAACCTAGCTATACCACCCTGAGATAGTGGGGTTAGAGTTATATTCTCCACATACTTCTTAATCTTCTCAAGGGTAGAAGAATCAAGATAATCTCATTAGTTACTTAGATCCTATCCTTGTCACTATATAGCACTAAAGATGCTTTAAACTTTAGTTTGTCAATCAAATACATATATGTTATAGCCTATTTATTTTGCTCAAATTCTCATGACTCATTTTCCGAACTAGACTCCAAATCAATAAGAATTACATACATCTTTACTTGTATATTCTCTTTTCCATTATTCAATTTTCATTCATTTTTCCATCATATACCACTCCATCTAGCTTGTTGATCCATTCTAACACCTCTTTGAACATGAGGGGTAGGATGCCATCGAATATTTTGCACAATATCAAGATAGTCTTCTTTTTTTTTCATTTTATTTTGTTTTTCTTTTTTATTTTTACTCTATCCAATGGATTTAAAGTTTTTAGAGAAAATTGTCTATTTTTTAAGAAGCCAGTATGTAGCATCTTTAGAATGAGAATGGCTGTTGATCTCCCTTAATATAGTGTTCAATAGCATCATGAAAATATTTCATACACTAATGAAGGGAGGAAGGAACCATTCTATATTCGTGAAGTTAGGGTCTACCAATAGAGCATTAAAAGAAGCTTTTTAATCTATAATATAGAACCTAGCATCAATTTTTAGGTCACTATCTCTAATAAGAGGGCAATAGACTAAAGCTCAGTTGCCTTTTTTGTTGAATCCTCATAGCATCATCTTATCTTAACTATGTTTATGAGTATCTAGCCTTAGATATGAAAGAGTTATAAGACTCATAATATTGATGAATGCACCTGAATCAAAAAGGATACGTAACAGACTGAAGTTATCTATATTCATAAGAAATAAAATAGGTGATTACGATTGGCGATTCCCTAAAACAAAAACCACATAATAAGAGAAGGCATTACATTCTTAATGTGACTTTTAGAATTGACAAACCACTTGTTAAGCATAGTATAGGTACTAATATTACCACAAAAATGATTAAACTTAAAGAAGTCATCAAAATGAATCCACACTTTAGTAGCAATAGGACTAAAAATAAAAATATGATTCATATTCTCCATATGGGAACAACATTGAAAATGAGAATGTAAGGCAAAACCTTTAGTAATAGAATATCATTAGTAGGAATGTACATATGCATAAGCCTCCAAATGAAAACAACAATAGAAATGGGGATTCTTTTTTGTAAAATCACAGAAAATACCAAAGATGCAGGGTTTTTAATTCTAAAAAATTTTCTAGCATCTTTAATACTAAAGGTACCATTGTTATAAATTTTAAATAATAGACAATCATCCATATGAAAATTAAGAGGAATCCTCAAAATTTGGCTAATTCTAAAAAGAGGGATGACACCAAAAACCTTATTAACATCCCACATATTGTCAGTGATAAAATAGTTCACTTTAACAGCCAAGGTAGAGTTCGTGTTAAGCATTGAGTTAATAGAATATGAGATAACCAATGATCTTGCCAGAAGAAAATATTTCCTTGGCCTAAACCCCATTGGAGTAAATTCTCAACATCCCATTTAATGTTACACAATTTTTAACAAATTCCAGTGTCTCCTTTCTTTTGATACAACATAATAGGATGTTTTCCAATGCAGTATTTAATGGCCATAAACTTGGCCCATAGGCTTTTCTTTGCATGAAAATTAAACCATAATTTAATAAAGAAAACATGAGCCAAATCAAACATCCTTTTACAACCCAAACCACCCTCCTCAGTCATCCAATAACAATTACTCCAAGATGACCAAATTAATTTGGAGTGAGTGGAGTTACCACCCCAAAATAATTTGTTAAAAAGTCTCTCCAACCGATTACAAACAGAGATAGTAGGTTGAATTATTTGAATGATGTAGATGGGAAGAGAGAACCAAACACTCTTAATAAGTGTAAGTCTCTACATAAAAGACAAGAAATTGAATTCCTATGAAGCAAAATAATTATGCACATAAGAAATAATATTGTTAATCTGATCTTGAGGCATAAAAGCTTTGCATAAAACCAGTGATACCTTCAATGTTGTTAATCTGATCCTGAGGCATAAAATTGGAAGTAATAAAAGAATACTTCATGTTATTAACAAAAAGACCTCTCAAATTCTCAAATTTATACAAAAATCTCATAAGAATATTGATAATATTCAAGGAACCATTAGAAAATATAATAAAATCATCAGCAAAGCTAAAATGAGTAATAGGAAGACTACCTAAAGCCTTATAGAACAAATTAGTGTTATGATCATAAAGATTATCAAGGCCTCGATAAAGGTATTCCACAGTTATAATGAAAAGAGAAGGAGAAAGAGGATCACCTTGAATTAAACCTTGAGAGGCTTTGAAAAACCCATTGCTTTTACCATTCACAATCACAAAAAACTAACAACTTTCGATGTAATTCCTATAAGATGGATGTAATCATAGTTAAAACTAAGTAAATGTAAAATGACATATAAGAAAATCTAGTTGTTGTTATCATAATATTTAGCAACATCCAATTTAAGGACAATGTTGCCCCCTCTCACCATAGTATCAATATCATAAAGCAACTCTTGAGCCAGCAAAATATTATCAGAGATAACACAACCTTAAAAAAAATCAGTTTCATAAGGAGAGACCAGCTTAGGAAGTGAAGTCGTCATACAAGCCATTAAGATCTTAGGAAAAAGCTTACTAAAAAGGAACAAAGGCTAATGGGTTGAAATTCATCCCAATCATTAATAACATTCTTCTTAGGGATAAGAACAATGGATGTAGAAGAAAAAAATTTTTAGAAAAGTGTTACCAGCAAAAAATTCCAAAACCGCTTCATGTAAATCACCACTAATAATGTTCCAAGCTTTTTTAGAAGAATTTAGTGCAAAATCCATCAGACCCAACCACTGAACTAGAGTTGATGGAATTAAAAATATCCAAAATCTCTTTAAGAGTAGGGGTGGGTGAGAGTCATATTGTCCTCCTCACTAATAATAGCAAGAATGAGATAGGGTAGGTCGATAGGATTAGGGGAAAATTTTTTATTAAGTTTTTAAAATGGTGCACAACAGAACTAGCAATGTCATCACCATCCTCAAGGCTATTACCATCAGAAAGAGAAATCTTATGAATGTAATTCTTGGCTCTTTTTCTTTTAACAAGGGCATGAAAATACTTAGTATTATTATCTCCCTTGATAAGATGCTTGGAGGTTGCTTTTTGTTTCCAAAAAACCTCCTCTTGAGAATTTTTAGCATCTTATAGAAGCTTAAAGTTCTCATCACTACGAACAAGTTGATAATTGAGCTCTATAGAATTCACCTTATCTTTAGCAACCACGATATTAGTAAAAATATTTTTTTAAATATTCTTGTTCCACCAGTTAATTTTGAACTTTAACCTTTTCTGCTTGAACCAAAGTGTATTCATGCCATGAATATAATTATTAGGATGCAAGGGAGCCTGGCAATTGTAATGAACCATAGTTAAAAAGGAGCTATCTAAAAGCCACATGTTTTGAAATATGAAATTAGGAGGAGAACCCCCATGATGCAACTTGATACCAATTAGCAGGCAGGAATGATCGGGGAGAGATTTACTGAGATGATCCACATATGTACCATTATAATAATCAATCCAAAAATTACTAAAAAGAACATGATCCAACCATTGCCATAAATTACCATGATTCCAAGTGAAGGAATTACCAAAAAAATGAATGTTAACTAAATTACAATCAAATATCATTTTGGTAAAATCCTCCACAGATTGATAGACATAGTTAGCACCACCAAGCCCTTCAAAGGGAGTAGCTATAGCAATAAAATCACCACCTACAAGCCAAGAAAAAGAAGTCATGGTATTAAAGGTGGAAAGTTAATCCCAAAGAGACCTAGAAAAATAAGAAGAAGAAGCATAAACGAAGGAAGCAAAACATTTAAACTAAAAAACTCGACAAAGTAATGAATTAGTTTGGTGAAATCACCAATAACATCAATGACCATAGGATCTTTCCAAAACACCAAAATCTTATTAGCGGTATTAGCCAAACATTTATTACTGCCCAAAAATCAATAAGTGGACATCAACCTAGCAGCATGAATTAACAGTTCAAGCAAGACTAAAATAGAAATATTATAAACACGACATAAATTCTTAACCCTAATTTTAGAGGATGGGTTGCCAATTCCCCTAGCATTTCATATAAGGGACTTCAACATTAAAAGAGGTTTCTAGCAATTTGAGAATGAGTACTCCTAAGAGATTACAAAATTAAAATTTTTTTCCTATACTTCTTATCTTGAACTTTAGTAAAACTATTATAAATATCCTCCAAATTAACCTTAGTCAATATCTTTTTAATCGTAGAGTCAAGTTTCTTAAAAATATAAGAATTCCCAACATTAAATGAAGAGTTCAAGGAATCTTTAATAACAATGTTTGAATTAGATTCATGAATAAATTCCCCATCTTCCACATTATCCTACACATTGAGGGAGGGACCATTAGTAATAGTTTTCAAGCAATCACCACTATCAGAACTGAGGCAATAAAATTCTGCCATATTATTATTAAAACTAAAAGTCATTTGGGATAATGCTAAAACATTATTATGTTTAGTATAAATGATAACAAATTAATCATCTATAGAATTAGTAGCATTAATAAGTTGACATTAAATAAGCAGATTAGATGAAGGATAAGATCCCTTAGTATAAATAGGTTGCAAAACTTTTACATTACTCACAAGTAAACTGACATTATTTACAATAGGATCAACCTCAAAAGAAACCAATGTTTCATTAAAACTAACATCGGAAGGTTGATGATCCTATACAGGATCATTAGGGACTGGAGTGTTACAAACAGATTGGGGTTTTGCACGTGAGCATTGGGGTCCTCAGCTAAATGGGAAACAAAAACACCACCTTATTTTGAATATTTGATAGGATTCTTTTGTTTATGAAGATGAGGGTACAAACTAAAACATTCGAAAATACCATGCCTATGCATTTTACAGTGATTACAAAATGTGGGGAAACTTTCAAATTCAACTTCTATAAATAAGCCAAGTTTTCTATCCCAAGCCATATTTCCTTGAGGTATTTTTCGATAACATGTAATTCAACTAACACATGAGCAATAAATGTATGAGAAATAGAAGTTATAGCTTAATTCATCTATAAAGGCCAACCAAAAATAGAGGCCAAGACAAATAAAATATGATAGTTAAACATATGGAAACACAAATTAGGAAACAAAATCCACACAAAAATAATAGGGGATTCTTCCTTAATATCAAAATAAGGAGTCCATTTTAGTTATCATATTTGGTAAGTATTAATAAAGTAATATCTTCTAGAAAAAAATATGGCTATAATCCAAGTCATTCGATAGTTGGATCACTATATGATGCTGATCCAGAAGACCAACAAAGAATGACCTAGATAACTTCAAATTCACAAAAAGAGCTCGAATCGAATCCAGACTGGGATGACATAAAGAAAATTTTCCAATAAGAGTAGACTCCAAAGGGGTAGCTAACTTAGCAATCGCATCTTCTCCAAACATTAACATAGGAACTCCTTTGAAAGAAGTTTAAACCAAAGAAAATAGAGGGGAAGAAGATGAGGCACCACTAGAAATAACATCTTTAAATGGTTAAGAGTTACCATTATCAAAAATACCAAAAAAACTCATAGTCTTACTAGTAGGAGCTGGTTTGCAAGCATCCTAAGGATTCAAGGATGACAAAGTCTTCATCGAACAAAAAATAAAAAAGAAAATGCAATAGAATAGGATAGGATAAATCAAAAGAAAATCCCCCAAGGGCAAAAATTACCCCAAGCCACGTCGATCCACAAAAATAATACCCAAAATAGAATAAAAAAACACTACGAAGGCCTAAAGAGATAAGTAAGAGGAGAAACCACAAAATTGCCAAGAAGAATGTCAAAGCTTAAGGGGTGATTTTGGTAGGGTTTCCAAAGACTGCTAGGAATGATTGAAGGAAGTTTTAGGTCAACATGTAATTATCCAGACTCAGTCTTAAAGGTTCCATCTACAATTTTCTATCAAGCTAAAGCATCTTATTGGAATATGATTCCTATCCATTATAGAAGTTAGATGTATTATATTTGCCTCATATACAAAATGACATCAAAAGTCTCTTACAAACAAAGCATCCTATCAAGGACAAGAGCTAGGGACTAGTCATCCTCCCTTGCTTATCATTAAACTCTATAGTTAATAAGTACTAAGATTTAGAAGGTAGGAGTGATTTGGAATGAAAAATTGCCTCCCTTCTTATAGGCTAAAAATAATTGTACCATACAATCAATACACAATAAATCATCCCACTATAAATTATATATAAAGACTGGCTAAATCATACACTCTGATCAGTATAGTAGAATAAGATCTTCAACTTTAAATACTACTATTATGTAGTTGGCTAATCTTTTTGACTAAGTCATATCATCCAATATGATTAGGTCTTCATATTGTAAGATGTGTAAAATTATTCATATAGAACCATTAATTTTGTAATTAATTTAGTTAATTATCTACATTCCAACACACATCATATAGTTTAAAGGGATTCATATTGTACAATTTGCAATATATATTCATCCTATTCTATTAATTTTGTAATTAGGCCTTACAAATTATGTTGGTCTATGTACATCATATATTATAAGTGAGTTCATATGATATGATTTGAAGAAATTTTTTGAACTTCTATTGATCAGGCCCTTTTGATTCATGCAAACAACATCTAAACACAAAAGAAAAATTAGAATAACATAATAAATAACACAAAATAACACATAAAGCATCAACCATGACACAAAATAATAAATAAAGAATAAATATAAAATTATCACTAACAAAGAAAAAAATAACATTTGACCTATTGGTTTATAAATTTAATTTAATAAGTCCTAGTTTTGTTCTGATAATGCTAAATCTATCAAAGTGGTCTATAAAGATATCTGTCAAATGGTTCTTAGAGTCTATGAAGTAAATTTTAACATCCCCATTAGTCACATGGTGATTTTATACCAGATGTCAATGTGCTTAGCCTATGAAGGCTCACTTGGTTTTTTAGTGATATATATAGCACTCATGTTATCACACGTTATTGGAATTATATCCACTTGCCATCCAAAATCAAGAAGATATTACTTCAACCATAAGACCTAAGCAACACAACTTTCTACAGGTATATATTCAACCTTTGTAGTGGATAAGATTGTGGAATTTTGCCTTATACTAGACCAAGGAACTAAGCTTAGTCCTATAAACTAGAAAGTCTCTGAAGTGCTATTTCTATCTACTTTGTAGTCGACAAAATTGAATCAAAGTATCCTATTAATTCAAATGCTAGTCTATTTCTTGGATATGACATACCCAGATTTTGTGTACCTATAAGATATCATATGATTCTCTTAACTACAATCATATGGGGTTCATTATGGTTAGCCTAAAACCTAGCATATAAGAAAATGCTAAACATAATGTTAGGCCTACTTGTATTTAAAGAAATAACGAGCTTATCATTCCTTTATAATTCTATTGGTCAAACAATTTTTTATTTGGATCCTTATCTAATTAGGTAGCCAGGCTCATAGGTGTATTCATACTCTTGCATCCTTCCATATCAAATTTCTTAATAATTTTTTTTATGCTTCATCTTTCTTAGGAAGGACACATCTTCCCTTTTCTTAACATTGAACCAAGAAAATAAGTCAGCTCACCCATCATGCTCATCACAAATTCACTACTCATCATGAATGAAAACTCTTTACATTGTTCATCCTTTTTGGATCCAAAAAGAATATCATCCATATAAACCTAGACTATCAAAATATCAGCTCATATCCTTTTTATAAGTATTGTGGTTGTGGACAAATTTTTCATTCTTTTGTTATGTTTGGCACAAGATTTGATTTAAAAGTTTCTTTAGTCAAATTAGCATAGAATAATGTTTCACTATCTATTTGAAAAGAGAAACTTAATTTATTTTCATAATGAAAAGTAGCATAAGGAATATTCAATTCATCCAAAAGGATAAAAAAAAAAAATTCACTTGTCATTTTGAATAAGAAACTAAATCAATGTATTTATTTTCATAATTAAACAACATAAGGAATATTCAATTCATTCTGAATGATAAAAAAAACATTCACTTATAGTTCTGATTATGAAACTAAACTAATCTGTAAAATTAGGTTTGTGTCCATAGATTCTTCCCCTACCCTAGAAAGAAACTAACATTGGGTTTAATTTAATACTCGATTCTAAACTTCTTGTAGGGGCAAGCCCCTATAATTAATTACATCTCCAAAGAGAATTTTTTTTTGTTAAAGTGAAGACTAAAGATTTTTAAATTTATATAGATCTAAAAAAGGGCTTGAGCTAACAAAATTTTAATGTACATGCTTTAGATTATAAATCTTTAATTTGGATTTGTGGTTTAAATTTAGACTTTAGCTTTTTGCATTTTGGAAGGGTAGAATAGATGGAGCGTGTTAAAACTAAGGAGGCGTATATAATCTAGACTTATGCTTGCCTAGAGTGACCTGCTAGCTAATAATCCTAAGCACAAATAATTGTCATATGAATGCAAGATTAGATGGCTATATCCTAGGAATCAATGAGTTATAATATAGAAAACTTTAATCAGGACTCTATAATATGGACATGATCGTGCAATGAAATGATGCATGAATAATAATGTATAAATAAAATTTTTTATTCATTTATAGTTGATTAAAGTATAACATAGGATTTGCTATAAATTAAAGTGTCCATGCTCCACCAATAGCATACATGGATTTTTATTCCTATATAATGTAGATTTGAATATGATTATTTTTGTTAGTCTTTAATCTTCTAGCTTCTAAATCTTTTAAAGAATTCAAAAAGATAATGATCTTCAAAGGAATAAGAGTAATTTTCTTTCGAAACCTACACATATTTATATAAATAACAATTTTTAAATCTATTATAACTTTTGACATTGTAAAACTCAATCTAGCTATATGAGTATGTAAAATATTTACATTTACATCAATGCCCTTATATTTACATTATTTCATAGTTACATTCTACTTTGCAGGAATATAAAAGAGTAGCACATAAAAATGCACATGTATTATGCTGTATCAGTATATATAGGTAAATATAAAATGACCTAAGAGCCTACTCCAAATGTGCACCAATAAAAACATAAAAATGGCATTCAGATTATAAAAAATAAACACTCCAAGTATGAGTATCCTCTAGGCAAGGCACTCCATAAACAGACCAAACCAAACCATCAACCTAGCCAAAGCTAAAGTTGGTTGTCCTAGCAAACCATCTAAAGTGTGTGTATAAGACTATATGGCTTGGATAGGTCTTAGGCTTTATTATTTTGAAATTGTTAACAATTTGTTTGTTTGTTTAAGGTCATTGAAGGTTGGTTTGAGTTCAAGTGCTTTGTGATTAAAAGTTTTAAGTTTAGTTTAGGGATGTTTAGATTGTCGTAATGATTTAGCTTTAGAGTTTAAAGAACATAGCACTTAATAACTTCTAAGTGTCAGACATCATTGATTAGTAAATCTTAAGCTCAAATTTATAATGTTATCAATCCTCAAAAATAATGGTAAATAGATTGTATAGAGCCCTTCATTTTAATTAAGTATTATAGTCCTTAAAAGCTTCAAATGATATACACACATCCTAATTTACCCAATCCAAATTTAAGCTCAGTTGGACCACTGGTTAAAAAGTAATTAAAACAAATTAGTCGGAATTCAAACACAAATAACTCTCTGTACAGTGGTCAAAATATTTTGAAATTATTTTTAAAATAAGATTTGACTCAATCTAGTTCCAAATATCCAAAGAACTCAAGATTTAAAAAAAAAAGGATTTATGGTGAATTTTGAAAGTTTTAGGTAATTTTTTGAATTAATTATCCCTTCAAATCCAATATTCAAATGGCAGCCAATAATTGTGTAGTGGTGAAATTATTGGCAATCATAAAAAGGTGACTATTACACGTATCACATGATCGGAGGCCCTACCATATCACTGATCCACATCAGTGTGTGAGCTGATTCATCAAAATTATGTCATTCATAATCGACGGCTACTATTAGGTTAGATGAAATTGCGTGCAAATAACCAATTAAATTAAATAAATAAATGGAATGATTTGGCTAGATCTCAGCCTCTGGACCAAATATATGTCTGATCCGATGATTGAGATTAGCCCATACCCATGTAGTTCAAATTGAAAGGGTTTGGAAGAATTACTAAGTCTTCTTTTATACTCATCCAAACATGCACGGATCCCCTCTTAGGTAAGGGTGGGCAAATGCCCACCCTAAAAGAAAATTTAATATAGAAGAGGGGTAATTTTGGAATTCTGCCACCCTAAAATAAATTTTGGCCCTAATATGAGCCATCTTGTGTTGTTTTGCCATCCAACCGAAGTATTTTGGTTGCTTTCATCCTCAATTTTTAGATTCTCCTCAACCAAATAAGTGGACAAATTTTTATTTAATTTAATTTTGAGTAGGTTTAATTTCATTGTGAATAGGAAAGTAGATGAAATTCTTGCACTTATACTTTGAAAATGAAAGGTTTTGGAAGTTTAAACAATAAAGCAATAGTTTTTTTTACTCCAACTCATATGATTAATAAAATCAATATTAAATTGGAAGATAAATGATTAAAATTTTCTCTTTTAATTTTGATAGCATTATATTGGCTAATTTAAAAAAAAAAATTATTTTATTATTATTACTATTTAATGTTATTTTATTATTATTACTATTATTATTATTATTATTATTATTATTATTATTATTATTATTATTACTATTACTATTACTATTATTATTAGTATTATTTTATCCTTATTATATTTTAATTTTTATCTAACTAGTTAAAAATTTGCCCACCCTAGAAAGGAAGCAGGATCTACCCCTCTATCCAAATTTATTGAAATTTCAAACATAGCTTCCTCTTACTTAGATGATGAGTGGGGAATGTTTAGAGGCTTTAAAAATCACTTTTGAAAAAGCTTTCTTTTACCCCATAAAAAGATTTTTCATTAAAATAAAAAGTGGGGTACAAAAAGGTACAAACTAGAAAAAAATTAAACAATGCCTCCCTAACACAAAAGAGTAGGCAAATAGACAAAACCAAGAAAAGAAAAACAAATAAAAGAAAAGAGCTAAGAAAAAAACTCCTCAACTAAAAATGAGAGATACCCCATAGACAAGAAGACCTGAACACTGAACATTTGAGGGGCCCAAATCCCTGCCCAAGATCTCATCAGTTGCTTTTTTCCTCTTTGAAGGCATAGTGGTGACAAGCCCAGCTACTATAATTCTTTCTGAAGGACTCTAGGTCTTTTCTTGGAGAGGTTCAGTCTGTTTTTGTAGATATCCTACTACTAAGAACTTTGAGTAGTGAAAACAATAGGCTCTGGGTTGAAATTAGCTGACATTGGAAAGGGGCGTCTCATTTCATGGCCTTTAGAAGGTTTGGCAGGAAGATGGCCTTTCTACTTATTCATTCTCCTTTTAGTGACAACATTCCAAGTTCCCAATTGGTCCGAAGGTTGGTAAGATGGATAATCGGAGTGCTGTGTATGCACAAGAATAGCTTGATTCACCATAGCTAAAGGTTCAAGAGCGTTGTCAATAAACTATAGCTTAGTATTGCAAGGGAAAGGCTCCACTTTATGGCCAATAATTTCCCAATGAAAACAAAGATGAGAAATATCCTCATACTCAACTCTTTGAAAAAAATATTCCATTTAATCCTTTAACCCAAAAGATCAGGGAGAGTTTCTGAGTAAGATTAATGTAGACACACACTCTAGCAAAAGAACTTTGACCCCAAGAGGAAGCAGAGGTTCTCCTATTATAGTAGCTATACATGCAATATTTGAAGGATCCCAACACATCAGTGGAAGTCGAGGAAATCAAACCCAAATTGGCGAGATGAAACCCTTCATATCCTCAAGAGAAATGGAGCATGACCACCGATCAAGGCCAATTTGCTTCCTGCCACAATCCCAGGACCACCCTTGAGGATGACATCATGAGCTTGAGTGCTTTGAAAAATACAAATAAAATAATTTGGAGCAATGGTGATCAATTAAAACTCACCAACATAAGACCATCGCCTTGATAGCTCACCATTGAGGTAAGAAAAAAGATCTGCTTACCTAGGAGTATCCAAACTAGAGCACATTCCAATTTAGAAATATTTTCTTAAACTTTGTCAAATTAAAGGTTCAAGGAAATTCCATCCTAATCAAGCACCTTTTATTTGGGAATCTTGTCCAAAGGAGAATAAGAGGGCATTTTTCCAAGCAAAATGGCCTAGGCTTTGATCACTAAACACCCCAGACTATTTTGGGGAATTTTATTTACTAGAAAGGGGCTAAAATTCTGCACCAACTATTCCTAAGTTAAGAGAAGTAGGCTAAGATGCGTTAACACAAATAGTTGGAGTGCAATTTTCTGTTACTAGAAGTTCTTGAGCATCAGCAATGGGGGAGTTAACCCTACAAAAATCCAATGTTCCATCCAAACTATTCACACAATTTAAAACAACATGTACATTAGAAACTAGCATACTCGGATCAGTCACAACATCCACACACAGAATGTTTGGATCAGGAAAACCAACTTGCGGTAAGCAGTCGGACTTAAGCTCACAGACAGAGGAAATGGCCCAAATAGTCCCCAATGAAGGCTCACAAAGCATGTCAATTAAATTTGACTCAATATGCTCTGACATATTACTGACAAAGGAGTTCAAGTCCCAACAAACACTGGAGAAGTTCCGAACGGACTCCATAGTAGACTCACGATATAGGTTATCATCCAAGGAAAGCAGCTCATGATCCTCAAAAGAAACATCTGTAGCTAAATGTTCAGAATCAGTCGCTTGGGCATCCTTAAAAACTTGCTCGCAAGCCTCAAAACCCATGCCTTCCAAAACCTTCCAATAATTCCCTTTCCTAGAAGCCTTCCTACCATCACTACTTCCACCGGAGCAGGGACAAGACCGTCAGCCTCTCCTACAGGCCATCTTCAACTTATAGTTGCTTATCGGGAAGAAGAGGCGCAGATATTTTGTTTAATTTCAAAATAACTAAGCATCACAAATAATGTTTTAAACTCGGGTTGGGAAAATTTCTCAATCTATATAGTGAAACCCCTTAGTTTTAAACTCTATAGACTTCTAGAGATATCCTCAAGATCTACCTTGAAGACCTCAAGCCTTGAAATCCTCTGGATGAGAATTTATTTGAGTGGGAAGATTTTCACTCTCATTCTCTCTTAAAACTATTCACTTGAACTTTTTTGGAGCTAGAGTAGGCTAGCGAAGGCTTGAGGGAGGTTTGGGGAGTTACTATGAGGCTTGGGAATGCAATGAACCAACCTTTTCCTTAAAAAAATTAAGGGTATTTATAAGAGAGAGAAAAGTGTAAATAAACTTGATTGTGACTAAGTGCATGCCACCTTAATAGGCAAAATAATTAAGGATAGACCAATGGGAGCAAGGTAACTCACCCAAGAAAGGACAACCAATGCGATTCAGCTATAAAAAAGTTATAACTTAACCAATATTTGGTTTGAAATGTACATTTAAATGATTAAGGGGCCATTTGGTCAACCAATGTTGACTTGGTCAACTAGGGTTGACAATGGGTTGGGGATCAGTCCAATCCATTCCAAATATCATTTTGAGTTTGTTGGAGGTGGTCCTATGGTTTGGGAAGATCTCCATTCATGAAATATAGTTTTGAGGGTTTTATGGTCTTTTAGTCAATAAAGGTTGACTTGTTCAACTAGGGTTGACCATGTATTGGGTTTGGATCAAATTCTTTCTGAATGATATTTTGGACATGTTAGAGTAGGTTTTATGCAATGGTGAGGCATGAATGCATGAAATGTAATTTTAAAGGCTAAAGGGGTCTTTTGGTTAACCTAGGTTGACTTGGTCAACCAAGGTTGACCATGGATTTGGTTCAGGTTCAATGCATTCTAAATCATATTTGGAATCTATTATAAGTGGTTTCTAGGCTTGGTTGGATTGAGCCATTTTGAAGTTTATGGAAAATTTAGTTTCAACATACTTTGGGGTTTAGGATTAGGTGCTATCATGGTCAACCATGGTCAACCAAGGGTTCAATATTGGTTCAATGCACCATACTAATGGCAATGATCAAGCTTAATGGGTTTGAGGTGGTTTATAAGATCAATTTTCATAATATGCCATGTCTAGTGGCATGGGCTATAAATATTTGAAGGCTTTGTAGCCTTGGGAAGTGCTTTGAATTTATGGGGATAGAGGGCTATAAATGCTACCAAATGGATAGGGTTGACCCTAAGAACATGTTTAATCAATATGTAAGTGACTGAATATGAATCCAATATCATTTGGATGAATTTTAAGGTAACTAAAAATTCTTCAAAAATAGGTTATGGATCAAGGGATTTTGGGATGTTTTTTAACATTGGATTTTGAAGTTTTTGATTTTAATTAGGTTTGATTAATGGATTTAGTTTTGAGTTTATTGTGAAGGTAAATGATTGGAGGAAGTTTTGAACTTGAAATGATCATATTACTGAAGATCATTTAGTGATTATCTGGTGATTGATTAGATGATCAAATGACAACTAAAGGTGATTGTCAAGTGTTGATTTTGAGGTTAGTGATCTAATCACTATGCCAAAGAAAAGTTATGAATTGGATTTGAGGTTTGGATTAAAGTGAAAGTTTGAGATGGTTGTTAAACCTCATTGAATTAGCCTGAGGCTCACCAAGAGGGGGGTGTATTAGTAATTTAAAAAATCCTAAGCAGGAATTCTATTCTTTTTATTATTTCTCAAAAACTTTGAAATAAGCAGTTTGATCACCCGATGCGGAAGCAAACAATTTAACAATAATTAAGATAGTGATGATTAAATTCTAATTAACATAGTAGAATAGTAATCTCAGATTTTCACCAAGCATTTATCATAGAGATTAAGTGTGAAAAGTAAACTACAAAAAATGAAAATGCACACCAAAAAAGTTTATAGTGCTTCTGGTCTACCTTGACCTACGTCCACTCCATGGAGTCCGCCGCTCCAAGGATTGCACTAATAAAAAGTGACTCTCCTTTTTCTCCCACAGTAAGGTAGAGAAGCCTTTATATACTAACTTTCACTAAACTTGATGCAACGGAGTTCTATAAGCTATGTCACCTCCCCTGGTGATGATAGCGAACCTTGAATCATTTTTCTCCCTCTTAGAGAAGGCAGAGAACCTTGAATCCTTTTTCTCCCTCTTGGAGATGGCAGGGAAGTAGAACCCTTTCAAAGGAAGAGAACCTAAAATACTTTTTCTCCCTTTTGGAGAAAGCAGAGTACCTCGAGGACTTGAATTAGAAGCCTCTCTCCCAAGAGAGCCTTCAAGAACTCACCAAGGCCACAGAAGGAGCAAGGGTGTAGCTAGCCCGAAGCAACCATGTCATCCCCTCATACTCCTTCTCCCTCACTCTCAACCTCACCTTCTCCTTCCTCTCAAACCCTAGATTTCTTTCAAAAGCTTCTATCTCAGAGTACCTTCAATAGTCACACTATCCTCTCTTTTATCTAAGAGATTCTCAAAAACAATACTTAAGAATAGGCTTCAAGAAGCCCTAATAATTCTAGTTGGCCATCACTATTTGTATAGTACCATTGGAGTTTGTATAGTATGATCAATTCAAAAATTAGACCCGCCCAGTACGATGTAAATTGTCATTCAAATGAATTATTCAATTTTTTTGAACACATCATATAGTACGATCTGAATATTATCCAAAACTTTCTGTTTGATTTCCTCTATTCCTATAGGATGATTTCTTGGATGATTGGAAATCATTTCTATCAATCATCCCATACTGCTATCATCATATAGTACGGTTAGTTTATTTTAGGTTAGTCATCCAGTATGATGTGAATAGTGTATAGTACAATTAGTTCAAAAATTATGATTTCATTCTGTATGATCTTTGTGACGACCAAATTTTATCTCTACTAGTTGTACGGTATGATCCAAATTTTATAGCACATTCAGGTATCATTTATTAAACTATGATTTGATTGACTAATTACGGAGGCTAATTTAAGCAAGATTTCAAATATTCGTATAGTATGATTCACATCGTACAGTATGATTAGTTCAAAAATCAAATTTCAAAATCTTACTTAATTTAATCTGGTGGCTATGGTTTTTAGATCGTAAAAAATCATATAGTATGATATAGATCGTAAAACCAATGGTTCAATTAGCCGTTAAGCCCATTCTCTCTATAATTGGTCGTATAGTGTGATTATAAGTCATACAATATGATTAGTACAAATAAATTTCAACTTAAAATTTTCACTCCCCCTATATGTGTGTGCACGGTCACCTAATTACATATACTCTTATGTGGCTAGACTAAACAAATTGAAAATAAAGAAAATAAAGTATAGACTCTTTTACTTGACATCCTATTCTACAAAGTCTTGAGTCTAGCTTTAGCCTTGAGCAGTGTGTATTTTACCTGCAATGTTAGTGCTTACAGACAAAAGTAATATCCAAAATATTTACTGAGAAAAGTAACAATTCAATCAATAATATTTGTCATCATCAAAATCACAGATTAGGGGTCCTAGATTGCAACATGTAGCTCAATTATTTATGTGTGTAGATTATATGTTCAATGTGGAGAATTGATCTCACTCAAAAATGAGGTTTATAGTGGTATCTACAATGCCTTTTATGAAATTTAATTCTAATAAAAAGGTACTACACTTATTATACCATGCTCAAGGTACTTATTTTAATCCATATAGGGTCTTTTTGAGATTATAAACATTATTTTGAGTATTGTACTCTAAAATTAGGGGTTCTCTACTTAAACATCCTCTTTTTTTCTTATACATCTAGTAAAAAATAAATCCTTTAAAATAACCAATTGCTAATAATAGTTGGATGGTTTCTAACCTACCTATTGGTTTAAAGGTTTCTTTAAAGTCTATACCCTCTATTTTATTATAATCTTTAACTAAACTAGCCTTATTTCCTACAACTAATCCAGAGTCATTTAAGTTGTTTTTACATACCCATTTCATACTTATGACACTTTGATCAATCGATCTAACTACTAACTCCTATACATTATTTCTAGTGAACTGATTTAATTCCTCTTACATTATTATGATCCAAGTGGGATCTGATTAAATTCATCTTTTAAAGATTGATCTACACTCATGGGTCTAACATTTTAATTAATATAGTGTGGTTAATCTCTTTCCAAATGCCATGTCTAGTCCTAACTTCTACAGATGGGTCTCCTATGATTACCTCCCTAGGATGACTATAGGCATATCTCCACTCTCTAAGAGATTACTCTTGGTTCTTGCCTCTATCCTCTATCCTTATATTCATAATTTAACTTGTAATATTTATCATATTCTTACCCTTCTTTAGTGAGAACATCCCTATAAGTCTCATCAAATACCATATGAGTTCATTCTATCATTATCAACATCCTTTTAATAAGTTACTATAGGCTTTTCCTACATATGAATGCCCCAAAAGCATTACCTCATCATACTTGGTATCAAACTTTCCTAAATTATATTTTCCATTATTCAACACATAATATTTGTACCCAAAAACATGTAAGTTGAAAATATTTAGTGTCCTACCCTTCAGAATAAGGAATTTAATTATACTTGGATCTAATATTCACCCAATTCATTACATAGCATTTAGTGTTTACTACCTCAATCTAAAAGTATTTTGGTATTCTATACTCATTCAATGTAGCTCTAATAGCTTCAACTAAAGTACCATTTTTCTTTTCCATTATGACATTTTGTTGGGGTATTTTAGGTGTAGAAAAATTGCATTTTATTCTTCTCGGAAAAAGATTCAAACCTATCATTATCAAACTCCCCTCCATGATAATTATGGATGGTAAAGATAGGTTGAATCTAGGTTAAGAATGTCCTAAAATCCTTAAATGAATCACTTTTGTTTTATATAAACTTAGTCCAACTGAATCTAGTGTAATTATGTATAATCATAAAGCCATATGATTTTTCTCCTAAACTTATATTGCTATAGGGTCCAAATAGATGTATATGTAATATCTCTAGTGATCTATAAGTGCTAATCTCCTTACCTAAGTGAAATGGAGGCTTAACATATTTTCTTATTATGATCTTTATAAAGGTACTCCTTAGTGAATTATAACTTTGGTACACCCCTAACAAGGTCTAAGTGAGTTATTTTGTAAGGGTTATCATGCTTATATGATACAGTCTCCTGGGCAATGATGGGGTGTGGGCGTGCATGCATGTAGAGGTGCATGAAATATGCTTAGATTTTCTTTAATATAAAAGCAACAAAATAATACAAGTGCACGCGTTGATCAAGTAATAAAAGTGATATGAGAGAGTGTTGATCCCATAAGAAAGTGCCTTGTTACTATGCTAATGTGCCATTACTATCTTTTTAAGTTATAATGTTTATCCTACACAATGAAAATCAGATTTGGATTCTATCCTAACTAAGAAATATTGAAGAAAGATTTTCACCAGTAGAGTACAAATACACTCTCCATACTCCTATCTTCTTTAATTCCTTTGTTTCTCATAATAAGGTAAGCCAACCACTCTAATTGGTATAATTTTTTCTCCTTTGATCCCCCTTAGACTTGACTCTAAGGTGGAACTACACTTAGGAACTCAAGACTCATTGAAATGATAGAACTCCCATACAAAAAGATTGAAAACTATTTATATTTAGTATTTAAATAAGCTTAGGTGATATGGCATTTGACATGGTGGTGTCATAGCATTATAATATGAACTAGGGCCTTGGTGCTGCTAAATATGCTCCTCTATGACACTGGAATGACCCAACATCGCTATTGGATGAACTGACATACCATTCAACTAATTTTGTGTGACATCACATTTTATCTACTACTCCACTATGGTTCTCTAAAAGTTGAGGAGTACATTAGTCGAATGTGTAATCCAGCACTACGGTGTTGTGCAGTTCACTTCTCTTTACCTCAAATTCCTGAGACTCCAGTGCTATGATGCTAATTTATGGCGCTACGGTATTGTAAAGAACAACAGTGCAAACCTTTGTTACTTTAGGTTACTAAATTAAATGACATTTTTACCAAGGCTCTGACATTATAATGTCCTAGTCTGGTGTCAAGGCATTGATAATGTTGTGGTGCTGCAGTGTTGGTCCAATGCTTGTAAATTTTCTTCAAAAGTATTTTCTCCACAACATCAACTAAAAATAATAATTTTATTGCAATTTAAGATAATGAAACACTACATAAGTTTTACTTAAAAAATTCTATTCAGCTTAAGCTCCTGCTTGTCCTCAAGCAATGGCAAAATCAACTATTTATCAGCCACATTAGCCTAAATAAAATTTTGGCAATTTAAAATGAACTAAAATATAGGCCAATGCAGTACCATTTAGATGTAAATTAGAATTATCAAAGTGTTGCAATTTTAGTTTATACAATCATATGTAATCATCCTAATAAATTATCCTTGTTAACATTCAAATTGAACTCATCTTCAATAAGTGTAAGTGCGTTGTTGACTACGGATTTTAGAGCTGAATAATAGTTCATTTAGAAATTGTTCGTGCTTGTAGTTAAATTAGTACTTCGGTTAGAATTCATCATATGCATTAGTTTACTTAGACTCCCTTATTTGATTTAAGTATTAGAACTCTTTTAGGAATGTGACTACATCATATACCAATTTTTAATAAAGTGCTCTTTTTTGTTTTCCTTTCTTTCTTTTCATTTGCTTGTTTTTCATGAGTTTCTTTTTTCAAACATATTTGAGTACCACAGTTATGATTTTTAATATTTGTTTGTTTTCTTCCTTCAATAAACCCTAAATTAAATTATTGTAAGGATTGTTATAAGCTCACTAATTCAATAGTAGAGTTTATAATGATTTTCATAATTTAATCTACACAATCTCTTTTTTTAAATTTAATTATTCAATCTTGAAACTATTAGTTAGTGCTTAAGTGTTTAGTATTTGAAGTTCAAGATGAGATATTTACTTAGATGCTTTGTTTAGTTTATTTTTATGATATTTAAATTAAAATTTTTTATCCTTTGTTTATTCAATTTAGCACCTAAGGTTTGTATTATTTTTAATTTAAATAATTTTTAATTTGGCTAATTTTGCTATCAACATGCAAATGGTATAGAGAGGATAATTTCAACAGCTAAGAAAAGTAGGGAATTTTACTTAGATGAAAATTTAAACTACACAACAACAATAAAAATTACAATAATAAACAAAATCTACACAACTAGATATTAAAAATAAACCAACATGCCTTTCCATTTAGAATGATAGTAAATACATAAGGAAACTCAAACTACCTAATAGTAATGCTAATAGTGCAAAATGCACTATTCCCCTGAAAAACTAAATTAGCATCCACATGTAATCACTGACATCACAACAACCATAGCTATCATAGCTATCCATAAGTATCACTAGGGATCTCCCTAAGAAAAGAAAATATAAAAATAAAGAAAAATAAAAAACACCAACAATAATAACAACAAGCAACCTTCATTCTTTCTTTCTCTCTCTCTCTCTCTCTCTCTCTCTCTCTCTCTCTCTCTCTCTCTCTCTCTCAAGAACAACTAAGGCAAAAAGTAAAAAAAAAAGAAAAAAAACTCAATGTCTTTATCTAAATCCTCCTCCTCATCATCATCATCATCATTACAAGTAGAAGGGTTCCACATGAAAGGGTCATAAATAGGGGCAATTAAAAAATTAGGATTATCTGGATTTTCAACAAATGGACTCCTCCTAAACATTACCACTAATGCTTCATTGAACTCAGAAGTGTATTGGTAATATTTCTCCTACATGTATGAATAATGGGCTTACCATCCCTATTGTCTTCACAAAAATCAATAAATCTCTCCATCTTCTCTCTCAAATTGAGCACTTGCTCACTTAAATATCTTGGGGTCTAGTATTATGCTTACTATTATTAGGTTGACTAGCTATCTGGGGATCACTTGGTCCTTCCTCCTACTCATCACCTTTTCTCTTAAAACCATATATTTTTTGCTTTGTGAGAGAAAAATTGGGAAATAGTTGCACCTCACAAGATGCACCTCTCACACTAGTAGCTACACAAAGGGAATATATAAGAGAGGGATGACCTAAACCAATAGAGATTGTACTTATAATGAAGTACAATAAGGAAGCATAAATAAGCTTTCCCACGTCAATAGAGTGACCAACCAGAATATTATAATTTAATAAGGCTCTATCTTTAGTAATATCACTAATATTTTTACTTGGAAAAAAGTGGGATAAAATAAAGTAGTGTCAAGCCTTTGATAATTAGGTTAAATAAGATGCTAAAAATTAGTCACAGTTGCATCCTTTCTTTCCAGATAGCTCCACTCCTATAATTACAAAAAACTCTCAACAACTCTTGAAGGTTAAAGAAAACTATATTAAAGGGGGGTATACTCATCAAGCTCCATATCCCTAAGGTTATACAAATGATTAATACTCTGGGAATCAAATGGTACCCACTTCCCTCTCACAAAGCATTGGTTATGTTAAGCTTCTTTAGCATTATCAACCATTACTATATTCACTACACATGAACTTGGCTCCCTAAAAAAATTTTCCCAACCTTGAATCACAATAATCTGCATCACCACCTCACCAAGGTTTAGAAAACCTCCCTCAGTGATTAACTGCTTACTTACAAAAAATTGGGTGTATCGCTCTTTAGCTGCAGCTAAAATAAATCTCCTCCTATCAAAAGAGAGTTTCACTCTCTTCTTTCTATCCAAAACCTTAGGAGCCATAAGAAATTAAGAGCATTGAATGAAAAATGTAAAAACACATGAAATGAAAAAGAAAAATTTAAATAGTGGATAGTGAAAATGAAAGAAATAAACCCTTATATATATATATATATATATATATATATATATATATATATATATATACATAAATAAACTTAATGAGTGTTGTAAGTGTTACGAAGAGTAACACTATGGATCTAGAGAAGCACTGAACATTAAACATGGAGGCTAATTATGGCAGTGTGCGTGAAGGACACATCATGCATGAATAAAAAAATGGAATGATAGCTTTTTGACCAAGGAACCACTATGGTGTTTGACACGTGAGAGCATTATGAGGCTCAAAAAGATCACCAATATAGTTCTATAACTATTAATAATTGTTTTGACCTAATGATGTGATGTTGTAGGTAGCACTTTAGTGCTCCATAATAAGTCATAATGAAAGTAGTTACATCGTATAACAGCATTCAATAAAATGCAATGCCATTGTATCAAATATAGATTCGGCATCAAGGTGCTAGATGAATTAGCCCTAGAGCACTACATGAGTGGAAGTAGTGTTGTGGTGCTTAATTAAATTGTGTTACAACCTTACATAATGCCCATTTTCCTAAGACTTCAGTGCAGTGGTGCCCGATTCAGATGCTGCAGTCCTTGGCAAGCAAATGTTGTGGTGCTCTAAGACCCAATGCTACGATAATGGATTAAATTTTTATCTTATGTAAATTCTTAAAAAGTTGACATGAAACTATTTTAGTTATAAGCATTCTTAGTAATTCACTCTTAACACACATATAACAATTTTTTATTTTGAAATAGAAATAACATTAATATATGTTACCCTCATTTTTTATGAGGTTAATTCTCCTAATGAAGCATCCAATCTCTACATTCAAATCATTGAACTACATTCCAAACCTCAAATCCAATTCAGCATTGTGCTTTGGCATAGTGATCAGATCACTGACTTTAAAATCATCACTTGACAGTCACCCTTGATTATCATTTGATCATCTGATCAATCACTTCATAATTACTAAATATTTATTAGTGATATGATCATTTCAAAATCAAAACTTCCCTCAATCATTGACATTCGCATTTAAATCAAAGCTCAAACAAAAATCAAAAACCAAATTCATCATTTGAAAGTCATTAGTGATTTCCATCTGATTATATGTTCAATCATTAACAATTATTAATAATTGCCAATGATATGAATATTTTAAATCTAAGACACCTTTAAATTATTGATCAAATCAAATCCAAACCAAATCCATTATCCAAATCTAATGAAAATCTAAAACTTCACAATTTAGTGTTCAAACCCAACCCAAAACTCCTTAGTCCATAACATGTTTTTGGTGAAATTTTAGTCACCTCAAACCCAACATAAGGACATTGGATTCATGATTAGTCACTTGCATATTGATTAGACATGTCCCTAGGCTCAACTATATTGATTTGGAGGCATTCCAAGTCCTTTAACCCCTTAAACCTAAAGCATTTCCCAAGGCTGCAAAACTTTTAAATATTTATAGCCTATGCCACTGGACATGTCATGTTATGGAAATTAACCATGGAAACTTTGTCAAATCCATTGGACATAATCATTGACATTTTCATGATACATTTAACTAACATTGAACTCTTGGTGGAATTTTGTAGATAATGATGCCAGCTAAACCCTAAAATCTAAAGCTTTCTGAATCTAAATTTTTCATAAACTTCAGCATGGCTCAATCAAACCAATCCCTGAAACCTTCTCCAACATATCCCAAATATGATTTTGAGTGCATTGAACTTAAACCCAACCCATGCTCAACTCTGGTTGACCAAGTTAACCTAGGCTTACCAAACGGTCCCTATAGTCTCTAAAATTGCATTTACTGCATTCAAGCCTCAACATTACACAAAACCCACTCTAACATGTCCAAAAATTCATTTGGAAAAAGTTAGACCAAAACCCAACCCATGGTCAACCTTGGTTGACCAAGTCAATTTTGGTTGACTAAAAGCCCCTTAAACCCCAAACTTGCATTCCATTCATAGAGACCTCCACAAACCTTAAGATCATCTCTAACAAAATCAAAGCATCATCTGGAATGGGTTGGACCAAAACCCAGCCCTAGTTAACCAAAAGACCACTTATACACTAAAGCATATATTTCAAACCAAATGATCTCACTAAACCTTGAGACCACCACCAATAAGTCTAAAATATTATTGTGAATTGGTTGGACCAAACTTTAACCCTTGGTCAAACCATATTGACCAAGTCACCCATGGCTGACCAAAGTCTTACATAAACCCTTCAAAAATTCAAATCTAATGCTCAAGACTTTGTTTAACTAAATTAACCCATGAGGACTGCCCATTGAGTCCCTAAGGGTCACCCAAAAATTTTTCAACCACTGCTCTCACTTAGTTTAGCCACATGGCTTGAACCAAGTGGACCCATATGGGATATCTTGAACTAAACATAATCTTTCTTAGGTTAAATTACATAAATATCTGTAGTAGGTGTCCCTTAACCCATTGCACCTATCCTAATTAGCCCAACCCATGGGTTAACCTAGGTCAACCAATTGGGCTAACCCAAATCTCCAAAATCTAAATTTTTAAACCATTTGCAACCAAACCCAAATTGGATCCTATAAACCATTGAATTTTGTTTTAAAATGTTCATTGCACATTCCATGCCAAGCTCTAGCCATGTGGATAGATGTTGTGGTAAGAATTTTGAAAACAACTCCTATGCAATGATTGGTTTGGTTATAACTTCCCAAATAACATACCGCATGGCCTATACTTTTATGGATGAGCTATCAAGCTCCTAGTAGTTAGTCTATAACTAATTTGGCTGCCTTGGGTATCATGTATTTGGTTATAAATAAGGCTAGGTGCACTACTCTCTCTCTCTCCTAAAAAAACCCTCCATTTTTATGATGAGAGGGTTGGTTCATTATATTCCTTAGCTTCATAGGAACTCTCCAAGCCTTCCCCAGGCTTTCACCAGCCATCTCAAGCTCTAGATATTCTCAAGTGAGAATTCAAAGAGAAAAGAAAGAGAAAATCTTCCCAGCCAGGTAACTTTCTATCCATTACTCTTTTGACCTTGAGGTCTTCTAGGAAGATCAATAGGAAGACTTTAAGAGTCCATAAAGGCCAAGATCAAAGGATTTCACCATCTAGATTGAGGTATTTTCCCAACCCTAGTCTAGAAAATTCAAATTGAAATAGCTTTCTAAAAAGTCTTTTCATTACTCGCAAACACTTTCCCACTATTTATCTGAGTGTAGGGATGCTATTTTTAAAATTTTATCTCATTTGTATTAGTGTATGAGAAGTTATAATAATTCTTATAAACATTTAAATTTTCTTCTACATGAATTTTGGTTGATCTCAGCCAACAAATCAGGTTTGTATCTAATATATGGGCGGAGATCTAACTAGGCCATGCGAGCTGTCTAATCGATTCAAAGGATAGATCATATAGGAACTTGTCTAACGGGAATAGGATCGTTGATCCTAAACTACCCGAGATCAATGACTCTAATATCTAGCCTATAAGGTTAAGAGAAATGGTGGAATGGCTGAGCGGCGAACACGTGTCTGAAAGTTGCCAATCCAATGATTGGAATTGCGTGCACTGCTGGTAATGATTAGAAAGTATTTTCAAATTTGAATTAAATGGCTAAAAAAATTACATAAATTGCTAACTTTTAAATTCTCAATAATTTCATTTTTCATCCAAATCTTGAGTTATTTGGCTCATTAAAACTATCTTGAGCCCAATTTTATTTTAAAATTATTTTCAAAGTACTTTGACCACTGTATAGAGAGTAATTTAGGTTTGAATTCCTATTCATTTTCTTTAATTACTCTCTTATTAGTGGATTAATTAAGCCTAAATTTGAATAGGGTAAACTAGGGTATATGTGCTACATTCCCTAATTTTCTTGGGTCTTGATGATCAATGGAATTATGTGAAATTAATTTTAAAAGTTATGGGTCATAATTTAACAAAAAATCTTTGGAAATTCATTGCTCCTAATCCACATATAATTAGGGCTTGAAATTGATGTGGTTTATTTATGTTTATGCAAGGGTTAAAATGATACTAATTTTATCCAAATCCAAATAGTAGATTATCCAAATTAAATCCTCAAAGGTATATATGCATTTGTCTAGGGGATTGTTTGTGATGCCTAGAAAGGCATTGATGAGTCAAAATTTAGTGGGTTTGAAGCACATGTTCATATGAACCTATATTCAAAATTTCATTATATTTAGAGTTTATTTGGTTTGTCAGTTAGTGAACTCAAGTTTGACATATATAATTAACCTAAGATTTTCTTTAATTCATAATAATCCAAATAAAATGTTAAAAATACATTTCCAACTTAAGGATGCTCATAATTAAATGCTTAACAAATGAAAATTAAATGCCCCTTGAAATTCAATAAAACTAAAAAGTAACTATAAAATCAAGAAAATTCATTAATTAATTAGATTTCATAATTAAAAATAAATAAAGTACCTAAATAATTCTAAACATATGAAATCATCCCTAAGAGTCACCAGTGACATTTGGGAAAGATTTCAAAAGGTTTAGAGTTGATTTAGAGAAAAAATAAAAAAAATCCCCTAACTACTTAAATTAATTAAAATCTATTAATGGGCTAATCTTATAAAAATCATAACTAATTACAAAAAACTCTGATTAACACAAACTCAACGGCATTAAACTCATCATTTGGTCTAATATTTATAAAAAATCTAAAATTTCTAGAATTCAATTAGAAAGTCAATGTTTGGTGAAATTTAATTAATTAAATATGACTGAACTTGTAAAAATAATAACTAATTCCAGAAAAATATAATTGAAACTCACAAGCATTTAATTCATAAATGGGTCTAGAATTCATGAAAAATATTAAATTTTTAGAATTAAATAGAAATTAAAAAGTTAATATTTCTTAAAAATTAATTATTAAATAAATGAAAAAATTAAATATTTCCCAAAAATTAAGCAAATAATTAACTCAATGAATTAAATTCTTTTTTTTTTTTTTGAGAAAACAAATCACTTGCAATTAAAAAAAAAAGAAAGAGCTATTACAAACTACTACACTTCACTACTAGATTCCTCCTTTAACAAACTACGAAGAGAGGAGGAACCTTATTAGAAACTAAATCTTTCCAATAAAAGCTACTAAAAAGAGCATAATTAGCACATAAATTTGCTAACTAATTACAATTTCTGTTAACCCAAGCACATAAAACAACCACAATGTGCTCTTTCAAATGAACCATTTCATCTCTCCATTTGCCATCCAATCCTTGCAAAAAACTGATAACATTTTGATTGCCTCCTTCAATGACAATGCCTTTGTTGCTAAGCATTCAAACTCTCTTAACCTCGGCTATAAATTAAATAGCCATGAGTTCAAGCTGTCCAAGATCCCAATGTAAGCATGAATGACCATAAGCAAGAAGAAATCTACCTTCGTTGTCACGAACAACACCTTCAATTCCCGCTCTATAAGTCTGCAACAAAGCTGCATCTACATTGATTTTAATCCAATTGGGAGGAGGAGGGTGCCAACAATCCAACAGTATAGATGACTGATTAGTACCCAAGTGTCCTAATTTATAGTTATCCACTATATAAGAACTAGCCGCATAACTAATTGCATTTGAAGCAATTACCATCATTTCGTGCCTTTGTATAACCACTCATTCCTAGCTTTCCAACTAAAATAAACCGCATTGCAGTAGACATTAATCAGAAATCCCTGGTCTCTACTATACATCTCCATCCATATCCAACAGTCTTGAAATGAGTCAAAAGACGGTAGCCCAAATCCCCATTTGTTAAGATAACTTGATACCTCCATCATCTTCACACATTTATAGAAATATGGTCGAGGTCTTCCCTCTCCTTGCAACCCCAAGGACAATCAAGTTCCTCATGTATTCTTCTTTGAAATAAAAAATGGAAAGTTGGGATTGCATTATTAAACACTCTCCACTGAGTGGCATTAACTTCACATTTTTCAAACTTTCCCAATAAAAATAGCTAGTAGATTCCTGAACCCAGGCATTATACGCCTGTGTAGAGATCGAACTACCAGAATTTTAATGAATTAGCTCCAAGTAATCTCCTTCCTGATACTACTGGATTGGAATCCCACAAATCAAGTTTATAAGCTCTTCTCCAAAGAAAATTTTTAACTCCTCCATGTCCCAATGACCATTATAAATAAATTTGTCCACTGTTAGATCATCCTCCTCCGGACTAGCCTTGTACATAGGTCACTTATTCAAGCTTTATTAATATCCATATATCCTTATAGATATTGATTGAACAACCATTCCCAACCCTCCATCTAACCACTAATTTCAGGAACTTATCACCATTGGTAAGGATTTTACAAGTAGCCGATCCTCCCCTTCTCTAACCTGTTCCACCATTGAGTAGCCCATATTTCTCTCCCAGAATTTTGAACAGCAGTGATTCCTTGTGCTAAGTAACCCTGCACGCCAGTTTAGCCCTCAAGGGACCCATCATACTCATACACGATCAAAGACCACGTCCACCTTCTTTACAAGGTTTGCATAAGTTCTTCCAACTCACATAATGGAGACCCAATCTTCCATCCTATTTATTCCAAAAAATATTCATACAAACCTTATCCAACTCCTTAAGAATTCCTTTAGGAACCAATGAAAGAGTAGAATAAAATGTAGGCTGAGAAAGCAAAACTGATCTAATAAGGGTGAACTTCCCAGCCAATGAAATAAATTTACTTCTCCATATATCAACCAACCTTAGAGCCTTTTCAAGGATGAAATGAAAATCAGCAGCCACCATCCTCCTCAACGTCATCTTTATACCAAGATAACTGAACTGTTAACTGCTTTAAAACCCATTATTCACTCTATGGTTTTCCTCTTCCTCTTCTTAACATATTTACCAAACAAAATAGCTGATTTCCCAAAATTAATTCTTTGCCCTGCACAGTCACAAAAATCAAATGAAAATCTTTTATTCTTCTTCACTTCTTTTAGAGTAGCTTCAAAAAAAATGATATTGTCATCTTCATAAAGCAAATGAGAGATCCTTGGCACATTTCAGGCAATCCTTACTCCCAACCCATCTTCTCTAACCTTGAAAACATTGGAAAGGAGTTGTGAGCACAATATAAATAGGAAAGGGGATATCAGACAACCTTGACGGAATCCACTTCTTGAATGAATCCAACTAGAGGTACTCCCATTAATTATCAAAGAGAATTTAGGATCTTCAACACATTCCATTATCCAACCAGAGAATTTTTGAGGGAATCTGAAATACACCAAAACATTTCTTAAAGTCTCCCAATACATATTATCATATGCTTGTTCCATATCCACTTTAAAAGCCACTAGCCCTTTAGAATTTCTTGATATCCTGAATTTTTGGAACACCTCATGAACCACTAGATTGTGATCAGCTAGAGACCTTCTACTGATAAAAGCTGCCTACTGCTCTGAAATTAACTTTTGAATCCTCTCCTTCAGTCTGTTTAATAAGATCTTGGCCACCACCTTGTATATAGATCTACAAAGACAAAGCAATCTATAATGTCTTGGAACATCAGGGTTAACACTTTAGGGATGAGAACTATCAATATTTCTTTCCAATTCTCATTCATCTTACCAGAACAAAAAAAAAGATTTTTTTGGTAACCCGAGCTCATAAGACTATTAGCTAGCCTCAAAGAGGGAGAAATAAACTTTATAGCCCTGGTTTAACAAAGATAGTTCCTATTCAACCAAAATAACCATTGAAAAATCAGTAATAAAACCACTCACGAATTAAAGCTTTCGTACACTTATGCTTGACTCCTTTCAGGAAGGCAAAGGTGTATTGGATTTAGAGTATTTAAGGACTAAAATACTTAATTAAAATGCAAGGACTCCATGCAACCTATCTATCCCAATCTTCGGAGGATTGGTAACATTAAAAAAATGAGCCTATGACTTGTTAATCAATAATTTATGATACTTAAAAGTTATTAAGCATTATATTCTTTAAAACCTAAAACTAAATTATTTTAACAAGCAAACATCCCAAAAATAAACTTACAATTTTTAAATCATTAAATAATTAAATTTAAACTAACCGTTAATAACCTCAAATAACTAAATTCAATTATACATAATTTTAAACTAATAAAGCTAAGACCTATCCAAGTCTTACAGCCTTATATACATACTTTAAATGATTTGCTAGGACAACCAACTCTAGCATAAGCTAGGCCAATTATTTGGTTTGGCTTGCTTCGAGTGCCTTGCCTAAAGGGTGCTCATCTTTTGTGTGTTTACTTTGTATTCTCTAGATGTCCTGTTTACATTTTGTTCAGTGCATATCAGATTACTCAACATTGGAGTAAGCTCTTAGGCCATTTTATATTTACTTGTATACACTCACACAGCATTACATATGTGCATTTTCTTTATATTGCTCTTTTATATTCCTGTAAAGTAAAATATACCTAGGCTATGATGTAAATGTAAAGGTAAATATAAATAAATATTTTAAATACATGTAAAGCTAGATTGAGTTGTATAGTGTCAAAGAATTGTAAAAAAATTAAAAATAATATTAATATATACTTATAATATCCAAAAGGAAATGATTAATCTTCTTCCTTTAAAGATTTTTATCTTTTGAAATTATATAGAAGATTCAAAAGGTAAAAGATTCTAAGACTAAAATTAATAATCATATTCAAATCAACATTGTATAGGAATAAAAATCTTGGCTTATTATTAGTGGAGCCTGGCCTCATTTACTTTATAGTAGACCTTGGGTTATACTCTAAGAAATTATCAATAAATAAAACATTTTTATGTATACATTATCTTCCATGTATCATTTCAATGCGTGATCATGTATATATTGTAAAGTCTGGAATAAAGCCCTCGAAATTATAATTCTTTGATTCCTAAGATAGAGCTACCTAATCTTGCATTCATAAGACAATTGATTACGATTAGGATTGTTCACTAGTAGCTCACTCCAAGTAAGTATAAGTCCAGATTTTATACACCCTTCAATCTCTGCACATTCCTTCCATTATGTTCCTCCAAAAATCCATAATTTAAAGCCTAAATCTAAACTCCAAATCTAAATTAAATATTACAATTGAAACTTGTGTATTGAAATCTTGATATTCCATGCCTTTTTAGAAACCTATATGAATATAAAAATTTTACTCCTCACTTTAATTGAGGGTTTTCTCTTAGGGGGTATAATTAACTCTAGAGGCATACCCATTATGGGAAAATAAATTTGAAAGCCCATATAGATTAGAGGTGCTCCTACTCTTGTGATTGAATACAATATTGAGAATGAAATACTATCTTGAGATATAGACAAATTATTCTACAGTGGTTTTAAATTCAAAAATAGAGTTTTAAAAATCATTCACTTTCATAATCAAATACCAAAATTAGAATAATATATCATCCCAAAAGATGAGAATGCTATTCCATAATATTATTTAAAGATGAAAATGAGGTTTTAAAAAATTCTCCATTCTTGTGATCAAATACAATAATAATTATATCGTATCACCTTGAAATGTAAAAGGATATTGTGTGAGGTGATTTGAAAATAAAAATGGTATATTGATGTCATCTAAATTCCTAGAGATTCTTCCCATATCTTATAAGAATAAGATAGGGTTCATTTTAATCTGAGGTTACAAGTTCCCCATAAAGTCAAGCCTTTATGGTTAATTACATCCTAGGGAAAATAAATCTCCTAAGAATACTCTCAATTAAATATGTGGTGAATATTTTCTTTATATTTCAATGATTAAGACACTAATGAGAGATGAATGGTTTTTAAAAGAGGTTGGATCAATTTAGAGTAGTTCTTTTTGAAAGCCAAAGGGTTAAAGAGTAGGGAGCACTTTAAGATTTTCAGACCTCCCAGAAGCACTTCAATCTATCCTATGTTGGTCTTTAACATTTTATAGAGAAGGCATTTTTAGTTCAAGTTGTCATTTTGTTAGACAGTTGGGATTACATTCTTGGAGCGTGAGGACTTATAATTATGAGGTTAACCTTGAAACTTAGATCTAAGCTGGGCACTATATAATAGTAACCCAAACATAGCTAATGAAATGTAATTCTAGGCATACATAGGCCTAGATTAGAAAGCCAACTAAACTACGTAGGAATTTTAAAACCATACTATCCAACCTTTATGAAAGAAGGGTAGGTTTTTGTTTATGTTTTTGATAATTTGTGGCCGACATTTAGAGAATTCCTTAATTAGCCCCTTTTCTAATGAATAGTAGAATTATAAATGATACAAGTAAATTTTTAATTAACTTTATATTCTTTTTAATGCAATGCATACATATCTACCTTATATGCCAAAAAAAGGTATGTAGTGAACTTTTAAAAAGGCTTAAAAATTAGTTTTTCCCTAGAGAGCATAACATCCCCTAGACAAAACTGCACCCTGATAGGTCAGATGGTCTGCCATGACCTACAAGTAAGGAGGTTCCTAAACAAGGTGAGAAGAAATGATATGATGCATGAAAAACCCCCAATGTACCTGGGCTTACATCTAAGGAGCATTTATCTTTCAATGTGAGCCTAATTCTTTTTATTTAGTTATAAATAGAAAAATCTTTTTTATCCTTAAGAGCCTACTAAAATCCAAGCTAAAATAAAGTATACAATTAACAACCCTATGAATATTATGTAATTTCTTTGACATAAATAATTTAAATAATCATCAACAAAGTATAAACTATCAAAAAGTCTATGTGGCAAATGCCACTTAATATACAACCCAGAGTCTGCTAGATGTAAAGGTGGCCAGGCTCTATCAATAAAAACCTAGATTCTACACCTATAGAATAATACAAGTTTATCTTAAAAAAAGGTACTTCTTTTAGTCTTCAAACCATCTTGGCTTATCCTTCTTCCTTTAGGCTTCTTGTATTCATCCAAATTTGAATATGCAAATGGAAATGTTTACCTCATTTTGATATGTGGTTATCCTAATCTACAAACCCCTAAATTTAATCCTAAAATTACTAATCATTAAATTATCAATCATCCAAACTACAATCATTTGATCTATAGCTCCTTGGTTCATAATTAATCAACTTACAATCACTTGATTTGTAATTACCTTACCTACATTCATCAAGTTTATAATTACAATCAAGTTTATAATTACACTCTATAATCAATCGATTCACATTCAAATACATCTTAACAATCATACAACCTACATTCAATCATACTTATAATCAATCAATAATTACAAATTACAATCATTAACTGTAATCACCTGAATAATTAACCAATAGCTCTGTATTGCAGTCAATTAGCTCACTACACTACTTTATATAGTGCACTGAGCTCCCTAACTCGTTAATAGTTAACTTCGTCAACTGAACCCAAGTTTGGTCAAACTAGGTCAAACTAGGTTAATCCACTCCATATATTCAAATTAAATTTCACTAATCCCTTAACTTCACTCCATTGCATCCTTCAAATATATCTAACACCTCCATGAGTCAAACCATAATTTGTTTTACTTAATCAACTCATCATGACTAGTCAAACCTAAGTATATGACTAACCCTTGCATCCAAACACCAAGGCCATGGTTTTTAAACTCTTCCATCATAATCTAATAAGCATTCAAACATTTTCCAAGGTCTATCCTTGTCAGTATGGTCAATTGACTAGTCAAAGTAGTCAATGAAAGCCTAAAACTTGCTAATGTGGCTAAACCATATTGAATCCTTCTTTCCCTCTAAGACTAAACCTCTCTAATTATTTAAACTCCTTCTAGAACAATCCTAAACACACGCTAAACCTAGCTTAAGCAATGGTTTAACCTAAATTAGCTCAAATGGTCCCCTCCTCATGCTGCCATTTCATGTTTGATTCCCTATTTCTAGACCACTTAAGGGATAGGATTCAAACATCTACATACTCCCTCAAATAATCCTAGCACTCCCAACTGGCCCTTAGGTTTAAATTGGGCCAAATGGACAAAACCTATCATTCTAACTTACCTCTTAACTCACTGCCTCCCATCCCCCAATCTAATTTTGTTTGAGTTCTCTAGGCCTTCATACACACTTCCCAAGTCTCAACCCACCATTGACATGTCAGCAGTGATAGGATTCCAGTCACACTAAGTTCATACTCTGTTTAAGGCTTCTAGCTACTAATTTAGATATTGTCTTCTCTTAACTTCCTCAGCAAAAGTGTTCTAGAAGTCGCGTGTAAAATGAGCCATTGAACATATCTTAAGACCCATCTAATCGAGGTAAATATCAAACCCTAGTGTTAAAAGCCTAAATTGAAATATCTTTCTAAATAATGCATTTTAAATAGTGAAATCACTTCCCAATTATTCAATTAATTCCCCTTAAGCTCTTTTTAAAATTTTATACAATTTGGTTGGGTATTTTGAAAGAACAAGCCATTCTTCATCACTAGGGTTTTAGTTAGCCTATGCATGAACTACATGACATTTGAGCAGTTGATCTTGTGATCAATGGCTCAAATCCTGCTATCCCATCTCTCATTCAAACTATGCATGAGATTAGTTGATTCGATTTTTACATGGCGGCATCACAACCCTTGATTTAGTACTATGCAAGATAGAACAAAAGATGTGGTTTGCTGATTAGATTAAGTGAAAAAATTTAAGCATAAAAGATGTGTTGCCATCTTTTAATCATCGACAATGTTTGCTCCACTATGTAATCATTTCCAATGAATGGCTTCCAGCTTATTATTTAATAAAACTCTTTAATAATTTTTAAAAAAAGATAATAAACTTAAAATAATCATTGTGATTTCATTTTTAAGCCAATTTTGATGATTTTGGTGTCTATGGATTTAGAATTAAGAACTCTTTTAAATAAAAATAATTCCAGACCAAATAAATGAATATTCATAAAATAATTTCAATAATATAATTTTTTGTTTTTATTTAATTAACTAAAAACAATCATCTATTTGGGTTAAGATTTGGTCACCGTATATTAGGGGCTATCCTTCACATTCCCTAGTTTTTTTAGGCCATCTAAAATCAGTTATAATTATAATTGAATTTCCAAACATCTAACTCATATTTTAAACTAGAAGTACGAAAGTTCAATATAAATTATATATTGATCCAAATAATGTAATCTAAAACTCTATGTAATTATTAAACATAACTTTATTAAGTAAAAATGAAATCGAATGGGTTGTTTGAATATTTAGGGAGTAATTATATTAATGTTACTTTTAAATTTTCATATTTTCATTAAATACGCCATATATACTCAATAGTTGGAGCTAAACTTTGTCTAGGACAAATTAGAGAATGTTATTCACATCATCTAATTTTCCCAAGGCTATTTGATTTATATTTTATTTGTTATTAAATTTGTAAACAACTGGGTCATACTTTGACCCAAAGGTTTGGAAATTTAGTATGCCCAATTCTCTTAGATTTATATCACTAAATTTCTATGGTATGATTATACATGTATGAGGGTTAGATACAATGATTGCCAAAGCATTTGAACATTAGAGACACCTAAGGACAATAATTAAGAATAAACTCTAGTGAAGTTTAAAAAATTATAAGATTTCATACACACATCCAATAGGGGTAAAACTTCAAGTACATAAACTTAGAGTCATTATATACCCTAGGAGTTAACTCTACTCTCAATTGACATTAATTGACCTTCAATCAAGATTAATCAAATTCAGCCCTTAATTAAGGGTTAAATCTCCCAAAACTTACAATAATTCAAATAAAATTCATCAAAATACAAAATCACCTTCAATCAACTCAAATTAACATTTACAATCAAGGAAAAATAAAATTTAGTAACAAATTTAATTAAAATTTAGTTGATAATTAGTTAACATTTAATTAAATATTAATTAAATAAATTCATAAAAAATAAGATATTAATCAAATTAATTTCAAACTTTCAGAGATTGATATATTGATTAATTTTAACCAATATTATCAATTTTAGGATTTTTGGGATTGATTTGATGCCAATATTAAATAGCCTAAGATTCATATAAAAATAAGCTATTTAATAATTCATTAAATAACCCATTTTCAAATATAATTAAATAAACATGATAAATTCAATTTAAATATACATAATAAAAAAATGAATTTCATAGATAACTAATTATATTTTAAATGAAATTTCTAAATTAGAGTAAATAATAATTCTCTAATATTTAATGAAAATTAATTAAAAATTCAATAATTTATTAAAAATTCCAAAGAAATAAAAAAATAAAAAAAAATTCAATAATACTTAAAATAAAAAAAAATAATTTGATAATTTATTTGATCAAAATTGATTTTAATCATATTAATTTGAAAACTAATTTTAATTAAATAATAAGACCTTTTATGCTTAATGCTTTCTACCATTTGGAGGGCATCTTAGTATTAATTTTCAAGGACTTTAGTACACCTTAAATCATCAAATAATCCCTTTATATGGTGCCTAATTCTTTTTAGGAGAGCACACACATATTTGATTAAGAAATTTTAATGAACTTTAATAACAAATTTAGGGTTTTATACACTATGCTAGCCTCCACTTGTGGAAGGCATAGTTATATAAAATTCATAACCATTAATCAACCATTAATACATCAATTGACCCTATACATCATGATTGATTCTACTTGGAGAGCATTTGTATTGAATTAAAGATTCCCTCTTCTTTCCCTTATTTAATCACTAATAAATCTCTAAAGGCTTCATGTAATCATCTAACCAATATGGGGGTTGGTAGCATTATGATTATAAGCCTTTGGATTTGTAGGCTAGTAGCTATCACAGTTGGAGTTACTAACTTACAAATTATTTGAAATTAAATAATAAATTCCAAACATTAAAACTTAAATAACAAAATTCAAATTTATGTATGGCAAATTTTAATTAAAAATCCCTTATTAGCCTTTATGAACAAATATTTTAAATTCATGCAACTTAAACCATAAATTCCTATAGGAGATATCAAAGCCACACAATCTCCTTAACACACCTAGATGGTTTGCTAGGATAACTAATTTTAGCCTAAGTTAGGTCAGTGATTCGAATTGCTTGCCGGGTGCTTTGCTTGGATCGAGAGCACCCTGTATTTATTTATGATTTTCTACAACTATAAATGTCATACATTTTAATTCCAGGTGCTTTCCTTGATGTACATGTTTGTACTTTATAGGAACACGTATGCTAATTCTAGGATGATATAGAACTAGGTACTGTATACACAAACACCTTTATCCTAACATGCATACATACATACATTTTATTTTTTGTAACATAGACTAGCCTAACACACAAGCTAATGGCAAGGTATGAGGAGCCTAACTGTCAGGGATACCATAATACTCCTATGGTTAGGGCCATTATATTGTCTAAATTTTTAAGAAATTTTGGGAGTTAGAAAATTTAGTTAGGTAAATTAATTAAAATATAATATAAAATTCTTAGTCTTCTCGTTAGCATCATTTGAACGTAAAGTTAAAATTATCCATCTTGAGTCACTAATTCAGAGACAAATTCATCATTTGATCTCTTAGTATATAGTTGATCTTATCATACACTACATCTTGGATGATTGCTTGTATTTAGGTTATTAGATCACAGCGCATTCCAAGCAAGCATAAGCCCATAGGTATTTGCACACCTCAAACTCCCATTCAAGAAAGTATAAGGAATTCAATGATATTTTATAAAATTTAAAGGTATTTTAGAATGAGAGATTGATATTTTCAAAATATGTAAGGCATCTATCATATATTTTAAATCCAGAATGAGTTTAGTCTCCACTTTAATTAAAAATTTTCTATTTAGTGATGTAATTGACTATAGAGGCTTGCCTCTATAGGAACCCAAGATCCCACCATAAAATAAACCATGTCTTGGTTTACTAAGATAGGGGGAAAATCTTCTAGATGTTAACTAAAGCTAATCCTAGGTTAGTTTCATATTTAAAATGATAGTATATGTTAATACTTTCCTCTAGAATGAATTATATATTCCCTATGACTAATTTGAATACAAAAATAAATTATTTATTTTCTTAAGTTGATAATGCGGTGTTAGTTTATCTTTCAAGATAATTAAAGCTAATTATATAAATTTGTTTAAGGAAATACTAAAATCCCAAATCAGTGGTCAATCATTTATTTTATCTAGAAGAAAGAATTTTCCACTAGGGATGTATCTTTCCTCTTTGGATTTCACATTCCTGATATAATGTCTTTCTTTAAATGACTTTCATAACTCTTGAATCAAATAACTTATAGAAATTTAGAAAAGACTTTATACCCCTTCATATTAGCAAAGAATTCATATAAAATCTCAAAATATTTCACATCATAATCACTTACTCAATTTTGAGCAATTCACAACTTAGCCATGCTTTTAATGATTAAGGGGGATAAGCAGTATAAGCACCTATAATAAATTTGATTAACTTTTAATCGTGTCTAATTTTAGCCCCCTTTTTAGAATAGACATGCATAAGCATGGTCACCCGCAAAAAATTTTGTAAACAACCAGATCATTTCTAATCTAGGGAGAATCTAAATACCCATCACATACAGCATCATAAATAGTATGTTAAAGCATCGCATCTTAAACATGAGAAATCACAACAATTAATGGTAACTAGCATGCATAGAAATCCCCCTCATTCCAATATCACAAATTAAAACATATATAGAAGAACAACATCCTAGCCTAAAATTACAGTTGGTTATCCTAAAAAGCCCTTTATAATATGTGCACAAGGCTGTGTGGTTTGGACAAGTCCTAAGTTTATTAATATTTGAAATTCCCTGAGGATTGTATTTTGTGAGTTAAAGGCTAAGAAAATTTTAGTTTCTGTTTAAGTTTTAGTGTTTTGACATTTTGAGATCTATTTTAGGATAGATTTTAATTATTAAAATTGATTAATGATTGGTTTCTTAAGGTATTTTATTCAACCATTTAAATCTTTCAAATTTAATAAATTAGTGCCTTCCTAAAAGGAGCATAGCAAGGTTATGAAAGCTTCAAAGGTTATGTGTTTTATTATTAATTTGAAAAGTTATTTAAGTTAAGAGGTAATTTCCTTTCTTTACATCAGAGCTGTGAGGTTTATTTCACCTTCCTTAGGGCTAACTTAATAGCCTCATAGGCCTGTGTTACCCAGTAATTACCTTGTTATTTAGGTTTGATTATTAGTTAGTAAATTTTAATTAATTTAATTTATAAATTATTAGTTCAAACTAATCATGTTTTAATATTTTCATTTTGTCAACTCATTTATGGTGTTGTCGTAAGGGGCACGAGGACCCAGGGCCTCGTTAGGCATGTAGCCCCATAACTTGAGGTAGTCTAGCATAAAAACTTCATTGATCGAGTGTTAAATTTTAATTAATTCTAATTTTTTTATTACTGATTGAAGTTTGGTATTAATAACTACATTCCATCAACTCATTCGTGTGTTATCACAATGCGCATGAGGATCAAGGCCTCCTTAGGACATGTAGCCCCGCAGCTCAAGGAAGTCTAGCCTAAAAACTTTGTTGATGAAGGGAGTAGTATTTATGTTTAGTTATCCTTTTTATGCATTTAATTTATTTTAATGAGCTAATTGAATTCTGAATTTTTTTAATATTATGGATTTTTGTTGATTATTTTATTAATTAAGTTTCAGAAGAGTTTGACTTTAAGTTACATTAAATTTTTAAGATTTATTATTTTCAAAAATACTAAACCAAGCGATGATTCCAATGCCTTTGAATTTTTGTCATTTGGAAATTCTTACAATTAGTTTTGATTTTTAAAAGTTTAGTCATTTTAATGAACTAGGTTTGACCAAATGTAGCCTTTTTTATTTTTAGAGAATTCTAGAAGTTTTATATTTTTTATAAATACTAGACCAAAAGATGATTCCAATTCCTTTGAATATGTTCAATTTGGAGTTTTCTATAATTACTTATGAATTTAAAAGTTTGACAATTTTAATGAATTATTTAATTATTTAATTAGAGTTATTTTTGCATAAATCAACTCCAAACCTCTCAAAAGCTTTCTAAAATATCATGAATGACTCCTAGGGATGATTACAAATATTTGAAATTTATTTGAGATTTTAAATATTTTCAAATTATTTATTTTAATTAATTAATAATTTTCTTTGATTTTTAAATATTTTTTAATTCTGGAGAGTTGTGATAGGGATTTTTTTGACAATTTTAATGAATTATTTAATTATTTAATTAGAGTTATTTTTGCATAAATCAACTCTAAATCTCTCAAAATGTTTCTAAAATATCATGTTAGACTCCTAGGGATGATTACAAATATTTGAAATTTATTTGAGATTTTAAATATTTTCAAATTATTTATTTTAATTAATTAATAATTTTCTTTGATTTTTAAATATTTTTTAATTCTAGAGAGTTGTGATAGGGATTTTAATTTTCATTGGTTAATCACCTAATTATGAGAAATTGTACACCTGGTTTATATATCTTGAATTTATTTTGGATTTATTATGATTTTTTGAATTTTCTAACCCAATTATGCATGTCAAACTTGGGTTCACTACTTTTCTAACCAAATGAACTTTAGATTTAGTGAAATTTGAAACATAGGTTCACTGGAACATATGCTTCAAGCCCACAAGTTTGGGGTCATAAGGATCTTCCTAGGTTTCAATATCAACCACCAAATCTAAGTCCATCTATAACATTGGTGATTTATTTTAGGAGTTCTAGTTACTGGATTTGCGTACATAAGTGGCAAACTAACCCGTACACATGAACACACCACAGAAAAATAAAAGGAAAATATTATGTATTTGGAGAGTTATAAATTTTTTAGTTAAGGCTCCAAAATGAACACATGACTTTGAAAATTCAAATCACCAAAATCAAGAGTAAATGAGGACACAAAAAAATTATGGAAGATAAAGAACATGCTAAAAATTTATCATTCAAAATTTTGCTCAATTCGACCACTAGATCTTAAGAAAATCAAGAAAATAGTACTTCATTCAAAGCTATTTTACTTACAATCCAGTGGACAAACATTCTCAAAATAATTTGTAAAAATATTAGGGCTCAATACGATTCCAATGAACCCAAAAACACTAAATTTGGTGGAGATTTGGATTTTTTGGGATATTTTTTAAATTTCATGAATTTTATTATTTTATTTATTTTAAAATGATGGAAGTGGTTATAGTGGTGACATGTGGCACACACTCGAAGGCCACTTATCAATGTCAGCATATCAAAGGATTGTGCACGAGAAAGCTTGGACCATGTGATTTGTCCAAGTTGATCTATGTAGTTCATTTGAGATGGACTGTTCAAATCAGTCCATGCCCATGCAAGAAGGAAAATGATTGTTTCGGAAAAACCTTCATAACATTTTGCACATTGATCCAATGTGATGATACTTTAGGGGGAGCTTGAACACATCCAAAAGTAGGGTTTGGATGTGTTTGGAAGATTTGAAAAGCACTTTTTGAAAAGTTCATTTTGAAAGGAGTTTTAAGTATAGATTACAAAAATACATCAATCTATATAGTGGAATCTCTTGTATTAAGGTTCATTGGACTCTTGCTAATCTCCTCTTCAACTTCCTAGAAGACCTCAAGCTCTAATTTCTACTCGTTTGAAAGTTATTTGTAAATTATCATTTTCTCTTTCCAACCTATCTCGTTTCTCTTTCTCTCTCTCTTCTCAAATGAGGCATTAAGAGTTATAAGAAGTTTGGGAAAGCCTAGGGAGAGTTGAGATGATATTTTTAAGCTTAATGGAGAGAAAATTTTAGACTATAATCAAATGTGTGTCAAGTATTGTGTGAAAATTCCTTTTAACCCTCTTTTCACTAATTAAAGTTTTGGTTCCAAAACCAATGGTTGGGATTGGCTTGGGAGGGTGTCTTGATTCTTTCCACTTGGTTGGAGTGGTTGGAGATTAGTGCTTTTGCCAGGTGGAGGACATTATAAGGACAGTGAGGTGGAAAGGGGGATTTTTTTGACTTTTCTCCACATGGAACCAAGTTTGAGCCAATGGTTGCTTGGGGTAGGTGAATAGTAACTTCTAGAAGCTGCTTGAGCTATTTGAACTAGCTCATTTGGGATGGGTTCACTTTTGGTCCATGGGTTTGGGCTTCTGGAGGGTTTCCATAGGTTTGATCAAGGATCAATGTATGGTTCAACTCATTCTAAATGATATTTTTGGAGTTGTTGGATGTGGTTCCATGATTTGGGGCGGTCTATAAGCATGCAATGTAGTTCAAATGGGTAAAAAGGGTATTTTTATCAATCTGGGTTGACTTGGTCAACTAGGGTTCACCATGGCTTAGGGCTTAGGGTTTGGTTTAATGCACTCCATTTTACATATGATATTTTGGAGGAGGTTTCTTGGCTTGGTATGAGTGGGCCATGTTGAAGTTTAAGAAAAATTCAATTTTTAGTGGTTTTTGTTGTTTTTAGGATTTTTAGGGTTTTGTGATCAACTATGGTCCATCAAGGTTCAATATTGGTTCAATTTTTCATGATAATGATTATAAGCTTGATTGATGATTTTGGAGAGGTTTCCAAGGTAATTTTTCATAAGATGCAAGGTTTAATGGCATTGGCTATAAATATTTGAAGGTTTTGTAGCCTTTGAAAACGGATTCACTTTTTGGGGGTTAGGTGGATTTGAGTGCCTCCAAACTGATATAGTTTACCCTAGGGACAAGCCTAATAATTATTCAACTGATAGATCATGAATCTAAGGTTATTTGATAGGGTTTTGAAGGACTTGAATTTTTCCAAAAATTGGATTGGGACAGAGGTGTTTTAGATTTGAATTTGAGCAATCAATCTTGGATTTGGATTTGGTTTTCTGAATGGATTTGATTTTTGATTGGGTTTAGATTTGATGTTTATTGACCTCACGAAATTTGAGGTCAATAAATGGACCTCCATCAAGTGTAATGAGCTTGAAAGAGTGAATCAAATGAGTTGGCATTGACCGAAGTAATCAAACAAGACCAAAATGATTTTATTCTGATTTGGAGATTTTTGAATGTAAACAACTCTTTCATCTTCAAGTGACTAAAATGGCCCATTTCTATTCCTACGGGGATTTAAGGGTCTCCGTGCATGTAATTTTTCAAGAAGAAATTTTCATTGACAGTGAATTTGGAAGATCACTAGGAAAGGGGCCGAAAAGGCTTAATCCTAAACCAATGATCAGAGTCCTAAGGAAAGGAGTATAGGGTCTTAGACCTAACCATAACAGACTAAAGATGATTAATCTATGAAAGGGCCAAAACTTAAATCCAATAATATCTAGCCATGATCTTAGGAAATAGGAAGCTTAGGTACTCACACCTATTTCTAAAGGATCATGATTTCTTTTAATTGATGCTAGGATGGTGCCACGAAAGGTCTTGCTCTAATACTAGTGGATATAATCCTAAGAAAAGGAAGCACAAGGACTTACACCTAACTTTTAATGGACTAGGAGATAACTAAGCTATGATGGGACCTAATAAGCATAAATCCAACACTAGCTACTCTAGGAAATAGAAAGCTCAATGACTCACCTACTCTAAAAAGATCAAAATTCCCTCAATTTCATTTACCTTTAGGTCTAATGAAAGGAAGTATAAGATCTCACACCTAACATAATGACACTAAAGATAACTAAGCCATGAAGGGGCCTAGCAAGCTTAATCCAACACTAACCTAGCTAAGATCCTAGGAAATAGGAAGCTCAGAGGATTACACCTATTCCTAAAAGATCCAAATTTTTATGATTTAGATTACCTCAAGACCTAAGGAAAGGAATTTAGATTACCTCTAGATCTAAGGAAAGGAAGCATGGGGACTCACACCTAACCTTAAGATACTAAATATGACTAAACTATGAAGGGGCCCAATAGGCTTAATCTAATAATAACCAATCTAGGAGATAAGAAGCTCAGGGACTCACACCTAGTCCTAAAAACATCTGAGGGAATTTTATTCTATTGCTAGGATAGTGCAGTGAGGGCCTGATCCAATACCAGCAAATATAATCCTGAGGAAAGGAAGCATGGGGACTCACACCTAACTTTTAATAGACTAAAATGCAACCAAACTATGATAGGGTCCAATAGGCTAAAATTTATCTCTAATTGATCTATGTCCTAGGAGGTAATGTTTAAGGACTCACACTTACTCCTAATAGATCAGATTTAGGTTTTTTATGACTATCCTAGATAGAAAGAACGAGGACTCACATCTAACTAGGGAAACTAGTTAAGGAGACAGTTTACCAAATCTTCTACGATTCTGACAGAAACTATCTAACATGGATTTGATTTTAATTTAGGGGATGATTGATTCAAGTTTTTTATTTTGGAATTAGGAATTTGATTCGATAGATTTTAATTTTGAATGATTCTGAATTTGAAAAGATAGACGTGAAGATCTTAAACAAAGATTTTTGTGGTCACCTCTACAATCAAAACGTTGGTAAGAAAATCCTTCGTATGCGTTCTGTATGATGAATGGTCCCTACCATGTTAGTTAAAACTTTTTGTTCATCTTGCAATAGGCTAATATAGGTCTCTAAGGAACTAAGGCCATGTTGCCTACTTGAAAAGTTGAAGGGCAAACCAACTTATTATGAGCATGAACCATTATTGATTTATATAATTCTAAATTTTGTTACACTTATAAGTGATGTTCTTCAAGACCTTCAAGTTTCTCTAATCAAAGTCATGAATTCTATTCAATTGTAATTTGATTTTACATAGCGATCCTTTATAAAAATATGCACCTCCAAAGGGAGCATGGCCTCAGACCCATAAATTAGAGCAAACATAATGGATTGGGTTGTGTTCAATAAGTGGTCTGATAAACCCACAAATCTTCCACAAACCTCTCATGCTGCTGATGTTTATTATCATTTAGGTCTTCTTTGTTATATACACCAAAGTTTTGTTGAAGGTCTCAGCCAATGTGTTTGCCCTGGAGTAATAGATTCTTGAGTATCTTTAATCAATACCATAATGTATGGAAAAAGTAGTTTAATTTAGTTGGCTTGAATGTGTTCACATTATTAAATATGATTCTATTAGGTATTCCAAATTGATATATGATATTGTCACGAAAGAAATTCATAATATAATGTGATGTTACTTAACGTAATAGAATTTTTTTTGTCGATTTGAAAAAGTGATTAGTCATGTATATAATGAGGAAATGACCCTTTAAGGAAAGAGGATCAATAGGCTCAAAAATATCCATGCCCCAACATTTGAAGGGCTATAAAGCTATCATGGGATGCAATACATTAGATGGTCAATGTAAAACCACACCGCATACTTGGCATTAATGACAACATCTTGTAATATTCATGTAATTCGCAATCATGCAAGGCTAGTAATATCTAAGTTTTTTAATTTCCATTTTTATTTTTGGACCAGATGGGTGAGCACCACGCAATCCATCATGTACCTTATTCATGATCTTCAAGGCTTCATATTTACCTAAGCAATGCAACCACATCTGATTGTTCGAATAATGATATAAAGACTCATTAATGAGTGAGTAAGATATAACACACTTTTTTATTTGATTAGCAAGGGATTTATCATGTGGGAATTTCCCTTCTTGAAGATATTCAAGAAAAGGCTACCTCCAATCACTTTCCTTACCTTCTATTTCAAAGGCAGATATGATTTTAGAAGATTTCTTGGTGATATATTCCAACTTTATAAGAGCCATAACCTGTCAGTTCTGAACCTCTATAAAAACGAATCATTTTTGGGATAGGTAAATTCTTTTGCCAGGTTTGCTATGTCATCCACCACAGAATTACTTCCTAAATAAAGAGAAAATAGAAATTTGCTCAAGAAGGTTCATTGTGTATTGATGATATTTGAGGAGTTTTGGAATCAAAACTTTATAGGTTCCCATAATTTAGTTGATAACCAATTAATAATCTTGAAAGACTTTGATGTCCTTTATTTCCATAATCATTGCAAGTTCCAAACTATCTATCAGAGCTTCATATTCAGCTTCATTACTCATGCATGGCTCTGATAAATGATCGAAAAAATACATCTTCCCCTTTTTTGGTGTTATGAAGACAAGGCCAACATCAGCTTTTCCAAGAAATGTAGATTTCTGTGCTTCAACTTTTTTAAATGATGCAATGCCATCAAAATATAATTTCTAGACATGGCTCTCAGATTCCTCTAAACTCATGATTTGCTCATCAGGCAAACAGTTATTTAGGGGAGATTTTACTGGAAGTGGGTGTGCTGTAAGGAAGTTGGCGATGGCCTTTCTTTTCACAACACGCAGGAGAATGAATTTAATATCAAATTGATGTAATAACATAGACCACTGTGCTAAGCATCCTCACTACATAAGTCAAGCCATAATATATTATAAAGGATTTATTCATGAAATTAAACTTACCTAATGAGAAAGCATTTAGCGTATTAGCTTTTGGGCTAGAAAACCTAATGCATGGTAATGCTTCTTAATTAATCAAAAATTGATTTTTGTTGGAATGAGATACAGACTAAGATAGTACAACACTTTTCTTTTATATCTTCATCAACTTGTGCAGATAGAGCAACAAGTGACTCATGCAAAGCGGCGGTGTACAAGATCAAAGGTTTCCTAGGAATTAGGGTTGCTAAGACTAGAGGATTGGTGAGATATTGTTTGATATTCTCAAAGTCACTTTGAAACTTCTTATCCCAAATTAATTTGGAGTTTTTCTTAGCTGAAATAGTAAATTGCTAACACCTTCTAGATAGATTAAAAATGAAACATCTTATACATGCCAACCTTCCTTGAAGGGATCTTAATTGAGTGAGGTTTTTGGGAGGTAGCATGTCTAAGATGGCCTTAATCTTAGCAGGAATAATTTCAATTTGATGGTGCCTCACTGAAAACCCAAAAAATTTCAAGAGGCAACACCAAAGGTGTATTTTAGATGATTCATTTAGGGGTTGTAGCATCACAATCACTTGATGATAACTCTCATATCATATAGATGAGCCTCTTTGACTTTATTTTAATGACCAAATCATTAATGTAGCATTTTACTTTTTTATGGGTAAAATCATTGAAGATTTTGGCCATAGTCGTTTGCTAGGTCGTATCTGCATTTTTAAGTCCAAATGATATAACCTTGTAGTAGAAGATTCTTATAGGGGTTCTGAATACAGTATTCGTCTCATCTTCTCGAGCCATCTTGATTTGATTATAACAAAAAAAACCATCCATGAATGAGAGGATGGTATGTAAAGAAGCAAAATCCACCATGATTTTTGGTATAGGCAAAGGGAACTCATCCTTAGGACATGCCTTATTCAAATCCTTATAGTTGACATAAACTCGAATTTGGTTATTTTTATTTTTGAATTGGCATGATGCTAACTACCCAACAGTTATACTAATCCTCTCGAATGAATCCAAGCTCAACAAATTTCTTTATTTCATCAATAACTTATTACTTAATTTAAAGGTGTTTGTCGAGGAGCTTGCTTAATAGGATTGGCTTTAGGTTCAATTCCGAGTTCATGAACTGCCACTTATGGGGATAAACCTAGCATTTCATCATATGATCAAGAAAAGCAATCCTTATACTCAGAAAAAAAAAATTTTCATTCGATCATCTGATGAATATTCACTCAATAAGGAACTAATGAAAGAGGGATGGGGATCATCCTATGTTCCAAGGTTAAGTTCTTTCAATTCATCGATTGTGGTTTCAATATCTTCTTTATGTTTGAGGGGTATATCCCTAGCTTAAAGTTAATCTAAGTCATCTGCTATCTCTATATAAAACCCATTAAAAGCATCAATTGTTTTAGTAAAGATTCAATCAATTTCAAGATGGTAAGTTATCACAATATAATACTTATCATCATAGAATGAAAAAATGGAACCAAAGCCGATACCATCCTTTAAATTTATTTTATTTTTTAAGCTTTCATGGTATCTAGCATGTCCCTTAGTCCAATGACCTGACATGAGTCCATTAGCAACATAAGTCTTCACACATAAACTAAAATAGTCAAAAGGTAATTCCATTCCTTCATTAAAATCACCTTCCTCAAGTTTTTCATCATCTTCAATAATTGAGGTAGATGGACTAGGAAAAAACTACCACAACTTTCCAAATTCACTGGTATGGCTAAAAGAGTCCTTTACTACTAACCATATAAACATGTCATCAAATAATGGGGTAATATCTATGGTCTTAACTCTTTTGTTCAATTTTTTATATGTAGTCAATTCAGTTTTGTCACTTTCTAAAGTGTCTCCCTCTAGATTGCTATCTAATTCCAAAGTAATATTAAATTTTTTATGAGTATTTATTTTATGGTAATTGAAAGGGATTCCTCCACACTGTACACTTGAATTGTCATCTGAACAAGATTCTAATTCAATAAATATCGATATAAATTTTCTTTTAGATGAAGCATGGGCTCGACCATGTACTCTTTGGGCCATCCTTTCATCTCTTTGGGGATAAGTGTTTAGAGGCCAAAAGATCACGAGTTTGATGTTATCTTGATAATTTATATATTTTTCTTTTACTTCCTTTTCTTTTCCACTATTTTTATCCTCCTTTTTATTTATATCCTCACTTTTGGAACATACAACAGACCCTTTAAGTACATAATATGCAGCATCTTCTTAAATCCCTACTTCATGAATAGAGAACAGTTAAAAATCACCCTGTATCACATATTTAGTGCCATCACACTAGTACTTCAAGCACTAGTGTCGGGAGGAAGGAACCATCCTATACTCATGAATCCAGGGTCTACCCAAGAGTACATTAAAGGATATTTTTTAATCGATTATATAAAACTTCACTTCAATTTTTAACTCTCCAATTTCTAAAAATAGTGTACTTGAACCTAAATCCTTCTTACCTTTTTCATTAAACCTGTATAACATCAGCTTATAAGTAGCAAACTTACACATCTCTACTCAAAGATAGGTAATCATCTTTATATTCATGATGTTGACTAACACACCCGGACAAATAAGGACACTGGACAACTTGAATTTGACACAACTCAGAAATAAGTCCTCATCAAAGAAGGTTATTCTTGGGATTTTGTTGAAATATAAAGCTTTATCCTTCATTGTTGCAGCTAATTATGCTAAGCAAATCTTAGGGTCAAGAAGTGCTTTAATCAAAGACTCCCTTATTTCTTTGGAGAGGACATGTGAGTCATAAATACTTAGCTTAGCTAGAAACTTCCTATGATGGGCTAGCATATTATAATTAACCTTTATAACATCATGATAAGGACCTGGTACATTCAAGGAAGGACTTAGTTGTTGAGTGAAAGGATGAATTCGATCACTAAACATGACCTGCTTTCATCCTTTCTCATTAGCTGCCAACCTAGGTGGTATGACTTTTCCACTTCAAAGTTATACTTCCATGATTTCCTCAACATGAAAATCTATTGTAGGATCTACACTACCATTAGGTGACTTTAACTCATTTTTTGATACAGAATCTGATTCTGAGAAATCTATCATAATATAATTCCCTTGAAAGTTAATTTCAAGGGTATCATTATAAGATAAAATTTCTAATTCAAATTCCTTACCAGATATTATTGGAGGATTGGACTTTGAGGAATGTTTTTTAATCATTGTTAAATTAGTGTTACCATTTTGATCCTCACCATTCTATATTTTCATTTTACTATTATCACTAATTGTTAGAATGTATGTAGAGGTAGCTTTCATCTTTTTAATATCATTTGCCTTTGATGGTGACAAGAAGAAATCAAGTAAGGTTAAAAGAATATGAATTTCAACCCACCACACACCATTTGAATTCAATTCTCTCCAACTCTTTATTCCCTCTTTATAATATGATTTTTCTTTTTGTTTGTAGTAGTTCCTAAAACTACTGAAGAGGGAATAATTTTAGCATCCTCTTGTGATGCCTCTAGCATAATCTATAGGATCAGGCTCCAAGTTCTTAGTGGAAACTATATAGAAAGTTGAAAATATTTTTTAATGACCTTTTTAGAATTTCAAGATAGGGTAATATCCCCACCATCATAACCATAGAAGAAGAAGGGGTAGAAGATAGACCTGAAATATCTTTAACTGACCTTTGGCCTGATTCTAGGAGATAGGGATGATCACAATCCCCTGCTTGTAGTTCCATTATAACCAATCCTTAAAAGTAAAATAGTCTTTAATAGTGTGGTTTAACATGCAATTATAAGGGAAAAAAATATGGTCATCTCGGTTATTCGCCTCTTCGGACTTCTTCGCCACTTATACTTTGAAGTCTATTTTCTTATATTATTTTGTAAAAATCTTCCAAACTAACCCTTGTTTAAAAGGATAAATCTTATTTAACTTATCTTTTAAATATGTCTGGAATGGATCTTTAGAAAGATAAGAAGATACATTAAGGGTTTAAGAGGCAGATGTTTTGGCTGGCCTTTAACTGATTTCTTTCCTTTATCCATAGTTGATACTGATGCAGACTTATTTTCAAACGCCTTTTGAGGTCTAATCATCTTCTTATCATATGATTTCTCTTTCCAAAATTGTAGAGAATACACCTCTTCTTACAAACTATTGGCCATTCAACAGCTTCTCAAACGTATGGATAGTGAACCCTTTCAACAAAAATGCAATAAGAATGTGGATGTTCTTTAGAATGATCTCTAATGTATGATGCTCCTATAACTATGGTATACATTTTATGGACATTCCCTACCTCATAATGTATTCCACTAAATACTCACCAGCCTTCTGCTTTTCTACCACAAAATCTCCTACAATGATATGGTGCAAGGACCCAGGAAACCTATTCAGAAATAGACTTTCTAACTCTATAAAGCTTTTCAATGATCCGTTTGGTAGATCTGCATACCAATAAAATTAATTCCACTCAAACTCCTAACAAGTAATCTTAATAGCAAAGTTTATTTGACCCAAAATTATAATAACTTGCTCAAAAGTGGGCTAAATAGTGCCAGGGGATTAAAAGCAGCATAGGCCCGATGGTGGGTTTCCCCGAAAAAAAAATGTTCATGTAATGTTAGCACACACAAAAAACAAATATCTACTACAAACACTATGAGACATAAAGATACAATCAGTAATGTTTATTATCATCAAAAACATAAACTCTGCAGCCTAAGTTACAACAAAAATTAAATTGCCCCTCTTATGTTAATAAATAAATCACTTAAATAATACATTACATATTTAATTTCAAACATAATTAAATAAATATAAATAAAATAGTACATAAAAATTTAAATAAAATAAAATAAAATTTAGAGATTAATAATTTTATTCTAAATAAAATTCTTGAATTAAAACTTAATAAAAATTCAATAATGATTATTTATAACTAATTAAAACTTATAAATTAATAAAAATTATAAATAATTCAAATAAAAATATAAAAATTATAATTTAATTTTAAATCTATTAAAAAGTTTAATTTGATAATTTATTGGATTAAAATTTATTTTAGTCAAATAAATTTGATAATTAATTTTGATTAAATGAATAAAGGCCTTTATGCTTCATACTTCATTCCATTTGGAGGGCCTTTTATCTTATGATTTCAAGGCCTTAAATATATTTTAAATAAACAAAAGGCTCATATATGTTGTGCATAACTCCATTTAAGAAGGCAATAACACGTTGGTGTTGCAAATCTGGACCTAAGTCCTGTGATTTTGTTTATAATAAATATTATGGAATTCTTTGATATATTATCTTTTGTTAATTATTATTATTGTGAGAGAGAGAAAGTGCCATTTTATTTTTCAAATTTTGTTCTTCACAGTCTCGTATCTTCTTCTCCGGCGTATTGATCGGAGATGGTTGCTGATGGCCGTCGGCCTTCGGCGGCCCTACCATTGTCAGGTTCTCCATTAGGAGAGTCATTACACAATGGCATTACTGATTCTTTTCGTTCCAGGTTTTGTTCGAATCCAAAAAATGTTTTTTTGTAGAAGAAGCGTTCTTCAGGTATTGTGATCAGAGATTCTGTGGAAGAGGTTCCTAAGGTGGTTTTTCATGTCGAAGGAAAGGGAAAGGTATTGCTCTTGATTCTGATTGTGAATCTCCATGTTGTCATAAAGTTAATGATTTTTCCAAATCAAATCCCTCCGATAATCATGTGTCGTCTTCTGGGTTGAAAATTTTTGTTAATATATTCAGGAATTCAAATGCAATCCCCGGCAACGGTGTGATAAATGTGAATTCCCTTAGTTCAGTTAACAAAAATATTCAAACTTCCAATGTGGTGGAGGCGGTACAGCCGTTTTCTTCTGATAGTATGGATTCTTCGTTGGTGCGTGAGAATGGAGATACAGTTTTTGTTAAAATTCCTAAGAAGGTTGTTAAGGAAATTGGAGTTAATAATCCTTGGACTAAAAAGGATCATATAAGAGTTTCTTTTAATGATAAGGATAAAGTGTTGACAGAGGATGGCAAGGTTGCCAAACTAGACGAAGCAAGTGAGTTATCTAATTCTAATACTCTTAAAAATTCTTTGGTTACAAAGGTTTTTGGGAAATAAGTTCCTCCACACATTGTGGCCATGGAATTAAGACGTCAATGGATCCAATTCGGTCAGTTTCATTTCACAACTCTTGAAATGGGATGGTTCTTGTGTTCTTTTAGAAATGCAGATGCTTTGGATGGAGTTCTCACCGGTGGTTCTTGGTTTGTGAATGGCCACATTATAGGTGTGGATAAGTGGAGCCCAGAATTTTCTTCTTTATCCATAAAAGGATTATCTTCTCCTATTTTGGTAAGGATGCCACACTTGCCGCTACAGTGTTGGGATGAGGTGAATGTGGTAAGGATTGCTTCTATGATTGGTTCCCCTATGTTTTTGGATGGGAACATGTTTCAATGGGGAAGAAGAGAGTTTGCTCGAGTTTGTGTTCGTGTGAAACTGGATCAGGTTCTTCCCTTAAGAGTTTGGGTGGAGAGTTTGACGGGTAGGTTCTTTCAGAAGTTTGAATATGAAAGGATTGCCACTTTCAGCTTTGATTGTGGATTGATTGGTCATGTCAAAAAAGATTGCAAGAAGAATGAAGTGGTTACTACTGTTGAAGGTGATGGGGCTCAGAAGCATAGCTTGGGTAGTTTGGAGAGCAAGGATCACATTGTGGATGAGAATGGCTCTTATGGACCTTGGGTTCATGTCAATTATAAAAGAAGTAAGAAAGCTGCTTGGGGTGGATCCAGGGTTGTCATCTGGAATTTGAAGAATAACAAGTCGTCTCTAGTAGGGGATGCTCTTCCTGATGCTATGATTGCTAGTGGGGAGAAACCTGTTATGAACCCGGCTTCAAATTTGGAAACAAATAGTGCAGTGGAAGGTGAGGAAGGGGAAATTGTTTCAGTTGGTAGTCTCATTCCGCCCATAGGGGATCTAGAGTGTGCTTTTAAATCCCCAGCTACTGTTGAAGACTCTAACATTGGTTTTGATTCCAAATCTGTTAATGCTGAAATAATTCCTGATCAAGATAATAATGAGGTGGCTAAACCCAAGGACTCACAAGGGATGGTACCAATTAATGATGTTTCTCCTCTTCTTCAAATGGTAAACTCGGGAAGGGTTTCTTGCGAACTCAAGTAAGTCCTTCTGGACTACTTGCAAACTCAGGTTATCCCTATCAGAATGCTGAATTAAAGCTTCAAAAAGTTATAAAATCCTTGGGAAAAGATAATATTATCAATCATGGTAGAAGGAATGGTCGATTTATTAAAGGTAAGAAAGGGAGCAATCCCTTTTCTTATCAATAAATGGCTTCCTTAGCTTTTTGGAATTGTAGGGGGGGTAGGAAGTTTGGAGCCTCCCACTACTTGAAGAAGTTTGTGAAGGAGTTTAACATGTTTTTGTTGGTCTTTTAGAGACCAAGATCTCTTCTTTCGATAGGCAAGAATGCAACAAGTTTATTGGAGACATGTGGGATTTTTTCATTTATCCTACTGAAGGTCTTTCTGGAGGAAGTATGATTTGCTGGAGGACGGATTTGGCTTCTTTTAAGGTTTTGGTAGATTCTTCTCAAGTTGTGGTAGGAGAAGTGGAAATTGTAAACAATGGGGTTTGGATCATTTCTACTGTCTATGGCAGTAATGATCCCTATAAGAGGAGGAGCTTGTGGAACATTTTGGAAGAAATTTCTGAACTTAATCAGCCCATCGTCATTGGGGGTGACTTTAATTGCATTCTGTCCCATGAGGATAAGAAGGGAGGGAAAAAGTTTTCTCTCAATCAAAGTGCTCTTGATATGAGTAATTTCATGATCAAGGGTGGTCTTCATGATGTGAGAGTAATTTGACCAAAGTACACTAGGTGTAACAAAAATAAAGGTGGAGCTAGGATCCTTGAAAGACTTGATAGATGTATCTTAAATTCTGTTGCATTAGAGGCTATCCAAATGCCTGTTGTTCGGCATCTTCCTCATATAGCGTCTGACCATTGTCCCATCCTAATCAAGCTCTTCTCCACTATTTTCCGGAGGAAAAATCTGCTTAGGTTTGAAGAGGTTTGGTCATCTTACCCGGCTTCAGCTGTGGTTGTGTCTAAATCTTGGGGAAGGAAAGTGCATGGAGACGCTGCTACATACTTAATGTTAGATTTAGGAGAGCTTTGAAAGCTCTTTTTTTTGGAGCAAGTCTAAGCACCAAGATCTTATGACATTAAAGGAGAACTTGAAGAAGGAAATCTTAATCCTTCAAACTGAAGAAGCTGAGGTTGGTGGTTTATCTGAGGAGAAGCTTATGTTGTTGAAATCTAAAGTCCATGAATTGAATGTAACTCTTGCACGTCTCAATACCTGGTGGAGACAAAGAGCCAAAGCCAAGTGGCTAGCTGATGGTGACTCCAATTCAAAAAATTTTCATGCTTTCGCTTCTAGAAGGCGCAATTCTAATTAGATTCACCAAGTTAAAGATGATGATGGTAAGTTGGTTGAGGATCAAAAGCTGATAGAAGAAGTTTTCATTAATTTTTTTATGAAAAAATGGGAAGATATAAACTTTAGATTGAAGGGTTGGCCGTCACCTTTACATGTTCTGGAGGACAGTGATAAAGATTACTTGCAATCGGTTTTCAAGGTAGAAGAGCTGGATAAGGTGGTTGCTAAACTAGAATCTAACATTTCTCCAGGAGTTGACGATATTTCTTACTCTTTCATTAAATCTTATGGGCAAATTATTAGAGGTGATGTTTGGAATGCAGTTTCTTTATTTTTTAAGACAGGTCATATGAATTCTAGTTGGAAGGAAACTTTGGTAGTCCTTCTACCCAAAATTGAGAACCCATGTTATCCTGCTAATTATAGACCTATAAGCCTTTGCTTGTTTATTTATAAGTTGGTGGCAAGAATGTTATTGAATAGATTGGTTGGAGTCATTCCTAAGTTAATTTCAGAAGAACAAGCGGCTTTTGTTAAAGGACGTTAAATTTCAGATCATATCCTTCTTGCTCAAGAAGTTCTAAATAAATTTAGATTTTCTAAATCTAAAAAGGGTCTTATGGCTATTAAGATAGATACGGAATAGGCTTATGACAGTATGGGTTGGTTAACTCTTAGGGAATGTTTGAAGAATCTGGGGTTTCCTGATAAATTCTCTTTCTTGTTCCTTCAGTGTGTGACTGACCCAAAGTTTTCTTTATTGATTAATGGTCAATGTTCAACTTGGATTAAGGCTAGGAGCGGGTTTAGACAAGGTTGTCCACTGTCTCCCTATCTTTTATTTTATATTCTCAACTTTTGACTGATGCTATTGCCCAACGAGGGAGATGTTCGTTTCTCCTAGAGCTGAGAAAGTTACTCATTTATTATATGCTGATGATATTGTAATGTTTTTAGAAGAAAATGTTAAGTGTGTGAAGAAAGCTAGCAAAATCTTGGAGGATTATTGCAGGTGGTCTGGTCAGAATGTCAATGTCCAAAAATCTTCCATTCTCTTTGGTAAGTCGGTTCATAAAGCTAGGAAAAGGTCTCTTGCCAAAATCCTGGGGTTCAAAGCAGTGGATGAATTCTTGTATCTTGGTGTCAAGATTGCTTTGAGAAGATTGACAGTAGTGGATTTCAGTAATCTTTGGTGAAGACTTTTAAGTATCTTAATGCTTGGGGCAATCGATTTATCTCTATTGCAAGGAAGCTGCTTCTTGTTAAATCAGTATTCTCTGCTCTCCCTAATTTTCTTGGAACCCATTCTTTGGTTCCATTGGGTGTGCTAAATGATTTGGATAAGATGTGTACGGATTTTTTGTGGAATAAGCTTGATGGAAGTAAGGGTCTTCACTATGTTTCTTAGGACATACTATTCAGACCGAAAAGACTTGGAGGCCAATGAATTCAATCCATTGCTTCCAAAGCTGGTCCTCTTCGAGCTAAATTTACATGGAATTTAATCTTGAAGCTTTCTTCCTTCCTCAATAGGGTATTGTGTGCTAAGTATGGTGATCAAGTATGGAATTTTCACTTAAAAAGGAACAACTCTACTACGATGAGGATCATTCTGAATGGGTTCAAGTATCTGATGAAAATTGCAAGATGGAAAGTTTCCTCGGGCTGTGTTATCAACACCTATGAAAATGTTTGGATTTTGGATAAATCCATATCTAGATGGCCAACTTTTGTTGCATATATGGATGACAATACACAATTTCTGGATAACATTATATGTAACAGAATTTGGAATGAGGTAAAGTTACAGCAGTTCTTCAGACAACAGCTAGTTGAGACTTTGAAGCTTATTCCAATACTTCTTGAACTCTGGAATGATCAACTGGAGCAGATGTTCAAGTGTTCAGGAAATTTTTATCTTCTTTAATACTCCAGAAAAGGTATGGGGGTGGACTTGAAGATTCACATTGTCGTTGGAGAAGAGATTTGAAGCTTAGACCTCAGGTAGACTTGTTCTGATGGCGGTTAACCATTAATGCAATCCCTTCTAATGAGTTTTTGATGTATAGAAGGCTATCTTTGAATAATGGATGTCCTAGAGGTTGTGAGGAGGTGGAGAATACTACTCATATTGCAATAGACTGTTTAAAGCTTGCAAAAATCTTTAATATTATTAGGAGATGGGGGTTCAAGTTACCAGTTTTCTCCTCTATTCAAGAATGTTTATTGGGTTTAAAAAGCTTAGTTGAATCAAGTCCTTTCATTTGGAATTTATATTGCTCTACAGTGTTTTTCAGCTAGAAAAGTAGAAATAAAGTAATGCATGGTGGAAAGGAGGATTGCTTCTCAGTCATTGCTACTAATGCAGTTAGCATGGCAACGACATCCTTCAAAGGAAGTTCGAAATACTGGGATTCCAACCAGCTCTTGAAGCTGTCTTCTTTTTGAAATCCTCCTCCTCCTGAATGGATTAAATTGAACATTGATGCTTCTTTAAGGGGTAACTACAATGCTGGTGTTGGTGGTGTCTTTAGAGATTATAGAGGCCGGTTTCTGTGTGCTTTTGGTTTGAATTATGTGCATTGGGATTCAGCTCAATTGGAGTTGTTGGCCATCTTGTCTGCTAAGAAGTTTGTCCAAGAATGGATGTATGAGTACAATGGAATCATCATAGAGGGTGATAATCAGAATGTCATTCAATTGTTTCAAAAGCTCATTAATAAGATGTCGTTCGAAGAAGGGTGTCCATTCGTTGAAGACTTCTCTTTTCTCTTTGACTTTAACCAAGTTTTATTTCATTATGTTAATAGGGATTGTAATAAGTTAGCGTACCACTATGCTAACTATGGTTGTTCTTTTGAGTTTTTTTTGGGATGACATCACTTGTAATAAGGTTCCTCCTAGTTTTATTTCTTTGCTCAAGGAGGATTGTGATTGTTGTTCAATCACTTAGTCTTTTGTAAGTATTTTTTAATAAAACTGCTTCTTGCATTCCTTCAAAAAAAAATTATTATTATTGCATATCAAATTTTTTCTTATGCATTAACATTTTAAGTCCACTATATAATATACAAAATTGATCAGCTCAAGACTAGATAGAATAGGGTTAATTGTAAATCAGCCCCTTTTGGCCTGGACGATCTGGTTCCTCTAGACGATTAGAAGACATGATTTGTTTAGATCATCTGGAATGATGTTTCAATCATCCTGGATGATTTGTTCAAAAGCAAAATATCATCCAGCACACAGTTCAGGTTGTCCAGGAGAAAAGCCTGGACGATCTAACTTGATCGTCCAGGACGATATCTCTATCATCCTGTACGATTAGTTCAAAAGTACCCAATATTATTCGGCACACAGTTCAGGTCGTCCAAGAAAACTATGCTAGATGATTTCAAAATGACTTATTCATCCAGGATGATATCTCTATCATCCTATATGATTAATTTAAAATTGGCAATATCATCCGGCAGAAAGTTCAGGTTGTCCAGATGAGATATACTGGATGATGAGGATTCATAGTTGATCATCCAGCATGATCTTGTGATCATCTAGGATCATGTGATCGATCAATTAATCCTCAATTACTTTCCTTAATCACCTATCTAATTTAAGTATAATTGTACTAAATCATCCAGGATGATACACATATCGTCTAGGATGATTAGACCAAAATACTAAAAATAAAAACTTGCCTAACTTAGTCTGGAGGTTGAGAATTTCTAATTTGAGCAAATCATCCTGTATGATGGGATTATCATCCAGGATGATCTACTTAATCAGACTGACTTAATATGGCTGCCCTAATTAGGGTTTCTATTTTTAATGGATCATCTAGGATGATATTATTATCATCCAGGACATATGAAAAAAATCATAATAGAAACTCTAACTCACTAAAAATCTCCCACTGAGTATGTGTGTGCAAGGTTACTTAGGTTGGGGATCCATTACATTACATTTGACTCAAGAAAGGTGAAAAATTACATTAAATGTGAAATAAAAATAGACTGACTCGATCTTGAGCTGGCTTATATTGCAATTAATCTTGTGAACCTGAAAGGTTAGGCACTCAAATAGAAACAAAAATATTTGTTATCATCAAAATCATAATCCTTGAATCCAGATTTACAACAATCTCCCCCTTTTTGATTATGGCAAATATTTGTTAGAAAATTTTTAATTCAGCGAATAAAACACAGAGCAAGGAAAACTAAGCAATGCAAATTCTATTAGACAAGCAAACAGTACAAGGATACTGAATATTGATAATTAAAACAATACAATGACCCAAAACACAGACTACCCCCCCCCCCCCCTCTTTTGACATCTCAAAAAGAGGTAAATAGCTCAGAGAAACATAAAAAGATAGTACAAAAACATCACTAAAAAAATAGGAAAAGTATACAAGCTAGTAAAAAGAGGGGCCCTGATCAGGTGGAGGAGGAGGTGGTGGTGGCTGAAACAGACTGTGAAGGGTGGCAAACTATTCTCCAAACCAAGCCATATCTTGGTCATGTTGCTGCTGCTGTTAAGCGATGTAGGTATTGAATCGATTCACATCTTCAGCATGCTGCTACTCCTGGGCAACCATATAGGAGTCAAAGTGGGCCTCCCACTGGTCAAACCTGTGCACCAGGTGATCCAACGGTGACTTCAGATGGAGAGGAATATGTGCATGAATAGGCTCAGGAGCAACTTCTACCTCAACATCCATACTGGGCTTCGGATGAAGACGAGTGCTATGAAGAATATGGAAAGAATTATTGGAGTAGAAGGAAGGAGGGACATTTACTGCAACTAGATATTAAAGATTATATTTTGTTTTAAGAGTGTAGGCAATGATGTGTCTTAAGGCTAGGTTGAGACATCTCCTGTGGCCTAGATCCCTAATGCAAGTTAAGTGTTCAATGTAGTGAAACAAGAGATCAGTAGCATTGAAGTCATGATGGGCCATGATGTAAAAAGTAGTCATTGAGAGCAATGGGGTAATGTGGATACGGACACTAGCCTTTGGAATGATAGAAGAACAAAGGACTGATGGATTGTTCTAGCATCCTTAACTAAGGAAGTGCAAGCATTAACATGGTACGGGGCATTGGTGTTCCTAAGGAAACCATTGGCGACACTCCAGTTAAAATTAGGATTAAAAGACAAAAGGTGAAGCTTATTGCCAGTGATGAAAAGTTAGAGAATGTCATGAAAGTCCTGAGTGGTTAATTCTACGGGGCATCGATTAACATAGGAGTGGAGGGAGGTATAGGCAGAATCAATGCGAAGGTTTGTGAAAAGAACATGATGAAGTTCAGTGCTAAATGAAAAAGGAAGTGTTAGAATGAAGGTAAGGGAGGTGTGAGCAAAGAGATCCAGTACCGAATAGGTAAGGATGCATGGATTTATTATTTTGGACTGAGTAATCCCCATATCGAGATAGCATTAGAAGGCAACCTGATCGGCTGTATTAGTGAAGCAGTGATTGACATTCCCCTTGGAGGAACTTGTTCCCTGCTGCCTAAACCTTTTGCCACCAACCATAAGAAGAAGATTGTATGAGTGGAGATGGAGTATTGGTGAAGAAAGCTGGTTGAGATTGGTTGTTTAAATAGAAATCAGCCATCTCATCCAGGATGACACAGGATCATCCAAGATCATAGGTAGCAATAATTATGTCCAGGATGGTTGGTCAAAAAGGTTGTCGAATCATCCATGATGATCAGATATCGTCCAGGATGATTAGACACAGGTAATCATCTTTGATGAGTCAAGCTGGATGATCGTTGATGAAAAGTATCATCTAGGATAATTAGGTGGATCGTTTAGGACGATATTTAATAAATGAATCAGATGGGCTGAATTCAAGTCGTCTAACTGCTGCCATGTGGATCATCCAAGATGATGACGTGTATCATCTAGGATGATCACCAATAATTGGTTCAGATCAACTGTTGGTTCATGATGAGGATGATTTGATCATATCGTCCAGGATGATGTGACAAAAAAAGAAAAAAAAAATTAAGGATGGAGAGGAATGATCAGGGAACCTAAAAATCACAAAAACCCAATAAGAAGATATCGACATGTTGAAGTCCAAAAAAGTTAGAAAATTGATTTTTGTAACTCCTACCTCGGACACTTTACAGTTCAAAATCCCTTGAAATAAAATCCAATTCAAAAAAATAACAAGTTAGATAAGAAAGATGATCCTTTCAGATGACATTCCAAAAAAATATCTAATAAAATAATATTGCAAATAAGAGAATCAGAAATCATGATTTTCACTCTCAAGCATTTGAATATATTAACTGGTATATGAATTCTTCTAAGATTTTTTAAACATCTGAAAGAGGAGGAAGCTTATTTCTTTATGGGCTTATTTTGTACCTCTTTTAATTATTTGGCATACTTTGCACATCTTTTGATTTTTGATACACTTTGTGTATCTTTTCAATTTTAGTGGCAAATATTGCGCATCTTTTGTTGGGCTCATTTTGTGCCTTTTTTCAGTTGATTGGTGCACTTTGTGCATCTTTTGCAAGCTTCTTTTTCTTTCAAAATCTCTAAAAGATTCTTAGTTGTGAGATTATTTTCCAGATATATGAGAAGAAGAGAAAACTCACTCTCTTAGATAAGGAACGGTAATCCATAAAATAGAATCATTCACATATGATAAATGTAACCACTTGATTAAGAAAATACAAAAGTGATTCAATGATTTGGAACACTACTCATATAAGATAGATTAATGTAGGAAGATAAAAAGATCTCTATTTTAAAGTCCAGCCTTTTTAATTTTGAAAAAGATTTGTATTCAAAAGGAAAATACACCAATAAAGGAGTTAGAAGAAGAGAAATAATCATCAATATTTCTTCCCTTTAACTGCTTCAGAGGAGTCAATCACTGCTTACAAGCTTCCAAACAAAAATAAGGCAAAACTCTTAGTCAAAAATTTAGTTTATCAGCAGTAGTGAGCAGTGATATGATTCTGAAGAAAATAAGCAATAAATCATAAACCAAGAGAAAAGTCCATATAAAGAAATTACCAAATCCGATAAGCAAATCAAACAAATAAAAATTAGTAGGAAAATTAAAGATCTAAAAAGAAACAAATAATCAAATCTAATAAAAAATAAAAGAAAAATGAAGAACAAAACATTCAAAAATTAGTAAACATCAAATTCATGTATTTATGTCAATCACACCCAATCTGGTCCTTAAAATGCTGAATGTGTCAAAGGCCAGTGGTTTAGTAAAGATGTCAGCCAGTTAGTTTTTAGTTCCTACATGGTGTAGCTCAATATCTCCTTTGGTAACATGGTCCCTAATGAGGTGATTTCTTATGTCAATGTGTTTGGTTCTTAAATGTTGGATAGGATTCTTAGAGATGCAGATGGCACTAGTATTATCACATAGAATTAAAATTGTGCCAGCAGGTAATCCTAAATCCAAGATTTGCTGCTTCAACTAAAAAACTTAGGCCACACAACTTCTTAAGATAATGTACTCAGCTTTAGTAGTAGAAAGTGCAATAAAGTTTTATTTTCTACTAGATCAGGAGACTAAAGACTGTCCTATAGATTAGCAAGTTTCAGAAGTGCTCTTTCTATCTACTCTACACCTTGCCAAATCAGAATCAAAATATCCAATAATTTCAAAAGAAGTGCTATGTCTAGGATACCAGATTCCTAAGTTTGGGGTCCCTAAGAGATATCTAAGGATTCTCTTAACTGCAGTCAGGTGAGATTCTTTAGGATCAGCTTGAAATCTAGCACAAAGATAAATACTAAATATAATATCAGGTCTACTAGCAGCCAGGTAGAGAAGTGATCCAATTATTCCTCTGTCCATCTTCTAATCAACAAATTTTTTATTTGAATCCTTATCTAACTGAACACTGGAACTCATGGGAGTATTGATTGGCTTGGATTTATCCATTTCATATTTCTTCAAGATTTCCTTAGTGTATTTTGATTGATTAAGAAAAGTATCATCATCCATTTGCCTTATGCTAAACCTCAAAATATAGGAAAATTCATCCATCATACTCATCTCAATCTCTCTACTCATTATCTTAGAAAAATCATCACATAATTTTTTATCAAAAGATCCAAAAAATATGTCATCAACATAGATCTGGACAATGATTAAATCATCTCCTACTTTTCTTAGAAAAGGGTGATGTAGAATCCGCCCAGAAAGCCTTTTGAATTCATTTCTTATCCTTCTTAAATGTGGGTTTCTCCTCACCCTTCTCCTTGCTCGGGTGAGCCTTAAGTATAGGACAATCAGCTTTTATATGTCCTGGCTTCTTGTATTCAAAACAAACTATATCAGAAGAACTTTTAGAATTTTTGCTAGACTTACCTTTGTTCCATTTCTGATAGCTCTTTTATTTATACCTTAGAAAGCTTTTGAATTGCCTAGTGATTAAGGCAACATCATCGCTTTCAGACCCAGAAGAGTCAAGTCTCCATATCATTGGCCTTCAGCGCCATAATTTTCTCTTTCTTTTTCCCACTTGCATCAAGTTATCTTTGGTTCACTCCTTGCTCGTAAGCAATGAGTGATCCTAGTAAGTTATCAATAGAATAAGTGTTCAAATCCTTGGATTCAGTAATCGCAGTTATCTTGGCATCATAGGAAAACATCTCAAGATTTTGTTAACTTTTTCATAGTTGGTGAGTTCTCTTCCTGAGGCATGCAGGGAGTTGATAATTTGAGTGAACCTATCATACATCTCAGATATTGATTCACTAAGTTTCATGCGAAAGAGTTCATAGTCGTGAAGCAGGATATTCAACCTAGATTGTTTAACTTCAGTTTTGCCCTCATAAGTGATTCACAATTTATACCAAATTTCTTTGCTAGTGGTACAAATAGAGACATGCATGTAATCCTCAGATTCTAATGCGTAGAAAAAATAGTTTAAGTATTTTACATTCAGTTGTGCTAAATCTCGGTCATCAAAAGTCCATTCAGTAAAAGGCAGTTTAGTTTTAATACCATTAACTAGTCTAAAAGGTGCTTTATAACCATTTCTAACAAGCATCCACATGCGATAATCTATAAATTGTAAAAAGGTGGACATGTGAGTTTTCCAAAAATCAAAAGGTATGTTATCGAATAAGGGTGGACAAGTAATGGAATATCCTTTTGTGGTGTTTCTATTATCAAAGTTAGCCATGGGTCAAATTCAAAAGTTTTTCAAAACTTGATTTTATGAATCTCGCACTGATACCACTTGAAAGTTCGTTAGGGATGTTAAGCCCTTATGAACTAGCCCGAGGAGCCGAGAGGGGGGCTGAATTAGTAGTTTTAAAAATTCTTGAGCAAAAACTAGTTTTGAAAATCTTTTTGAATGTTTTAAAATATTTGCAAACAAAATGATAATTTCAGCCACATGATCATCCACAGAAAGTAAAGTGCAAAAATTAAAATATAGAACAGTAAATAAAAGAACACACCAGATTTTATAGTGGTTCGGTTAACTTGACCTATATCCACTCCCCAGAGCCTCCCCTCTAGGTATTGCGATAAAACTCAGTGACTCTCCTTTTGTTCCCACAGCAAGGCAGAGAAGCATTTACAAAACTCCTTTTCACCAACCCGATGAGGCAGAGAACCCAAACTCCTTTTATTTCCTCCTGAAGTAGGCAGAGAACCTTACCTCCATTTGCTTCCTCCTGATATAGGCAGAGAACCTTACCTCCTTTTGCTTCTTCCTGAAGCAGGCAGAGAACCTTAATCTTCTTACTGATTATCTTTTTCTCAGAGACACCAAGGGACAAGGGACGATGACTGGAGATGATGACTCGAATCCTTGCTTGGAGTAACCTTTATGAACACCTCCAAAAACCCCCCCTCACAAGATTCTCTCTCTCTCCCAAGCTCTCCCTCTCCCTCTCAAGAATCTCTCAGGTGAGGAAATCGACAAAAGATTTCAACAGTAGCAAGAAAGAGATCTTAAATAGAAGGGCTCCAAAATTGTCCTAAATTTTGACTTACTGTCAAAGATCGTCCAAGATGATCCTTTGATCATCCTATACAATCAGTGTAAATCAGCCCCTTTTGGCCTAGATGATCTGGTTCCTCTGGACGATTAGAAGACATGGTTTGTTCAGATCATCCAGGATAATGTTTCGATCATCCTGGATGATTTGTTCAAAAGAAGAATATCATCTAGCACACAGTTCATGTTGTCTAAGAAAAAAGTTTGGACAATCTAAAGAAAATGATTTGATCATCTAGGATGATATCTCTGTCATCCTGTACGATTAGTTTAGAAGCACCCAATATCATCCGATACACAGTTCAGGTCATCCGGGATAATTATGCTGGATGATTTCAAAATGACGTGACCATCTAGGATGATATCTCTATCATCCTATATGATTAGTTCCAAAATGGCAATATTGTCCGGTAGAAAGTTTGGGTCATCCAGGTAAGATATACTGGACGATGAGGATTTATAGTTGATTGTCCTGGATGATCTTGCGATAATCTAGGATGATGTGATCAATCAATTAATCCTCAATTACTTTCCTTAATCACCTAACTAATTTAGGCATGATTAAACTAAATCATCCAGGATGATACACGTATCATCTAGGATGATTAGACCAAAATACTAAAAATAAAAACTTTTCTAATTTAGTCTGATGGCTGAGAATTTCTAATTTGAGCATATCATCCTGTACGATGGGATTATCATCCAGGATGATCTGCTTAATCAGACCAACTTAACATGGCTATCCTAATTAAGGTTTCTATTTTTAATGGATCATCCAGGATGATATTACTATCATCCAGGATGATATGAATAAAATCAGAATAGAAATGCTAACTCACTAAAAATCTCCCCTTTAGTGTATGTGTGCAAGGTTACTTAGCTTGGGGATCCATTACATTATAATTGACTCAAGAAAGGTGAAAAATTACATTAAACATTAAACAAAAATAGACGAACTCTATCTTGAGCTGGCTTGAATTGTAATTGATCTTGTGAACCTGAAAGGTTAGGCACTCAAACATAAACAGAAATATTTGTTATCATCAAAATCATAACCCTTGAATCCAAATTTGCAAGAGCACTTATCCATGTTAGCATTTTGATATATCAAATATGTGAAGGGTCAGACTGTGTGATCCATCTAATATGATCTTAGCTGTTCATTTGAGATGGATATTTTAGATCAGCCCATGCCCATGCAAAAAGGAAATCAAGATTTTGAAAAAACCTTCATAACTTTTTGCACACTAATCCAAATGTGATGAAACTTGATGAGAGCTTAAACACATCCAGAAGAAGGGTATTGACGTATTTGGGAGCTTTCAAATACACTATTTGAAAAGCTATTTTGGAAAGGAACTTCAAGTATAGATTTTTAAAATGCCTCAATCCAAATAATGAAATTTCTTACTTTTTGGTGCGTTGGACTCCTGCTAATGTCCTCTTCAACCTTTCTAAAAAACCTCAAGCTCTTATTTCTTCCTGATTAAAATTTATTCATAAATTATTATTTTTTTCTCTCTACCCTCTCTCCTCTCTCTCTCTGTCTCTCTCTCTTCTCAAATGAGGCTTCAGGAGCAATTGGAAGTTGGGGGAAAACTTAGGGAGAGTTGAGATGTTGTTTTTGAGCTTAAAGGAGAGAAAATTCTAGAGTGAAATCAACTATGTGTGGAGTATTGAGTGAAAATGCCTTTTAGGCCACTTTTCACCAACTAATGTTTTGGAGCCAAAACCAATTGAGATTAGCTTGGGAGGGTGTCTTGATCATTGCTTTTGCCCAGGTGGAGAACATGGCAAGGAACATGAGGTGGAAAAAGGGGGATTATTGGACTTTTCTCCACATGGAACCAAGTTTGAATAAATGGTTGCTTGGGGTAGGTGAAAGCAACTTCTAGAAGCTACTTGAGCTATTTAAACAAGCTAATTTGGGATAGGTTAGCCTTTGGTCTAGGGGTTTGGGCTTTTGGAGGGTTTGGGCTTGCCCATTTTGTTAACCCAAGTCCACCCATGGGTTGGTCTTGATGAGCTATGTGTATGGAGGTCATTTGACACCTACTACAGCCATTGGTTAAGTTTAATTTCATAAGGATTAGATTTTGGGTCAAGAAAGCCACTTTGGATTTAGTTGATTCAAATAATTTGGCTAAACCAAGTTGGCCCATGGGCTGGAATTATTTTTTTGGAGGCTCATATTGGCCCAATGAAGTGACCCCATGAGTTTGGTTCATTGGTTTGGTTAAAATTATTATGGGGTTTGAATTTTTAGAGTTTTAGGTAATTTTAGTAAACCTTGGTTGACTCAATCAACTAGGTTTAATCAGGGATAAATGTTAGGTCAAACATGTTCCAAATGATATTTAAGGACTGATGGGGGTGGTGGAGTAACCAAAAGAATTATGAGAATGATTTAGGGCTCTATCAATCCTTAAAAAATGCTTAGATTTACTTTGATATAAAAATTATAAAAATCCCACTTAATATATGTAAGTATATATATCGAATCAAGTAATATAGTGATAGAGTATAACATCAATCTCATGAGGAAGAATGTTTACTTACAAATACTATTATTATCTACTTCAACTACAATAATTATCCTACTTAATTGAAATAAGTTAGGGTGAAAATTCAATCAATTAATTTAAAATAAAAAATAATTAATTGAAATACTATTTGAATAAATAGTTTTAGATTGATAGAATATAAATACAATATATTTCCTAATGATTCTCCTATATATTGATGTTATTTAGAGCATATGCATCACCAACCACTTAGTCAAGTGTTAAGAGAGAAAGGACAGATTAAACTCTTCTATCCTAAACACCACTCTAAACTCTCATAGTCTGTCACCCTATAAAAATCATAAAACAGTAAGAAAAGCACGTACTATTAAAACCCCTCATGATAACTCATCTCTATAAATTAGATACATGAAAAGAACTTTGCCTATGCTTGTATCATACCAATCCAAAAAACCTAGTTGTGCCTGCTTTTCTATTCCTAGTCTCCATATTACACTTGATATTAACTATACATATGGCTACTATGTCCATTAAATGAAGACCTGGTATATTAAAAACATCATGAAATTATTGATAAAGAGAATTCATTAGTACTCCATATTTTATTTACACGATTAATCCAAAATAAGCGAATTTAGCAAGACCTAAAGAATAAGTGAAGCGTATTCATTTTCATTAATCGCACAAAAGAAAGAAAGTACATTAGAAAAGATATCACTAGATAGGTTCAATGATCTCCTCTACACTCCTCCTCAAACTTACAGAATTGCTTCCACAAATACAAGCCAAACACTATAATGGAATTTATCTAGTACTTCTCTGAATTTTCTTAGTTGTCACTCTTAAGAAAAAATTAGAGACCTACTATAAAAACTGAAATTAAACAAGTAATTGAACTCTTATACTAACATTACAAATGAATTACTTATAGAAAAATATAGAAAATGGATTCTGGCACCACGGTGCTAGAGACACTTACGCTATGGCGCCCATAAAATGAACTAACACCATAATGCTGAAGGGTTTCCTACGTTGTGCTGCTTGCTAATATAGACCCATTGTTTATTGAATCGATGCATCGCTTCACTTGTAGATAGTAGCCTAAACAGTTAAACCTGTAGCACCATAACACTGCTGATGGTTGAACATTGTGATATCCATGTGGCACTCCCTTTACTTAGCTATGCTAAAATTTTACATTGCAATGATATGCAAATAAATACTGGGCTTTGATGTGTTGACTCCTCTGACGCTGCGGCACTGAGATAGTTAGCTGCACTTTGCGGTGCTGATTCCTTCGATGATGCAGTGCTTTCAAACAGAGACTGGTCACCGCCGTGTCTTTATTTGGGTGCTCCAATGGTGTCAATGATGGCGTCACAGCGGATTTGTGCACGACGTTATTGTATTATACCATACATGAAAATTTTGCCCATTTTCAGTATTTTGTTTACACAAACACAACAAACATAACATGTTTTCATAAATAAATTAACACATAAAATATAATATTTTTACACTTATCAAATCTTCCCCAGCTTAAACTCTTGCTTATCCTCAAGAAAATAAAAGTTTATAATTCTAATTAAGTGATTAACTAAAATAAAATTTAACAATCTTAAATTACTAAGATAGAGGATAATACATCATTATCTAAAATTAGTAAAAAAGAATCAAAGATATGCTTCTAGTTTGGAAAAATACTAATAGTTAAACTTAATCAATCATTATTATTTTTACCTAATTTGAAATTATAAATTATAAATTTAATCATTAACTTTTGAATGTTGAAGTGAATAATGTAGTTTTAATAATTGGATATGATTATAGGTAAAATTGTACCTTCATTAATTTACCATCCCTTGCATTAGCTTTTTCTTCTTATCCTTTATTATTTTTGTATAAGATTGTATTTAAATCTTAAGCTTATACTGATGCCAATTTTTAAATGTACTCATCTTATTCTTTTGATATTTTTCATTTCTTTTTCCTTTTAAAAACTATTTGTAGTTCTTTTTTCTTTTTTTTTTCTTCTTTTTTTCTTTTGTGGAGTATATAATTAATGATTTTGAATATCAGCTTCTACTTTAGGGTTCTCATATTATCTTAATAGTTTTAATGCATGGACTTGATGAGATTACTAATTCCATCTTCAGGTTATCTATGATTTCAAATTTCAACATAATCATATCTAATTTTTATTACTAATTATTAATCTTACAATTTTAAAATTTAAATTCATAAATATATAACTTATAAATTCAAATTAGGATAATATGTCAAATGGTTGAATAAATTAAGTATCAGTTTTTCCAACATATTAAGTATAAACATAGTTCATTCAAATTAGGATCTAGGATTTTATTATTATCCTTTTTTTTTAATTATCATTTTTATAAGGGTTAATTAAATAATCAGAATATAAAAGTGGTGGGAGGACAATAATAATTTAAGTGTGATGGAAATTTTCTAATATGTAAATAAATACATAAACAAACAATACGAACACATGCTTTCCTATGAGTGATAAAGAGTGCATAAAATATGTGTTGAAAACAAAACATGACATATCATTAACATGACATAGTTATAGGATAACCAATATACATGGCACCCAACATTCAACAATGACTCTCAATGCCAAATTTTTTAATTAAGTTCAACTACATAAGCCAATATCTCACATCACTTCTCTCTCTTCTACAAAATAATAAAGTAGAAAAACAAAAACACATACACATCCTTAAGAATTCTTCACTCCTCTAATCACATGGTTTTAATCTATACCCATTGACTTTGATGGTTTGTAATGTTTTTTTTGTCATGTATCCTGATGGCACAATTAAGAAAAAATGTAATGATAGTGACAAAACCAATCCATCCATATTTGATTTTCCCATGGAAATACTTTTCCTTATAATCAAATAGCAACAAATCTTACCCAGGAAAGAAATCATATAAAAAATTTCTACCACCATGCATATTCCTTATTTCTGCCAAGTACTTCTTCTTATCTTTATGCATCTCCTTTTTTGAATTCTTTATACTTAGTAATAATGGAAAAACTTTGTATGTGGTGAAGTGAAAAAGAATCCTCTTTCTTGGTATGATTTTCATTTTGATTCTTTGAAGAAGGCTTGATTCTACCCATCGCTTAGATTCTGCTTCTAGCTAAGTAAAGCAAGTAATGTCATTTCTAAGCTTGGTAGTCTTAGAAGGTAGGAAATACTATCCTAAAAATTTATTGGTCAACTCATTCCATGTGGTTATAGAGCCTAAAGGTAAAGAATTTAACCACATTTTTTCCTTTTCTCTTAGTGAAAATGGGAACTATCTAAGTCTAATGGCATCATCACTAACACCATTGTACTTAAATGTCACACAAATTTCTAAGAAACTTGCCAAATATAGGCTGGGGTCTTCAATGGGAGTTCCACCAAATTGAGAATTTTGTATAATATGAATTATTATAGGTTTTAATTCAAATTTATTTGCCTGGATGGTAGGTCTATTTATGCTTTGCTGAATTCCTTCTACTAAAAGGTTTACAAAACCATTAAGAGGTCTAGAATGATCTAAGTTTTAAATAGGGTCGATCATTTTAAAAATCTTTTTGATGGTTGTAATTTAGAAAGGGTTCTCTCAATTTAGAATCAAAATTTAAACATGCCTCCCCTCTAAGTCTTGTAAGCATACAACTATAGATATATAGTTAGTAATTAAAATAAAAGAATAAAAGAGTATAGTAGGACTAATTATATAATTGATTCAATAATATAATAAATCTATAAAAATAAATTCTTTCCCAGCAACAACACCAAAAACATGATGGGGGAGGTGGAGTAACCCAAAGAATTGTGAAAATTACTTAGGGCTCTATCAATCCCTAAATAATGCTTAGGTTTTCTTTTATATAAAAATTATAAAACCCTACTTAATATCCATGAATATATGTGTTGAATCAAGTAATATAGTGATAGAGTAGAGTATCGATCCCATGAGGAATAATATTTACCTTTAAATACTTGACTACCTACTTTAATTATAATATTTATCCTACTCAATTGAAATACATTTGGGTGGAGATTCAATCACTTAATTTAAAATAAAAAATAATTAATTGAAATACTATTTAAATTAATAGTTTTGGATTGATGGAATGTAAATATAATTTATTTCCAAATGATTCTCTCTTATATTGATGTTATTCAGAGCATATGTATCACCGACCACTCAGTCAAGCATGAAGAAATAAAAGATAGATTAAACTCTTCCAACATCAATACCACTCTAAACTCCTATAGTCTATCACCATATGAAAATCTTAAAAGAGTGAGTAAAGCATGTATTAGTAAAAACCCTCGTGATAATTTATCTCTATAAATTTGATACATGAAAAGCACTATTCCTATGCTTGCATCATACCAATCCAACATACCTGGTTATGCCTGCTTCCCTATTCCTAAGCTGCACATTAGACCTGTTATTAACTACACTTATGGCCACTATGTGTATTAAATGAAGACCTGGTATATTAAAAATATCATGAAATTATTGATGAAAAGAATTCATTAGTACTCCATATTTCATTTACACCATCAATTTAAAACTAGGGAATTTAGCCAGACCTGAAGAACAAGTGAAGCATATTCATTTTTTTTATATGCACAAATGAAAGAAAGTACATAAGAGAATATATCGCTAGATGGTTTTAATGATCTCCTCTACACTCCTCCTTAACCTTATAGAATTGCTTCCACAAATACAAGAAAAATAGTATAATGGAATGTCTCTAGTACTTCTCTTAATTCCCTAAGTTATTACTCCTAAGAAAATATCAGAGAGGTACTATAAAGACTAAAATTAAATAAGTGATTGAACTCTTCTACTAACATTACAAATGAACTACTTACAAAAATCATAGAAAATGGATTCTAGCGATGCTGTGCTAGAGACACTTCTGCTGCGGCACCCATAAAATAAACTAACAACATAGTGTTGAAGCGTTTCCTTTGCTGAGGCTCTTGTTGATATGGACCCACTATTTAATGAATTAACGTCGCTTTGCTAGTAGATTGTGGAATGAATAATTACAACTATAATGCCACGATGCTATTGATGATTAAGCATTACGATGTCCATATGGCACTCCCTTAACTTAGCGACCCTAAAATTTTACATCGTGGTACTGTACAGATAGAGACTGGGCTTTGTGGCACTGACTCCTCTAATGCTACAGCACTAGGATAGTTAGCTACATTTTGCGGTGCTGACTCCTCTAATGTTGTGGCACTTTTAAACAGAGATTGGGCACTTCCATGTCCATATTTGGATGCTCTGATGGAATCAATGTTGACATCATAGTGATATTGTGTTTGACGCCACGGCGGTGTACCATACTTAAAAATTTTGCCCATTTTCTATATTTTCCTGTACAAATATAACTAAAACTACTCATTTTCAATAACAAATTAACCCATAAAAAATAACATTATTTACACTTATCATGGACTTTTGGGAAGTGGTTCCATGATTTAGGAAGGTCTATATGCATGCAATATAGTTTGAATGGGTGAAAAGGGTATTTTGGTTAACCTAGGCTGACATGGTTGACCAAGGTTGAGCATGGATTAGAGTTTGCTTTAATGCACTCCATTTCATATATGTGATATGTTGGAGGAGGTTTCATGGCTTAGTTTGACTATGCCATGTTAAAGTGTAAAGAAAATTCAATTTTTAGTGGTTTTTAGTATTTTTTGTTGCAAATCTAGTTTTAAGGGTTATGATTTTGATGATAGCAAACATTTCTATTTCTGGTGGCCTGTTTAATCTTTCAGGTACGTAAAATCAATTACAAGTTCAAGCCAGTCCAAGATCGAGTCAATCTATTTTGAAATTTAGGTCCAATGTACTATTTTCATCTTTATTGAGTCAAATGCTATGTAACTGATCCCCTAGCTAAGTAACCTTGTACACACACACTCAGGGGGAGAGCTTTAGTGCATTAGAGTTTCTATCCATTTTTTGTTCTGATCGTCATGGACGATATTAACATCATCCTAGATGATCTAGTGAAAACAAAAACCCTAACTAGGATGATCATATTAAGTTGGTTTGATTAAGCTGATCGCCTTGGATGATCCCAATATCGTACAAGATGATAGGCTTAAATTAAAAATTTTTAGCCGCCAGATCAAGTTAGACAAGTTTTTATTTTTAGAGTTTTGGTCTGATCATCTCGGATGATACATGTATCATCCTGGATGATCCATTACAATCATGCCTAAATTAGTCTGGTGATTAAGGAAAGTAATTAAGGTCTGATTGATTCGATCATATCATCCTAAACGATCGCAATATCGTACATGAAGATGTGCTATAAATCCTGATCGTCCAGTGCATATCACCTTTACGTCCAAAGCTATATGTAGGATGATATTCCCATTTTTGAACTAATCGTACGGGATGATACCCATATTATCTCGGACGATCAAGTCATTTTGAAATCATCCAACATGTTATGACCTGTACGTCCAGAACTATGAACCGGATGATTTTCGCATTTTTTGAACTAATCATACATGACGATATACATATCATCCTGGATGATCAAGTCATTTTGAGATCATCCAGCATAAGTTCCCCTGGACGACCATAGCGGTCTTCTAGATGAAATTCCTGATTTACACTAATCATCTCGGACGATCGTAGAATCGTATGGAACAATCTGAACAACTCTTGTCTACTAATCATCCAGAGGAATCAGATCATCCAGGCTGATACATGTGATTTTAAACTGATCATACAGGATGATCTGTCAATTGTTCTGGATGATATATGACGACCAGTTGAGATTTAGGGAAATTTTTGAGCCCTTCTTTAAAAGATCTTTTTCTTCCAACAAGAAAAATCTTTTACCACTTTTCTTTCCAGAGAAACCTTGTGAGAGAGAGAGAGATAGAGCTTGGGAGAGAGAGAGAGGATCTTATGAGGGGGAGTTTGTGAGTGATTCACAAAGGTTGCACCAAGCAAGGATCAGAGTCATCTTCTCCATTCGTCGTCTCTCGTCTTGTCAGTGTTTCTGTGGAAGGATCATTCACAAGAAGATATGGGTTCTCTGCCCGCTTCAGGATGAAGCGAAAGGAGTTCAGGTTCTCTGCCTGCTTCAGGAGGAAGCGAAAGGAGTCCGGGTTCTCTGCCTGCTTCAGGAGGAAGCGAAAGGAGTTCAGGTTCTCTGCCTCACCGGGTTGGTGGAAAGGAGTTTTGTACATGCTTCTCCACCTTGCTGTGGGAGCATAAGGAGAGTCAGTTTTGTGTTAGGGCAATACCTGGATGGAAGGCTCAGGGTAGTGGACATAGGTCAAGTTGACCGAACCACTATAAAATTTAGTGTGCTCTTTCTGATTATTTTCTGCACTTTACTTTTCTGTTATTATCTGCTTGGGTGAAATCTATAGTTGATCTTTTCATTTCTGTGTTTACTTATTTTTGCTGCAAATTATCGAAAAGATCTTTCCTGTTTCTCACAAATTTTTTAAAATAACCAATTCACCCCCTCTCTTGGTTAGCCTCGAGACTAGTTCATCAGGTCTTAACATCCCTATCAAACTTTCAAGTGGTATCAGAGCGGGATTCAAAAATTAAGTTTAAAAACTTTTGAATTTGATCCATGGCTAACTTTGGTAATCGTAATATTGCTGAAGGTTATTCAACTACACGATCGCCATTATTTGATAACATAACTTTTGATTTATGGAAAACTCGCATGACCACTTTTCTTCAATATATAGATTATCGTATGTGGATGCTTGTTAAGGATGGCTATGAAGCACCTTTTAGAATGGTTAACAATGTTAAAATTGAACTGCATTTCACTGAATGGACTTTTGATGATTGTGACTTAGCCCAACTGAATGCCAAATGTTTGAACTATTTTTTCTGTGCCTTAAAATCTAAGGATTACATGCGTGTCTCTACATGTACAACTGGTAAAGAAATTTGGGATAGATTATGCATCACTTATGAAGGTACTTATGAAGTCAAATAGTCTAGGTTAGACATATTGCTTCATGACTATAAACTTTTTCTCATGAAATCTACTGAATCGATTTTTGAAATGTATACTAGATTTACCCAAATTTTTACTTCTTTACATGCTTTAGGAAGAAAACTCACTAACTATGAAAAAGTGAATAAGATTTTGAGAAGTTTGCCTTCTTCTTTTGATGCCAAGATAATTACAATTACAGAATTGAAAGATTTGAATAATTATTCTATTGATAACTTACTTGGATCACTCATTGCATACGAGCAAGGGGTGAACCAAAGACAGCTTGATGCAGGTGAGAAGAAGAAGGAGAAAACTGTGGCGCTGAAGGCCAACGATACTGACACTGACTCTTTCGAGTCTGATAGCGATGATGTTGCCTTAATCACTAGGCAATTTAAAAGCTTTCTAAGGAAGAAACATAAGAACTTTCAGAAGTGGAATAAGGGTAAGTCCAGTAAAAATTTTAAAGGTTCATCTGATACTGTTTATTGAATATATGAAGCCTGGACACATTAAGGCTAATTGTCCTATGCTTAAAGCTCACCCAAGCAAGGAAAAGGGTGAGGAGAAACCAAAATTCAGGAAGGATAAGAACCAGATTCAGAAGGTGTTCTAGGCAGATTCTGCATTCGACTCGTTTGAGACTAAAGCTGAAGAGGAGGAAACCAACTTGTGTCTGATGGTTAATGATCATCCTGGTCAGTCTGATCAAGAAGAGGTATGTGAGCTTACTTATGATCAATTGGTTGATGTCTTTGAGAAAATTTATTCATCGTATAGAAAACTTAGGAAATTACATGCTAGCCTGAAATTAGATTTCTTAACTTTACAAAAAGAGCATGATGTTGTGGTTAAAGATCACTCTACACTTGATAGCAATCATATGCCTTTACTTGATGAATTTGATGAATTGAATAGAAAGTATTCTGATTTAATTGTTGAGCATGATTTGTTAAAAATATCGTATGTTGAATTAAATGCTACATTTAAAGAATTAGAAACTCATATATCTGATTTAGATAGTAGTGAACACCATCTAAAATTTGAAATTGTAAGTTTGAAGAAAGAAAATGAATTTTTAAGTGTTAAAATTAGTGCTTTTGAGAAAAATGAAACACCTCCTACTTTTGCACAGTTTTATGCACCTCTACCTTTTGAAAAATTTGTTTCAAAATAATCAAAGTATATTTCATTCAAACCTAGGAATAGGCACTATCACCCATGTAGATTAGTTAACCCTTTTCCTGGTGTCAGATGTTTTTCTTGTGGCATGTTAGGATACATCTCTCATACCTGCACTGTTCATCATAGTACACATTAGGTGTGGAGGCCTAAATTGCTTGTTTCACAGTACAGCACACATGCATTACATTATTCTTTTCATAAGAAGGAACCCAAACTTATTTGGGTTCCTGAATCTGACATTTGATGATTTTGTAGGTGTGCTCTCACATAAGACCTCATGAGAGCATGTGGTACCTGGACAATGGAAGTTCAAGACACATGACTGGAGATGTAAATCAATTCATTTTGATGGAAGTCAGGGCTGGAGGTAAGGTTACACTTGGAGACAACACCACCAAGGAGGGTGGTAGGGTCAGGTATAATTGGTGATTCAAAAATTTTCATGATTGATAATGTTTTGCTTATAGATGGATTGAAACATAACCTGCTGAGTATCAGTCAACTCTGTGACAATGGATACAAATTGAAATTCCTGCCCACTTACTGCATTTTAAGCTTAAATGATAAAATTCTTTTGCAGGGATAAAGGATCAACAATGTCTACATGTTGGATGTAAGTTGCTTTAAAACTGATGTTTCAATTTGCTTAAAGACTACTTCTGATGAGTCTTGGTTGTGGCGCAGGAGATTATGTCATGCCAGTATGAAAACCCTTAGGAGAGTCACCCAAAAGGACTTAGTTAGAGGTGTCCCTAAGTTTAAGTTCACTAAGGACCACCTGTGTGATGCCTGTCAATTAGGGAAGAATGTCCAGTCCTCCTTTCACTCCATTAAGGATAATGGGTCCAGTCCTCTTTGGACCCATTAACACTGCCAGCTTAGGGGGAAAAGTCTATAGTTTTGTGATCATTGATGATTACTCGAGGTTCACTTGGATTAAATTTTTGTCACATAAATCTGAGTCATTTGATGAATTTAAGTCCTTCTCCACTTGGATTCAGAGGAAGTTAGGTTGTGAGATCTTAACTATTCATAGTGATCATGGTGAAGAGTTTGAAAATGTGAAGTTTGGTACTTTCTATGACGAGCAAGGGATTAACCACAATTTTTTAGCTCCTAGGACCCCTAAACAGAACGGGGTAGCTAAAAGGAAGAACAGGACCTTAGTGGAAGCCATTAGAGCCATGCTTATTGAGTATTCACTTCCAAAATACTTTTGGGCTGAAGTAGTGAACAATGCTTGTTATGTGCTGAATAGGGTGAATATTAGATCCAATCTGAACAAGACACCTTGTGAGATCACTAAGGGTAGAACTCCAAACCTGTCCCACCTCCATGTTGCAAATCTGGTTTTGATGATGACAAACATTTTTCAGCTCCTAGGACCCCTAAACAGAACGGGGTAGCTAAAAGGAAGAACAGGACCTTAGTGGAAGCCATTAGAGCAATGCTTGTTGAGTATTCACTTCCAAAATACTTTTGGGCTGAAGCGGTAAACAATGCTTGTTATGTGCTGAATAGGGTGAATGTTAGATCCAATCTGAACAAGACACCTTGTGAGATCATTAAGGGTAGAACTCCAAACCTGTCCCACCTCCATGTTGCAAATCTGGTTTTGTTGATGACAAACATGTTTCTATTTTGTTTAGCTTGGCTAACCTGTTTCAGGCACAAAAGATCACGAGCAACTTGGGCCAACTCAAGATCGGGTTAAAGTGTGTCTAAATGTATTATTTTCCTTTTCTTGAGTCAATTATAATGTAACTGATCCCCTAGCTAAGTAACCTTGCACACACACACTCAAGGGGAGAGCTTGAGTGAATTAGAGTTTCTATTCAAGTTTTTGTTCAGATCGTCCTTGACGATAGTCACATCATCCTCGACGATCAGGTAAAAATAGAAACCCTAATTAGGTTGACCAAGTTAAGTGTGTCCTTGGATCGTACGGGATGATATACTCAAATCAAAAATTCTCAATTGCCAGATCAAGTTAGGCAAGTTTTTATTTTAAGATATTTGGTCTGATCGTCCTGGACGATACTGTACAATCATACCTAAATTAGTCTGGTAATTAAGGAAAGCAATTTAGACTTGATTGATATGATCATATCTTCTCGGACGATCGTAGGATCATCCTAGATGAAAATGTTCGTCCAGTGTGTTTCAGCTGTACGTCCCAAACTGTGTTCAGGATGATTTGGGCACTTTTTGAACTGATCGTACATGACGATATCCCGATCGTCCTAGACAATTAAGTCATTTTTTAGTCGTCCAGCACAAGTTTCTCTGGACAACCCGAACTGTCTTCTGGACGAAATTCCTTAATTTACACTAATCGTCCCGGACGATCGCAGAATCGTACGGGACGATATGAACAACTTTTTCTACTGATCGTCTAGAAGAGCCAGATCGTCCAAGCTGAAACAGCTGATTTTGAACTGATCGTACAGGATGATCTATAATCGTCCTGGATGGTCTTGGCCTACCAGTTGAGATTTAGGGCAAATTTTAAGCCCTCATATAAATGATATTTTTCTTTTAACAAGAAAAATCTTTTGCCACTTTTCTTTCCAGAGAAACCATAGAGAGAGAGAGAGTTTTGGAGAGAAAGAGAAGATCTTGTGAGGGGGAGTTTGTGAGGGTTCACGAAGGTTGCTCCAAGCAAGGATCAGAGTCGTCTTCTCCGCTCGTCGTATTTCGTCGTGTTGGTGTTCTTTGGGAGAGGATCGTCGGCAAGAAGATCTGAGGTTCTCTTCCTGCTTCAGGAGGAAGCAAAAGGAGGTTAGGTTCTCTGCCTCACCGTGTCGGTGGAAAGGAGGTTTTTATACAGGCTTCTCCGCCTTGCTTTGGGAGCAAAAGGAGAGACACTTTGGTTTAGTGCAATACCCAGAGGGGAGGCTCCGGGGAGTGGACTTAGGTCAAGTTGACTGAACCACTATAAAATCCAGTGTGTTCATTCTGATTACTTTCTGCACTTTTATTTTTCTTTGATTAACTACTTGGGTGAAATTGTGTTCGATCTTTTTGTTTGATTGTTTTATTCATTTTCGCTGCAAATCATAGAAAAGATTTTCATTATTGCTGTCAAATTTTTAAATAACCAATTCACCCCCACCCCCTCTTGGTTAGCCTCAGGACTAGTTCATCAGGGCTTAACATCCCTATCAAACTTTCAAGTGGTATCAGAGTGGGATTCAAAAATCTAGTTTTGAAAAACTTTTAAATTTGATCCATGGCTAACTTTGGTAATCGTAATACTACTGAAGGTTATTCAATCACACGACCGCCATTGTTTGATAATATTCCAGTTGATTTTTGGAAAACTCGCATGTCCACTTTTCTACAATCAATTGATTATCGCATGTGGATGCTAGTTAAGGATGGATATGAACCACCTTTTAGATTGATTAACAATGTGAAAACTGAACTGCCCTTTACTGATTGGACTTCTGATGATCATTATTTAGCACAATTAAATGCCAAATGTTTGAATTGTTTTTTCTGTGCTTTAAAATCTGAGGATTACATGCGTGTCTCTACGTGTACAACTGGTAAGGAAATCTGGGATAGATTGTGCATCACGTATGAAGGTACAACTGAAGTCAAACAATATAGATTAAATATTTTGCTGCATGACTATAAACTGTTTCGCATGAAACCTACTGAAACCATTTCTGAAATGTATACAAGATTCACTCAAATCGTCACTTCTTTGCATGCCTTAGGTAGAGAACGTACAAACTATGAAAGAGTGAACAAAATACTTAGATGTTTGCCTTCTTCATATGATGCTAAGATAAATGTAATTAATGAATCTAAAGATTTAAATACTTACTCTATTGATAGCTTACTTGGGTCACTCATTGCTTACGAGCAAGGGGTGAACCAAAGACAGCTTGATGCAGGTGAGAGGAAACAGTGGCCTTGAAGTCCAACGATAGTGATTCTTGCTCTTCCGAGTCTGATAGCGATGACATGGCCTTGATCACAAGGCAATTCAAAAGCTTTCTAAGGAAGAAACCCAACAACTTTCAGAAGTGGAACAAGGGTAAGTCCAACAAAAATTTTAAGGATTCATCTGATACTATCTGTTTTGAATGTAGGAAGCCTGGACACATTAAGGCTGATTATCCTACACTTAAAGCTCATCCAAGCAAGGAGAAGGGTGAGGAGAAACACAAGTTCAGAAAGGATAAGAAGTGGATTCAGAAGGCATTCTGGGCAGACTCTGCATCCAACTCCTCTGAGACTGAAGCTAAAGAGGAGGAAACAAATTTGTGTTTGATGGCTGATGATCACCCTGATCAGTCGGACCAGGAAGAGGTATGTGAGCTTACTTACGATCAATTACTTGAAGTATCTGAAAAAATTCATGCATAGTGTAGGAAGCTTAAGAAAACCCATGCTAGCTTGAAATTGGATTATTTAACTTTGAAAAAAGAGCATGATTCTGTAGTTAAAGATCATTCCACACTTGACAACAATCACATATCTTTACTTGATGAGTTTGATGAATTGAACAAAAAATATTCTGATTTAGTTACTGTGCATGATTCGTTGAAAACCACTTATGTTGATTTTGAGAGAGCTTTTAATGAATTAGATACCATGGCATGTGAAGTAGAAAGTAGCAATGGTGCTTTAAAATTTGAAATTGAAAGTTTAAATAAAGAGAATGAATTTTTGAAAGTGAAAATCAGTGCTTTTGAGAAAAACCAAACTCCTCCTACTTTTGCACAATTTTATGCACCTCCACCTTTTGTAGATTCAGATTTAAAATCATCAAAGCATATTTTGTATAAACCTAGGAAGAGGCACTATCACTCACGTAGATTAGTTAATCCTTTTTCCTGGTGTTAGATGTTATTCATGTGGCATGTTAGGACACATTTCCCACACATGCACTATTCACCGTAGTACACATTGGGTGTGGAGGCCCAAACTGCCTATTTCACAACACAGCACGCATGCATTGCATTCTTCTTTTCATAAGAAGGAACCCAAACCTATTTGGGTTCCTAAGACTGACGTTTGATGATTTTATAGGTGTGCTCTCACACAAGACCTCGTAAGAGCATGTGGTACCTGGACAGCGGATGTTCTAGACACATGACTGGAGATGCAAATCAGTTCATTTCGCTGGAAGCCAGGGCTGGAGGCAAGGTTACACTTGGAGATAACACCACCAAGAAGGTGGTAGGCACAGGTATAATTGGTGATTCAAAGAGTTTTATGATTGACAATGTTTTGCTTGTAGATGGACTGAAACATAACTTGCTGAGCATCAGTCAACTTTGTGACAGGATACAGCATCAAATTCCTGCCCACTTGCTGCATTTTAAGCTTAAATGATAAAGTTGTTTTGCAGGGACAAAGGATCAACAACGACTAAAAGCTAGATGTAAGTTGCATTAAAGCTGAAAATTCAATTCGCTAAAAAACTGCTACTGATGAGTCTTGGTTGTGGCATAGGAGATTGTGTCATGCCAGTATGAAAACCCTTAGGAGAGTCACCCAAAAGGACTTAGTTAGAGGTGTGCGCAAGCTTAAGTTCACTAAGGACCACCTGTGCGATGCCTATCAGTTAGGGAAGCAAGTCCAGTCCTCCTTTCACTATGTTAAGGACATTAGCACCACTAGACCTTTAGAAGTCCTTCACATGGATCTCTTTGGACCCATTTGCACTGCCAGCTTAGGGGGGAGAGTCTATGGTTTTGTGATTGTAGATGACTACTCGAGGTTCACTTGGATTAAATTCTTGTCACATAAATCAAAGTCATTTGATGAGTTTAAGTCTTTTTCCACTTGGATTCAGAGGAAGTTAGGTTGTGAGATCCTAACTATTCATAGTGATCATGATGGAGAGTTTGAGAATGTGAAGTTTTGAAGTTTTTGTGAGGGATTAGTTATAATTTTTCAGCTCCTAAGACCCCTCAGCAGAACGGGGTAGCTGAAAGGAAGAACAGGACCTTGGTGGAAGCCGCTAGAGCCATGCTTGCTGAGTATTCACTTCCAAAATACTTTTGGGCTGAAGCGAAAAACACTGCCTGTTATGGGCTGAATAGGGTGAATGTGAGATCAAAACTGAATAAGACACCTTATGAGATCATTAAGGGTAGAATTCCAACCCTGTCCCACCTCCATGTCTTTGGCTGTAAGGTTTTCATTCTGAACAATAGGAAATCATCCTTAGGAAAGTTTGACCCCAAATCTGATGAAAGAGTGTTCTTAGGCTATTCTAGTGTGGGGAAATCCTTTAGGGTGTTTAATAAAAGGACTTTGGTGGTGGAAGAGACACTCATGTGGTGTTTGATGAATCTGATCCTAAGGTGACTAGAATTGAGGAAGAAGAGGAGGTAGAGGAGATTACCCAAGGGGTTGGAAATGCAAATCCGGAGGAAAGGGTAGAACCACAAACCACACTGCCTAGAGATTGGAGATATTCTTCGAGTCATCCTAAAAAACTGATCTTAGGAGACCCTTCTGAAGGTGTTAAGACTAGGCATGGACTTAGGAAGGAAGTAAACCATTCTACCTTTATCTCAATGACTGAATACACGAACATCAATCAAGCCCTTTCGGATGAGTTTTGGATCTTAGCTATGCAGGAAGAATTGAATTAATTTGTAAGGAATGATGTTTGGGAGTTAGTAGAAAGACCTAAAAATCAAAGTATTTTGGGAACCAAGTGGGTCTTTAAGAATAAGATGAATGATTCTGGTGTAGTGGTGAGAAATAAGGCAAGATTAGTGGCTAAGGGGAATAATCAGATTGAAGGGATTGATTTTGAGGAGACCTTTGCCCCTGTAGCTAGATTGGAAGCCATTAGAGTGCTACTAGCCTTTGCCTATTATAAGAGATTTAAGCTGTTTCAAATGGATGTCAAGAGTTCCTTTTTAAATGGGGTAATAAAAGAGGATATTTTTGTAGAACAACCCCCAGATTTTTAGAGTTCCCAATATCCAAATCATGTTTATAAATTAAAAAAGGCCTTGTATGGATTAAAACAAGCACCCAGAGCTTGGTATGAGAGGCTTAGCACATTCCTGTTAGAAAGAGAGTTTGTTAAGGGGAGCGTAGACACCACCCTTTTTCTGAGGAGAATAGGGGATGACTTACTTATTGTCCAGATCTATGTTGATGATATAATTTTTGGATCTTCTGATAAATATTTATGTGATGAGTTTTCTAAAATAATGAGTAAGGAGTATGAGATGAGTATGATGGGAGAATTGTCCTACTTTTTGGGGTTTAGCATAAGGCAAATGGATGATGGAACCTTTCTTAATCAATCTAAATACACTAAGAATATTTTGAAGAAATATGAAATGGACAAAGCCAAGCCAATCAACACTCCCATGAGCTCCTCTATTCAGTTAGATAAGGATTCAAGTGGAAAATCAGTTGATCAGAAGAAATATAGAGGAATAATTGGATCACTGTTGTACCTGACTGCTAGCCGACCTGATATCATGTTTAGTGTCTGTCTTTGTGCTAGGTTTCAGGCTGATCCTAAAGAGTCCCACCTGACTGCTGTAAAGAGAATTCTTAGATATCTTTTAGGGACCCCAAACCTAGGAATCTGGTACCCTAGGCACAGCACCTCTTTGAGATCATTGGATATTCTGATTCTATCTTTGCAGGGTGTAGGGTGGATAGAAAGAGTACTTCTGGAACTTGTCAATTCATAGGATAGTCGTTAGTCTCCTGGTCCAGTAGAAAATAGAACTCAGTTGCACTTTCCACTGCTGAAGCTGAGTACATTGCATTAGAGAGTTGTGTGGCCTAAGTTCTTTGGTTAAAGCAATAAGTCTTGGATTTAGGATTACCTGTGGGCAAAATTTCAGTTCTGTGTGATAATACTAGTGCCATCTGCATCTCTAAGAGTCCAATCCAATATTCTAGAACCAAACACATTGACATAAGGCATCACTTCATTAGGGACCATGTTACAAAAGGGGACATTGAGCTACATCATGTAGCAACTGAAAATCAGCTGGCTGACATATTCACTAAACCACTGGCCTTTGACTCATTCAACATTTTGAGAACCATATTAGGAGTGATTGATATAAATGCTTAATTCTGATGACTGCTGATTTCTGATTGTTCTGATTGTTATTCTATTTTCTGTTAGTTAGTTTTTGAGTTGATTATTTGCTTTTAGCTAGTTTTATTTCTTCTGCTGATTTCTGTGTTAGCCTTATTATTAGTTTGATTTGAGTATTTACTTTGATGTGATTTGCTACTTATTTTATTCATTGGTTCATCTCTTGCACTTACTGTTTTATTCTTTTCAAAATCTGATCACTGCTCACTACTTCTGATAATCTGAATTTATGACTGGGAGTTTTACCTTATTATTATTTGGAAGCTGGTAAGCAGCGATTGATTCCACTGGATCTGTTAAAGGGAAGACACATTGATGATTGTTTCTCTTCCTCTAACTCCTTTGCTGGTGTATTATTTCTTTTGGATAAATATCCTCTTCAAAAATAAAATTTTATTTTTTGAAATAGAGATTTATTTTATCTTCCTACAGTAATCTACCTCATATCAATAGTGTTTTCAAAGTCTTGAGTCATTATTTTGATTTTCTAAACCAAGTGATTGCACTTATCATATAACGTATAGTTTTTGTTTTGTGAATTACTCTTCCTTATTGTGGAGAGAGTCTCCTATGTCTGGAAGATAATTTCATAGCTGAGACTCTTTAACGATTATGAAAAGAAGAAAGCTTACAAAAGATGCGCAGTGCGCCAAATCAATTGAAAAAGAGGCACAAAATGAACCCAAAGCTGAAAAGATACGAAATGTCGCCAACTAAAAAATACACAAAGTGTATCAAAAATGAAAAGATGCACAAAGCACCAAATAAATTGAAAAAGAGGCACAAAATAAGCTTAACCAAGATTTCGTTCCTTTCAGATCGTTAAAGGTCTTAGAAAAATCCGTGCGCCACTTAATACTTTCAAAAGCTTGTGTTTGAAAATCCTGATTTCTGAATTATTACTTTGTAACACTATTATATCAGATATTTTTCTGGAACGAGGCTTGAAAGGATCTCTTTTCGAATCTAATTTCCTTTCTTCTGGAGGTGCGAGTTATGAAAGTTGATTTTTTCAACTTTTTTCTAGATTTCAGCGTTGTCAATCGTCTTCTTATTGGCTTTTGGATTTAATATCAAGGGAGAATTTTGTCTTACTGGAGCAGACTGGTAAAATAAATAAATAAATAAATAAATAATAAAAAAATAAAAAAAATGTTATTTTTTTTGTGTTCTCATTTTGAGTTTTCTTCATTTTTGTTTTGTTTTTTTCATCTTACTGGTTGTGTTTTCCAAATCCTGATCTGTCATCTCCATCCTCCATCTTTTTTTATTTTCTTCACATCATCTTGGACGATCCACAGATCATCTTGGATAATTCTCTTCATCCTGGACGATCCAAATATCATCCTATCATCCTGGACGATCAATTCAAAATCATCCCCACTCTGATCATGCTGCTGAGAAACTCCAATTATTGGTGATCATCCTGGATGATACCTACATCATCCTGGACGATATGATCCATATCTTCCTGATCTGATCAAACGGTTGAGATTGCACCAATTATTATCTATCATCCTGGACGATCCACGTGTCAGCCGCTGGACGATTGGAATTTAGCCCGTCTGTCACACTTACTGCATATCATCCGGGACGATCTACCTAATCGTCCTGGATGATACTTTTCATCAACAGTCGTCCACCCTGACTCCTTGGGACGATCGTCTGTGTCTAATCATCTTGGACGATCTCTGATCATCCCGGACGATCGGACCTCCTTTTTGACCAATCGTCTCGGCCATAATAATTGCACTTATCATCCTGGACGATGTCGCGATCGTACGGGATGATCAGGCCAAGTTTTATTTAAACAGTCATTTATTCATCCTTTCTTTGACACATCTCCCTCTACCTTCCTTCACAGTTGCTTTCTAATGGCTGGTGGAAAACGTTCGCGGTAAAAGGGTGCAAGTTCCTCCCGAGGGAATGTTAATCCCCGCTTTCCAAACGCAGCCGATCAGGCTGCCTTCGAGTGCTATCACGACGTGGGGATCACGCATTCCAAAATAGTAAACCCTCGCACCCTCACCTATCCTATTTTTAATCTTTTCGCACACACCTCCCTCACCTTCATCCTTACACTAGCCTTTCCGTTTAGTCTTGAACTTCTTCAAGTTTTCTTTGCCAATTTGTGCATTTCCAAGGACTATTCCACTCTTCGCTCGTATGTCAATCAACGTCCCGTGGAACTCACTACCCAAGACTTTCACAACATTCTCCAACTTTCTGTCACTGGCGACAAACTCCACACTCTTATCACTGACCCTGACTATGATTAAAGTGTCGCCAATCACTTCCTTTGTAATACGAACGCACCCTACCATGATAATGCTTACACTTCACTTCTTAAGGACGCACGGACCATTCAGTATGTCCTTCGTTCCTCCGTCATTCTAAAGGTGAGGGATCAAATTCACATCAACCCGTTACTGTCATTGACCACATACTACATCTTGGCCCGCAGGGAGTTTAATGCCTCTGACCTTATTATCCGATACATCGAGCACCTCACCACTATTAGGGATTCGGGTCATAGGCGTCACCCAAATCTAGCTTTAGGTCATCTCATTCATTATGCCTTAGAAACAAAATATTACCTGCAGTATCCTGTCCCTCCAGATGTCCCTCCTTCCTTCTTCATAAATAATTCATTCCACATCCTACACAGCACCTGACTACATTCGGAGCCCACCCCGGATGTTGAGGAGGAAGAGGAAGAGGCTATTCAAGTTCCTGCTGAACCTGCTCCCCTTCGCATTACCTCTCCATTTGACCACCTGGTGCAGCGCTTCGATCAGTGGGAGGCCAGATTTGACTCCTATGTGGCTGCCCAGGAGCAGCGGCACGCTGAGGACCTCCAGCGCTTCACTGACTATGCTGCGCAGCAGCAACAGCACCATGACCAGGACATTGCCTAGATTGGCAGCCACTTTCAAGCCATTCATGGTTACTTCAACCCACCACTTCCACCTCCTCCTTCCGATCAGGATCCGCCTCTGTTTTAGTGTTCTATTTTGTAGCTATATTCCTTTCTGTTTGTATTGATGTTTCAGTATTTCTGTTTACCCTCCTCCTTTTTGTGATGTCAAAAGGGGGAGTCAGTTGTAGTCGTTTCTATTTTTTGTTATGTGTTATGTTTCTTGTATTTCTTTAGTTGTTAAATGAAAATTTGAAAAAAAATATATTTGTTTTTTGATCTCCTAGTTATTTTATTTTTCAAACTACTGTACAAATGTTTGTCATCATCAAAAAGGGGGAGATTATTGCAAATCTGGTTTTGATGATGATAAACATGTTTCTATTGAGTTTTGCTTGGCTAACCCGTTTCAGGCACAAAAGATCACAAGCAACTCGAGCCAACTCAAGATCGGGTCCAAGTGTGTCTAAGTGTATTATTTTCCTTTTCTTGAGTCAATTGTAATGTAACTGATCCACTAGCTAAGTAACCTTACACACACATACTCAGGAGGAGAGCTTGAGTGAATTAGAGTTTCTATTCAAGTTTTTGTTCAGATTGTCCTGGATGATAGTCACATCATCCTGGACGATCAAGTAAAAATAGAAACCCTAATTAGGGTGACCAAGTTAAGTGTGTCTGATTAAGTAGATCGTCCTGGACGAGCCTTAGATCGTACAGGACGATATGCTCAAATCAGAAATTCTCAGCCGCCAGATCAAGTTAGGCAAGTTTTTATTTTAAGATATTTGGTCTGATCGTCCTGGACGATACGTGTATCGTCCTAGACGATACTGTACAATCATGCCTAAATTAGTCTGGTAATTAAGGAAAGCAATTAAGACTTGATTGATACGATCATATCATCACGGACGATCGTAGGATCGTCCTGGACAAAAATGATCGTCTAGTGTGTTTCAGGTGTACGTCCTGAACTGTGTTCAGGATGATTTGGGCACTTTTTGAACTGATCGTATAGGATAATATCCGATCGTCCTGGACGATCAAGTCATTTTTGAGTCGTCCAGCACAAGTTTCCCTGGATGACCCGAACTGTCTTCTGGACAAAATTCCTCAATTTATACTAATCATCCCGGATGATCGCAGAATCGTACGGGATGATATGAACAACTTTTTCTACTGAACGTCCAGAAGAGCCAGATCGTCCAGGCTGAAACAGCTGATTTTAAACTGATCGTACAGGACGATCTTGGCCGACCAGTTGAGATTTAGGGCAAATTTTAAGCCCTCCTATAAAAGATCTTTTTCTTTTAACAAGAAAAATCTTTTGCCACTTTCCTTTCCAGAGAAACCATAGAGAGAGAGAGTTTGGGAGAGAGAAAGAAGATCTTGTGAGGGGGAGTTCGTGAGGGTTTACGAAGGTTGCTCCAAGTAAGGATTAGAGTCGTCTTCTCTGCTCGTCATCTTTCTTCGTGTTGGTGCTCTTTGGGAGAGGATCGTCGGTAAGAAGATTCGAGGTTCTCTACCTGCTTCAGGAGGAAGCAAAAGGAGGTTAGGTTCTCTGCCTCACCGTGTCAGTGGAAAGGAGGTTTTTGTACAGGCTTCTTCGCCTTGCTGTGGGAGCAAAAGGAGAGACACTTTGGTTTAGTGCAATACCCGGAGGGGAGTCTCCGGGGAGTGTACGTAGGTCAGGTTGACTGAACCACTACAAAATCCGGTGTGTTCATTCTGATTACTTTCTGCACTTTTATTTCTTTATGATTAACTACTTGGGTGAAATTGTGTCCGATCTTTTCGTTTGATTATTTTATTCATTTCCGCTACAAATCATAGAAAAGATTTTCATTATTGTTGTCAAATTTTTAAATAACCAATTCACCCCCCCCCCCCCCCTCTTGGTTAGCCTCGGGACTAGTTCATCTGGGCTTAACATCCCTATCGAACTTTCACTCCATGCCTTCGGCTGTAAGGATTTCATTCTGAATAACGGGAAATCATCCTTAGAAAAGTTTGACCCCAAATATGATGAAGGAGTGTTCTTAGGCTATTTTGGTGTGGGGAAATCATTTAGGTTGTTTAATAAGAAGAATTTGGTGGTGGAAGAGACAACTCATGTGGTGTTTGATGAATCTGACCCTAAGGAGACTATAAAAGTTCGATAGGGATGTTAAGCCCTAGTGAACTAGTCCCGAGGCTAACCAAGAGGGGGGGGGAATTGGTTATTTAAAAATTTCATGATAACAATGAAAATCTTTTTGATACTTAGCAGCAAAAACAAGTAAACAAGAACGAAAAGATCAATCACAGATATTCACCCAAGCAGTTAATATCGGAAAAGTAAAGTGCAAAACTGAATCAGAAAAGCAAACCAAATTTTATAGTGGTTCGGTCAACTTGACCTAAGTCCACTCCCCGGAGCCTCCCCTCCGGGTATTGCACTAAACAAAAAGTGTCTCTCCTTTTGCTCCCATAGCAAGGCAGAGAAGCCTGTACAAACACCTCCTTTTCACCACACGGTGAGGCAGAGAACCCGACCTCCTTTTGCTTCCTCCTGAAGCAGGCAGAGAACCTTCGAACTCCTTTTGCTTCCACCTGAAGCGGGCAGAGAACCCCGGATCTTCTTGCTAACGATCCTCCCACGACGAACAGCGACTAGAGGAAAGACGACGAGCAGAGAAGACGACTCTGATCCATGCTTGGAGCAACCTTAGTGAATCCCTCACTAACTCCCCCTCACAAGATCTTCTCTCTCTCTCCCAACTCTATCTCTCTCTAGGGTTTCTCAGGGAAGGAAGGTGGCAAAAGATTTTTTTTGTTTTAAGAAACAGTTCTTTTATAGGAGGGCTTAAAATTTGCCCTAAATCTCAACTGGTCGGCCAAGATCATCCAGGACGATCGATAGATCATCCTGTACAATCAGTTTAAATTCAGCTGTTTCAGCCTGGACAATCTAGCTCTTCTAGACGAACAGTAGAAAAAATTATTCATATCGTCCCGTACGATCATGCGATCGTCCAGGACGTTTAGTGCAAATCAAGGAATATCGTCCAGAATACAGTTCGGGTCGTCCAGAGAAATCTGTGCTCGACGACCAAAAAATGACTTGATCGTCCAGGACGATAGGGATATCATCCTGTATGATTAGTTCAAAAAGTGCCCAAATCGTCCTGAACACAGTTCGGGTCGTACAGCTAAAATGCACTAGACGATCATGATCGTCCGAGACGATCCTACGATCGTCCAGGACAATATGATCGTATCAATAAAAAAAATAGCTTTCCTTAATTACCAGATTAAATTAGGCATGATTGTACTGAATCGTCCAGGACGATACACGTATCATCCAGGATGATCAGACCAAATAACTAAAAATAAAAACTTGCCTAACTTGATCTGGCGGCTGAGAATTTCTTTTTAGAGGATATCGTCCCGTACGATCCAAAGATCGTCCAGGATGATCTGCTTAATCAGACCCTCTTAACTTAGTCGCCCTAATTAGGGTTTCAGTTTTTACCTGATCGTCCAGGACGATGTGAATATTGTCCAGGACGATCTGAACAAAAACTGAACAGAAACTCTAATTCACTCAAGCTCTCCCCCTGAGTGTGTGTGTGCAAGGTTACTTAGCTAAGGGATCAGTTACATTACAATTGACTCAATAAAATGAAAAACAGTACATTGGACACACTTGGACCCGATCTTGAGTTAGCTTGATTTGCTCGTGATCTTTTGTGCCTGAAATGGGTTAGCCAAGCAAAACACACTGGAGACATGTTTGTCATCATCAAAACCAGATTTGCAACAATCTCCCCCTTTTTGATGATGGCAAACATTTATAAAGTAGTTTGAAAATAACAAGAAATAGGAGATCGAAAAACATATATATATATTTTTTAATTTTTATTTAACAATCAAACTAATACAGAAAACATAACACATAACAAGCACTGAAACGACTACAACTGACTCCCCCTTTTGACATCACAAAAAGGAGGAGGGAAAAATAGAACACGGAAATAAAACATAAAAGAGAACAACTACAAAACAGGAAACTAAAACTGAGGCGGATCCTGATCGGAAGAAGGAGGTGGCGGTGGAGGGTTGAAGTAATGGTGAATGGCCTGAAAGTGGGCTCCAATCCAGGCGATGTCCTGGTCATGCTGATGTTGCTGCTGCGTAGCATAGTCAGTGAAGCGCTGGATGTCCTCGACGTGTCGCTGCTCCTGGGCAACCACGTAGGAGTCAAATTTGGCCTCCCACTGATCAAAATGCTGCACTAGGTGGTCAAAGGGAGAGGCAATACGAAGGGGAGCAAGTGCCTCTGGTGCAGCAGGAACTGGAATGGCCTCTTCCTCCTCTTCCTCAACATCCGGGGCGGGCTCCGGATGTAGTCGTGTGCTGTGTAGGACATGGAAGACATTGTTGGTGAGGAAGGAAGGAGGAACATCTGGAGCTGCGGGATATTACAGGTCATATTTGGTTTCGAGGGCATATGCAACGATGTGTCCTAAGGCTAGATTTGGACAACGGCGATGACCTGGATCCCGAATAGTGGTGAGGTGCTCGAGGTACCGGATAATAAGGTCTGTGGCATTGAATTCCCTATTGGCCAGAATGTAGTAGGTGGTCAAGGACAGGAGTGGGGTGATGTGAATCTGATCCCCCGCCTTTGGAATGACGGAGGAATGAAGAACATGCTGAATAGTCCGGGCATCCTTAAGAAGTGTGGAGCAGGCATTATTATGATAAGGGGCATTGGTATTGCGAAGGAAATGATTGGAGACACTCCAATCATAGTCTGGGTCAGTGATAAGGGTGTGGAGTTTGTCGCCAGTGACGGATAGCTGGAGAATATTGTGAAAGTCCTGATAGGTAAGATCGACGGGGCGCTGATTTACATAAGAGCGGAGAGTGGAATAATCAGCCGAAATCCGCAAGTTTGCAAAAAAAATGCGGAGAAGTTCAGAACTAAAGGGAAATGCGAGAGTCATGATGTAGGTGAGGGAGGTGTGTGCGAAGAGGTCAAGGACAGGATAAGTGAGAGTGCGGGGATTTATGATTTTTGATGGTGTGATCCCCACTTCGCAGTATCGCTCGTAGGCAGCCTGATCAGCTACATTGGGGAAGCGAGGATCAACCAGTCCCCGGGAGGAACTGGCACCCTTTTGACGAGACCTTTTGCCACCAGCCATTAGAAATCCAAAGTGTAAGGAAGTAAAAGGAGAGTGGAAGAAAAAAGGTGTGGAAAAATCTAAAGAAATCTGCTGTTTATATACAAAACGTCCTGATCGTCCCGTACGATCGCGACATCGTCCAGGACGATATGGTCATTTATGACGTCCTGGACGATTGGTCAAAAAGGCGGTCCGATCGTCCAGGATGATTAGACACAGGCGATCGTCCCGAGGAGTCAGGCTGGACGACCGTTGACGAAAAGTATCATCCCGTACAATAAGGTGGATCGTCCGGGACGATATGCAATAAATATGTCGGACGAGCCGAATTCCAATTATCCTGCGGCTGACACGTGGATCGTCCAGGACGATGAGGTGGATCATCCAGGATGATGGATAATAATTGATGCAATGTCAGCCGTTTGATCAGATCAGGAAGATATGGATCATATCGTCCAGGATGATGTAAGGATCGTCCAGGATGATCACCAATAATTGGGATTTTTCAGCAGCAGGAGCAGTGTGGGGACGATTTTGAATGAATCATCCAGGATGATGTTTGGATCGTCCAGGTTTTTTGATCAAGCTGCTCGAGTAAATCAGAATTTTTCCTTGATTTTAGATTCAAAAACCAATAAGAGGATGATTGGCAGCGCTGAAATCCAGAAAAGGTTGGAAAAAATCAACTTTCGTAACTCCGACACAGGGCACCTTATCGATGCAAACCTCTTACAAAACAAAAATCCGATTCAGAAGAAAAGACATTAGATTTGAAAAGAGATCCTTTCAAGCCTCATTCCAGAAAAATATCTGATATAATAGTGTTACAAAGTAAAAAATCAGAAATCAGGATTTTCAAACTCAAGCTTTTGAAAATATTAAGTGGCGCACGGATTTTTCTAAGACATTTAACAATCTGAAAGGGAAGAAAGCTTTGTTTGGGCTCATTTTGTGCCTCTTTTTCAAATTGGTTGGCACTTTGCGCATCTTTTGATTTTTGATACACTTTGTGTATCCAATTTGGCAATTTCGCATCTTTTCAGTTATGGGCTCATTTTATGCCTCTTTTTCAAATTATCTGGCGCACTGCGCATCTTTTATAAGCTTTCTCCTTTTCATAATCATTAAAGAGTCTCAGCTGTGAGATTATCTTCCAGACATAGGAGATGACTCTCCATAGTAAGGAAGAACGATTCACAAAATAAAAGCCATACAGCATATGATAAATGCAATCACTTGGTTTAGAAAATCAAACTAATGACTCAAGACTTTGAAAAATACTATTGATATGAGGCAGATTACTATAGGAAGATAAAATAATATCTATTTCAAAAACTAACATTTTAATTTTGAAGAGAATTTTTATCCAAAAGAAACTATACACCAGTAAAGGAGTTAGAGGAAGAGAAACAATCATCAATGTTTCTTCCCTTTAACAGATTCAGTGGAATCAATCACGGCTTACCAGCTTTCAAACCAAAACAAGGTAAAAACTCCCAGTCAAAAATTCAGATTATCAGAAGTAGTGAGCGGTGATCAGATTTTGAAAAGCATAAAACAGTAAGTGCAAGATATGAACCAGTGAATAAAAACAGGTAGAAAATCATAGCAAAGTAAATATTCAAATTAAACTAACAGTAAGGCTAAAACCGAAATCAGCAGAGGAAATAAAATCAACTGAAAGCAAGTAATAAAAAATAAAAACTAACTAACGGAAAACAGAATACCAATTCGAACAATCAGAAATAAGCAGTCATCAGAATCAAGCATTTATATCAATCACTCCTAATCTGGTTCTCAAAATGCTGAATGAGTCAAAGGCCAGTGGTTTAGTGAATATGTCAGCCCGCTGATTTTCAGTTGCTACATGATGTAGCTCAATATCCCCTTTTGTAACATGGTCCCTAATGAAGTGATGCCTTATATCAATGTGTTTGGTCCTAGAATGTTGGATTGGATTCTTAGAGATACAGATGGCACTAGTATTATCACACAAAATAGAAATTGTGCTAATAGGTACCCCTAAGTCCATGGCTTGTTGCTTCAACCAAAGAACTTGGGCCACACAACTCCCTAAGGAAATGTACTCAGCTTCAGCAGTGGAAAGTGCAACTAAGTTCTATTTTGTACTGGACCAGGAGACTAACGACTGTCCAATGAATTGACAAGACCCAGAAGTGCTCTTTTTATCCACCCTATACCCCACAAAATCAGAATCAGAATATCCAATAATCTCAAAAGAGGTGCTGTGCCTAGGGTACCAAATTCCTAGGTTTGGGGTTCCTAAAAGATATCTAAGAATTCTCTTAACAGCAGTTAGGTGGGACTCTTTAGGATCAGCCTGAAACCTAGCACAAAGACAGACACTAAACATGATATCAGGTCGGCTAGCAGTCAGGTAAAGCAGTGAACCTATTATCCCTCTATACTTCTTCTGATCAACAGATTTTCCATTTGAATCCTTATCTAACTGAACTGAGGAGGGCATGGGAGTATTGATTGGCTTGGCTTTGTCCATTTCATATTTCTTCAAAATGTCCTTAGTGTATTTTGATTGATTGAGAAAGGTTCCATCATCCGTTTGCCTTATGCTAAACCCCAAAAAGTTGAACAATTCTCCCATCATACTCATCTCAAACTCCTTACTCATTGTTTTAGAAAACTCATCACATAAATATTTATTAGAAGATCCAAAAATTATATCATCAACATAGATCTGGACAATGAGTAAGTCATCCCCTAATCTCCTCAGAAAAAGGGTGGTGTCTACGCTCCCCTTAACAAACTCTCTTTCTAATAGGAATGTGCTAAGCCTCTCATACCAAGCTCTGGGTGCCTGTTTCAATCCATATAAGGCCTTTTTAATTTATAGACATGACTTGGATATTGGGAACTCTCAAAACCTGGGAGTTGTTCTACAAAAATATCTTCTTTAAATACCCCATTTAAAAAGGCACTCTTGACATCCATTTGAAATAGCTTAAATCCCTTATAACAGGCAAAGGCTAGTAGCACTCTAATGGCTTCCAATCAAGCCACAGGGGCAAAAGTCTCCTCAAAATCAATCCCTTCTATCTGATTATACCCCTTAGCCACCAATCTTGCCTTATTTCTCACCACCACACCAGAATCATTCATCTTATTCTTAAAGACCCACTTGGTTCCCACAATACTTTGATTTTTAGGTCTTTCTACTAACTCCCAAATATTATTCCTTACAAATTGATTCAATTCTTCCTACATAGCTAAAATCCAAAACTCATCCGATAAGGCTTGATTGTTGTTGGTGGGTTCAGTCATTGAGATAAAGGCAGAATGGTTTACTTCCTTCCTAAGTCCATGCCTAGTCCTAACACCTTCAGAAGGGTCTCCTAAGATCAGTTCTTTAGGATGACTCGAAGAATATCTCCAATCTCTAGGCAACATGGTTTGAGGTTCTACCCTTTCCTCTAAATTTGTATTTCCAACTCCTTGGGTAACCTCAACAATCTCTTCATCTTCTACTTCAGATCTAGACTCCTTAGGATCAGATTCATCAAACACTACATGGGTTGTTTCTTCCACCACCAAAGTCCTCCTATTGAACAACCTAAAGGATTTCCCCACACTTGAATATCCTAAGAACACTCCTTCATTAGATTTTTGGTCAAATTTTCCTAAGGGTGATTTCCCGTTGTTCAGAATGAAAACCTTATAGCCAAAGACATGGAGGTGGGACAGATTTGGAGTTCTACCCTTAATGATCTCATAAGGTGTCTTATTCAGTTTGACTCTCACATTCACCCTATTCAGTACAAAATAGGCAGTGTTCACCGCTTCAGCCCAAAAGTATTTTGGAAGTGAATACTCGGCAAGCATGGCTCTAGCGGCTTCCACTAAGGTCCTGTTCTTCCTTTCAGCTACCCCGTTCTGCTAAAGGGTCCTAGGAGCTGAAAAATTATGACTAATCCCATGATCCTCACAAAAACTTCCAAATCTTTCATTTTCAAACTCCCCTCCGTGATCACTATGGATGGAAATAATCTCACATCCTAACTTCTTCTGAATCCAAGTAGAGAAAGATCTAAACTCATCAAATGACTCAGATTTATGTGACAAAAACTTAACCCAAGTGAACCTCGAATAATCATCTACAATCACAAACCCATATACTCTCCCCCCTAAGCTGGCAGTGCTAATGGGTCCAAAGAGGTCCATGTGAAGAACTTTTAAAGGTCTGGAGGTGCTAATGCCCTTAACAGAGTGAAAAGAGGACTGGACTTGCTTTCCCAACTGACAGGCATCACACAGGTGATCCTTAGTGAACTTAAGCTTAGGCACACCTCTAACTAAGTCCTTTTGGGTGACTCTCCTAAGGGTTTTCATACTGGCATGACACACTCTCCTATGCCATAACCAAGACTCATCAGCAGCAGTTTTTAAGCAAATTAAATTATTAGATTTAATGCAACTTACATCCAGCTTGTAGACGTTGTTGATCCTTTGCCCCTGCAAAACAACTTCATCTTTTAAGCTTAAAATGCAGCCAGTGGGCAGGAATTTGATGCTGTATCCCTTGTCACAGAGTTGACTGATGCTCAGCAAGTTATGTTTCAGTCCATCTACAAGCAAAACATTATCAATCATAAAATTCTTTGAATCACCCCTTATACCTGAGCCTACCACCTTCCTGGTGGTGTTATCTCCAAGTGTAACCTTGCCTCCAGCTCTAGCCTCCAGCGAAATGAACTGATTTGCATCTCCAGTCATATGTCTAGAACATCTGCTGTCCAGGTACCACATGCTCTTACGAGGTCTTGTGTGAGAGCACTCCTACCAAAGTATCAAACGTCAGTCTTAGGAACCCAAACAAGTTTGGGTTCCTTCTTATGAAAAGAAGAATGCAATGCATGCGTGCTGTGCTGTGAAATAGGCAGTTTGGGTTTCCACACCCAATGTGTACTACAGTGAACAGTGCAGGTGTGGGAAATATGTCCTAACATGCCACATGAAAAACATCTAACACCAGGAAATAGGTTAACTAATCTACGTGGGTGATAATGCCTCTTCCTAGATGTATATGAAACATGCTTTGATGAACTTGCAACAGATTTTTCAAAAGGTGGCGGTGCATAAAACTGTTCAAAAGTAGGCGGTGTTTTATTCTTTTCAAAAGTACTGATTTTCACTTTCAAGAACTCAATATTTTTATTTAAACTTGCAATTTCAAAAGTTCTTGCACATTCATTACTTTCTAACTCACATGCCATATCATTCACTTTCTTAAAATTAACTTCTAATTCAATATACGATGTTTTTAACAAATCATGCTCAACAGTTAAATCAGAATATTTTTTGTTCAAATCATCGAATTCATCAAGCAAGGACATATGATTGGAATCAAGTGTGGAATGATCTTTAACTACAGAATCATGCTCTTTTTGTAAAGTCAAGTAATCTAATTTCAAACTAGCATGAGTTTTCTTAAGTTTCTTATAAGATGTATGAATTCTTTCAGAAACTTCAAATAATTGATCGTAAGTAAGCTCACATACCTCTTCCTGGTCTGACTGACCAGGGTGATCATCAGCCATCAGACACAAGTTTGTTTCCTCCTCTTCAGCTTCAGTCTCAGAAGAGTCGGATGCAGAGTCTGCCCAGAACGCCTTCTGAATCTGCTTCTTATCCTTTCTGAACTTTGGTTTCTCCTCACCCTTCTCCTTGCTTGGGTGAGCCTTAAGTGTAGGACAATCAGCATTAATGTGTCCAGACTTCCTGCATTCAAAACAAACAGATTCAGATGGACCCTTAAAATTTTTACTGGACTTACCCTTATTCCACTTCTAATAGTTCTTATGTTTCTTCCTTAGAAAGCTTTTGAACTGCCTTGTAATTAAGGCAACATCATCTCTATCAGACCCGGAAGTGCTAGCATCTGAATCTTTGGCCTTTACTGCCATTATCTTCTCTTTCTTGCGTTCACTTGCATCAAGTTGCCTTTGGTTCACCCCTTGCTCGTAAGCAATGAGTGATCCAAGTAAGCTGTCAATAGAGTAAGTATTTAAATCTTTAGATTCAATGATCGCAGTAATCTTAGCATCATAAGAAGTAGGCAAACATCTCAGAATTTTGTTCACTCTTTCGTAGTTAGTAAGTTCTCTACCTAAAGCATGCAAAGAGGTAACAATCTGAGTGAACCTTGTGTACATTTCTGAAATAGTCTCACTAGGTTTCATGCAAAAAAGTTCGTAATCATGTAACAAGATGTTTAACCTAGATTGTTTGACTTCAGATGTACCTTCGTATGTTATACATAATCTATCCCAGATTTCCTTTCCCGTTGTACAAGTAGAAACACACATATAGCTTCAGATTTTAAAGCACAAAAGAAACAGTTCAAGTATTTTGTATTTAACTGTGCTAAATCACGATCATCAAACGTCCAATCAGCAAAAGGTAATTCAGTTTTCACATTGTTAATCAATCTAAAAGGTGGTTCGTATCCGTCCTTAACTAACATCCACATGCGATAATCAATAGATTGCAGAAAAGTAGACATGCGTGTTTTCCAAAAATTAAAATGTATATTGTCAAACAACGGTGGTCTTGTAATGGAATAGCATTCAGCAGTATTACGATTGTTACAGTTAGCCATGGATCAAATTCAAAAGTTTTTAAACCTAAATTTTGAATCCCGCTCTGATACCACTTGAAAGTTCGATAGGGATGTTAAGCCCTAGTGAACTAGTCCCGAGGCTAACCAAGAGGGGGGGTGAATTGGTTATTTAAAAATTTCACGACAACGATGAAAATCTTTTCGATACTTAGCAGCGGAAATAAGTAAACAAGAACGAAAAGATCAATCACAGATATTCACCCAAGCAATTAATATCGGAAAAGTAAAGTGCAAAACTGAATCAGAAAAGAAAACCATATTTTATAGTGGTTCGGTCAACTTGACCTGCGTCCACTGCCCGGAGCCTCCCCTCCGGGTATTGCACTAAACAAAAAGTGTCTCTCCTTTTGTTCCCACAGCAAGGCGGAGAAGCCTGTACAAACACCTCCTTTTCACCACACGGTGAGGCAGAGAACCCGACCTCCTTTTGCTTCCTCCTGAAGTAGGAAGAGAACCTTCGAACTCCTTTTACTTCCACCTGAAGTGGGCAGAGAATCCCGGATCTTCTTGCGAATGATCCTCCCACGACGAACACCGACTAGACGAAAGACGACGAGCAGAGAAGACAACTCTGATCCGTGCTTGGAGCAACTTTAGTGAATCCCTCACTAACTCCCCCTCACAAGATCTTCTCTCTCTCTTCCAACTCTCTCTCTCTCTAGGGTTTCTCAGGGAAGGAAGGTGGCAAAAGATTTTTCTTATTTTAAGAAAAAGTTCTTTTATAGGAGGGCTTAAAATTTGCCCTAAATCTCAACTGGTCGGCCAAGATCGTCCAGGACGATCGATAGATCGTCCTGTACGATCAGTTCAAATTCAGCTATTTTAGCCTAGACGATCTGGCTCTTCTGGACGAACAGTAGAAAAAATTATTCATATCATCCCGTACGATCCTGCGATCGTCCGGGACGATTAGTGCAAATCGAGGAATATCATCCATAAGATAGTTCGGGTCGTCCAGAGAAATCAGTGCTGGACGACCAAAAAATGACTTGATCGTCCAGGGCGATGGGGATATCATCCTGTACGATTAGTTCAAAAAGTGCCCAAATCATCCTGAACATAGTTCGGGTCGTACAGCTGAAATGCACTAGATGATCATGATCGTCCGGGACGATCCTACGATCGTCCAGGACGATATGATCGTATCAATCAAAAATAAATTGCTTTCCTTAATTACCAGATTAAATTAGGCATGATTGTACTTAATCGTCCAGGACGATACACGTATCGTCTAGGACAATCAGACCAAATAACTAAAAATAAAAACTTGCCTAACTTGATCTGGCGGCTGAGAATTTCTGATTTGAGGATATCGTCCCGTACGATCCAAAGATCGTCCAGGACGATCTGCTTAATCAGACCCTCTTAACTTAGTCGCCCTAATTAGGGTTTCTATTTTTACCTGATCATCCAGGATGATGTGAATATCGTCCAGATCTGAACAAAAACTGAACAGAAACTCTAATTCACTCAAGCTCTCCCCCTGAGTGTGTTTGTGCAAGGTTACTTAGCTAGGGGATCAGTTACATTACAATTGACTCAATAAAATGAAAAATAGTACATTGGACACACTTGGACCCAATCTTGAGTTAGCTTGATTTACTCGTGATCTTTTGTGCCTGAAATGGGTTAGCCAAGCAAAACCCACTGGAGACATGTTTGTCATCATCAAAACCAGATTTACAACAGACTAGAGTTGAGGAAGAATAAGAGGTAGGAGAGATTACCTAAGGGGTTGAAAATATAAATTTGGAGGAAAGCATAGAACCTCAAAACATCTTGCCTAGAGATTAGAGATATTCTTCGAGTCATCCTAAAGAACTGATCTTAGGAGACCCTTCTAAAGGTGTTAGAACTAGGCATGGACTAAGGAAGGAAGTAAACCATTCTACCTTTATCTCAATAACTGAACCCACCAACATCAATCAAGCCCTTTCTGATGAATTTTAGAACTTAGCTATGCAAGAGGAATTGAATCAATTTGTAAGGAACGATGTTTGGGAGTTAGTAGAAAGACCTAGGAATCAAAGTGTAGTGGGAACCAAGTGGGTCTTTAAGAATAAGATGAATGATTTTGGTGTGGTGGTTAGAAATAAGGTAAGATTGGGTGCTAAGGGGTACAATCAGATTGAATGGATTGATTTTGAGGAGACCTTTACCCCTGTAGCTAGATTGGAAGCCATTAGAGTGCTACTAGCCTTTGCCTGTTATAAGGGATTTAAGCTGTTTCAAATGGATATCAAGAGTGCCTTTTTAAAGGGGATAATAAAAGAGGATATCTACGTAGAGTAACCCCCAGGTTTTGAGAGTTCCCAATATCCAAATCATGTTTACAAATTAAAAATGGCCTTATATAGATTGAAACAGGCACCCAGAGCTTGGTATGCGAGGCTTAGCACATTCTTGTTAGAAAGAGAGTTTGTTAAGGGGAGCGTAGACACCACCCTTTTTCTGAGGAGAGTAGGGGATGATTTACACATTATCCAGATCTATGTTGATGATATACTTTTTAGATCTTCTGATAAAAATTTATGTGATAATTTCTCTAAGACAATGAGTAAGGAGTTTGAGATGAGTATGATCGGAGAATTGTCCTACTTTTTGAGATTTAGTATAAAGTAAATGGATGATGGAACCTTTCTCAACTAATCTAAATACACTAAGGACATTTTAAAGAAATATGAAATGTATAAAGCCAAACCAATCAACACTCCCATGAGCTCCTCTGTTAAGTTAGATAAGGATTCAAATGGAAAATCTGTTGATCAGAAGAAGTTTAGGGGAATAATAGGATCACTACTTTACCTGACTGCTAGCTAACCTGATATTATTTTTAGTATTTGTCTTTGTGCTAGATTTCAACTGATCCTAAAGAGTCCCACCTGATTGCTGTTAAGAGAATTCTTAGATATCTTTTAAGGACCCCAAACCTAGGAATCTGGTACCCTAGGCACAGCACTTCTTTTAAGATTATTGGATATTTTGATTCTGACTTTGCAGGGTGGATAGAAAGAGTACTTTTGAAACTTGCCAATTCATAAGACAGTCTTTAGTCTCATGATCCCGTAGAAAATAGAACTCAGTTGCACTTTCCACTACTGAAGCTGAGTACATTGCCTTAGGAAGTTATGTGGCCCAAGTCCTTTTGTTGAAGCAACAAGTTTTGGATTTAGGATTACCTGTGGACACAATTTTTTTTTGTGTGATAATACTAGTTCCATCTCATTTCTAAGAATCTAATCCAACATTCTAAAACCAAACACATTGATATAAGGCATCACTTAATTAGGGACCATGTTATAAAAGGGGACATTGAGCTACATCATGTAGCAACTGAAAATCAGCTGGCTGGCATATTTACTAAACCACTGGTCTTTGATTCATTCAGCATTTTGAGGACCAGATTAGGTGTGATTGACATAAATGCTTGATTCTGATGACTGATAATTTCTGAGTTTTTTTTAATTTTATTTCTGTTAGTCTTTTGATTTGATTATCTGTTTCCTATTTTATTTTTATTCAGTGTTAATTTTCTTCATACCTTTTGTTGTTTTTTTTCTGATTTGAGCATTTATTTTGATCAGATTTCCTACTTATTTTTGATTCACTATTTTATTCCTTTAAAAAATTAGATCACTGCTCACTACTACTGATAAACTGAATTTCTGATTGAAAATTTTGCCTTATTTTTGGTTTGGAAGCTGGTAAGCAGTGATTGATTCCACTGGATCTGTTAAAGGGAAGAAACATTGATGATTGTTTCTCTTTATCTAACTCCTTTAATGGTGGATTTTTTGTTTTGCATAAAAATCTTCTTCAAAATTAAAAAGTTAGTTTTTGAAGTAGAAATCTATTTTATCTTCCTACAGTAATCTACCTCATATGAATAGTGTTTTCAAAGTTTTGAGTCATTGTTATGATTTTCTAAACCAAGTGATTGCACTTATCATATGATGTATGGTTTTTGTTTTGTGAATTACTCTTCCTTATTGTAGAGAGTGAGTTTTATCGTCTCTTAGGTCTGGAAGATAATTTCACAGCTGAGATTCTTTAACGATTTTGAAAGGGAGAAAGCCTACTAATGATGCGCAAAGAGCGCCAAAATGAAAATAGGCACAAAATTAGGCCAAACTGAAAAGATGTGCAATATCGCCAAATATTAAAAGGATACACAAAGTGTATCAAAAAATTGAAAGATGCGCAAAGCGCCAAATAAATTGAAAGAAAGGCACAAAATGAGCCTACAAAGAAATAGACTTTCTTCCCTTTCAAATCATTAAATGTCTTAGAAAAATCCCTGGACCCTTAGTATTTTTCAAAAGCTTGAGACGAAAAATCATGATTTCTGATTCTTTACTTTATAGTACTATTATATTAGATATTTTTCTAGAACGAGACTTGAAAGGATCTCTTTTCAAATCTAATTTCTTTTCTTCTAAATTAGATTTTTGTTTTGAAACGAATTTGAACCTATAAGGTATCTGAGGTGGGAGTTACGAAAGTCAATTTTATAACTTTTTTGGATTTCAGCATTGTCGATCATCTTCTTATTGGTTTTTGGATTAAAATATCAAGGGAAATTTTTGAATTACTGGAGCTGATCGATTCAAAAAAAATTTGTTTGTATTGCTTTATCTATTCTTCCTCCTTTTTGTGATGTCAAAAGGGGGAGTTGGTGTTTTGAGTGACTAGTAATTTCTTATACTGTTCTAGTTGTTTCTTGTATTGTTCTTGTATTGTAATTGTTTCCCTTATTATATTTTGTGTTTAGTGAAATTTGAAATGAAATTTTTCTTTCGTATGTGCGTTGAGTACTCCTATATGTTTTATTTGAAACTACTGCATCAATGTTTTCCATCATCAAAAAGGAGGAGATTATTGTAAATTTACTTTTAAGGGTTATAATTTTGATGATAGCAAACATTTCTGTTTCTGGTGGCCTATTTAATCTTTCAGGTATGTAGGATCAATTACAAGTTTAAGCCAGTCCAAGATCGAGTCAGTCTATTTTAAAATTTAGGTCCAATGTACAATTTTCATCTTTATTGAGTCAAATACTATGTAACTGATCCCCTAGCTAAGTAACCTTGCACACACACACTCAGGGGGAGAGCTTTAATGAATTAGAGTTTCTATCCATTTTTTATTTTGATCATCCTGGATGATATTAACATCATCCTGGACGATCCAGTGAAAACAAAAATCCTAATTAGGATGATCATGTTAAGTCGGTTTGATTAAGCTGATTTTCATAGACGATCCCAATATCGTACAGGACGATAGGCTTAAATCAGAAATTCTCAGCTGCCAGATCAAGTTAAGTAAGTTTTTATTTTTAGAGTTTTGGCCTGATCATCCCGGATGATACGTGTATCATCCTGGATGATCCATTATAATTATGCCTAAATTAGTCTGGTGATTAAGGAAAATAATTAAGGTCTGATTAATTCGATCATATCATCCTGAACGATCGCAGTTTCATATGGGATGATGTGTTAAAAATCCTGATCGTCTAGTGCCTATCACCTGTACGTCTAGAGCTGTCTGTAGGATGATATTCCCATTTTTGAACTAATCATATGGGACGATACCCATATCATCCCAGATGATCGAGTCATTTTGAAATCATCCAGCATGTTATGACCTGTATGTCCAGAGCTATGAACCGGATGATTTTGGAACTTTTTGAACTAATTATATAAGACGATATGCATATCATCCCAGATGATCAAGTCATTTTGAGATCATCCAGCATAAGTTCCCTTGGATGACTAGAGCGGACTTCTGGATGAAATTCTTGATTTACACTAATCGTCCCGAATGATCACAGAATCGTACAGGACAATCCGAACAACTCTAAGTTTACTAATCGTCCAGAGGAACTAGATCGTCTAGGCTGATACAAGTGATTTTGAACTGATCGTACAGGATAATCCGTCGATCATCCTGGATGATATGTGACAACCAGTTGAGATTTACGGCAATTTTTGAGCCCTCCCTTAAAAGATCTTTTTCTTCCAACAAGAAAAATCTTTTGCCACTTTCCTTTCTAGAGAAACCTTGTGAGAGAGAGAGATAGAGCTTGGGAGAGAGAGAGAGAGGATCTTGTGAGGAAGAGTTTATGAGGGATTCACAAAGGTTTCTCCAAGCAAGAATCAGAGTCGTCTTCTCCGTTCGTCATCTCTTATCTTGTCGGTGTTTCTGTAGGAGGATCGTTCTCAAGAAGATCCGTGTTCTTTGCCCTCTTCAGGAGGAAGCAAAAGGAGTTCAGGTTCTCTACCTGCTTCAGGAGGAAGCAAAAGGAGTTCGGGTTCTCTACCTGCTTTAGAAAGAAGCGAAAGGAGTTCAGGTTCTCTGCGTCATTAGGTTGGTGGAAAGGAGTTTTATACAGGCTTCTCTGCCTTGCTGTGGGAGCAGAAGGAGAGTCACTTTTGTGTTAGCGCAATACCCGGAAGGGAAGGTTCCGGGGAGTGGATGTAGGTAAAGTTGACCGAACCACTATAAAATATGGTGTGATCTTTCTGATTATTTTTTGCACTTTACTTTTATGTTATTATCTGCTTGGGTGAAATCTATGGTTGATCTTTTCATTTCTGTGTTTACTTATTTCCGCTGCAAATTATCGAAAAGATCTTTCCTGTTGCTCATGAATTTTTTGAAATAACCAATTCACCCCCCCCCCCCCCCCCTCTCGGTTAGCCTCGGGACTAGTTCATCAAGACTTAACATCCCTATTGAACTTTCATTTTTGGGCTTTTGGGGGTTTTATTATCAACCATGGTATATCAAGGGTCAAAGTTTGTTCAATGTATCATGACAATGATTATGAGCATTATTAATGGTTTTGGAGAGATTTCCATGCTGAGTTTCCACAAGATGCAAGGTCCAATGGCATATGTTATAAATATTTAAAGGTTTTGTGGCCTTTGGAAATGGATTAAGTTTTGGGGGTTAGGAGGCATGGAATGCCACCAAACTGATATGGTTGACCCTACGGACATGCTTAATCAATATGCAACAGATGAATCATAAATATAAGGTCATTTGAGGGTTTTAAAGGATTTAAATTTTCCCTAAAAATGGTTCTGGACTAAAAGGTTTTGGGTTAGAATTTGAGTAATTGATCTTAGATTTTGGATTTGGATTTAGTTTTTTTATTTGGATTTGATTTAGGATTGGGCTTTGATTTGTTGCTTATTGACCTCACATAAAAATTAGGTCAACACCCTTATAGGAAGTTTAGAATTTTAGTATTAAAATAAATCCTACCTCAGTTTTTTTCTTAGGTAGGGGAAGAATCTATGGACGCAGACCTAGCTTTAAACATTGGTTTAGTTTCATGATCAAAATCATAAGTGAATACTATGTTTATCCTTTGGGATGAATTAAATATTATTTATATTATGTTTGATTATGAAAATAAATAAATTTATTTAGTTTTATGATCAAAATGATAAGTGAATATTCTTTTTATCCTTCAAGTTAAATTGAATATTTCTTATGTTGCATTTGATTATGAAAATAAATTATTATATCTCTTTTTAAATTAAGAGTGAAATATTAGTTAGTCTTTCATGATGGTATAATATTAATCTATACAGATTTAAATAAAAGAAATATTTTTAAATCAAATCATGTCATAAACGAACATAAAATTTTCCCATAATGCACAAACAAATTAAAACTCAAGTAAAAAAACTAAGATCTAACATCAATCTCCCAATTAGCACTTGGTTCATAGTTTTTAGCTGAACTTGCCTTGATACGTCATTTTTTCTAGGTGGTGTCACTACTGCTCCTCAAAATTTTTAATCTATGATATTTCTCTTTCTCGTTTGGATTAACTTTTGTGTTATTGGAAAAGGTACCATGGGGCCTACTACTAAAAGAAATTACAAGCTATCTTAAATAATTTGTTAAGTTCTGAATTAAAGCAACTTGGCTTTATAATTGATTTCCCATTTGAATCACTAACTCCTCCAAAGGTGTCTTCCTATATTTGAATATATTATTCTGCTTAAAGCCTAGGGAATAAGATGGCCTATTGTTTACTACATATTATTGATGATTATTTCCATTTCCTCTAAGATTTAATTGATAACTTTACACTGATTATTTCCACCATTACTATTATTCCAACTAAAGTTAGGGTGGTTCTTCCATCCTGGATTATATGTAATATAATAGGGAATCTTTTATATTCAAGTCAAATTAACATTTTTAATTCTTTGAGCACTATTCTCATTAACAAAAATTAAATCATGCTCATCCAAATGAATAGCTAATCCAAATCCTAAACTAACTCTAAAATTATCCAACTGCTTAGATATGGCTACTACCTGAACTATCAAAATTGTAAAGCATTATACTTATAGACAATTTCTACTCTCTTAGGATTCACCCTATTAGAATGACACTGAATATTATTTATTTACATCTCCTCTATCAAGGCATAAGCCTCTTCAAAAGGCTTTAACATCAAAGAACCTCCAACTACCGTATTAATATTTGACCTAAGGGATCCTACAAGCTTATAAAAGGTCTAAATCACCAACCAATCAGGAAAATCATGATGAGGGCACTTTCAAGCATCTTCTTAAATTTTTCCTAACTCTCATAAATTTACTCTCCTTCAAACTTAAAAAAAAATTTGTTATATCATTCCTAAGCTTGGTAATTTTAGAAGTTAGAAAATACTTAGGAATTTATATGCCAACTTATTCCAAGTGGTTATGGATCCTGGGGGCAATGAATTCAACCACAACATAGCTTTGTCCCTTAGAGAAATTGTAAACAAATAAAATTTAATAGCATCATCACTTACACTATTATACTTGAATGATGCACAAATTTCTAAGAAGCTAGCTAAGTGTAGGTTGGGATCCTCAATAAGAGTTCCTCCAAAGTAGAAATTTTGAATCATCTAAATAATGATAGATTTCAGCTCAAAGGTACTAACTTAAATAGTAGATTAGTGATACTCTAATGAATCTCATTTACAATAGGCTAAGCATGCTCTCTAAACGGTCAAGGATGGTTTTGATCTTGATTTGGTTCAATCATTTCTAATGTTATAATCTTTTTGGATATTCTAACTTTTGTATGGGTCCTCTCAATCTCCAAAACAAATAAGGGCTCCTTACTAGATTTACTATAAATACACTAATCACATAAGATTGCAAAGAAAATAATTTAAATAAAACTTGCAAAATATAATAAAAATTTAACTTTTTTTAAAATTTAAACACAAAACAAAAAAAAATAAGATACAAGATATAGGATATAAGTAGGATTAAATATGTATCGCTTTTAATAATATAGAATAGAGTTGTACAAAAGAACGTTACTTCTCCATGAAATATACTTAGATTTACTTCCCCATGAAATTTTATTTTAATTTAATGGCTAGCTAAAACTCCTAGTTTTGGGCTAATGATGTGAAGCCTTAGTAATTTCTAATGTAAACTATTATGCTTTAATGAATTAATGATGTTTTTAATATCTCAGATTCTTAATTTAATTTGTACAATAGCCATGTGTAAAGTAAAAATACATTGTGATAAATTTCCTCGATAGAGGAATATTGGAATAACTAGGAGTATTAAAATGGAACTCTTACATGCTTAGATATAGGATGTTCAGTGTTATAGAGTCTATGGAGATATAATATTTATATGAGTGCCATAAACCTTCCTTCAATTACTTAAAAGGGAAGGTAAAGGTAGGCCTAAAAAGACTTGGTTAGAAAATATTAGAAATAACCATTCTTTATTAGATTTAAATGAGAATTTGACTCTTAACTAGACACAATGGAGAAAGAGTATTCTTATAGCTGACATACAGGCTTGATGTTGTTGTTATTGTTCTTGTATTAAATTAAAACAATATAAAATAAATTTTATTGATTGTACCAAAAAGAAAGTTCAAGGAGAAAATAGTAAATATATATCATCAGGATAGTATAACTTCACTCTCCACACTCCAATCATCTTTAATTGCCTGATTTCTCAAAATAAGATAGGCTAACCACTCAAATTATTATGTCTTTCTCTCCTATAGTAACCCTTAGGCTTAACTCTATAGTGGCACTATGCTTAAGCACTCAAGAATCACTAAAATGATAAAACCCCCATACAAAAATATTGAAAAACTATGTATATTAAGTACATAAATAGGCTCAAGAACTGCGACAGTCAACATGGTGTCACCGTGGCATTACAATATGAACTAGCACCTCAATGCAACTAAGTATGCTTTACTGCGATGCTAGAATGATCCGGCATGGCTGTTGGCTGAATCAATGTGTCGTTAGGCTGATTTGGCATGGCTTTACATTTCATCAACTACTTTGCCATGGTGCTACAAAAGTTAAGTGCAATGGCACTTGAATGTGTAATATGGTGCTGTAGAATTATACAATTTGGCATTCCAGTGCCCAAATTCTAAATACTTCAGTGCTATAATGCTTTTATCTAGCACTGCAACATTGTAAAACACTAAAGCGTTGACCTTTTTCCATCAAGATGCTAAATTAAATAATATTTTTCCAAGGCTTTGACACTACAATGCCTGATATAGGGCTGGCATTGATAATGTTGTGGTGTTAATAGTTCTGATGCCATGGTGTTGGTCCAATACTTGTGAGTTTTTCTCCATTTCATAAGTCTTTTCTACTTAACATCAACCATAAATAATATTTTTTACTAGAATTTACAACAAAAAACACTACATGTTTTTTACTTAACATGCATAATTAAGCATTATCTATAGTTGACTTTACACATCATACCTCATTAGTTTTATCAATGTCATCTAGGAAAATCATATAGATATTGTTTATTCTAAAACTTTGCAAAATAGTTTTCCATGAAGTAAAAGCAAGCTTTATTAGAAAAAAATTTCACATCAAATCCCTTAGTACATAATTGGCTAATGGTAAGAAAATTAATCTTTAGACCTTCCACCAAAAGCTCTTTCTCAATTATAAAGCAATTTTTCTTACCTACTATACCTGATATAATGATGTTTTGCATAGTATTTCCCCCAATGGTTACTCTTCCTCCACTTTTGGATTAAATTATAATAAACTTGATAATATCTCTAATCATGCGCGTTGAGAATCCATTATCCAAATACCACATACCTTCACTAAACCCCTTATAAAGGTATACCTACACAACATACTAAGGTGAGAATTTTGGAACCCAAATAACTTGAGCCTTAATGTGTGAGATAATAAAAATATGTTATACTATGCTAATGAGGCCTTAGGCCTCCAGACAAACTATGTGCTATGGTCAACTCTAAGTGGGCATTCTCATGCTACATGTCCTTCCTTGCCACAAGAAATGCCCTTAATGTCAGGGAATGAATGATCAAACCTACACAATGATGGACTTTTCATTTTAGAGGAAGATGCATGTGGTGCTCTCCTAGGTGGCATGTGAGAGAATCTTGATGCAATAGCTTTTAGTTCTTTGATTTATTCTTTTTTTTAATATTCATTTCCACTTTTTACAATTTCGAGTTTCACATGTGTTTGATGTTCACTATCTTGTAAATGTAAGACCTCATCTTCTAGTATTTTATATACTTATTTTAATTTAATATTCATTTGTGTTTTCTTCTTCAAGTCATTTCTGAAAATTTTTTATTTATTTTCTAGACTTAAATGCAAATCTAGTAATATAATATGCTTAGTTGTTAAACATGCATATTTTTCAAACAGATCTGAGTGCTCATTTATTAATGTTTATGTACATACTTTAAAAACAAAAATTTTGTCTTCAACTTTTTACAACTAGAATGTAACTTTTCAAAAAAAGAAATAAATTCATCATAATTAAATTCATGTACTTGGGCATCCTCTATGTCATTTGCATTATCCTTTTTATTATACATAAATTTGAAACTTAATCTTTAGCTTAAGTTTTTACAGATTTTGAATCTGAGTTAGCCCAAAAGGCTTTTTGAGTTTTTCATTTAATCCTTTTAGCATCCTTTCCCTCCTCAAACTTTTCTTTATTTTGTTAATTCATATCTTATTATATTCATACCACAATTTCAGCAGAAAATTTATTTGATCTTCTTAACCTCTATACTTTTCATTATGTCACTTCTTCTTATTTCTCAAAAATTTTTTGAATAACCTTTTCATTAGTATAATCACCTCATTTCCATCTCCTTCTAAGTTGCAACTCTCTAAGACTTCAACTTTTAGTGCAATTATCTTCTCCTTCCATTTATTTTTACTATTCATAATTCTTTGGCCAATATTTTGCTCATGTGAAATTAAAGAACAAAGAATATTGTCAATAGAATAAGCATTTAGATCTTTTATTTCCAATATTACCTTTACCTTGTCATCCCAAAACTCAAGCAAACATTGTAGTATTTTATTAATTTTCTCAATATTTGAAATTTCTTTTCCCAAAGCAAGAAGACAAGTAATGATCATTGAGAATCTTAAACGCATATCAAAATTAGATTCATTATTTTTCATTTGAAATAAATTATATTCATATAACAAGATATTCAAGCATGATTGTTTAACTTCAATAGTTCCCTCATAGGTAATAAAATTGTATTCCAAATTTCTTTTCCAGTGGTATAGGTAGATATCCTCATATAATCCTCAAACCTAAGTGCTCAAGAGAAATAAATCAAATGTTTAACATTCAAATGTGCATATTCCCTACTTTTAGGCTCTATTTAGTGAAGGTATTTTAGTTTTTCATGACATTCACTATTTTATGTGATGGTAAATATCCTGCTTGAATTAAATGCCACATGTAGTAATCAATAGACTATATGAAAGTATACATTCAAATTTTCCAACAATTAAAAGGGATGTTATGGAAAAGCAAACGATATGAAATAGAATGCCCTTTCAACAAGTTTTGATTGCCAAACTATGCCATACTAGAATCTACTCATATATTGAAACCAAATAAATGAGAACCCTGCTATGATACCAAATGAAAAAGACTAGGCACAACCAATAAGGGGGAGGTGAATTGGCTTATTTAAAAAAAAACCTTTTTAGGGTAGTAACAATAATTAATAATGAAAATAAACTAATTAATAAACTCAATATTTTAATTTTAAAATTATATTTTAAAGTAATTTTGAGAGCAATAAAATTAAATAAAAATATTTAAAATAAAAATTATGATCAACAAATGAAAAATATTTTAATTCTTTTTTAGTTTTATTTTGAAATCAATTTTACTTGCAACGATAGTAGATATAACCAACAAATTAAAAATGTGGGTAATAAAGTAAAGTAAAAAAAGAAGAATGTAAATAAAATTTTTAAAGTGGTTCGGCCAACTTGACCTATATCCACTCCTTAGAGTCCTTTCCCCTAGAATTCAACTATCCACTCCTTGTGCTCTCAGTAAGGCATAGAAGCCTTTCTCCTTCACATGGACTAGATAACACCCTTGCACACCACTATAAACCACATTTTTATGTGTGGCCCAAACCTCAAAATCAAACTTTCAACCATTATATTCAGATCCTTCAATTACATTTCAAAATTGAAATCCAATTCCACTCTATGCTTTGAAATGGTGTTCAATCATTAAAATTATAAATTGGTCATCTAATAATCTCTAGTGATTGTCATTTGATCATTCACTCAATCACTGACAAAAATTTAATGATTATCATTAATTCAAGCATTTTTAAAACTATAAGTCTTCCCCCAATTAGTCATAAATTAATCTTAATTTCAATCCTAAATTAAATTCCAACTTGAGAATCCAATGTCCAAATCAATGCCCTAAAACCTTTTGACTTTCCCTTTTTCAATGAAATTTTTAATTCATTCAAAACACTAAGTAAAGTCTCTGGAATGGTGTTTAATCATTTACATATTGATTAGGCATGTCTCTAAACTCTTTCTAATAATTTTGGAGGCCTTCATGATCTTCTAAATCCTAAAACCCAAAGTATTTCCCAAGCTTATAAAACCATCAAATATTTATAGCCTATGCCATTGGATATGGCATCTTGATGTAAATGCATTTAACATGTTCATAATCATTATCATATTTATTTGAACTCACTTAAATCCTTGGTGGAAAATGGTTCACCATGGTTGACCAAGAATCCCTTAAACCCTAAAAACTCAAAAATTAAACTTTTGAATAAACCCTTCTTGGATCAACCCTGCCATAACCCAAGATCATTTCTAACAAATTTTAAATCACATGTAAACTAGATTGAATCTAAAACCAAGCTTTGGTTAAGCTTGGTTGATCAAGTCAGCCTTTGTTGACCAAATCAGCCTTTAAACCCTTAAACATGCATTTCACCCATGGAGATTTATTATGGCTGGACCATCCCCAATAGAAATTGTGATTGGAGCTAGTTAGAGCTAGCTGGAATAGTGGGTTAAAGCATTGAAATCAAACCAATAAAAACTTTAAATTTCTTTGAAGATGGGTTGCTTCTTTCACCTATAAATAATTCCTAAGACCTCTAGCTTAAATCCTATATCTTTCCCTAGTCTCTAGAACTAGTCTCAAGAAAAATTGCCCAGCACTCTGATGACCCACTTTGTTGGAAAATTGAAGTCTCAATTCACTTCTCATCAAGCTCTACAACCTGAAGCAGAGTTGTGTCTAAGGAGTAGATAAAATCAAGTAAATTTAAGTCCAATATTCATATCTATGAGGAAGGATTTAAAGCCCGAGATCTAATTCATATAAGTCTGGATAAATTAAAAGTTTGTGAGGGGTGTTAAACCCCATAGAACTAGCCAAAGGCTAACAAAGAGGGGGGGGGGGGGGGAGGGTGAATTGGTATTTTAAAAAATTCTTTAAACAACAGAAAAATCTTTTTGAAATCTTTTTGAATATTTTAAACATAAACAATTTAAGCGAAAGCAAATAACTAAAACCAAAAGATTTAAACACATATCACATCAAGGAAATATAAAAAAATTAAAGTACATAAAAGTAAATAAAAAGAGCACACTAGATTTTTAGTGGTTTGGTCAACTTGACCTACATCCACTCCCTGGAGCCTCCCCTTCAGGTATTGTACTAAAACTATAGTGTCTCTCCTTTTGCCCCCACAGCAAGGTGGAGAAGTCCTTAAAAAATCTTTCCACTGACTCAGTGAGGCCGAGAACCATGAATCCTTTTTCACCTTCCTGGTGAAGGCAGAGAACCCGAAATCCCTTTACTCCCTCTTAAAGTAGGCAGAGAACTTGACAATCCTTTTACTCCCTCCTAGAGTAGGTAGAGAACCTGATAATCCTTTTACTTCTTCTTAGAGTAGGAAAAGAACATAGATCTGATGCTGATGATCTTCTCTCCAGAGCTACCAAGGAACCAAGAATGAAGAAGGAAGAAGATGATCGAATCCTTACTTGGAGCAACCTTTGTGAAACCTCTCACAAACTCCCCCTCACAAGATCCTCTCTCTCTCCCCCAAACTCTCCCTCTCCTCTAAGTTCTCTTGGATTAGCAAATAGTAAAAGATTTTTAAAGAGATAATTAGAAAGTTTAAATAGGAGGCCTCAAAAAGTGCCCTAAATTTTAACTTACCGTCAAAGATCATCCAGGACAATTTGTGGATCATCCTGTATGATCAGAATAAAAAAAGCCTTTAAGCCAGGATGATTGCCATTATCTTGACAATCAAAAGAAATAATTTATACATATCATCCAGGATGATTACACGATCATCCAGGACGATCAGTTTAATTTGAGTGGCAATCAACAAATCATCCAACCAACTGTTTGGGACATCTAGGATGATATCCGAACGATCAGAAGAAAGTTATGGTTTTCATCCATGAAGATTACAAGATTGTCCCATAAAATATATAGGATTGTTCGAGATGATCAGGATGATTATCCTATGTGATATGATTGATCAATTTAACCATAATTAGTCTCTTAATCAAGGGATCAGTTTAGGCAAAATTATAATGAATTATCCAGGACTATATAAGATCATCCTGTACGATTAGAATAAAATTCTAAAAATAAAATACTTCCTAAAAAGTGATTGGTGCCTGAGTATTATTAATTTAAACATATTATCCAGGATGATGGGAGGATCATCTAGGATGATCTGCCTGATAAGGTTTACTTAACCCAGATACCCTAATTAGGGTTTCTATTTTTAACTGATTATCCAGAATGATTTTGGATCATCCTGTATGATATGATCAAAAAAGAGAAAACACTCTGACATACCAAATTTCTCCCCTGAGTGTGTGTGCAAGGTTACTAAGCATCAGGATCCACCTGATTACATTTGACTCAAGAAAAGGTAAAAACTATTGGAATTAAAATTATAGACTAACTCAATCCTAATCTATTCAATCTTGAGCTGTCTTGAATTACAATTGATCTTATGGAACTAAAATGTTAGTAGGTAGGGCAACTAAAATAGATGTGTAGTAGTGATAGTAGTAGAGAAATAGGAATATTTATTATTATCAAAATTATAATACTTGAATCCAGATTTGTAATAATCTCCCCCTTTTTAATGATGGAAAATATTTATTGGACAATTTAAAATCAAGCAGATATTGAAAAAAATGAAACACAAAGCAAAGAAGAATAATATAAGCAAAGCAAAGCAAATTTTATTAAAAAACCCAAAAAATACAACACTAACACTACTCCCCCTTTTGACATCACAAAAAGGAGAAAACTAAAAAATTATCACTAAACAGAAACATAGTACAGAAAAAGTACAAACTCAAAAAATATATAAAAAAGACTAGAAAGAGGAACTCTGATCAGGTGGAGGTAGTGATTGCTGAAAGAATCTATGAATGGAAGCAAACTGCTCCCTGAACCAAGTCATATCCTGGTCATGCTGCTACTACTGGACTACATAGGCATCGAATCTGACCTTCCACTGATCTAATCTCTATACCAGTTGATCAATCTGAGGCTGCTGGTTAATAAGGGCAGGTGCAGGAATAGGACCTTCCTCTTCTTCCCCAAGCTCCTCGTATGCACGGGGATGATGAGTACTATGGAGGATGTGGAAGGAGTTATTTGAGTAGAAGATCGGGTGGTGATCAAGTGGAGTAGGGAATTAAAGGTTATATTTTGATTCAATAACATATGTAATTAGGTGTCCAAGGGCTAGTTTTGGCTTTCTTTTGTCCTCTGGATCTCTAATACATATTAAGTGCTCGATGTATTGGATAAGAAGATCAGCAGCATTAAAGTTGCGGCTGGTCATGATATAGTAGGTGGTGAGGGAAAGGATGAGAGTGATGTGAATCCTGTCTCCAGCTTTTGGAATAACTGAGTTGCAAAGGATGTGTTGGATTATTCATGCATCATTGACTAGGAATTAAATGAGTCATGAAAGGGAGCATTCGTATTCCTAAGAGTGTTGTTGACACGGGTCCAGTTGAAGTTAGGATCAAAGGCTAGAAGATGGAGCTTGTCTCTAGTGGTGGACATTCAAAGAAATTCATATAAATCTTGATACGTTATTTCAATAGGACGTCGATTAATTTAGGACTGAAGGGTGGTGAAATTAGAATTGAAATGGAGACAAGAGAAGAACTCAAACATAAGTTCAGAATTAAAAGGGCAAGCCAGAGTGAGAATGAAATCCAGGGTTGTGTTGGCGAAAAGGTGTAATACTTAAAAATTGAGGGTGGATTGATTTATGATTTTTGAGGGGTTGATACCAGTAGATTTGAAGCAAGCATATACTACTTCATCTGCTACTTCAGTGAATCAAGGATTGATAGCACTCCTGGAAGAGCTGCCTGCAAGTGCATGAGATCTCTTGCTACTAGCCAAATCAAGAAGTGGAAAGCTTGAATAAGAGAAGGGTTGAAGGGTTTGGTGAAGAATAAGGTGCCAAATGGCTATTTAAATAGATTTGAGAATATCGTACAGGATGATCATGGGATCATCTAGGATGATCATGGGATCATCTAGGATGATTAGCATAATTATTATCATCCAAAGCATTTGGTCAAAAAAGTAGTCATATCATCCAGGATGATCAGATATTATCCATGATGATTAGACACAGGCGATCATACTGAGGAGTCATTCTGGATGATCATTGATAAAAAGTATCATCCAGGATGATTAGGTGGATCGTCTAGGTTGATTAGCATTAATGGATCATACCAATCAAATTCGAATAATCCAGAACATTTTCAATATGGATCATCTAGGATGAATAAGTGGATCATTTAGGACGATTACCAATAATTGGTTCAGATCAGTCGTTGGATGTGTGATGAGTGGTGATATGATCATATCGTCTAGGATGATGTGGATTATCTAGGATGATATAAACAAAAATTGGAAAGAGTGAATGATGGAGAGGAATGATCAGAGGATTCAAAAATACAAAAACTCAAATAAAAATATGAGGAAAAAACAAAATATGGAAATAAAAAAAATGAAAATAAAAACAAAGACAAAGTTTTTTTTTTTTTTGAATCGATCAACTTTAATAAATGATAGAATTACCTTAAGTTTAAGTTTAACAACTCAAAGGAAATGAATTGACAACCCTGAAATCCAAAAAAATTGGAAAATCAATTTTTGTAAACCCTACCTCGGACACTTTACAGGTTCAGATTCCTTTTAAACAAAAATCTAATTCAGAAGAAAAGAAATTAGATAAGAAAAGTGATCCTTTCAAACTTCATTCCAGAAAAAATATCTGACAAAATAATATTACAAAGTAAAAAAACAAAAATCATAATTCTTAAAAGTACATGAATTCTTTTAAGATTTTTAAAGATTTGAAAGAGGAAGAAGCTTTTTTTGTGGGCTCATTTTGTGCCTCTTTTCCAGTTATTTGGCGTACTTTGTGCATCTTTTGATTTTTGATAAACTTTATATATCTTTTAAATTTATTGGAGAATATTGTGTATCTTTTTAGTGTTGGGCTCATTTTGTGCCTCTTTTTCATTTGATTGGCATACTTTGTGCATCTTTTGTGAGCTTCCTTTCTTTTAGAACCTCTAAAAGACTCTCAGTTGTGAGATTATCTTCCAGATATAAGAGAAGAGAAACTCATTCTCTTAGATAAGGAAAAGTAAATCACAAATAGAATCATTCTCATATGATAAATGAAACCACTTGATTAAGAAAACATGAAAGTGATACAATGATTTGGAATTGTACTCGTATGAGATAGATTTCTATAGGAAGATAAAATAGATCTCTATTTCAAAGTCCAGCTTTTTAATTTTAAAAATAATTTTGATTCAAAAAGAAAAATACACTATTAAGGCTTTAGAGGAAGAGAAACAATCATCAATGTTTCTTTCTTTAACTGTTTTAGAGAAGTCAATCACTGCTTACAAGCTTCTAAAGTAAAGGAAGATAAAAATCTCATTTAGAAATCAAGTTCATCAGCAGTAGTAAGCAGTGATCTGATACTTAAAATAATAAAGTAAAAGCAATATGAGATCAAAACCATAAAGGTAAAAATGTGTAAAAGGAAATAATCAAACAAATCAAACAAAATAGAAAAACAACATAAAATCAAACGACATAAAAGCAAAAACATGTAACAAGAAATAAACAAATAAATCAAACAAAACTTACATAATGAAAACCATATGCAAAAAGCATCATTTTCAAGTATGAATATCTATCACACCCTGTCTGGTTCTTAAGGTGCTAAAGGTTTCAAAGGATAGTGGTTTTGTGAAGATATCAGCCAGTTGGTTTTTAGTGGCTACATGGTGTAGCTCTATGTCTCCTTTGGTAACATTGTCCCAAATGAAGTGGTGCCTGATGTCTATGTGTTTGGTCCTGGAGTGTTGGATTAGGTTCTTAAAAATGTAGATGGCACTAGTGTTATCACATAGGACTAGAATTGTGCCTACAGAAAGTCTTAAATCCAAAATTTGTTACTTTATCCAAAGGACCTGGGCCACACAATTTCCTAAGGCTTTGTACTCAGCTTTAGTAGTGGACCGGGCAACTGAGTTTTATTTTCAACTGGACCAGGACACTAAGGATTGTCCTATGAATTGATATGTCCCAGAGGTGCTTTTTCTATCAACTCGATATTCAGCAAAATCTGAATCAGAATATCCTATGATTTTGAAATAAGTACTATTCTTAGGATACCAAATTCCTAAGTCTTGGGTCCCTAACAGATATCTAAGGGTTCTCTTAATAGCTATTAGGTGGGACTCTTTTGGATCAGCCTAAAATCTAGCACATAGATAAACACTAAACATAATATCAGGTCTGCTAGCAGTCAAGTAAAGCAGTGATCTAATTATTCCTCTGTATTTCTTATAATCAACTAATTTTTTATTTGAGTCTTTATCTAATTGAACACTGGAGCTCATGGTAGTATGGATTGGCTTTTATTTATCAATTTCATATTTCTTTAGGATGTCTTTAATATATTTTGATTGATTAAGAAAAGTTTCATCATCCATTTGCCTTATGTAACTTTAGATTCTACCCTTTCCTCCAGATTGGTAGATTCTACTCCTTAGGTGACTTCTATAACTTCCTCTTCTTCTACCCTAAACCCTTCAAAATTATCAGATTCATCAAACATAATACGAGTGGTCTCCTCAATAATTAGGTTTCTTTTATTGAAGTCTCTATAGGATTTCCCAACACTTAAGTAACCTAGGAACACTCCTTCATCAGATTTTGGGTCAAACTTTCCTAGTCGAGACTTTCCATTATTCATAACAAACACTTTACATCCAAAGACAGGAAGGTGAGAGAGGTTGGGTGTCCTTCCCTTAAGAATTTCATAGGGTTTTTTGTTTAGCTTATATCTAAGATTTACGAACATAACAGGTTATATTCACCGCTTCTGCCCAAAAGTATTTAGGAAGTGAGTATTCAACTAACATGGCTCTAGTAGCTTCTACTAGGGTCCGGTTCTTCCTTTCAGCTATCCTGTTCTACTAAGGGGTCCTAGGAGCTAAAAAATTATGATATATGCCTTGCTCCTTACAGTAGGTTTCAAATTTCTTATTTTCAAACTCTCCACCATGATCACTATGAATAGGCAGAATTTCACAACCTAATTTCCTCTAAATCCAAGTGGAGAAAGATCTAAATTCCTTGAATGATTCACTTCTATGAGATAGGAATCTAACTTAGGCGAACCTTGAATAATCATCAACAATCATATACCCAAAGACTTTCCCTCCTAAGCTTGAAGTGCTAACAGGTCCAAAGAGATCCATGTGAAGGACTTCTAAGGGTTTGCTAGTGTTAATATCTTTGATTGAGTGGAAGGAGAATTTGACCTACTTTTCTAACTAATAGGCATCACACAAGTGGTCTTTAATGAACTCTAGTTTGGGGACACCTCTCACTAAGTCTTTTTGGGTGATCTTCTTAAGGCTTTTCATGCATGCATGACACAATCTCCTATTCCGCAGCCATGACTCATCAGCAATTGATTTTAAGTAAATAGTAATATTAACTTTAAAGTAATTTAGATCTAGCATGTAAACATTGTCGATCCTTTTTCCCTATAAAACAATTTTGTCATTTAAGCTTAGAATGTAGCATGTTGGCAAAAATTTTATACTAAATCCTTTATCACAGAGCTGGCTGATGCTGACCAGATAGTGTTTCAGTCCATCTACAAGCAAAACATTATCAATGATGAAATTTTTTGAATCACCAATTATACCGGATCCCACCACTCTTCTGGTGGTGTTGTCTCCAAGTGTAACCCTGTCTCCTGCCCTGGCCTCTAGTGAAATAAATTAATTTGCATCTCCAGTCATATGCCTTAAACATCCACTATCCAGGTATCACATGCTCTCATGAGGCCTTTTGTGAGAGCACACCTATAACATCATTAGATATCATATTTGGGAACCTAAACAGATTTGGGTCCCTTGTGAAGGAAAGAACAATGAGATGCATGCATGCTATGCTGTGAATTTTGAAATTTTAGTCTCCACACCAAATATGTTCTACGGTGAATGGTGCAAGTGAGGTAGATATATCCTAGCATGCCATAAGAAAAATATCTGGCACCAGGAAAAGGGTTTACTAATCTATTTGGGTTATAGTGCCTCTTCATAGGTTTGAATGATGCATGCTTTGTTGATAGTTTATAATACACTACAAGTGAAGGTGGTGTTTCATTTTATTCTAATGCAATGACCTTTTCTCTTAAAAATTCATTTGCCTTTTCATAGCTTGCCACTTGCTATTTCAATGCATGCTCACTACTATCTAAATTACATGTAATAGTGTCTAGTTCTTTGAAAGCCCTTTCTAAATCAATATGCAATGTTTTCAAGAAATCATGCTCAATAGTTAAATCAACATAATTTTTGTTTAAAGAATTAAATTCATCTAGTAAGGCCATATGATTGCTACCCAGAGTTGAATGATCTTTTATTAGAATTTCATGCTCCTTCTACATATTTAAAATTTAATTTTCAGGCTAGAATGTGCTTTCTTGAGCTTCCTATATGAAGAGTGAATTCTTTCAAAAACTTCAAATAATTGATCATATGTAAGCTCACATACCTCTTCTTGATCTAAGTGATCAAGATGATCATTAGCCATTAAACAAAGGTTTGTTACCTCCTCTTCTGCTTCGGTTTCAAAGGAGTCTGATGCTAAGTCTACCCAAAAATCCATTTGGATCCTTTTCTTAACCTTCTTGAACTTAGGTTTCTCCTCACCCTTCTCCTTACTTGGGTGAGCTTTCAGAGTTAGGCAATCAGACTTCAAATGCCCTGGCTTCTTGCATTCAAAACAAATAACTTCAGATAAAGCTTTGGAATTCTTATTGTTCTTACCTTTATTCCACTCTGATAGTGCTTTTGTTTCTTCCGTAAGAAGTTTTTAAATTGTCATGTTATTAAAGCAAATTCATCATCATCAAAACAAGAAGGATGAGTATTAGAATCATTAGCCTTTAAGGCTACAATTTTCTCCTTCTTATTTTCACTTGCATCAAGCTGCCTTTGGTTGGTTCACTCATTGCTCATAAGAAATTAGTGATTCAAGTAAGTTATCAATTGAATAAACATTCAAGTCCTTAGATTCAGTAATGGCAATATTTGCATCAAAAGAAGAAGGCAAACATCGCAAAATTTTTTTTACTTTTTCATAATTTGTAAGCTTTCTCCCTAAGGCATGCAAAGAAGTAACAATTTGTGTAAATCTAGTCTACATTTCAAAAATTGATTTGCTAGGTTTTATGCAAAAAAGTTCATAACCATGTAAAATAATATGCAGCCCAGATTATTTCACTTCATTTGTACCTTCATAAGTTATGCATAATTTGTCCCAAATTTTCTTACCAGTTGAACAGGTGGAGACACGCATATAATCTTTAGATTTTAAGGCAAAGAAAAAATAATTTAAACATTTAGCATTCAGTTGTGCAACATCTCTATCATCAGTTGTCCATTCAGTAAAGGGAAGTTTAGTTTTAACACAATTGACTAGTCTATAAGGTGCAGAATATCCTTATTTAACAAGCATCCACATGAGATAATCAATCAATTTTAAAAAGGTGAACATGCAAGTTCTTCAAAAATTAAAAGGTATATTATCAAATAGAGGTGATCGTGTGATTGAATATCCTTCCGTAGTATTATGATTACCAAAGTTAGCCATTAATAAAAATTCAATAGTTTTCTAATACTTAATTTTATGAATCCCGCTCTGATACCACTTAAAAGTTTGTGAGGGGTGTTAAATCCGATAAAACTAGCCCAAGGCTAACCAAGAGGGCGGTGAATTTGTATTTTAAAAAAAAATTAAATAATAGAAAAATATTTCTAAAATCTTTTTGAATATTTTAAACATAAACAATTTAAGCGGAAGCAGATAGCTAAAACCAAAATATTTTAACATAGATCAGATCAACGAAATATGCAAAAATTAAAGTGAAGCAAAGTAAACGAAAAGAGCACACCAGATTTATAGTGGTTCGGTCAACTTGACCTACGTCCACTCCTCGGAGCCTCCCCTCCAGTTATTGTACTAAAACTATAGTGTCTCTCCTTTTGCCCCTACAGCAAGGCGGAGAAGCCCTTACAAAATCTTTCCACTGACCCGATGAGGTAGAGAACCTTGAATCCTTTTCACCCTCCTCATGAAGGCAGTGAAACTGGAATCCTTTATTCCCTCCTAGAGTAGGCAGAGAACCTGATAATCCTTTTACTCCCTCCTAGAGTAGGCAGAGAACTTGATAATCCTTTTACTACCTCTTAGAGTAAGCAGAGAACCTAGATCTTATGTTAATGATCATCTCCCCAAGGCCACCTAGGAACTAAGGATGAAGAAGGAAGAAGACGATCATATCCTTGCTTGGAGAAACCTTTGTGAAACCCCTCACAAACTCCCCCTCACAAGATCTTCTCTCTCTCTCTCCCAAACTCTCCCTCTCCTCTAAGTTCTCTTGGATTAGAAAATAGCAAAAGATTTTTTAAAGAGATAATTATAGAGTTTAAATAGAAGGCCTCAAAAAGTGCCCTAAATTTCAACTTACCATCAAAGATCATCCAGGATGATCTATCGATCGTCTTGTATGATCAAAACAAAAATAACCTTTAAGCTAGGATGATTGCCATTGTCTGGATGATCAGAAGAAATAATTTCTACATATCATCTAGGATGATTGCATGATTATCCTGGATGATCAGTTTAATTTGAGTGGCAATCAACAAATCATCTAGCCAATTATTTAGGACGTCTAGAATGATATCCTAGATGATGAGAAGAAAATTATGGTTTTCATCTAGGATGATTTCATGATCATCCCACAAAATATATAGGATCGTCTGGGATGATTAGGATGATCTTCCTATATGATGTGATTGATTAATTTAACTATAATTAGTCTCCTAATCAAGGGATCAATTTAGGCAAGATTGTAATGAATCATCCAGGATGTTATGGGATCATCCTGAACGATTAGAATAAAATTCTAAAAATAAAATACTTCCTAAAAAGTGATTAGCGGCTAAGTATTATTGATTTAAACATATCATCCAGGATGATGGGAGGATCATCCAAGATGATCTGCCTAATCAAGTTTACTTAACCCAGATGCCCTAATTAGGGTTTCTATTTTAAACTGATCATATATGATGATTTTGGATCATCCTATATGTCTAACTTACCAAATTTATCTCTTGAGTGTGTGTGTGTGTGTAAGGTTACTTAGCATCAGGATCCACATTATTATATTTGACTCAAGAAAAGGTAAAAACTATTGGAATTAAAATTGTAGACTGACTCAGTCCTAATCTATTCAATCTTGAGCTGGCTTGAATTACAATTGATCTTGTAGACCTGAAAAGTTAGCATGCATGGCAACTAAAATAGATGTGTAGTAGTGACAGTAGTAGAGAAATAGGAATATTTGTTATCATCAAAATTATAATGCTTGAATCCAAATTTATAACACAAATATGAAGGCAATGTTCACACTTGTGAAATCAAGCTTTTTGATGTAAAGGTTCCACTACCATGATCCTCTGGGATTTGATTTGAAATGAATTGATGCATTGAATCTATTGGATCAAGCCATTTTGTCTTTACAGTTGAAAATTTGAATGGGAGGTTGACCATGAAATTAGAGTTATCCATTTTAATACACGGTGCTAATTTTATTAAAATAGGTGTTGTGCTTTAATCTCATGGTTCTGGCAATCATTAGCCACCAATTGGAAGCTACCACATGTTAAAGTGAAATATAGTCAGCTGCATGACTGTGTAAATCCCTAATAAAATTCCATAAAATTAATGAAACTTAGAAAGTTCATTACTCCTCCCACAGTTGGCCAAATCATGCATGTTAGGGCTTTATATATTTGTATTGAGGAGTGCCTTAAAATCCCTATGATTTTAACCCCTAATTTCTAAAGTATTAAAGGTAATTTCATAAAAATGCTCTACTTATGTAATATTTTCTAAATAAGAATCACCATGAGCTCAAATTTAAATGGATGGATATTAAGGAAGTCTTTGACATGACCAAAAATTGCCATGGACATTTGAACTCTTTAAGAGCTTCCATTAAGCAATTCAATCACTACAATCAGAAATAAACCTAGGGATTAAAATTGTTCTAAGTATAAATCCAAAGGGCATTTGGACTTGATGTTTTGTGGTTTGCTAATATAGAGTATAAGGGTTAGTTATCTACAAATTTTACCTTAATACATGGTTTTATTAGCTTAAGATGTAGTTTTTATGTGTATAGATATATTTATCTTAGGAGTTAATTATAAACTCTACAAAGACTTTGATGGCTTCAAACTTCTTTAGTTTAAACTTTGGGTTTTAATTAACCAATTATTTAAATTTCAAGTAATTTAGAGGCCATTTGGTCTATCAATTAGTGAACCCTAATTCACATTTCATAACTAACCTAGGATCTAATGGCCAAAATAAAAAATAAAAATAAAAATAAAAAAATAAAAAAAACAAAAAAAAATAAAAAAAAAAGGATCTAATGGCCATACCTTTGGAGTACATAGTTGTTAGATGTGGTTGTGGTCACTCTTGTTCCTAGGAGCTCTTGTGATTTCTGGGTGATTTAGGGCATCTGTTATGGCCTTAATCCTTTAGCTTCGTGTAGGATTATCAATGATTTTTTATTTCCTTTTTAATTATGCTTATTCCATCCTTAGTTTTCTTCAATCTTCTAGTTTCATTTTTTCTTTCAGTTACTGGTTTTATTCGATGGCAACTTCATCACCATCAAACTCTTGGAATGCTGGTAATCCAGCAGATCCCTCAAAAAATGCATTGATTAATGGTGGTTATGGAAATACTAATGCTAGATCCTTTAAAGATGTGGTTACTAGTAACTCTTCTATTTCTTCCTCAAAATTGGATCCGGTTCATACATCCCTTAAGGGGGTTCTGGCTTTAATGTTTGATGAATCTGTGATTTCTAAACTTGTTGTGCCATTCGAGTTTACCTTAGTAGGAAAATTTATGCTCCATTGCCCAAACTTAGACATCATTCACAAATTTTTTTCTTAGTTTGATGTTGATGGGAAGTTTCTCCATTGGCCTCATGGATCAAAGGCATATAGCCATACAACTTTCTAATTATTTGGATCGGTTATTCTTCGTAGAACTTATTACATTCAAGCTTGCCAAATGCATCTTCTAAAATGTACGCCTATAGCGCCTATCTGGGTTTCATTTTCGAACTTGAGATTGCATATTTTTAATACCCATATTTTATTTGCTTTAGGGTCAATTTATGGTAGACCTCTTCAAACTGACTAGGCCATGGCTTCTATTTCTAGGCCCTCTGTTACCCGTATCTTTATTGAAATGGATGTCTCCAAGAAGCATCCCAAAGAAGTTTGGCTTTGGCCTGAGCTATGTGGTTATTTTCAAAAAGTGGAATTTGAAAACTTCCCAATTTTTTGTAATCATTGTAGAATGCATGGTCATAGTAATATGGAATGTTTTATTTTGCATTTGAATCTTTGTAGGTAAAAGGATTCAGCTAAAGAAACTAAAGGGAAAGGAAATCATCTATACCACCCACCAAGAATGCTGCTGAACAGGATCACTTCACTCCTAAAAATAATGTGAAAAATGGTAGTGCGAATGATAGGGTTGTTCAGGTGGATGGTGAGCCAAACCCAGCGACTTTAATTCAACAACACAATTGATGTAATCTACCCACCAATCTTAATGAACAAATGGTTGTTATGTTTGCTGACCATTGCATCATCTTAACTTCTTCGCAACTTCCATACTCTACTAATAAGAACTCCACTAAATTTCATTCTAGTTTGAATACTAATGAATGCAATAATCATGATATTACTAATTTGATATCAAATGAATAGGAAATTGATGAGTACAACTTAGAAGAAGGGGAACTTGCCCAGGATGGAAATGAGGAATGTGCTACTACTTATGCCATTAAATCTAGAAAGGGTTGTAAGGAATCTCAAACTTTTTCCTCCAAATAATACAATTATCAATGATCATGATCATGTTCAAGGTGGTTCGAAAGGTATGACTAGTGAGGATAGTTGCTATAATCATGTTCAGTCTAAAAGGAATAAGAAAAAAAAAAATAATGTTATTCAGTCTCCTAGAAGCACCCAATCTCAAACTTCTCAATTGCATTCTAATGTTAAGTCTATTATTTGGAATGTTATGGTATTGGTTGCCCTTCTACTAGAATTAGAGTTTAAAATTTATGTTGTATTCATCACGTTTCTATGTTAATTTTACTTGAGCCTTTTATTTCTTCAGTCAAGTTGGATACTACAGCTAGCTTTTTAGGTTTTAATCATGATGTGGCTAATGCATTTAAAACAATTTGGGTTCTTTGGAAGGCCCCCATAGTTATTGATATTATTGGAGATTTTAATCAAGTGATTCACTGTAGTATTAGTTTTATGCATTTTAACTATTGTGCTTCTTTCGTTTATGCGGCCTCTCCTCGTACTATTAGAATAACTTTGTGGGAGCATATTAATTACTTTCATTGTGTTGTTATTTTACCTTGGTTGGTTGGTGGTGACTTTAACACTATCTCCAACCCAACAAAAAGGCTTGGGGGTTCCAACCCTCTTTTTTAGTCTATGGAAGACTTAAATAACTTGATCTTGGATCATAACCTTGTTGATATTGGTTATAATGGTAGAAACTTTACTTGGAATTGTGGTAATCACTAGTAACAGTTGGATCATGTTCTTTTTAATGATAATTTGATTAATACTTTCAATTCAACCCATGTTGAGCACCTGAGTAGAACGTTATCTAATCACTCTCCCATGCTTATTATCATTATGTTGAGAAATAATAGTTCTGCTTCCAACTTTAGATTTTAAAATATGTGGCTTCTTGAACTTCCTTTTCTCCGTATGGTTCAAGATAATTAGCAAGGAGCCCCTCTTCACCCTAATAATTCTATTTTTGGTATGAACAGATTGTGGCTTAAGCTCACAATATTAAAGTATAAAATTAATTGGTGGAATCATAATGTCTTTAAAAATATTTTCACTAATATCTTGATTACTAAGGACAAAGTGAATTCTTTGGAGTCTAATTGTGAACATAATCCTTATAAGAGAATTTGACTCTTCTCCAACACGTTAAAAACTATCTTTTTAACTTACAATCTCAGGAGGAAGCCTTTTGGAAACAAAAGGTGACTTCCAAGCATCTTATTGAAGGGGACAATAACACTAAATATTTTCATGCTCTCGTTAAGAGGAATAGAGCTAAGAATTTCATCCATAAAATTGATCATGGTGATGGATCTTATATTGAGGATAAGGGGGAAATTGCTAATACGGGGGTGGAGTTCTTTAAAAATCTTTTTAATAAAAATTTCTCACCTTCCCCTATTCATAATCCTAATATTATTCCTAACCTTATTAACCATGAGGATAATATGGTTCTTACTAATCCTCCTTCTTTAGATGAAATTAAGGAAACTATTTTTGCTGTAAACTCTAATTCTATTGCTGGTTCTAATGGTTACAATACTAAGTTTTTTTCAAAATGCTTGGGATATTATTAGCCCTGATTTGTTTAAGGCTATTTTGGATTTCTTTGCGAGTAATAATATGCCTAAGTTTTTCTCTTCCTCCTCCATTGTGCTTATTCCTAAAAATACTATGCTCTATAATTGGAATGATTTTAGGCCTATTAGTCTCTTTACCTTTTTTAGTAAATTGATTTCCAAAATCCTTATGAACCACTTTTCTGCTTTACTTCCTAGAATCATTGCTCCTAATCAAACTGGATTTTTTAAGCATAGGTCTATTTCGAATAACATTTTACTTGCTCTAGAGATCCTCCATGATTTGGATGTCAGGGTGCCGGGGGGTAACATTGTTTTTAAATTGGCATAGCCAAAGCTTATGATAACATTAATTGGGATTTTCTCTATAATACTTTATAGTTGGTTGGTTTTAATTTAGTCTTCATTAACCTTATTAAACAATGCATTGAAGGTTATTTTTTCTATCATTATTAATGGCAAAATCCATGGTTTCTTTTAATCCTTGAATGGTTTAAGACAAGGTGATCTGATCTCTCCTGCTCTTTTTATTATTGCCATGGAGTATTTATCTAGAGGCATTATCAATCTTTATGAAAATTATCCTAATAGTAATTATAGGACTTTGGGTGATTTTCCTGTTTCTCATTTATGTTTTACCAATGATGTTATTATTTTTTTCCAACGGATCTTTAAACCAGGTTAATAGACTCATGAGGTTTTTAAATACTTTTGAAAATTTTAGTGGTCTTTTTGTTAATAAAAATATGAGCTGCTTTATTGTGTCGAACAAAGTGTCTCATGATTGCATGCTTTCTATTAAGAATACTACTAGTTTTTTGCAAGGCTCCTTACCTATTAAGTATTTAGGGGTTCCCCTTTATAAAGGTAGGAAGAAAACATTTTTTTTTATGATCTACTTGCTTTTGTGCATAAAAAGCTTAATTCTTGGGATTCCAACTTTTTAAGTTATGGTGGTAGATTAATCCTTATCAAAAGTGTGCTATGCTCTTTACCTGTTTATATATTTCAAACTTTACAACCTACTCTGTTGTTTGTAATAGGATAGAGAGATTATTTAGCAAGTTTTTCTGGAAAGTTTCTAAGAGCCATAAGAAAATTATTTGGTGTTCCTGGACTAATTATTGTGGGGCTCTTGAGGAAGGGCTTTGGGTTGTAAAAATATGTATGACTTATCTTATGCATTTTCTATTAATTTTTGGTTCAATTTTCGTACTAAACTTAGTCTTTGGGCATAGTATATGATTGTTAAGTATTGTGTTGGTAAGCATCCTACTATGTCGTATTATAATAATACTGATTCTAGAGTTTAGAAGAGGCTCTGTTATATCAAGTGGATTGTTGAACCTCTTGTTCAATGGGGTCTTGGTAGTGCTAACCTCTTTTTTTTGCAAGATTAGTGGCTTAATGGTCACTCCATCGACTCTCTTCTTAATACTTATTCCACCGCTGCTGTTAAAGTTAAGTTCTTTATCACTAACGATACTTGGGATTATAATAAACTTCTTGACATTCTTCCTGAGTCTATTATCTTTAGAATTTTACATCTTCCCATTAAGACTTATTTTGATGACTTATTGCTTTGTGTTCTTTCTCAAAATGATATGTTTAAATTAAAGGATATTTGGCATGCTTTTAGAGATAAAAATTGTGTCAAGAAAGTTTTTTCTATGATTTAGCATAAAAGTATTCCTAACACTATTTATATGTTTATCTGGAGAATCATGCACAAATATATTCCTACTGATGAGAATTTGACAAAAAGAGGCTTTATTTTAGCATCCAAATGTCAATGTTGTTATCATGTGGATAATATGCATCATGTGTTTGTTTCTGGCCCTATTGTTGTTAGAACTTTGACTTATTTTGATGATATTTTTAGAATAAATCAATTCAGTGCTAAAATGTCCATTAATGCTATGTTGGATTATTGGTTCATTAATTCTAATGGGCATATTAGAAATGTTATTACATCTCTTATTATGTGTTATCTTTGGCTTGCTAGAAATGACTCTTTATTTAACAATACTCGTATGGATTATCATTGTATTATTCAGAACATAAAAAACAAAGTGTTTAAACTTTTTTTTCTTCCAATTTATTAACCTATAAAAATTTTAGGAATTGTTATTTTGTGGCTCAAAATTTTGGAATATCCTTAACAATTCTTTAGAGGATCCTAAACTGGTATATTTGCTTAAACCTCCTCTTTATACTTATAAACTTAATGCTGATGGGTCTGTTAAAAATTGTGCTTTTGGGTGTGGTGGTATTATCAGAGATGACCATGAGAATATTTTAATGGCTTTTACTGGCCCCTTGCAAAAATGTTCTATTGCCGTAGCTGAGTTGTCTGTTATTTTATATGAGTTAAAATTATGTCTCTCTCTTACCATCACTAATATATGGATTGAATTTGATGCTACTACTAGTATTCATTGCTTATGAAGTCTACGGATAGCATTTGCAATCCTGATCTTTTTTATATTATTAAAGAAATTAATCAGGTTATGATTTTTGTTAACATCTCTATCTCTCATATTCACAGGGAAGTCAATGCTTGGACTGATTTATTAGCTAATCTTGGTTGTAACTTGGATTGTTTTACTAATTTCACTGATATCAATTTACCTCATAAACTGAAAGGCCCAATTAGGCTGGATAAATTGGGGTTGCCTTATATTACAATTTAGTGTTCTCTGGTTTTTGGGGATTCAGAGTTTTTTGATCTTTGGTTTGCTGGGCTTTTGGTAATGTGAGTTGTTTGGTGCATTGGTGATTGGTTTTATCATCTTGGGTCTTACTTCTCATGCTACCCCAATTTTGGAATATCCCTTTAATCATGGTTTTTTCATTGCTTCTTATTTTGTTGGGATGGGCTAGAGCTATGATTGTGTGTTTTGGGTTTTAGATTTTATCTCTTTTTGCTACTCTTCATCTTCATGGGTACTTCTATTTGGTTGGTTGTTTTTGTCCCTATTCTTTTTGGTTATGTCTATTTCCTATGTTGGGTGTTAGAGGGGTTTCTTGAGCCTCTCGATGCCCACCTAGGGTTTTTTGGTCTTTGTTGGCTGGTTTCTGAATCTGGGGTCCCTTTTGTTATATCATTCTCCTTCTATTGGTGGGTCAGCTTGGTTAGGCTGTGGTGGGTTTATGGTTGGAATTCTCTACTTTCTATTTTCCTCTGAAACTTCTGACGTCTTAGGCTTATTCTGCTTGATGAGCCAGAGGGCTTTGGTTTAGAATTGAGCAGCATTTGGGATTTCATCATGACGTACTCTATGTAGCTAACTTCCTGAGCTCTGATGGCCTGCCTCATCCCTCTGGTCTTGCTAATCAATTTTATAGCATTCTGGTAATTGGGATTACGGTCTTCTTCTATGGATTGGATTGGCCTTTAATTATTTGGTGGAATTGGGATTTATTAAATTTATGCTGGCAGATTGCTTCAATCTGTTACACCTCCCTTTTATGTTGTTTTGTCTTAATTGTTGTGTCAGTATTGTATCCACTTTATATCCGTTAGAAGTGGTTGTGGTGGTTTGTTGGGTTATTTCTCTATTTGGCAATTATCTTATTAGTTGCTGGAGGGATTATCATGCTGGTTGCTGGATGACTATTATCCATTGCATGTCTTGGTTTTGTGTTTTATTTTCTTGGATGAGTTTTAGGCTCTATAACTGCCAATTTGATATTGTTATTTACGGGTGGTATTCTAAGAAGCTGTTGTGCCATGTTGGTTTGGTTATTCTTCAAATCTACAGCTACTGCCTTGTTGTTCCTTTTGGATGGGTATTATGGTCTATGGCTCATATGATTCATGGTATGAATTTTGGCATTTGGGAATGTAATGCTATGGTCCTTGGTCATGTTTGTGGGGGGCTGGTTGTGGTATCTTCTTTGGCTTTTATTCTTTTGAGTTTTGGTTGCTCTTGGTATGTTGTTTCTGTGTATTGGCTTTCTTAACTTCTACAGCTGGGTTATTGGGAGGGTATGATCTATTTAATTACTACTGTGCTTGTTCACATCTATTACTCTTATATTTTCTGCTTCATGGCTATTTTTCTATTATTGAATATCATGGATAGGGGTTATGTTTTCAGTCTTATATCTTTATGAGCCCACAGATACCTCCTTTTTGGTTTTGGTATTTGGTTTATTTTATATTTTAATTATCATATTATGTCTCACATGCCTTTAATTTTTTATAGTAATTCCTATTATGCTATCGCTATTTTTCTTTTCAAATTTTTTGGAAGGAACTTTTCCATTTCAGATTTGCTTGCCCCTGGATTTTTTCTTGGAAGGATGGTGCTTAAAGTTTATCTTTGGATCCTTTCATTTTTTTGGGTGATGGCCTCTAGCCACCCTAGATTGTACCTAGGTTTCTTTGTACTTTTTCTTAGTAGGGACCTTGAGCTCGTAGGTTTTATTTTAACATTTTTTTGTAGCTCTTCTGAACATTAGTGAGCTTGAGGACCCTTTATAGACCTTGTACTTTAATTTTAATCAACGTGTAGGCCGCTTCATGAGTTTTCCCTAAAATAATATAATCTTTAGTAAATATCATCAAAAGTAACATCTGGTCCTTTTGTTATTAAAACTTGGACTTATTCTGATGATATTTTTAGACTAAATTAGTTTAGTGCTAATATGTCCATCAATGCTTTACTGGATTCTTGGTTCAATAATTCTAAAGGGCATATTAGAAATGTTATTCCCTCTCTTATTGTGTAGAATCTTTGGCTTGCTAGGAATAACTCTATGTTTAACACTAATCATATGGATTATTATCATGCTATTCAAAATATTAAAGATAAAGTGTTTAAACTTTATTCTACCAACCTCTTGACTTCTAAAAATTTTAGGAATTACTATTTTGTGGCTCCAATTTGTGGTATATCTCTACAGATTAGCAATTCTTTGGAGGACCCTAAATTAGTTTATTACCTCAAACCACCACTTTATACTTTTAAACTTAATACTAATGGGTCAATTACAAATTGTTCTTTCGGGTGTGGTGGAATTATCAGAGATGATCAAGGGGATGTTATCATGGCTTTTGATGGTCCCTTGCAAATATGTTTTGTAGTTGTAACGGAGCTATCTACTATTTTACATAGTTTGGAATTATGTCTCTCTCTTGGCATAACAAACATTTGGATTGAGGTGGATGTTACTTCTAGTATTCATTGCCTTATGAAGTCTATGGATATCATTTGTAATCCTGATCTTTTTATCTTCTTAGAGAAATTAATAAGCTTTTGTTTTTTTTTTACCATTTCTCAAGTTCATATGGAAGGTAATGCCTGAGCTTATTGGTTAGCCAATCTTGGTTACAATTTGGATTATTTTATTGATTTCTCTGGTATCAATAAACCTAATCAACTGAAAAGCCTAATTAGGCTGGAGAAATTGGGTTTGCCTTATGTTAGAATTTAGAGTTTTGTGGTTTTTTGGGCTTATGGGAATGCTTTCTCTTTGTTTAAGCTGGGCTTTTGGTTGTGCGGGTTGTTTGGATTCTTTTGTGGCTACTTTGTGCTTTGGCGAATGGTTTTCTCATCCCTGGTTTGGGTTTATGTGATACCCTTATTTTTCCTTATCCTATTCATCTTGATCTCAACTGTGTTTATTAATATGTTGGGATGGGATTGAGCTATAATTGTGTTATTTGGTCTTATGATTTTATCTCTTTATGCGGCTCTTCTTCTCCCTCAATGGATATATTTGGGTGGATGCGCTTTATCCTTGTTCTGTTTGGTAGGGATTATTGGCTATGTAAGGTGTTAGATGGGTTTTTTTGGCTTCCTAGGGGTCCCTCAAGGGTCTTTGTATTTTTTTGCTGGTTACTGAGTCAGGAGTGTATTTTGTTTGCCCAATCTGCTTTTTTGGTTGGTGGGGCTGGCATTATAGTGGTGGAATTATTATGGTTGTTATACCTTATTATATGTATGGCTCTTCTAATACTAACATCTTCTATATTATCTATTTGATGTGCTTGAGTGAGTTTGGGTTTAGAATTGAGCGGCATTTGGGTTCTTAACATGACATCCTCTATTATTCTACTTTTCTGAGCTCATCTGTCCCACCTTATCCCAATGACCTTGGTTATCTGTATTAGTTTTTAGCTAGTAAGAGGCTTGTGTTTGATTTTGGCTGGGTTTGTTCCAATTGGCTTGTCGTGTTGTATCATCTCTATGGTTGCTAGTTTTTTGTTTTATATTGCAGTTGGGGTTTTTACTATTGTGTCTCTTTGTTTCTTCTTTGTATCATTTGGTTGTTCTTTGACTTGGTTTTCCTGCCCCTCTTTTGGTCTTAATTTAGGGGGGCCGATTATGGTATTTTGATTGGCAATTATCCTTTTGCTCTTTCTATTTATTGACTAGTTTATCTGCCTCTTTGCTTTGTGTTGCTTTGAGGCTTAATTATTAGGATGGTCTGGGCATTATTATTATTGATGAGCTATTGGATTTTTATTTTCGATGGGGCGGGTGGGAGGGGCTAGTTTCCTTTTCCTCATTGGGCTTGTGTGTTCACCAGTTGGGGTGGTTGCCTTTTTATGGGTCTTTTAATTGTGATTTACTCTATCTACTCTTCTCTTCCTAATAATTCTTATTTTCGTAATAATTATTTTAAGGTTCTTTATGACTCCTTATTATTGGAATTACCGGTTGGCACTGTACGTTCTTACTAACTGAATATAATTTCCTTAATTATTCCTAGGTCTCATCTGCATGGTTTTGGTAACTTGCTTAGTAAGTTGTTCAAGTTTTCCATTTGGTCTAACATGTTTTAAATCTTTCATAATATTCTATATGGTGCTATGTCTCTTTTGTCTCTATCAAATTTTGGCAAAATCAATTCTATTTCCGATATTTTAGCTCCTAAGCTTTTTCGTGGAAGGATGGTGCTCCAAGTTCATCACTTTATCCTTCCTATTTTTGGAGTGTTAGCCTCCTACCACCCTAGATTGTACATAGGTTTTATTATACTTTTCTTAGCAGTGACCTTGAGCTCATACATTTTATTTTGCCTTTTATTGTTGCCCTTTTGAGAAGAAGTGAGCTCAAGGGCCCTTTAAAGACCATGTAATTTTATTTTAATCAATGCGTAAGCCCTTCCATGGGTCCCCCTCCCCCCTCCCCCTCCCTAAAAAAAAGGATCTTTATTAAATAAGGTAAAGCTCAAATGAACATAAGCAATGCTCGTTATTATGTAGTTGGGATAACAACAGCACATCCTAACCATGTGATTCATTTTGTATGGCTAGAATTTGATCATTCTGATGTTATCAATCATCTAAAACCAATTAGACAATTACGACCAGGATGCTGCCACTGGCTAAGGCTTTTCAGTCTGCATCTCCATGGTGAGGAGGAGTGGTCATCGATCTTCCCCTTGCTCTGGCGGGGGTTGTGGTGGTGAGAAAGCAAGGCAACTATTGGAAGGTATTGGAAGGAAAGGAATTGGATGCTTGTTAACAGGTTCTGGAGGTTGAACAAACGGCTGGGTCAGTTGATTTTCTAGCTCCAAATGCTGTGCATCTCGACTAGCTGGATGATAATGAACTTTGTGACCTTTCTTTAGAGTTTGAATGCATCGCAAGGGAAGTTGAGCTGCAATCTGATGCTTTGAATAGTTTGGTACATTCGTTCCTTAGTCATGCCATAACTGATTTGTCCTTTCCTCAGTTTCGATAAGACTCCATGTGCGAGGCTAGGCCAGTTTGCATTCTGTCATTACAGGTTGGAACTTCTCATTTGGGCGCCCATCGTGATGATGATCACCTTATGTTCGTTGGTTAAGATTTGAATGTTACTTTTGGAAATGATTGTATAATTGGTATGAATGTTTTGGAGGGGAGCTTGGTTGTTTCCTGCAGGTGTGTATTGAATCACAATTCCTCAGTTCATGAGCCTATTGCTACAGGACATTGCATATCAGATGTTTGTGGAAATGTCTAAAGAAATTTTTATTACCTTGGGGGTTGTTCATGCAGAATTTTAGCCTCAATAAACCAAATAAAATTCCCCAAAGTCTTGTGTGTTTGGTGATAGAAGACTAGGCCATTTTGTTGGAGGAAGCCTTCTTATACGCTTTTAGACAAGGTTCTTAAAGAAGAGGTGCTTCAGGAGGATGGCATTTGCATGAGCCTTAACCTTGAGAAAGTTTAAGAAAATATTTCTAAATTGGAAAGTGCTCTAGTTAGAAAAGTTCTAGGCAAGCAGATCTCCTTTCCTTGGCTTCATGCTGAACTTTCAAGGTGATGATCACATGTTGGGGAGTTCCAATTGATCACCATCGCTCGAAATTGTTTTATTTATATTTTTCAAAGCCTTATTGCTCATCATATCACTCTCATGGGAGTTCCTTACATTGTGGACGGAAGCATTATTAGCCTGGATAGCTGGTCACATTCCTTCTCCCTTGATGATATGAAGGGGTTCGCCATGCCAATTTGGGTCCAATTTTTGTGGCCTCTTTTGATGTATTGGGATCCTTCCAATATTGCACGTATGGCTGCTATGATTAAAGAACCTCTTTACATGGATGAGCAATGAACCTCTTGGGGTCAGAGTACTTATGCTAGAGTCTGTGTCTGCATTGATTCACACAAAAACTCTTCCTAGGATTTTGGATTAAGGGTCTAAATGGCATATTTTTTTCAAAAGGTTGAGTACGAGGGCCTTTCTCATTTTTGTTTCCGTTGCAATTTTATCTACCATAAAATGGAGTCCTATCCTTGCAAGGCTAAGCTACAGCATGATAGCCATATTAATAGCACTCTTCCATCTTCTATTATGGAAGTGCAAAATAATGACATTCTTATGTCTAGTTAGTAGCCTTCTTCTGATGTGGACCAATTAGGAACTTGGAACATTGTCACTAGAAGGAGAAAGATCAAATAGAAAGCCCAACTCCCCGCTTCACCTTTTAGAGGCCGTGAGCATGAAAAGAGCTGCCCCATTCCAACGTCTGATGTACCCATCCCAAAGCCTATTGTCTTCACTGCTTAGAATTCTTAGTAGAGGGATTTCTCTCAAAAAAGAATGTATCTCTTGAAGTAAAGACCTAGTTTATCACAAGCTCCCTTACAAAAGAATTGCAGTAGTTGGAGCATATTAATACTACCCCAATAAAGAGGAAGAAAGCAACTGAGGAGGTTTTGGTCTGCTCAATTGACCATCATTGAGGTCTTTTTCCTCCATGGGGGACCTCACATTATCAATTAAGGGGCTTCTCTTTTCTTTACTTTTTTCCTTTTTATTGGTTCTTTGTTTGACAGTCTCTGTCAGGTTATTTTTCCCACCTTTTGGTGTTGGGGAAGCATAGGTGATTTTTATTTCTACAAGTTTGTACTCTCTTATTTCTCTTTTCGGTCTTAATGAAATACCATAAAATTTCCAAAAAAAAGGATCTTTAGTAAATATCATTCTAACGCCTCTCTTATTTCTCCTCTCTATGTCTTAAGCTCTACAGATTGTGGTTTCTCTATGCTATAGGTGCATCTTCTAGGTTCATTCAATTTTGTTGCATGAATCTGGTGGATCTTTCTCTTTTGTGTTCCTCGGACCATCTGGCCTTATGTTTTAGTGTTTTCTTTTGATGGCTTTAGGACCTTCATCATCGGCATTGAATCTTTGGGGTAACCCTCCTTTGGCTTCTGCTGCTCTAAAAACTACTTCTTTGATCGTAACGGTAATTCATCTTCAACTAAATCTCATTCTTTTTGGGATGTTCTTGTGGGTGCTCCATCTTCGTCTAGCCAAGATTTCTCATTTCAAAAGCTTTTATCAAGGGTTATCCGGCTTTATTATTTACTGATGATGATATCATGAAAGTTGCTACTCCTTATCAGTTTACCTTGGTAGGAAAGTTTTTTATTCATAGACTCAATTTGTATTCTATCCAATTTCTCTTTGGGAACTTGAAACTACATGGTTTTCTCTTGATTGGCTTACTTGATGCTAGGCACATTGCCATTCAACTTTCAAATGATTTGGATTATAGCCATTTTTTTCTAGAAGAACTTATTATATCAAAAATTGCCAGATGTGATTGTTGAAATGGACACCATATTTTAACATTAAGGAAGAGTCCCCCGTAGTTCCTATTTGGATTTCTTTCCCAAATTTATGCTTGCATTTTTTTAATCCTCATGTTTTGCATGCTTGGGATCTCTTTTTGGTAGACCACTTCAGATGAATTAAGCAACTTCCTCTCATTCGAGGCCTTCCGTGGCTCAGATTCTAGTGGAATTGGATATTATTAAAGAAGCATCCCAAAGATATTTGTCATGGTTCTGAGAAATCTGGCTATTTACAAAAAGTTGAATTTCAGAACATTTCATATTTTTTTATCCATTGCAAATTTCATGTGCATTCCATTAATGATTAATATCTAGCACACCCTCATCGTAAAAAGAATAATAAGACCTCCAAACTTGGGGTTTAACCAGTAAATGGAGAACCTTCTAGGTATCGAGTTCATATTATCAATAATAAGGATGCTCCAAATATGAAGTTGGATGAGCCAAAAGCACATGATGATGAAATAGATAATAACCCTTCAAATAAATCTAATAGGGTAAAAGATATTTTGAATGAGGGTAATAATAATGTGAAATACCTTAATGATAGAATGGAATCTCTTAAAGATCATGCTTTAGTCGATTCGGCTAGGCAATGTTTAGAGGAGAGAATTGTGGACGAAAACAATCAGACTATTACTAGCTCTATGCTTAATCAAGGCAATGATTGTAATAATATGGTTGAGGGAGATTTATCTAATCAACAAGAAAGTGACCATAGAATAGATTCTCAAGATAAATGTGCTTTAAATGGTGCTAGTGGAGATAATTATAGAATTGGATCAGATCTTGCTTCTCAAAAAAATAATTTGACCCTTGGGGTTCGGGATAATGATATGGAGCAAGAGGAAATTGAGTCTCATGACACCTTCTCTCCTAAAGATGCTCATCAGGGTAATAGTAATATCTCTGTAATCTCCTAATGTTTATGCTAAAAATATTGAGGAAGGTTTTATAACAATTTTCAAAAAGAAAGGCAAGAGAAATAAGAATTAGACTGGCTTCACCCCTAGGGTCACTCGAGCTTCTAATTCATATATTAATGTTAAAAGCTCTTATGTGGGATATTAGGGGTGTGGGGGATTCTTTATCTAAGGATCGAGTTAAGAATTTATGTAGGATTTATGATATTCATCTTCTGGTTTTAATTTATCCTTTAATTTTAGGAGTTAAATTGGATTCTATTTGTATAAAGCTTGGTTTTGATTTGGCTTTTGGTAATTGTACTAATAAAATTTGGATTTTCTGGAAGCATTTTATTTGTTTAGATATTATTATGGATTTTTTCCAAATAGTTTATACTAATATTAACTTTCTTCAATTCTCTTGCTTTGTATCTTTTGTTTATGCCTCTTGTTCTAAATCTGGCAGAAAGATTTATGGAAACAACTCATGGATTTCTCTTCTATTATTTAGGCCCCTTGATTAGTTGGTGGGGATTTTAGTACTATTACTAATGCTTCTAAAATAATTGGGGGTAGTCCCCCTAATTTTCAAGCTATGAAGGATTTTAACGACATGATTTTGAATTGTAATTTACATGACAATAATTTTTTTTTGGAAATGGTTTTACTTGGAATAAGGGAACTATGTGGCAAAGATTGGATCACACTCTTTTTAATGATTACTTGATTTCTTATTATCAAATGACTCATATTGATCATTTTACCAGAACCTTATTTGACCATTCTCCGTTATTGCTTGGTATTTCTATGAATAGTAGAAATATGTATCAACCGTTTAGATTTCAAAATATGTGGCTCCTTGATGACACTTTTTTCAATGTTGTTCAAAATAACCGGCATGCCTCCTTTTCTCCTTTTAACAATGTTTGGGTTTAGATTGTTGTTTAAACTTAAGAGACTTAAACAAAAAGAATCTTTGAGGAATAAATGTATATTTAAAAATATCTTGTTTAGTATTTTTCTTGTTGAAAAGAATGTGAATAATGTTGATATTATTTATATGTATGATCCTTCTTTTAAGAATTTTTCTTCTCTTAATGATGCTAAGACTTCAATTTTCAAACTTCAGGAAGAAAAAGAAGAGGCCTATTGTATACAGAAGGCCTCTACTAAATTTCTTATGGAGGGTGATCAAAATACCACTTTCATAACATTGCTAACCATAAGATAGTGATTAGTCAGATCCATAAAATCAATTCACCTGATGATTCTATCATTGACAATGTTGATTAGGTCTTTGCTTCTGGTGTTGACTATTTTAGAACTGCATTCAATAAAACCTTTTCTCTTATTTGAACATTAACTTCTCTTTTATTCCTACTGTTATACTAAAGAGGAAAATTTGCTTTCAATTAAGGTTCCTTCTGAAGAGGAAATTTGGGAAACCATGAAATGTATGAACTCTGATCCTGTGGCTGGCCCTGATGGGTTCACCACTAAATTCTTCTAAATGTCATGGTTTACAATCAAAGGAGACCTTTTCAATGCAGTTGTGGAATTGTTTTTTGGGTAACCCTTACCCTAAATTTTTCACTTCTACTTCAATTGCCTTAATTCCTAAGCAAAATGCTATTATATTTTGGCATAATTTTCTTCCCATCAGTTTATGTTCCTTTTTCAATAAACTCATTGCCAAAATCTCCATGGGAAAGTTAGCTTTACTCTTACCTAAAATTATTTCTCTTGTGCAAACGGGTTTTGTTAAAGGTAGGTTTATTTTTGATAATGTTCCACTTGCCCAAGAATTAGTTAATGATTTGCATGCTAATGTTGCTGAGGGAAATATTATTTTTAAAGCTAATATTACCAAAGCATAAGACAATTTAAATTGGGAGTTTATGTATACGACCTTAAAGCTTTTTGGCTTCAATATGCAATTCATTAATCTAATCAAGAATAGTATTAAGATTTGTTATCTTTCAGTTATTATCAATGGTAAGTCTCATGGCTTTTTTAAATCTTCTCATGGGTTGAGGCAGGGAAATCCTCTACCTCTTGCTCTCTTCATCATTGCTATGGAATATTTATCCAGAGGTCTTAACGATCTCTTTAGATCTCATCCAAATTTGCAGTTTAGAACTACTGGTGGTTTTCCTATTGCCCAATTAAGCTTTGCTAATGATTTTATTATTTTTATTAATGGCTCTATTAAAATGCTTTACATTCTTTTTAAATTTCTCAACATATTTCATCTTGCTAGTGGTTTAATTTTTAACCCTGCCAAGAGTTGTTTCATTCTAGCTAAATATATATCCCAAAGAAGGATTATTAGTATTGAAAACAAATTTGGTTTTCCCCAAAAAATTTACCGATTGGGTACACCTCTTTACAAGGATAAGAAATGCTCTCAATTATTTGATGACATCTTCACTATTCACAAGAAACACTCTTCTTGGGCTTTCAATTTTGTATCTTTTGGTGGTAGACTTGTTCTAATGAAACATGCCTTATGCTTTATTCTTATTTATCTATTTCATACTTTATCTCCTACTTTAAATGTTTATCATAGAATGGAGAGACTATTTAATAAGTTTTTGTAGGGTGCTAAATATGGTAAGCATACTATTCTATGGGGATCTTGGAAAAACTGTTATGGGGTTGCAGAAGAAGGTAGATTAGGCTTGAAAACCTTGACAGACATATCTCAAGCTTTTTCCCACAAACTCTGGTATGCCCTTAGATTCAAGAAAAGCTTGTTGGCCAATTTTATGGTCTCTAAGTACTTTGTTAGGAAACACCCTCTCAATTGTTCCTTTAAACAAGGAGATGAAAGTACGAGATGCGCCATGAGGGGGGATGAATTGGTATTTTAAAAATTAATCCTAAACATGAATTCTAATTTTTTTGGATTTTTAAAATAACAACTTAACAAGTAGAATGCGGAAGCTAATGATTCGGTCACAACTACGATATTGGTGACACAATTGCTAATCTCACAATTCAAAATCAAAATTAGATTTTTCACCAAGCAATTTAAACAGAAAATAAATGCATGAAAAATAAAGTGTGATAAATATGGAAAATGCACACCAAAAAATTTTATAATGGTTCAGTCACTTGACCTACATCCACTCCCCGGAGTCCTCCACTCCGAGTATTGCACTACTAAAAGTTGACTCTCCTTCTACTCCCACAGCAAGGCGGAGAAGCCTTTACAAGACTCACTTTCACCTTCCCCGTGTACCGGAATACCAGACGCTATGTCACCCTTCTGGCGACGGAAGCGAACCTTCTCCTTTTTCTCCCTCTTGGAGATGGCAGAGTACCTTGAAGACGTTGACTTTGAAGCCTCTCTTCCTAGAGAACCTTCTTGAGACTCACCAAAGCCACAGGAGGAGCAAGTGTGCAACTAGCTCAGAGTAACCATGTGATCCCCTCACACTCCTTCTCCCTCACGCTCAAGCTCACCTTCTCCTTCCTCTCACAAACCTTGGATCTCTCCAAACGCTCCCTCTCAAGAGTTCCTTCCTCTACCAACCTTAGCCTCAACAACTTCTTATTAAATAATACAAAGTCCTTTTTAAATTAGGCTTCATAAAAACCCTAAAAATTCTAATTTGGTGATTCTGTTCATACAGTACAATCCAATATCGTACAGTACGATTAGTTCAAAAACAGTTCCATCCAGTACGAGTGCAAATGAACAGTTCACAAATTTTACGCATATCATACAGTATGATCCATAAATCTTACTGGATGATCTTCTTAATTTTAAATGTTCGTACGGAATGATCTATGGGATGAATGATATCATCTTTGTTCATCATCCCGTACTGTACCCTTCGTACAGTACGATTAGTTCATTTTTAGAATATTGTCCTATACGATATAAATATCATCCAGGATAATCAGTACAAAAAATCATGGTTTTATCTGGTATGATATATGGGATGAACAAAATCATCTTTGTTCATCATACAGTATGATTGGTATCGTACAGTACGATTGGTATCGTACAGTACGATTGGTATCATATAATATGATGTACTGTAATTAAGAAACCATGATTTATTTGCTTGATTACGGGGGATAATTTTGGCAAGATTTCAAATATTCGTATAGTATGATTGTAATTGTACAGTATGATTAGTTCAAAAATCAAATTTAAAAAACTTACCAAAATTGTCCTGGTGGCTAGGGTTTTCAAGTAGAACAAATCGTACAGTACGATCGTGATCGTATAGTATGATTAGTTTACAAAACTAATCATCCAGAATTAGCCATTAAGCCTGAGTTAAAATGCCATATCGTACGGTACAATACAAAATTGTACCGTATGATGTGTTTTAAAAACTTTAAAATTTAGTTAAAAAATTTTAACTCTCGCCTTGTGTGTGTGTGCTTGGTCACCCCTTTTGCATATATACTTTTATGGCAGACTCAAAAAATAAAAATAAAAAAAATACAAATACAAATTTTTGCACATCCTAGTCTACCCAGTCTTCAGTCTTCAGCAGTCTTGAGCGGTGTGTATCTTACCTGAAATGTTAGTGCTCACAGATAAAAATTAACATTTTTAATTTTCAAGGAAGAGTATATTAATTCAGTCAGTATTATTTATCATTATCAAAATCAAGTGCTTGGGATCCTGGATTATAATAATCTACCCCTTTTTGATGGTGTCAAATAATATTATCTGATAGCCACAATAGATGTTATCTCTTCCTTAGCTCCCCCTCACTAGATGATAGATTTTAAAAGACAGGGGGATTTTCAAAAAAAAAATTAAATTACAATAGAACAAGATTAACATAACATAATAAGAATGATAAATGCATTAATTTTAAGAACATAACATAGAACATAACATCACAGAACTTCTCCCCCTTTTGACAGCAGCAAAAAGGGAAGAACACGCAAACTAATACAGACAAGAAAAAAGGATAGTACAAAAGAAGAAACTTCAAAACAAACACAAACACAAACAACTAATAGTCGAGATCCTGATCAGGTGGTGGTGGTGGTGGCTCAAAATGCAGATGGAGGGCCATAAAATTTTGATTGATTGAGGCGAATCGTGCTCCAAACCATAGCATATCCTCTTCATGCTGGCAGTGTTATTGGTCAATGTGTTGACCCAGCCGAGTTTCTAGTTGATCAAACCGTTGAAGCACATCGTCCTGAGGGTAGGCAGGTCCAGGTGGTGGAATGGGAGGTGGTGGAGGCCCTCCTGCTGGAGCAGCTTTCTCCTCTTTATCAAAGTCGGGATCAGCTGTTGCGTGCCCTTGATGGAAAAGAATGCGGAAGGAAGCATTCATGTAGAAAATAGGTAGATTATCTGGAGGGAGAGGATAGTGGAGTTGATATTTGGCATCTAGGATGTAGCCTATGACATATCCTAAGGCAAGATTTTATTTTCTTTTGGCACTGGGATAACGGATAGCAGCCAAGGTATGAATATAGTCTAAGATCATTTGAGCTTCATCAAATTTGGTGGCTGACATGATTAAATAAGTGACCACAAATAGAAGCGGGGTAATGTGTATGTGGTCTCCAACTTTGGGTATTATGGATGTGCAAAGCACATGCTAGATAATAAGGGCATTTTGATTGAGACTTTGGACAAGGGGCAGGTGTTGAGTGGGTACTTTTCTAAGTAGCATGTTGATGGAGGACCAATCATAATCATTAGTGAGTAGAGATTGGGGACGAGGTCCTTCAGTGGAGAGTTCAATGTGTTCAGCTATGTCATCTTTAGTGATAACGACATTACGTTTACAGATAAAAGAAGTCAGTGTTGTGCATTCTAAGTTGATCTTAAGGTTGGCTAGGAATTCATAGAGGAGTTTAGAGTGAAATGGAAAGGTCAAGGTAAGAAGAAATTGGAGAGTCGTGGAGGAAAAGAGATTCATGACTTCAAATCTAAGAGCGGCTTGATTAAGCATACGTGAAGGAGTGATCTTCGCCTCTTTGAATTTGTTGTATGCTTTTTCATCCGTGGCAGAGAGAAAATGGTCATCGAATTGCCGGGAGGAGGAGGAGCTCCCCTCGATCAGTCTGCCTCGTTTACTTCCACCAGCCCTAGAACTGAAAACTTGAAGGGATTCAGAATTTGAAAGAGAAGTAAGTGAAATGATCCATAAAATCCCTCCATTTTATAGATTTTTTGGTAATCGTACAGTACGATATGGGATCGTACAGTATAATTAGAGAATTTAATTCATCTGGAAGACTTGTTGGAAAAAGTGGTCAAATCATACAGTACGATAGGTATCATACTGGATGATCTAGAGAGAGGTCATTCATCCCGAGGAGTCGTCTGAACGACTTTTGACTAAATTGATTGTACAGTACGATCAGGTGTTTATACAGTACGAACAGTAATAATGATCGTAACAACCAAGTTTAAATTTATCCCAGCCCGGTACTGGCATGTGGAGCGTACAGTATGAGCGTTGATTCATACAGTATGATGGTCAATAATATGATTCATATTGTACGATGGGGAATCGTACAATACGATATGCGCACCAACAGGCATATCAGGACCGTGTATCAAATGGATGGCTGTGATTTATATATCAAAATGAATCGTACAGTATGATTGTGAATCATATAGTATGATGTATGCAGAAGTATAGAGTTTTTGTGTCACATAGATCAGTGTGAGAAGATCAGGAATCACTTTTTTTTTTTTAATATTATAAAAACAACATTCAAAGAAGCACAAAACATAAACTATTTTCTTTTTAATTTTTATTTAAGCATGAATGTCTATGACACCGAGCTTTATTCTCAAGATGCTAAAGGTGTCATAAGCTAATAGTTTTGTGAAAATGTCAGCCAGTTTTTCTCTAGTAGCAATATGATGTAGTTCAATATCGCATTTAGCTACATGATCTCTTATGGAGTGATGTCTAATATCTATATATTTTGTCAGTGAGTGCTGAATTGGATTCTTAGATATGCAAATTGCACTAGTGTTATTGCACATTATTGAGATGGTTCCTACAAGTAGTCTAAAATCTAACAGCTGTTGTTTTAACCATAAGACTTGAGCAACACAGCTTCCTACTATTATATATTTCACTTCAGCTATTAAAAGAGCTACCGAGTTTTATTTTCTGCTGGACCAAGAAACTAAGGATTGTCCTACAAATTAACAGGTACCAAAGGTGTTTTTTCTATCTACCCTACACCCTGCAAAATCATAATCTGAATAGCCTAAGATTTCAAATATAGCACTATGTCTAGGGTACCAAATTCCTAACTTTGGGGTGCCTAGTACATATCTAAGAATTCTTTTGACAGCTGTCATGTGAGATTCTTTTGGGTCAGCTTGAAATTGAGCGCAGAGACATACACTAAACATTATATCCGGTCTACTGGTAGTTAAGTAGAGAAGTGATCCAATTATTCCCCTATACTTTTTCTGGTCTGCTGAGTTTCCATTTGAATCTTTATCTAATTGAATGTTAGAACTCATGGGAGTATTCATGGCCTTAGCATTATCCATTTCATACTTTTTTAGAATATCCTTGATGTACTTAGATTGGATATGGAATGTTCCACCTTCCATTTGTTTTATACTAAATCCAAGAAAGTAATTAAGTTCTCCCATCATACTCATTTCAAACACATCACTCATTATTTTTGAAAATTCATCACATAATGCTTTCTCTGAAGATCCAAACAAGATGTCATCCATATAAATCTGAATAATGAGTATCTCATCTCCTACCTTTTTTAAGAAGAGGGTGGTGTCCACACTACCCTTAACAAAGCCTCTATGTAGCAGGAATGTACTAAGTCTTTCATACCAGGCTCTTAGTGCTTGCTTTAATCAATATAGTGCCTTTTTTAACTTAAACTCATGATTTGGAAATTGTGAGTTTTCAAATATGGGGGGTTGTTCAACATAAATATCTTCTTTGATTATCCCATTTAGAAAAGAACTCTTAACATCCATTTGATATAATTTGAAGCCCTTGAAGTAAGCAAAAGCTAAGAGTACTCTTATGGCTTCTAGTATGGCTTCAGGTGTAAAGATTTCCTCAAAATCTATTCCCTCAATTTGGTTATTTCCCTTTGCCACTAATCTAGTCTAATTTCTCACTACTATTCTAGAGTCATTCATCTTATTTTTAAAGACCCACTTAGTTCCAACCACACTTTGTTCTTTAGGTCTCTTGATTAATTCCCACACATCATTCCTAATAAATTTGTTTAGCTCTTCTTGCATTGCTAGAATCCAGAATTCATCTCCTAAGGCTTGATCTATATTTGTGGGTTCAATCATGGAGATAAATGCAGAATGACTGACTTCTTTCTTAAGTCCATGCCTAGTTTTTACACCTTCTGATGGGTCTCCTAACATCAATTCTTTAGGATGACTAGAAGAATATTTACAATCTCTAGGCAAATGCTCCTGAGGATCTGCTCCATTCTCTATGGCAATGGTTTCTACCCCCTGAATGATCTCAACTTGTTCTTCTTCATGATTAGGTTCAGAGATCTTATCTGATTCATCAAATACCACATGGGTAGACTCTTCTACTACAAGGGTCCTTTTATTAAAGATTCTATAGGCTTTACCTACAGACGAATAGCCTAAGAAGATGCCATCATCATATTTAGGATTAATTTTTTCTAAGGGTGACTTACCATTAATTAAGATAAAGCATTCGCATCCAAAAACATGTAACTGAGAAAGATTGGGTGTCCTACCCGTAAGTAATTTATAGGGTATCTTATTAAGTTTGGATCTAACATTCACCCTATTTAGAACATAACAAGCAGTATTCACTACTTCTATCCAAAAATATCTATGAAGAGTGTACTCAGTTAATATTATCCTAGCAGCTTCAACTAAAGTTCTATTCTTTCTTTCCACTATTTCATTTTGCTGAGGAGTTCTAGGGGCAGAGAAATTATGTTCTATTCCAATCTCTTGACAAAATGATTCAAACTTATTATTCTCAAATTCTCCACCATGATCACTATGGATTGTTGAAATTTCACATCCTAATTTCCTTTGAATCCAAGTGGAGAAAGTTCTAAACTCTTCAAATGACTCACTCTTGTGTGTTAAAAATTTTACCCAAGTAAATCTTGAGTAGTCATCCACTATTACAAATCCATAAGATTTCCCTCCTAGGCTAGCTATACTAACGGGTCCAAATATGTCCATGTGTAGAATTTCTAGTGGCCTAGTGGTGTTGATATCCTTGATTGAATGAAATGATGATTTCACTTATTTTCCTAATTGGCAGGCATCGCATAGATGGTCCTTAGCGAATTCTAACTTAGGTATGCCTCTAACATATCTTTCTAAGTGATATTCCTAAGTGTTTTCATGCTAGCATGGCATAGTCTCCTATGCCATAGCCAAGAGTCATCAGCTATTATTTTCAAACATAAAGGGTTTGCGTTTTCAATGCAGTTTAAATCTAACATATAGACATTATTTATATGTTTTCCTTCTAGCACAAGTTTATCATTTAGGCTAATCATGCATTTGTTAGAAAGAAATTTTATGTCAAAGCCCTTATAACATAGTTGACTAATACTTAACAAATTATGCTTCAAACCATCAACTAAAAGAACATTTTCAATTACCAAATTTTTAGAATTTCTAATGATACCTGATCCCACCACTTTCCTGGTGGTGTTGTCTCCCAAAGTGACCTTGCCTCCTAACCTGGCCTCCAGTGTCACAAACTGCTTCATGTCTCCAGTTATGTGTCCCAAGCAGCCACTGTCCAGGTACCACATGCTCTTACTAGGACTTTTATGAGAGAATCCCTATAATGTCAATCAAAGGTTAGTTTTAGGAACCCAAGTGAGTTTGGGTTCCACCTTATGCTTGTATGAATGAGATGTATGCATTTTATGCTGTGATGAATTTAGCTTAGGTCTTCACACTAGATGTGTCCTATGGTGAATTATGCATGTGCGGGCTGTGTGACCTAGCATGCCACAAGAATAACACCTAACAACGGGAAATGGGTTCACTAATCTACGGGGATGATAGTGCCTCTTCCAAGGTTTGGATGGAACATGCTTTGAGGATTTTGAATGAGATGGTTCACATGGTGGAGGTTTATAAAATTTAGCAAATATAGGAGGTGTTTTACTATTTTCAAATGTATGAATTTTTATATTTAGAAATTTATTTTCTTTCTTAAGACTTGTAATTTTGAATTTCAATACATGCTCACTACTATCTAGCTCAGATGCAAGTTCCTCTAATTCCTTAAATGCATTCTCTAGTTCAACATGTGATGACTTCAAGGAATCGTGTGCAGTAGTTAATTCAATATGCTTCTTATTTAATGCATCAAATTCATCAAGAAAGGACATGTGATCTCTATCCAAGTTAGAAAATTATTTAACTACACTAGCATGCTCTTTTTGTAAAGTACTAAAATCCGTGTTAAGATTAGCATGCATATTCTTTAACTTTCTATACGAGCCATGAATCATTTTAAAAATAATTAACAGTTCATCATAAGAAAGTTGACATACCTCATCTTGATCTGATTGATCAAGGTTATTGTTAGTCATAAGACTTAAGTTCGTTACCTCCTCCTCCGCCTCTTCTTCTGATGATTCTAAATCAGAGTCAGCCCAAAAAGCTTTTTGTGTCTTAATTTTGCCCTTCTTAAATTTTAACTTTTCCTTGCCCTTCTCTTTGGTTTGATGAGTCTTAACATTGGGGCAATCAGCTCGGAGATGACCTGGTTTCATGCACTAAAAGCAAATTCTATCATATGCAATTTTAGTATTCTTTGAGCTTTTACCTTTGTTCTAATTGCTTTGATGACGCTGTTGCTTTCTTTTCAGAAAATTCTTGAACTAACGAGTCATCAGAGCTATGTCGTCATCCTCCTCTACTCCAGAACTATCACTTTCAGAATTATTCTCTTTTAGAGCCACAGTTCGGTCCTTCTTCTTTTCACCTTCATCACTTTGCCTTTGACTCACTCCTTGCTCGTAGGCAATGCGCCACCCAAGCAAATTGTCAATTGAATAAACATTTAAATCTTTGGACTCAGTTATTGCAGTAATTTTTGCATCATAAGAGCTAGGTAAACATCTCAATATTTTTTTAACTTTTTCAGAATTTGATAAATCTCTTCCTAAAGCATGCAAGGATGTCACTATCTAGGTGAACCTAGTGTACATTTCAGATACAGTCTCGTTAGGTTTCGTACGAAAAAGTTTGTAATCAAGTAAAAGTATGTTTAGCCTAGACTGTTTAACCTCATTGGTTTCTTCATACGTGATACACAACCTATCCCAGATCTCCTTACCAGTACTACAAGTAGATACTCGCATATAATCTTCTGATTTCAGTGCGCAAAAAAAATAATTCAAGCTCTTAGCATTTAATTATGCGAGTTCTCTATCCTCATTACTCCATTCATTAAATGATAACTCAGTTTTAATACCATTCAAGATATGAAACGGTGCAGAGTAACCTTCTTGAACCAACATCCACATGTGATAGGCTATTGACTGTAAAAATGTAAACATACAAATTTTCTAGAAATCAAACGGTATTTTGTCAAATAAAGGTGGAGGGGTTATAGAATAACCCTCTGTAGTGTTACTGTTACCAAAATATGACATGGATCTTATATTTTTAGGTTTTCTAAAATACTATTTTGAAACCCCACTCTGATACCACTTGAAAGTATGAGATGCGCCAAGAGGGGGGGGGGAGTGAATTGGTATTTTAAAAATTAATCCTAAACAGGAGTTCTAATTTTTTTAGATTTTTAAAATAACAACTTAACAAGTAGAACGCAGAAGCTAATGATTCGTTCACAACTACAATATTGGTGACACAATTACTAATCTCACAATTCAAAATCAAAATAAAATTTTTCACCAAGTAATTTAAAAAGTAAATAAATGTGGGAAAAATAAAGTGTAGTAAAAATGAAAAAAGCACACCAGAAATTTTTATAGTGGTTTGGTCACTTGACCTACGTCCACTCCCTGGAGTCCTCCACTCTGAGTATTACACTACTAAAAGTTGACTCTCCTTCTGCTCCCACAGTAAGGCGGAGAAACCTTTACAAGACTCACTTTCACCTTCCCCGGTGTGGCGAAATACCAGACACTATGTCACCCTCCTAGCGACGGCAGTGAACCTTCTCCTTTTTATCCCTCCTGAAGATGACAGAGTACCTTGAGGATGTCGACCCTGAAGCCTCTCTTCCTATAGAACCTTCCCGAGACTCACCAAAGCCATAACAGGAGCAAGCGTGAAGCTAGCTTGGAGCAACCGTGTGATCCCCTCACACTCCTTCTCCCTCACACTGAAGCTCACCTTCTCCTTCTTCTCACAAATCTTGGATCTCTCCAAAAGCTTCCTCTCAAGAGTTCCTTCCTCTATCAACCACGGCCTCAATAACTTTTTATTGAATAATACAAAGTCCTTTTTAAATTAAGCTTCAAAAAAACCCTAAAAATTCCAATTTGGTGATTCTGTTCGTACAGTATGATCCAATATAGTACAGTACGATCAGTTCAAAAATAGTTCTATCCAGTATGAGTGCGGACGAACAGTTCAAAAATTTTACACATACCGTACAGTACGATCCTCTTAATTTCAACTGTTTATACGGGACGATCTATGGGACCAATGATATCATCTCTGTTTATCATCCCGCATTGTACTCTTCATTCAATACGATTAGTTCATTTTCATAATATCATCCTGTACGATATAAATATCATCCAGGAAGATCAGAATAAAAAATTATGGTTTTGTTTGGTACGATATATGGGACGAATAAAATCATCTCTGTTCATCAGACAGTACGACTGGTATCATACAGTACGATCGACTATAATCAAGAAACCATGATTTAATTGCCTGATTATGGGGGATAATTTTGGCAAAATTTCAAATATTCGTACAGTACGATTAGTTCAAAAATTAAATTTAAAAACTTACCAAAACTATCTTGGCGGCTAGGGTTTTCAGGTTGAAACAAATCATACAGTATGATCGTAATCATACAGTATGATTAATTTACAAAATTAATCATCCAGAATTAGCCATTAAGCCTGAGTTAAAATGCCATATCGTACAGTATGATATAAAATTGTACAGTACGATGTGTTTTAAAAACTTTAAGTTTTAGTTAAAAAATTTTAACTCTCGCCCTGTGTGTGTGTGCTTGGTCACCCCTTTTGCATAGATACTTTTGTGGCAGACTCAAAAAATAAAAAATAAAGAAAATAAAAATATAAATTTTTGCACATCCTAGTCTACCCAGTCTTGAGTCTTGAGCAGTCTTGAGCGGTGTGTATCTTACCTGAAATGTTAGTGCTCACAGACAAAAATAAATATTTTTAATTTTTAAGGAAGAACATATTAATTCAGTTAGTATTATTTATCATCATCAAAATCAAGTGCTTGGGATCTTGGATTGCAACAGGAGATTCATTTAACTGGAAACGATTATGTTCTATTAAGTGGGAGGCTAAATAACTTATCCAATAGGGTATGGGGGTTGGTAATATATTTTTTTGGTAAGACAAATGGTTAGAGAATTTTTTTATTGATAATCTAACACTCACTCTACTTTTGCCTACAAAGTCAAGGATTTCAACAATAATGGGAATTGGAATATTGATTTTCTTGCTAATTATGTGCAAAATTTTATTATTAATTTTTCCATTCATTTGGATATTGAGGATTGCATTTTGTTTAATCTTTCTAATGATTGTAGGTTTACTATTAAGCAGATTTGGAATTCTATTAGGTAAAGTCAACCTAAAGCTTTGCTTTATTTGGCTATCTGGCATGGCAGCATTCCTTCCTCTTATTTTTTACTTTTGTGGAGGATTCCACATAATTATTTTCCTCTGGATTCTATTTTATTGAGAAAAGATTTTTATATAATCTCTAAATGTCAATGTTGCTATTATATAGAAAACCTTAAACATGATTTTATTCAAGGCCTTGTTGTTATGGAAGTTTGGTTATATTTTGACAACATGTTTAATGTGCAATCTTCTACTAATTATTTTTCTATTATAATCTTTTTAATGAATGGTTCACGCCTAACAAAGGTCAAATTAGGAACATTTTACCTGTCATCATTTTTGGTTTTTATAGAGAAGTAGGAATGAGTCTAAGCATGAGGAAATTAGGATGAATGCTTTAAGTATAATTTCTAAAGTTAAGGATAAGATTTTGTGGCAGCTTGTGGCTAATTTATAGAATGGGGAGACCTTTAAAGGTTTTCATCATGTTGCCTTCGAGTTTGGTTTGTCTTTTCAATCCTCTTCCTCTTTTATTAAAGATAGAATTGTTAAATGGATGAAGCCTCTGGAAGGTTGCTTTAAGCTTAATACTGATGGATCTATGAACAACTTGAATGCTCATTGTGGTGGTATTATGAGGGAATATAATGGTCAAGTTACTAATGCCTTGCGGCTCCTAGTAATGCTAATATTGCTATTAAAGCTGAGATTGAGGCTCTTCTTTATGGTTTGCAATTATGCATTTCTTTAGGTATCACTAATTTTTGGATTGAAGTGGATGCTATGCTTTTGATTCAATATATTGAGAGGAATTCTATTACCAGTCCTGCTAATTTTTATATGTTAAGAGATATTAAGTATTGGCTTTCCTTTATATCTTTTTCTATTTCTCACATTTTGCGAGAAGGTAATGCTTTGGCAAATTTCTTAGCAAAAATTGGGTGTAATTTGGATGGCTTCACTGAATTTACTTAACATTCCTTATCTAGGAATATTAAACGGATAATTAGATTTGACCATTCTGGTCTCCCTTAAATTCATTTAAACTAGCTTGTCCTTTCTCTTTGGGTTCTTTTTGTTGTTCTACTTTCTTGGATGTTGGTGTTCTTTGGTTGTTTTTGGGTTTTTGGCCTAGTATTTCTTGCTTTATCCTTTACTATTGGTGCTTCTAGTGGAAGCTTTTTATTTTTTGGTTTTGTGTTTTATTGCTTATTCTTGTTATTATTTGGGTGGTTCTTTTTGCTGGCGAGGGTTTATGTCATCTGGTCCAGGTGGGTTATTTGATGCTAGTTGAGCTGTTTGGACTTTATATTGGTGTCCTGTCATGTATTTGGGGTGGTCTTAGCTTTTTGGGTCCTAGCAATGATTGTAATCTCCACGATATTAACCTTTAACACCTTGGTTGCTCATCTTCACCTCCTCTAATTCTTAGAGGGTTGGGTGGTTAGGTTGTTAGGTTGAGGATTATTAATCAAGATGGTTTCAATTTAAGCTGGATTGTTACTTGGTATTCCTTGTTCAATTTGGATTCTCAGGAGCAATCTATTTTTCTTCTTAGGAAATTCTATTTCGATAATCATCCTAATGCTTGCCTTACTAGTGGGATTTTGGTTGGTTAGATTTATGCTTCCCTTCTGATTGTCTTGATCTTTAGGCTTGATTGTGATCATTCTGGCTTTATTTCTTTAACCAATATGTTTGTTATACTTGTATTGGAGTTGGTTTAGATTTGAGCAGCAGGTGTTGATTATTGGTTATTATTATCTAGATAATAATCACTTGAGCAAATTTACTTCTTACTTTGGGACTTTATCTGGTTTGATCATAGCTTTTAAGTGGGGTCTTTATTTGTTATTGCATGTGATTTGTTACTTCTTAACTCATAATTTTTGGAGGTGGCTTTACTCTTATCATTTTCATTTTATTTTAAGGAAATGTCATTCTTTATGGTTCCATTATATATAGTTTTTCCTGGGTTGTTGTCTTTGTGATTTAGCTGGGTACCTGCTACTTTATTGCAGCCCAGTCCATTTTTTTCTTTGGAATTATTATTATTCTTCTATGTGGGTTGCTTCTCCCTGTGTCATGAGGATGGATTTGTTTATTTCTATGCAGCCCAACTCCAAATTAAACTTCATTTTCTATTTTTCTATTTGGTCTGGTTGTTGCTGTTTGGAGTTAAATACTACTAATGTTGTTGGTTTGATAAACTGTTTTATGTGCTATAAGATTACTGGGACCATTATTCATCTAACTTCTTTGATATTGTTATTTCTACCAATTATTCTACTATAAACTATTATAATTTGATGTTTATTTATCCTAGTATTGCTTGTTCCATTACTCTTTGGTACAGACTCTTTCTTTTGCAGGTGCTCCTACTGAATATTGCTGATTGCATATTATCATTTTTTGATAGAAAGATGTTGTTGAATGCATATAATTTATTCTTTCTTTTTTGGGAGCTGGCAACTGGCCACCCTAGAATGTACCTAAGACATTTTGTAATTTTGATTAGTGGAGACCTTTGGCTCATAAGTTTTCTTTTACTTTGTTTTGAAGCTCTTCTGAGCATTAGAGAGCTGAAGGCCCCCCTTAAGGACCCTATAAATTTGTTTTCTATCAACGCGTAGGCCCCTCCATCAATTCCCACCCCCCCCCCCCCCCCCCCCCCCACACACACACACAAAAAATGATCTTTAGTAAATAATGCTAATGTCATTATCATATTGAAAACCTTAATAATGTTTTTATATAAGGTCCTATTGCTATGCAAGTTTGGTTATACTTTGATAACTTGTTTAATGTATAATTTTCTACCAATTATAGTTCTATTTCTGATCTTTTAAAAGGTTGGTTTATTCCAACTCAAGGTCATATCTAGAATGTTTTACCTTTCATTATATGCTGGTTTCTTTGGAGGAGTAGGAATTAGTCGAAGCATGATAATATTAGGATGAATGGTATGAGTATTATTTCTAAAGTTAAAGATAAAATTAAGCATCTTTTTGTGGATAATTTAATTAAAGTTAATTCTTTCAAAGGCATTTACATAATATTGTGGATTTTGGCTTGTCTTTTCAATGTTTTCCCATTGTTCCCAAAGATAGAATTATCAGATGGCTTAAGCCCCATCATGGTTGCTTTAATATTAACACTGATGGCTCTTTTAATAAACTTAATGTTGCTTATTGGGGTATTATTCATGAATCTAGTGGCCATGTTATTGTTTCCTTTGCAGGTGCTAGTAATGCTAACACTGCTATTAAAGCTGAGATTGAAGCTCTTCAGTATGGCCTTCAACATTGCATTTCTTTAGGTATCACTAATGTTTGGATTGAAGTTGATGTTATGCTCCTTATTTAGTATATTGACGGTAACTCAATTTCTAATCCGTCTAATTTTTATATGATTAGATATATTAAATAGTAGCATGCTCTCATCTTATTTTCCATTTCGCATATTTTACATGAGGGGAATGATGTGGAGAATTATTTAGCTAAATTTGGTTGTAATTTAAGGGGTTTTACTGAGTATGTTGAGCAGTCTTTACCTACAATTCTCAAACGTTTGATTAGGTTGGACCGCATTGGTCTTCCTTATGTTCGGTTCACCTAGCATGTTGGTTTTTTTTTAGTTCTTCTGATTCATGCGCTTTTTTGGTGTTCTGATGAGCACTTTATTTTATGTTGGGTTTGCTATTTGTTCTTATTTATGCTTGTTTAGTCTTATGGGAGCTTGGGCTTTCTTCTGCTTTAACATTGAACCTTTTGTTCTTGTTTACTTGGAGTTGGTATTGGATTTGGATTTGTCTGTCATGTGTTATGTCGTGTTTTTTCATTTACTTTTATTTTATTTGTTGACTCTACTCCTTTAATTTAATTTTCCTTATTTATTTTAATGTAATTAATGGTTGGTATTATGATGTTTCTTCTATTTTTCTCCTGGTTGTGTTTATTTTTGGTGGTTTTGTTGAGTCCTAGTACTCTATTCTAGCTCTTTTATCTATTACTTAATGTTATCTTATGATGTGGTTGGATGGGCTTTAGCTATGATTGTAACATTTTCTCTTCTGATTTAACCCTGATGTGTTGCTCACCTTTTCCTCTTGAGGAGTCTGTTGGGTTATTTGGTTGTGGTTCTGTCAGCTTTCATTTCTTTAAGGGTTGCTATCAGTTTTGGCAACACGGGCTAGGTTTGTCTATACTGCGGTTTTCCTGGTTCTCCTTGTTGGTCTTTTTGGAATTCTGGGGTTTCCTCTTGGTTGATGGCTTCCTATTTCTTGGCTACCAGGGTTGGTTTTGCAATTCTGTGTTGGTCATGAAGTTTACCTCATATTGGTCCTTGGCCAATTCCATTGCAAAGTTCTAGTGCATGGTTTCTCTGTTATGCCTTGGTGGGTTTGGGATTTGGTTTGAGTGGCAATTGGGGTTTCTTCGTGATGGCCATTCATATACTAATTCCTTGAGCTTATTATCCCCTATTCACCTCAATTTTTTGGGTTTATGCTATGGTTTTATGGATTCATTGTTACTAGAATGATTATTTATGTTGTTTACATGTTCCTTGCTATAGATTTAGTCTTTCTAGGTTTACTTGGTATTTTTGGCTGCTACACTGCCTATATTCTAAAGTGTGTGGTGGAGCTTTTTGGGTATTACTACATTGCTATTAGGCTATATCATTTGGAGCCCTCTATTAGTTACTTTTCTATATAGTGTGTCATTCAATTTTCTACGTGGAGCTGTTATCATGTTATTGTTCTGGGAATTCTCATGACCTAGCTGTTTGAGAAGGGTGGAGTTAGGCAAGTGTCGTTAGCTACTGTTCAACTTCTGATGTTGTTTTGCTATACCCTTTCCTATGTTTTTCCAGTTCTCTTTAATATTAGCAGTGGTATTAAGTTGGTTAGTGTTTCTCTCAATTACAAGTGGAATATTGATCAATGTCTTTGTGCTTATCATAACTTTGTTTGTTATTTTGATTCTAATCTTTATCTACTATTTTTTTATTTCAATGCTATATTATGCAATATTATTTTGTTTTGCAACCATTTTGTTGGTCAGGTGGTTTGTCTTGTAGCTGTGGTCTTTAATTTTTTGTAGGAAGATTGAGCTAAAAGTTATTAATTATATCATTCTTTTTTTGTTGCTGGCTCCTGGCCACCCTAGAATGTAACTAGGTCATTTTGTATTTTGGATTAGAGGGAACTATTAGATCTTAGGTTTTCTTTTAATTTTTTCTGTAGCTCGTCAGAGCATTAGTAAGCTGAAGGTCCCCCTTAAAGACCTTCTAATCTCCTTTTTTAATTAACGTGTAGGCCTCTCTGTGGGTTTTATCAAAAAAAAAAAGATCTTTAGTAAATAAAGGAAGATGTAGCTCAATAGAATTACCATGGTAAGGAGTGGCCTTTGGTCTTCTCCTCGCTCTGACGGGTAGTGGTAGTAGGAAAGCTTTAAGGCATGACAATTTTTGGAAGGTTTTGGAAGGCAAGGAATCAAAAGTTTTTGAAAAGGCTTTGATGGCTGATCAAGCTGCTGAGTTAGTTGATAGTTCATTTATAGATGTTTCGTCAAAGGAATCGAACATAATTTTCACTCCTTCGATGATGATCAGCTTCATGACTCTTCATTGGGGTCCGATTGTATAGCTAAGGAAAATAAGCTGGTGTCGGGTGAACTAGTTCCTTTCAGTTTTCCATTCATTCTACAATAGGATTCCTTATTTGTTCATCGTTTCTTGGACCTTTCCATTTGCAAATTCAACTCTGAATACATCCTTCTCATGCAGGCTGGGGATACCAAACCAAATTGTTATATAGGAGGGGTCCCGTACGGTTATGACCGAGCAGAGACATGTCTTATGGTTGCTTTTGAACCTTGCATTTCTAGTTCAGTGAAGGATTGAACTATTGATTTGGTTATCTCGCAAGTCATTGTTGGATTTATGGCTAATATTGCAGTCGATTTGAGCAATTATGGAGTAGATATTACAAAGAAATGTACAATTTTGAATGAACCTTTAAATTCTATCATTTGTTCTGAGTTTGATTGCAAGTGGGTAATTCCACCTGATGCAGGCATTCATGATAATGCTAAATATGCAAACTGCGCATCACATGTTCATTTAAATGCCTCTTCAAAAACTACTTGCTTGAATGGCCAAACTGCTTCTTTTCAATAGCCCTCCAAGCATCCTTATAGTGCTAAACATACCCATGACCTCCCCACTGCATGGAATAGGTTTCAAAAGTGATGATGTTTCTAAGGTGGTAGTTATATCTGATGACGGTAGTTTCGTGACTTTGAATATAGAGTTCATCCATGCCAACTTATTTAGGCTTGAAAGAGGTCTAGTGGGCAAGCTTATTTGACAAAGATTGCCTTTTCTGTGCTAAGCAACAAATTAAAGCACAAATGGTTCATGTTTGGAGATTTTCAGTTCCTCTCCATCTCTTTGGACTCTTTCATTTACCATTTTGAAAGTGTCAACGCTCGAGATGATGTCCATATGGGAGGACCGTGGGTTGTTTTTTAGTATATCATTGGTTTAGATCATTGGTCTTCTTCCTTCTCTCCCTAATCAATGGTGGGCCTATCTTTTTAGATTAGCTTACCTCACTTGCCTTTAATGTATTGGGACAACATCAACATTACTCGAATAGCTTCCTTCTTTGGACAATCTCTATAGATTGATTCTCAAACAAACTTCTAGGGGAGAAATGATTTTTCTCATGTTTACTTGAGGTTGGATCTTGGTGCCAAGCTTCCCCCCAGAGTTTGGATCTCTTGGCTTCATGGCAAGTTTTTCCAAAGTGTAGAATATGAGGGGATTGCTCACCTTTGCTTCCATTAAGGCTTTGTTGGGCCCAAAATAAGTCATTGTCCTAATATTCCTCAATCCTTCAAGTAGCCCACACAATAACCTCAAAGAAGATCAGTTGATTTGCATGAAATTCAACACATTCCATCTATTTTGCCCAAGGATAGCAACACCCCCTCTTCTAGTGAACCTATCATCACTAATTATTTCCCTTCTATGGTGAATATTGACTCATATTCATCTTCCATGATCCAACCACCCCACCATCCACCTCATAATGCAATTGAGCACTGTTTTTCTACAATCATGCATTATGTGAAAGAAGGGAAAAATCTTGAAAGCTATGGGCCTTGGAGTCTAGTTGCTACGAGAAAATTTAGGGGATAGAAGAAGACTTCCAAGGTAGTTATTAGAGCATAAGTGGGGAAGTTAGTGAAACGGCCAAGAAAGTTGCTTCATTAAGGGATAGTGATCTCTCCAACATACTGTTCAAGTTCTCTACTGAGTCTTTACTCCTACATCTAAAGCGATCTGGCCCAAGGAAAGATGGAGTCTCTATGATTCATTTTGTTAAGGAACATTATCGATTAGGGTCAATTACAGATCAACGAAGGAAGCGAAAGAAGGAGGTGGCAAGGATGGCTTCTGTTAAGGTGCATGAAGTGTATGCACGTATGGGAAGTTTTAGCTTGTTCTATACTTATCTCTTTTTTGCTTTGTTTTCTTGATGAAAGCTTCTTTCTTATGCCTCTTACTAGATTATACTCATTATATACTTTTTAACTTTATTTTAATAAATTTTCTTTTTCCAAAAAAGGATCTTTAGTAAATCAAAGCAGCCTCGCAACGGCTCTCTGATCTGGAGGTTTCTCTAGCGATTCTATGTTTCTTCTTAGCTCTCTTCTTGGAGCTATTGTTTGGTGAGATTTTCCTTATTTTTTGGTTTATCCTTGTGTTGTTTACGTGTACTGGTCTTCTCTAGTTTTTGGGAGCCTTTTTCCCTATATTTTTATTCTGTTTGGTATGTCAGATCCCTCCAATCCTTTAGGTAATGTTTTACCCTCTCCACAGAGAAAAAAAAGCTTGACTTTTTTATTTATATAGGAAAACATCTAATAGTTCATTGAGATCTTTAAGGGTGTGGTTTCTAGAACTTCCTCGTCTTCTGATCCATCCGTAACTTCCACTCGCTCAACTTTTAATGGTGCTCTAGCTATTTTGATTTCTCATGAAGCATTGTTAAACTTGCTTCTCCTTTATAATTTACATTGGTGGGGAAGTTTTCTCTTTGCAAACCCAATCTTGATGCTATTCAAGCTTTCTTTGGTGATCTGAAACTTTCAGGTTTGTATTAAAATCTTCTTTTGGATATGAGACATAGGGCAATTCAACATGCGAATGATCTAGATTACAGTGGAGTTTTTGGTAGAGCCTCTTATTATATCAATATATGCCAAATGTGCTTATTAAAATGGACTCCTTTCTTTGATATTAAAGAGGAATCCCTAATTGTTTTGATTTGGATTTCATTTCCCCATTTACGATTGCATTTCTTTAGCAATAGTGTTCTTTATGCTTTTGGTTCTATTTTTGGTCGGCCTTTACCGACTAATCAGGCCACTACATCTCAAACTAGACCCTCTATGGCTCATATATTAGTTGTAGTGGATATATCCAAGAAACATCTGAAAGAAATTGCATTGGGAGTCTCTTGGATATATGATAAAGGTTGAATTTGAGAAGATTCCTGATTTTTGGTCTCATTATAAAATTAATGGAAATACTATTAATGATTGCTTTATTTTGCATCCAATGCTTAAGCATGGTGAGGTGGAAGGGATAAATGTTAATGGGAATGTTTTTGAACCTATTACTTTAGAATGTGATCCCTCCTCTCATTAGGTTAAAGCATTGAAGGATCTTCCTAATATTGATGTTCATGGTATTAGTAAGGATGTTGATAAGATTGTGCATGATTTTAATATTACTGATAATGTAGTTGACTTATATGAACATATTGATGGACCTATGTTAATTGTTTCAAAAAAAACATGTCATAGATACTACCCCTATAGTTTATATGAATGAGGCTCCTTCTCATCTGTCGATTGTTAATTTAGCTAATTTTGATGCCATTCAGGAACAAAATTAATCTCAAAATGATTACAATTTGAAAAAAGCTCCTTCTTAATTTTTTGTATCTACTGTTAGCTCTAGCATTATAGCTTGTCATTAGATGGGGGTGTTGATGTTCCTAAAGTGTTAGGCTCTGAGGCTTCTGAAAAAGAAGAATTCATTCTTTCTTCAACTAATGTACCTAATATTAATAATCCTAGTGTTGGAAGTCCAAAGTTTGGCTAATGACATTATGTCTGTTTTTTATTGGAGTGAATTGTTTTGTTCATGAGAATTCTAATTCCAGTTTATATTTTTGATGATTACAAAAGTTTACTGTTTGTCTAATTTATCTTCTAACATATATCTTTGAGTTTTTTGTTTGTCTGTATGTACTAAAGTATTTTTCAGGAAATTTACACTCAAGACTGTTGAAGACTTCAAGTTCACTTGTTCACTGTAAATGAAGTCTGTAATTTTCTTTTCTTCTTTTTCTTTAATCTAAGAGAGTGTGATTGTAAGTTGGATAACTGTGCACACACACAATGGGGGAGTAAAAAGTTTAAATGTTTTTAAACTGATCGTACAGTACGAATTGATTTCGTACAGTACGACATGAACAATATGTCCTCAAGGGAGAACCCATAAGACAAAAAATTTTTCTAAGGCATGTTCCTACAGTACGAATAACATTTTGTACATGAGTTTTGCTGTACGAACAGCTCAAAATTGGGTTCGTCCAGAGGTTCGTACGGGACGAATGAATCGGACGATGCTCACTGATCGATTCGTCCAAGCGTTTCTACGGGACGAAGTGTTCGGACGATGCTCACTGATCGATTCGTCCAAGCGTTCGTACGAGACGAAGTGTTCGGACGATGCTCACTGTTCGATTCGTCCAAGCGTTCGTACGGGATGAATCGTTGGGACGATGCTCACTATTCGATTCGTCCAAGCGTTCGTACGGGACGAACTATGTGTACGAACGGCTCTGTTGTGTTCGTCTGATGAGTCGTACAAGACGGATTGTTCAATCTTTTGAACTATTCGTACAGTACGATGGACGATCGTACTGGACGATCGGCACGGACTTAACTTGAAAATTCAGTTTTTGGACGGTTTTTCCTGTCCTTAGTATAAAAATGACTCAAAACCTTTTTGAATAAAGATCCTTCTACGAAAATTCTTTTGGGAAGTGAGAGGAGAGTGATTGGGAGAGTGTTCGAGAGTGAGTTTTGAGAGATCTTTCAAGAGAAAATTGTGAGGAGATTCACAAGGTTATCCAACTGAGAGGATTTCTTTTACTTATTCTTCAAGCATCTTCCTAGTTCCTTGGAGACTTTTGCAAGAGTATTGTTCGAAAGGATTCCGGTTCTCTGCCGCACTTGGAGAGTGAAAAGGACGACGGTTCTCTGCCGCACTTGGAGAGTGAAAAGGACGATGGTTCTCTGCCGCACTTGGAGAGTGAAAAGGACGACGGTTCTCTGCTGCACTTGGAGGGTGAAAAGGATGACGGTTCTCTGCCGCACTTGGAGGGTAAAAAGGACGACGGTACTCTGCCACATCGGGGTTGGTGGAAGAGAGTTTGTAAAGGCTTCTCCGCCTTGCTGTGGGGGCAAAAGGAGAGACACTTGGTTTTAGTGCAATACCTAGAGAAGGGATCTCTAGGGAGTGGATGTAGGTCGAGTTTGACCGAACCACTATAAATTCTGGTGTTTTCTGTTCTCTATTTATTTTTCTGTATTTCTATTTTCTGCAGTTTATTCTCGTTGTGGTTGAATTTCTGTTTTAAAAGAAAGAGCAAAAATTATCTCTGTTCGTACTGTACGAAGGTATATCGTACTGTACGATTAGCTTTTAAATTTTCTAAATTATCAAGAGTAATTTTAGAAAGGAACCAATTCACCCCCCTCTTGGTTAGCCTAAGGGACATTGAGCAATAGGTCTAACAACCTGTTTGCACTATCACGTGGTATCAGAGCCTGATTTCAAAATATCTGTTTTAAATACTGTTTGAAATTTCGATCATGGCTAATTTTGGAAATAGAAATACTATGGAAGGATACTCGATCACTAGACTACCGTTATTTGATAATATTCCTTTTGATTTTTGGAAAACTCGCATGTCTACTTTTCTGCAATCACTTGACTATTGTATGTGGATGTTAGTTCAGGATGGTTATACTGAACCAACTAGGATTGTAGAAGGAATAAGAGCTCAAACACCTTTTGCAAACTGGACTGTAGAAGAACGTGAACTAGCGCAACTGAATGCTAAGTGTTTGAATAGTTTCTTTTGTGCTTTAAAATTGGAAGATTACATGCCTGTTTCTACCTGTAAATCAGGAAAGGAAATTTGGGATAGACTTTGCATCACATATGAAGGTACAAATGAAGTGAAACAAACTAGATTGAATATTCTCTTGCACGACTATGAACTTTTTCGCATGAAACAGAATGAATCAATCTTAGACATGTACACTCGCTTTACACATATAGCCACTTCATTGCATGCTTTAGGTAGGGAGTTAACTAATGCTGAGAAAGTTAACAAGATATTACGTTGTTTACCTCCTACATATGATGCAAAGATAACTGCAATAACAGAATCTAAAGATTTGAATGTTTATTCTGTTGACAATCTTCTTAGACCACTAATTGCTTATGAGCAATCGGTGACTCAAAGACAGATTGATGCAGGTGAGAAGCGAAAGGAGAAGAACATTGCTTTAAAGGTGGATGACTCTGAAAGTGATCAATCGCTACCTGAGGACGAAGAGGATATTGCCCTGATGACGAGGCAATTTAGAAGTTTCCTGAAAAGGAAGCAGAGAAGACGTCAGAATTGGAACAAGGGTAAGTTCCAGAAGAATGTCAAGACTTCAAATGAAGTCATTTGCTATGAGTGCAGAAAGCCAGGTCACATCAAGACAGACTGCCCCAATCTCAAAGGAAATCTTAACAAGGAGAAGACCGAGGAGAAACCAAAGGATAAAAGGGGTAAAAAGAGAGTACAACGAGCTTTCTGGGCGGACTCAGCCTCAGACTCATCAGAAACAGCAACAGAAGAGGAAGTTACCAATTTGTGCTTAATGGCTGATAATCTCGAGCATTCAGATGAGGATGAGGTATGTGATTTAAGCTATGAAGAATTACTTGAAGTTTCTGAACGCATACATTCTGCATATAGGAAACTTAGGAAATTGCATGCTAAGTTAAATTTGGATTACATAGAGCTGCAAAAAGATTATAAGATCCTCAGAAAAGATCATGCATTAATTGATAGCAACCACATGACTTTATTGGATGAGTATGATGATTTAAACAAGCAGCACAATCTTTTAAAATCATCACAAGCTGAACTTGAAAAAGATTTTAAGACTTTTATGGATGAGTCGGATTCTAGAGAGCATAAGTTAAAAATTAATAACTCGATTTTAGAAAGTGCCAATGCATATCTTGAAGTCCAGATTAAAGCACTTAAGGAAAACAAAATATCACCTAAGCTGGAAGATTTTCATGAAATGTACCACAAGAACATTGACTTAAGATCTAAAAAGAAAATTTTTAAGAAGAATAAATTAGTGAATCCCTTTCCAGGGATAAAGTGTTTTACTTGTGGTAGGTTAGGACACATTTCCCATACCTGTACTTTGAAGTATAGAACACATTTAGTATGGAGACCTAAGGTGCAGAAACCACAGCATATCACTCATGCATCTGGTTTAAAGTTGTCAAGAGGTGAACCCAAACTTGTTTGGGTTCCCAAGGCTAATGTTTGGTCATTTTGCAGAATTGCTCTCACAGAAGACCTCGTGAGAGTATTTGGTACCTGGACAGCAGATGCTCAAAGCATATGACTGGAGATACAAGTCAATTTATATCGCTAGAAGCCAGGAATGGAGGCAAGGTGACGCTTGGAGATAATACCACCAAGAGAGTGGTAGGTACAGGTATAATTGGAAATTCAAAAAATTTTGTTATTGAGAATGTACTATTAGTTGAAGGTTTGAAACACAATCTGTTGAGTATTAGTCAATTATGTGACAAGGGCTATCATATTAAGTTTTTACCTACAAGTTATGTTATTAATCTAAATGGAACTGTTGTTTTGAATGGTGACAGGGTAAATAATGTTTACATGCTAGATTTTAATTTTGTTAAAGCATCTACTGCCTTGTGTTTGAAAACTGTATCTGATGAATCATGGTTGTGGCATAGAAGGCTTTGTCATGCTAGCATGAAAAATCTTAGGAAAATCACTCAAAAACAACTGGTTAGAGGAATACCCAAATTGGATTTTACTAAAGATCATTTGTGTGATGCATGTCAACTAGGAAAATAAGTGAGATCCTCATTCAATTCTATCAAGGAAATTAGAACTAGCAAGCCCCTAGAAATTCTTCACATGGATTTATTTGGACCTGTTAGTACCTTAAGTTTAGGAGGAAAAAGATTTGGGTATGTTATTGTGGATGACTATACTAGATTCACATGGATTAGATTTTTGAATCATAAGAGTGAATCATTTGAGGAGTTCAGAGATTTTTCCACTTGGATTCAGAGAAAACTTGGTTTTGAAATAGTTAGTATCCAAAGTGATCATGGGGGAGAATTTGAAAATGAAATGTTTAATGATTTTTGCAAATCTCTTGGAATTGAACACAACTTCTCAGCACCGAGAACACCTCAACAGAATGGAGTTGTAGAAAGAAAGAACAGGACATTAGTGGAAACTGCTAGGGCCATGTTGGCAGAATATTCACTTCCTAAATATTTTTGGGTTGAAGTAGTTAGTACCACATGTTATGTATTGAATAGGGTGTACATAAGGTCTAAATTGGATAAGACACCCTATGAACTTCTTAAAGGTAGAAGTCCCAACCTCTCACATCTACATGTTTTTGGATGTAAAGTGTTTATTCATAATAATGATAAAACTCTTCTAGGAAAATTTGATCCGAAAGCAGATGAAGGAATCTTTCTAGGATACTCAAGTGTTGGAAAATCCTATAGAGTTTTTAACAAGAAAACATTGGTAGTTGAAGAGACCACACATGTTATTTTTGATGAATCTTATGATAATAAAGGGTCTAAGATGGATGAAGATGAGGTTGAGGTGATAAATGAAAAGCTTGAAAATCAAAAAGTTGAAGATAATGTTGAAAAAGAAGAGGAAACCCAATTGCCTAGAGAATGGAAATTTGTAAGGAGACATCCAAAAGAATTGATTTTAGGTGAACTAAGGGAAGGAGTTAGGACTATGCATGGTTTGAGAAAAGAAGTGAATCATTCAGCATTTATTTCAATGATAGAACCCACAAACATAGAACAAGCACTTTTGGATGAATTTTGGATATTGGCCATGCAAGAGGAGTTAAATCAATTCAAGAGAAATGACGTTTGGGAATTAATTGAAAGGCCAAAAGATAAAAGTGTAGTTGGGACTAAGTGGGTATTCAAAAATAAGATGAATGATTCAGGAGTAATTGTTAGAAATAAGGCTAGATTAGTAGCTAAGGGGTATAACCAAGTTGAAGGAATTGATTTTGAGGAGACATTTGCCCCTGTAGCAAGACTTGAAGCAATAATAGTTTTATTAGCCTTTGCCTATTTTAAAGATTTTAAATTGTACCAGATGGATGTTAAAAGTGCCTTTCTAAATGGGGTGATAGAAGAGGATGTGTATGTTGAACAACCTCCAGGTTTTGAAAATTCTAAATACCCTAATCATATTTTCAAATTGAAAAAGGCATTATATGGACTAAAACAGGCACCTAGAGCATGGTACGAGAGGTTAAGCACTTTCTTGTTAAATCGATCATCTATTAAAGGAAGTGTGGACACCACTTTGTTTATGAAAATATTTGAAAATGAAATACTCATTGTACAAATATATGTGGATGATATCATCTTTGGATCAACTGATAAAGCTTTATGTGATGAATTTTCAAAAATAATAAGTAGTGAATTTGAGATGAGTTTGATGGGTGATTTGACTTATTTTCTTGGCTTTAGCATAAAGCAAAATGAAGAAGGGACTTTTCTTTGTCAATCTAAATATGTTAAGGAAATCCTCAAAAAGTATGAAATGGACAATGCTAAACCAGTCACTACACCCATGAGTTCCTCAGTCCAATTAGATAAGGATCCAAAGGGAAAATCTGTTGATCAAAAGAAGTTTGGAGGAATAATTGGATCTTTGCTTTATTTAACTGCTAGCAGACCTGACATTATGTTTAGTGTTTGCTTATGTGCTAGATTTCAAGCAGATCCAAAAGAATCACATTTGACAGCAGTAAAAAGGATCTTAAGATATCTTTTGGGAACTCAAAATTTAAGAATTTGGTATCCTAAGAACAGTTCTTCTTTTGATATAATTGGATACTCAGATTCAGATTTTGCAGGCTGTAGGGTGGATAGGAAAAGTACTTCTGGAACATGTCAGTTCATTGGAAATTCATTAGTATCTTGGTCTAGTAGAAAACAAAATTCAGTAGCACTTTCTACAGCAGAAGCAGAATACATTGCCTTAGGGAGTTGTGTAGCACAGGTGCTTTGGTTGAAACAACAATTGAGTGACTTAGGATTAGTAGTAGGCACCATTCCAATATTTTGTGACAACACTAGTGCCATTTGCATTTCAAAGAATCCTATTTAACATTCTAGAACCAAGCATATTGACATAAGGCATCATTTCATAAGAGATCATGTAGCAAAAAGTGAAATTGAACCACATCATGTGACTACTAAAGATCAGCTTGCAGATATTTTCACAAAACCCTTAGCCTTTGACACATTTAGCATGTTGAGGACAAGGCTAGGTGTGATAGATCTAAATGCCTGATTAAAATTTTCTGCAAATGTATTTGTATTTGTTTTGTATTTGTTAGTTTGTTTGTTGATTTGTTTTCATAATTATGTTTTTGTTTCTTGTTTAAATTTTTATTTTGTTTTTATTTGTTCTGTATTTGAATGGTGAAAGGCTGAAGTTTTTGGAGTGTTGGGGGTTTATAGTTCTATTCATACTGTACGATATTTCATCGTACTGTACTATTACGTCATCGTACCCACATTTCGTTTGTACGACCGGAAAGGAAAACGCGGTTAGGAGCAGTTATTATTGGTGATCGTACGTACGAATACGTCATTCGTCTGTACGATCCATGTGTCATTTCATGTGAGGGACGAACCTAACCGTCGCCTGAACGACCTTTAATTTTCTGATCGTCTCGGACGAACACGTAATCGTCTGTACGATCAAGAAGTCAAAAAGCCTGTACGAAAGGACACCTCGGGACGAGCAGTTTATGAAAAACTATTTCATTTTGTCAATTTTCGTTCGTCTCGGACGAATTTTAATTCATCTCGGATGAATCTAAGATCGTCTTGTACGAATGCTATTCGTACAGTACGATATCAAGGTTTTTCTATATAAAGAAGGGTCACTTTCTTTCATTTCACCATCCTTCTAGAAACCTTTAGAACCTTCTGAGAAAATGTCTGGGAGTGGAAAAAGGGCACGAGTGGCTAGGCGTCCGGCTTCTAGAAGGGAATGTGATGAAAATTTCCTTAGCGAGGAGAATGAGGAAGCATACCTTAGGTATGCTGCGTCTAAGGTTACTCCTTCCCGAATCCTACTATAAGAAAACATCCATTTTGCAGTTATGCCTCTCTTTGACTCGACACAGTTTTCTTTCCTATTGACCTTGATTTATGCCTTCAATAAGGACTTGTTTCATGTTTTCCTGGCAAACATGACCTTTAACGAGAATCATACTGCCATCTCTTCCTATGTCCTTAAATAAAAGGTTACAATAACAAAGGAGGATCTAGGAGAATACATTCATCTTAGAACTGAAGGGGTTAGAGCTCATACTTTCTCTAAAAGACCTGAAAATGGTTGGTCTGAAATTAACCAAGTTCTTAGAGGTGCAAGCATACCTACACATGTTGCTCGGGTAGAAATGTTGAATCAAAATGCTAGGATAATTCAACATGTGCTAAGAACTTCAATAATACCTAAAGCAGGCGATCGAGTTAATATGACTCCTCTTCTTTCTGCAACAACATTTCTTATTATGACTGGTCAGTCAATAGATGAAGCTCAATTGATCTTAGATTACATCTATTATCTGTCTGATATTGGGTTGGCTAGTGTGAAGAGGAAGAAAAATATTGCTTTAGGACATGTTGTGTGTTATATCCTAGAGAGAAAGTACAATCTAGTTCATCCTTCTGGTCCTTCAGAGCTCCCACTATACTTCACTGATGCTTCTTTTAGAGCATTATTTGGGAAAGAGGGTACTGCTGACAGCTCAGATGATGAGCCTCATTTTGCTACTGCTCCTTCAGGTGCACCCTCAACTGCACCTGGACCTTCGCAGGATTTCTATCAAAACATGGTCCAACATTTTGATAGAATGGACCAACATTTTGATGACATGGAGGCTCATTTAAAGAGGCAGGATGATCAGTTTGAAGCTGTTAACACAAACATTGCAACTCTTAACAGCTATTTCTCCTTGTTCGGTGGTATACCACCTCCTCCACCTCCTGATCAGGGTCCCTCTCAGTACTAGCTTGGATGATTTTGTGTCACTCTATGTTTTTTTTAAGTTGACTATGAGTATCTTGTTGTGAGTTGTTATTTTTATGTTGTTAGCAAGTTCTTTATTTGATATGTGCTTTAAAAGTGTAACTTGCTATGATTGTATGGTGTGAAGTTATTAGTAATGGAATGTTTCAGTGTTTCGGTGTTTATACTTTTTGTGTTAGTAAATGACCTTGTTTCACTTGAATATAGTTAATTAATGATTTAAAATGTTAATTAAGTTCATATTACAATAAAAATAGTATGCATAACTTTAGAACGTCAAATCTTTTAGATTTCGTTATGTTGTGATGTGGATTAGAAGATCTTCTTGAAATCTTATTTAGACATATTATTTAGTCAAAAATTATGTATGATTGTTGTTTTAATATTATTCTCACATTCTATGTCTTTGTGTTTTATTATTGTATTTGTGACTAAAGAGATAATCTTATTGGAAAGAATCTTCATAAGCAAAGCTTGAAAAGATGCACAAAATGTGCCATATAAGAAAAGATGTGCAATGTCACCAAATGTAAAAAGACACACAAAGTGTGTCATCAAATCAAAAGATGCGCAATGTCGCCAACTGTCAACAGACACACAAAGTGTGTCCTCAAATCAAAAGATGCGCAAAGTCGCCACATATTCTTTCCTTTAGTTTTTTATTTGTCTCTTTTTCACTAATCAATAATTGTCACTTTAGACCTAGAATTTTTGATAATGTTATCTCTCCTTCTATACAAAAATTGAGACTGCTAAACATGTCTAATACATTACTACTATAGATCGACTTTTCTTGTCCTTAACATACTTTGAAATCTAACATTTTTGAGTCTTTAGTTTTTACATCTCATTTCATCTTGTAATTAAACTTCATTTAACATAATTCCATTTCTCAGCTATATTCTAGTGCTCTTTTTGCTGTTGGCAAAAGGGGGAGAGTTTTATTGTTTGTTTGACTTATGTTCGTATGATTGTATGTGCTTTGTATGTATGTTCGTATGATTATATGAGCTTTGTATGTATGTTTTTGTATGTGCTTGTATGTGCTTGCTTTCTTTTTATTGCTCTACACTCATTTCTTCCCTTCCCTTGTCTATCCTCAAATATCTTGATATATCTTGATTTGTCTTTAAGGGGAGCTTAAGGATAGGATAAGTCAGTTTTAGGGATTTAGGTTACTTTGGGGGAGTGTAGATCTTTTATTTAAAGGGGATACATTGAGTGAATGTTAGAAGATTTTTTTTGTATATCATCAAACAATAGTTGTTTTGCCATCATCAAAAAGGGGGAGATTGTTTTTGATTGGAGTGAATTGTTTTGTTCATGAGAATTCTAATTTCAGTTTATATTTTTGATGATTACAAAAGTTTATTGTTTGTCTAATTTATCTTCTAACATATATCTTTGAGTTTTTTGTTTGTCTGTGTGTACTAAAGTATTTTTCAGAAAATTCACACTCAAGACTGTTGAAGACTTCAAGTTCACTTGTTCACTGTAAATGAAGTCTGTAATTTTCTTTTCTTCTTTTTCTTTAGTCTGAGAGAGTGTGATTGTAAGTTGGATAACTGTGCACACACACAATGGGGGAGTAAAAAGTTTAAATGTTTTTAAACTGATCGTACAGTACGAATTGATTTCGTACAGTACGACATGAACAATATGTCCTCCAGGGAGAACCCATAAGACAAAAAATTTTTCTAAGGCATGTTCGTACAGTACGAATAACATTTCGTACATGAGTTTTGCTGTACGAACAGCTCAAAATTGGGTTCGTCCAGAGGTTCGTACGGGACGAACGAATCGGACGATGCTCACTGATCGATTCGTCCAAGCGTTCGTACGGGATGAAGTGTTCGGACGATGCTCACTGATCGATTAGTCCAAGCGTTCGTATGGGACGAAGTGTTCGGACGATGCTCACTGTTCGATTCGTCCAAGCGTTCGTACGGGACGAATCGTTGGGACGATGCTCACTGTTCGATTCGTCCAAGCGTTCGTACGGGATGAACTATGTGTACGAACGGCTCTGTTGTGTTCGTCTGATGAGTCGTACAAGACGGATTGTTCAATCTTTTGAACTATTCGTACAGTACGATGGACGATCGTACTGGACGATCGGCACAGACTTAACTTGAAAATTCAGTTTTTGGACGGTTTTTCCTGTCCTTAGTATAAAAATGACTCAAAACTTTTTTGAATAAAGATCCTTCTGCGAAAATTCTTTTGGGAAGTGAGAGGAGAGTGATTGGGAGAGTGTTTGAGAGTGAGTTTTGAGAGATCTTTCAAGAGAAAATTGTGAGGAGATTCACAAGGTTATCCAATTGAGAGGATTTCTTCTACTTGTTCTTCAAGCATCTTCCTAGTTCCTTGGAGACTTTTGCAAGAGTATTGTTCGAAAGGATTCCGGTTCTCTGCCGCACTTGGAGAGTGAAAAGGACGACGGTTCTCAGCCGCACTTGGAGAGTGAAAAGGACGACGGTTCTCTGCCGCACTTGGAAAGTGAAAAGGACGACGGTTCTCTGCCGCACTTAGAGGGTGAAAAGGACGACGGTTCTCTTCCGCACTTGGAGGGTGAAAAGGACGACGGTACTCTGCCGCACCGGGGTTGGTGGAAGAGAGTTTGTAAAGGCTTCTCCGCCTTGCTGTGGGGGCAAAAGGAGAGACACTTGGTTTTAGTGCAATACCTAGAGAAGGGATCTCTAGGGAGTGGATGTAGGTCGAGTTTGACCGAACCACTATAAATTCTGGTGTTTTCTGTTCTCTATTTATTTTTCTGTATTTCTATTTTCTGCAGTTTATTCTCGTTGTAGTTGAATTTCTATTTCAAAAGAAAGAGCAAAAATTATCTCTGTTCGTACTGTACGAAGGTATATCGTACTGTACGATTAGCTTTTAAATTTTCCAAATTATCAAGAGTAATTTTAAAAAGGAACCAATTCACCCCCCTCTTGGTTAGCCTAAGGGACATTGAGCAATAGGTCTAACAACCTGTTTGCACTATCAATGTCTACTAAGTCCACTCAGTTAAACAATAGTGGAAACATGGTGGATGATGATGGCTTTACTAAGGTTGGAAAAAAAGGTAATAAAAATGATTACTTTCCCAGTTTTTAGTACACTAGGGCTCAAACTATTCTAAATTCTCTTAATAGTTAGTGCTCTCATATCAAATATTAGGGGGGAGTGGGTGATTCTAACTCTTATATTAGAGTTAAGAATTTTTGTGTGATTCATAAGATTGTCATTCTGGTTCTTCTTGAGCCTTTTCTTGCTTTGGTTAAGCTTAGCTCTTTTTGTAATTATTTGGGTTTTAGTAATTGCTTTGGTAATTGCTCAAATAAGATTTGGATTTTCTAGAATGATTTTCTTACCATTAATATTATTCATGACTTTCACGAGGCTATTCATACTCAAATATGGTATTTTCAATTTAACTGTTATAATTCCTTTATTTATGTTGCATGCTCTTGGTCTGCTAGAGTTAGCCTTTGGAATCAACTTAATAATTTTGATCCTATTTGTTTTGTTCCTTAGATGGTTGGTGGAGATTTTAATACCATCTCTAATGATAGTGAGAGGATTGGGGGCAAGTCTCACAAGCCTCAAACTATGAAAGATTTTAATAATAAGATCATGGATTGCAAGATATTTGATTTTTTGGTAGTGCCTTTACTTGGAATAGGACCAACATTTGGGAAATGACTTGACCGTATCCTTTTTAATGATAAATGGATTTAAGAATTTTGAATGACCCATGTTGAACATTTAAGTCGTACTCTTTCTGTTCATGTCCTCTTTCTTTTGAGTATTAACATTTATAAAGCTGATGGCCCCTCTTCTTTTAGATTTCATATTACGTAGCTATTATATGATTCCTTTCATAACATTGTTGCTAATAATTGGCAGTGCCTATTATGTCTTATGACAATGTTAGGGGTACGATTAAATTATGGTTCAAGTTTGAAAAGGCTCAAGCAAAAGCTCAAATGGTGGAATAAAGTGGTTTTCAAAATTTTATTTTCTAACATTTTGGAAGCGGAAAGGGATGCTCAAAATTTGGAAAATAATTATTTACTTAACCCTTTAATCATTAGTTTGGTGTTATTGAATAAGGCTAAGGTGAATCTTATTCATCTTCATGAGATGGAAGAGGCTTACTCAGGCAAAAAGCTACATCCAAAATTTTTGGTATAAGGGGAAAGAAATACCAAGTTTTTCCATGCTATTGCTAATAAAAAAGGGTCACTATGAAAGTTCGATAGGGATGTTAAGCCCTAGTGAACTAGTCCCGAGGCTAACCAAGAGGGGGGGTGAATTGGTTATTTAAAAATTTCATGATACCTATGAAAATCTTTTTATAACGTGCAGCGAAAACAAATTAAAACAACGATAAAAAGACCAACCACAAATATTCACCCAAGCAGTTAATATCAGAAAAGTAAAGTGCAAAACTGAATCAGAAAAGAAAACCAGATTTTATAGTGGTTCGGTCAACTTGACCTACGTCCACTCCCCGGAGCCTCCCCTCCGGGTATTGCACTAAACAAAAAGTGTCTCTCCTTTTGCTCCCACAGCAAGGCGGAGAAGCCTGTACAAACACCTCCTTTTCACCACACGGTGAGGTAGAGAACCCGACCTCCTTTCGCTTCCTCCTGAAGCAGGCAGAGAACCTTCGAACTCCTTTCGCTTCCTCCCGAAGCAGGCAGAGAACCTTCGAACTCCTTTTGCTTCCACCTGAAGCGGGCAGAGAACCCCGGATCTTCTTGCGAACGATCCTCCCACGACGAACACCGACTAGATGAAAGACGACGAGCGGAGAAGACGACTCTGATCCGTGCTCGGAGCAACCTTAGTGAATCCCTCACTAACTCCCCCTCACAAGATCTTCTCTCTCTCTCCCAACTCTCTCTCTCTCTAGGGTTTCTCAGGGAAGGAAGGCAGCAAATGATTTTTCCAAAAATTGGAAAAAGTTCTTTTAAAGGAGGGCTTAAAATTTGCCCTAAATCTAAACTTGTTGGCCAAGATCGTCCAGGATGATCAGTAGATCGTCCTGTACGATCAGTTCAAATTCAGCTGTTTCAGCCTGGACGATCTGGCTCTTCTGGACGATCAGTAGAAAAAATTGTTCATATCGTCCCGTACGATCCTGCGATCGTCCGGGACGATTAGTGCAAATTGAGGGAAATCATCCAGAAGACAGTTCGGGTCGTCCAGAGAAATCTGTGCTGGACGACCAAAAAATGACTTGATCGTCCAGGATGATGGGGTCATCATCCTGTACGATTAGTTCAAAAAGGCCCCAAATCGTCCTGAACACAGTTTGGGTCGTACAACTGAAATGCACTAAACGATCATGATCATCCGGGACGATCCTGCGATCGTCCAGGACGATATGATCGTATCAACCAAAAATAAATTACTTTTCTTAATTACCAGATTAAATTAGGCATGATTGTACTGGATCGTCCAGGATGATACACGTATCTTTCGGGACGATTAGACCAAGTATCTAAAAATAAGAACTTGCCTAACTTGATCTGGCGGCTGAGAATTCTGATTTGGGCATATCATCCCGTACGATCCGGAGATCGTCAGGGACGATCTGCTCAATCAGACTTTCTTAACTTAGTCGCCCTAATTAGGATTTCTGTTTTAACTGGATCGTCCAGGACGATGTGGAGATCGTCCAAGACGATCTGAACAAAATTTTTAACAGAAACTCTAATTCACTCAATCTCTCTCCCTGAGTGTGTGTGTGCAAGGTTACTTAGCTAGGGAATCAGTTACATTACAATTGACTCAATAAAAAGAAAGATACATTTGACACACGTGGGCCCGATCTTGAGTTGGCTTGAGTGGCTCGCGGTCTTTTGTGCCTGAAACAGATTAGCCAAGCAAAACACACTGGAAACATGTTTGTCATCATCAAAACCAGATTTGCGACAATCTCCCCCTTTTTGATGATGGCAAACATTTGTAAAGTAGTCTGAAAATAAAAGTAAACTAGGAGATCAAACAAACAAACATTTTTTAAATTTTCATTTAACAGCTAAAACAATACAGGAAACATGACTCAGAAAATAGAAACAGACACGACTACAACGGACTCCCCCTTTTGACATCACAAAAAAGAGGAGGAAAAATAGAACACGGAAATAAAACATAAATAGACAACTACAAAACAGGAAAATCAGAATTTTTTCTTGATTTTAGATTCAAAAACCAATGACAGGACGATTGACAGCGCTGAAATCCAGAAAAAGTTGGAAATAATCAACTTTCGTAACTCCGACCCCGGGCACCTTATCGATGCAAACCTCTTTCAACACAAAAATCTGATTCAAAAGAAAAGACATTAGATTTGAAAAGAGATCCTTTCAAGCCTCGTTCCAGAAAAATATCTGATATAATAGTGTTACAAAGTAAAAAATCAGAAATCAGGATTTTCAAGACTCAAGCTTTTGAAAATATTAAGTGGCGCACAGATTTTTCTAAGACATTTAACAATCTGAAAGGGAAGAAAGCTTGTTTTGGGCTCATTTTGTGCCTCTTTTTCAAATTGGTTGGCGCTTTACGCATCTTTTGATTTTTGATACACTTTGTGTATCCAATTTGGCAATTTCGCATCTTTTCAGTTTTGGGCTCAATTTATGCCTCTTTTTCAAATTATCTGGCACCCTGCGCATCTTTTATAAGCTTTCTCCTTTTCATAATCATTAAAGAGTCTCAGATATGAGATTATCTTCCAGACATAGGAGATGACTCTCCGCAGTAAGGAAGAACGATTCACAAAACAAAAGCCATACAACATATGATAAATGCAATCACTTGGTTTAGAAAATCACACTAATGACTCAAGACTTTGAAAAACACTATTGATATGAGGCAGATTACTGTAGGAAGATAAAATAATCTCTATTTCAAAAACTAATATTTTAATTTTGAAGAGGATTTTTATTCAAAAGAAACTACACACCAGTAAAGGAGTTAGAGGAAGAGAAATAATTATCAATGTTTCTTCCCTTTAACAGATTCAGCGAAGTCAATCACTGCTTACCAGCTTCCAAACCAAAACAAGGTAAAAACTCCCAGTCAAAAATTCAGATCATCAGAAGTAGTGAGCGGTGATCAGATCTTGAAAGGCATAAAACAGTAAGTGCAAGATTTGAACCAGTAAATAAATAAAAATAGGTAGAAAATCACAACAAAGTAATTACTCAAATCAAACTAATAGTAAGGCTAACACAGAAATCAGCAGAAGAAATAAAATCAACTGAAAGCAAATAATCCAACCAAAACTAACTAACAGAAATCAGAAATCAGAATACCAAAACTAACTAACAGAAATCAGAAATAAGAATACGAAAACTAACTAACAGAAATCAGAATACCAATCAGAACAATCATAAATCAGCAGTCATCAGAATCAAGCATTTATATCAATCACTCCTAATCTGGTTCTCAAAATGTTGAATGAGTCAAAGGCCAGTGGTTTAGTGAATATGTCAGCCAGCTGATTTTCAGTTGCTACGTGATGTAGCTCAATGTCCCCTTTTGTAACATGGTCCCTAATGAAGTGATGCCTTATATCAATGTGTTTGGTCCTAGAATGTTGGATTGGATTCTTAGAGATACAGATGGCACTAGTATTATCACATAGAACAAAAATTGTGCCAACAGGTACTCCTAAATCCAAGACTTGTTGCTTCAACCAAAGAACTTGGGCCACACAACTTCCTAAGGCAATGTACTCAGCTTCAGCAATGGAAAGTGCAACTGAGTTCTGTTTTCTACTGGACCAGGAGACTAACGACTGTCCAATGAATTGATAAGTCCCAGAAGTACTCTTCCTATCCACCCTACACCCCGCAAAATCAGAATCAGAATATCTAATGATCTTAAAAGAGGTGCTGTGCCTAGGGTACCAAATTCCTAGGTTTGAGGTTCCTAAAAGATATCTAAGAATTCTCTTAACAGCAGTCAGGTGGGACTCTTTAGGATCAGCCTGAAACCTAGCACAAAGACAGACACTAAACATGATATCAGGTCGGCTAGCAGTCAGGTAAAGCAGTGAACCTATTATCCCTCTATACTTCTTCTGATCAACAGATTTTCCATTTGAATCCTTATCTAACTGAACTGAGGAGGGCATGGGAGTATTGATTGGCTTGGCTTTGTCCATTTCATATTTCTTCAAAATGTCCTTAGTGTATTTTAATTGATTGAGAAAGGTTCCATCATCCGTTTGCCTTATGCTAAACCCCAAAAAGTAGGACAATTCTCCCATCATACTCATCTCAAACTCCTTACTCATCATTTTAGAAAACTCTTCACATAAATATTTATCAGAAGATCCAAAAATTATATCATCAACATAGATCTGGACAATGAGTAAGTCATCCCCTAATCTCCTCAAAAAAAGGGTGGTGTCTACGCTCCCCTTAACAAACTCTCTTTCTAACAGGAATGTGCTAAGCCTCTCATACCAAGCTCTGGGTGCCTATTTCAATCCATATAAGGCCTTTTTTAATTTATAGACATGACTTGGATATTGGGAACTCTCAAAACCTGGGGGTTGTTCTACAAAAACATCTTCTTTAATTACCCCATTTAAAAAGGCACTCTTAACATCCATTTGAAACAGCTTAAATCCCTTATTACAGGCAAAGGCTAGTAGCACTCTAATGGCTTCCAATCTAGCTACAGGGGCAAAAGTCTCCTCAAAATCAATCCCTTCTATCTGATTCTACCCCTTAGCCACCAATCTTGCCTTATTTCTCACCACCACACCATAATCATTCATCTTATTCTTAAAGACCCACTTGGTTCCCACAATACTTTGATTTTTAGGTCTTTCTACTAACTCCCAAACATCATTCCTTACAAATTGATTCAATTCTTCCTGCATAGCTAAAATCCAAAATTCATCCGACAGGGCTTGATTGATGTTGGTGGGTTCAGTCATTGAGATAAAGGCAGAATGGTTTACTTCCTTCCTAAGTCCATGCCTAGTCCTAACACCTTCAGAAGGGTCTCCTAAGATCAGTTCTTTAGGATGACTCGAAGAATATCTCCAATCTCTAGGCAAATCGGTTTGAGGTTCTACCCTTTCCTCCAAATTTGTATTTCCAACTCCTTGGGTAACCTCAATAATCTCTTCATCTTCAACTTCAGATCTAGACTCCTTAGGATCAGATTCATCAAACACTACATGGGTTGTTTCTTCCACCACCAAAGTCCTCCTATTGAACACCCTAAAGGATTTCCCCACACTTGAATATCCTAAGAACACTCCGTCATCAAATTTGGGGTCAAATTTTCCTAAGGGTGACTTCCCGTTGTTCAGAATGAAAACCTTACAGCCAAAGACATGGAGGTGGGACAGATTTGGAGTTCTACCCTTAATGATCTCATAAGGTGTCTTGTTCAATTTGACTCTCACATTCACCCTATTCAGCACATAACAGGCAGTGTTCACCGCTTCAGCCCAAAAGTATTTTGGAAGTGAATACTCGGCAAGCATGGCTCTAGCGGCTTCCACTAAGGTCCTGTTCTTCCTTTCAGCTACCCCGTTCTGCTGAGGGGTCCTAGGAGCTGAAAAATTGTGACTAATCCCATGATCCTCATAAAAACTTCCAAATCTTTCATTTTCAAACTCCCCTCCGTGATCACTATGGATGGTAATAATCTCACATCCTAACTTCTTCTGAATCCAAGTAGAGAAGGTTCTAAACTCATCAAATGACTCAGATTTATGTGACAAAAACTTAACCCAAGTGAACCTCGAATAATCATCTACAATCACAAAACCATAGACTCTCCCCCCTAAGCTGGCAGTGCTAATGGGTCCAAAGAGGTCCATGTGAAGAACTTCTAAAGGTCTAGAGGTGCTAATGTCCTTAACAGAGTGAAAAGAGGACTGGACTTGCTTCCCCAACTGACAGGCATCACACAGGTGATCCTTAGTGAACTTAAGCTTGGGCACCCTCTAACTAAGTCCTTTTGGGTGACTCTCCTAAGGGTTTTCATACTGGCATGACACAATCTCCTATGCCATAACCAAGACTCATCAGCAGCAGTTTTTAAGCAAATTGAATTATCAGATTTAATGCTACTTACATCCAACTTGTAGACATTGTTGATCCTTTGCCCCTGCAAAACAACTTCATCATTTAAGCTTAAAATGCAGCCAGTGGACAGGAATTTGATGCTGTATCCCTTGTCACAGAGTTGACTGATGCTCAGCAGGTTGTGTTTCAGTCCATCTACAAGCAAAACATTATCAATCATAAAGTTCTTTGAATCACCAATTATACCTGTGCCTACCACCTTCCTGATGGTGTTATCTCCAAGTGTAACCTTGCCTCCAGCTCTGGCCTCCAATGAAATGAACTGATTTGCATCTCCAGTCATATGTCTAGAACATCCGCTGTCCAGGTACCACATGCTCTCACGAGGTCTTGTGTGAGAGCACACCTACAAAAGTATCAAACGTCAGTCTTAGGAACCCAAACAGGTTTGGGTTCCTTCTTATGAAAAGAAGAATGCAATGCATGCGTGCTGTGCTGTGAAACAGGCAGTTTGGGTTTTCACACCCAATGTGTACTACGGTGAACAGTGCAGGTGTGAGAAATATGTCCTAACATGCCACATGAAAAACATCTAACACCAGGAAAAGGGTTAACTAATCTACGTGGATGATAATGCCTCTTCCTAGATGTATATGAAACATGCTTTGAAGAACTTGCAATAGATTTTTCAAAAGGTGGCGGTGCATAAAACTGTTCAAAAGTAGGCGGTGTTTTGTTCTTTTCAAAAGCACTGATCTTTACTTTCAAAAACTCATTTTCTTTCTTTAAACTTACAATTTCAAATTTCAAGGTTCCTTTGCTACTTTCTACTTCACATGCCATTGTATCTAATTCTTTAAAAGCTCTTTCTAAGTCCACATGCGTAGTTTTTAATGAATCATGCTCAGAAACTAAATCAGAATATTTTTTATTCAACTCATCGAATTCATCAAGCAAAGACATGTGATTTGAATCAAGTGTGGAATGATCTTTAACTACAGAATCATGCTCTTTTTGCAAAGTTAAGTAATCTAATTTCAGACTAGCATGAGTTTTCTTAAGCTTCCTATACGATGTATGAATTCTTTCAGAAACTTCAAATAATTGATCGTAGGTAAGCTCACATACCTCTTCCTGATCCGACTGACCAGGGTGATCATCAGCCATAAGACACAAGTTTGTTTCCTCCTCTTCAGCTTCTGTCTCAGAAGAGTCGGATGCAGAGTCTGTCCAGAATGCCTTCTGACTCTGCTTCTTTTCCTTTCTGAACTTTGGCTTCTCCTCACCCTTCTCCTTGCTTGGGTGAGCTTTAAGTGTAGGACATTCAGCCTTTATGTGTCCAGGCTTCCTGCATTCAAAACAAACAGATTCAGATGAACTCTTAAAATTTTTATTGGACTTACCCTTGTTCAACTTCTGATAGTTCTTATGTTTCTTCCTTAGAAAGCTTTTGAATTGCCTTGTGATTAAGGCAACATCATCGCTATCAGACCCGGAAGAGCTAGGATCTGAATCCTTGGCCTTTAGTGCCACTGTCTTCTCTTTCTTGCGTTCACCTACATCAAGTTGCCTTTGGTTCACCCCTTGCTCGTAAGCAATGAGTGATCCAAGTAAGCTGTCAATAGAGTAAGTGTTTAAATCTTTAGATTCAGTAATAGCAGTAATCTTAGCATCATAAGAAGCAGGCAAACATCTTAGAATTTTGTTCACTCTTTCATAGTTAGTAAGTTCTCTACCTAGAACATGCAAAGAGGTAACAATCTGAGTGAACCTTGTGTACATTTCTGAAATAGTCTCACTAGGTTTCATGCGAAAAAGTTTGTAATCATGTAACAAGATGTTTAACCTAGACTGTTTGACTTCAGTTGTACCTTCGTATGTTATGCATAATCTATCCCAGATTTCCTTTCCCGTTGTACAAGTAGAAACATGCATATAGTCTTCAGATTTTAAAGCACAAAAGAAACAGTTCAAGCATTTTGCATTTAACTGTGCTAAATCACGATCATCAAACGTCCAATCAATAAAAGGCAGTTCAGTTTTCACATTGTTAATCAGTCTAAAAGGTGGTTTGTATCCGTCCTTAACTAACATCCACGTGCGAAAATCAATAGACTGTAGAAAAGTAGACATGCGTGTTTTCCAAAAATCAAAAGGAATATTATCAAACAACGGTGGTCTTGTAATAGAATATCCTTCAGCAGTATTACGATTATTACAGTTAGCCATTGATCAAATTCAAAAGTTTTTAAACCTAAATTGTGAATCCCTCTTTGATACCACTTGAAAGTTCGATAGGGATGTTAAGCCCTAGTGAACTAGTCCCGAGGCTAACCAAGAGGGGGGTGAATTGGTTATTTAAAAATTTCACGATACCTATGAAAATCTTTTTATAACGTGCAGCAGAAACAAATTAAAATAATGATAAAAAGATCAGCCATAGATATTCACCCAAGCAGTTATTATCAGAAAAGTAAAGTGCAAAACTGAATCAGAAAAGCAAACCAGATTTTAGAGTGGTTCGGTCAACTTGACCTACGTCCACTCCCCAGAGCCTCCCCTCCGGGTATTGCACTAAATAAAAAGAATTTCTCCTTTTGCTCCCACAGCAAGGCGGAGAAGCCTGTACAAACACCTCCTTTTCACCACACGGTGAGGCAGAGAACCCGACCTCCTTTCGATTCCTCCTGAAGTAGGCAGAGAACCTTCGAACTCCTTTTGCTTCCACCTGAAGCGGGTAGAGAACCCCAGATCTTCTTGTGAACGATCCTCCCACGACGAACACCGACTAGACGAAAGATGACGAGCGGAGAAGACGACTCTGATCCGTGCTCGGAGCAACCTTAGTGAATCCCTCACTAACTCCCCCTCACAAGATCTTCTCTCTCTCTCCCAACTCTCTCTCTCTCTAGGGTTTCTCAGGGAAGGAAGGCAGCAAAAGATTTTTCCAAAAATGGGAAAAAGTTCTTTTAAAGGAGGGCTTTAACTTTGCCCTAAATCTCAACTGGTCGGCCAAGATCGTCTAGGACGATCAGTAGATCGTCCTGTACGATCAGTTCAAATTCAGCTATTTCAGCCTGGACGATCTGGCTCTTCTGGACGATCAGTAGAAAAAATTGTTCATATCGTCCCGTACGATCCTGCGATCGTCCGGGACGATTAGTGCAAATTGAGGGAAATCATCCAGAAGACAGTTCGGGTCGTCCAGAGAAATCTGTGCTGGACGACCAAAAAATGACTTGATCGTCCAGGACGATGGGGTCATCGTCCTGTACGATTAGTTCAAAAAGGCCCCAAATCGTCCTGAACACAGTTCGGGTCGTACAGCTGAAATGCACTAAACGATCATGATCGTCCGGGACGATCCTGCGATCGTCCAGGACGATATGATCGTATCAACCAAAAATAAATTGCTTTCCTTAATTACCAGATTAAATTAGGCATGATTATACTGGATCGTCCGGGACGATACACGTATCGTCCGGGATGATTAGACCAAGTATCTAAAAATAAGAACTTGCCTAACTTGATTTGGCGGGTGAGAATTTCTGATTTAGGCATATCATCCCGTACGATCCGGAGATCATCCGGGACGATCTGCTCAATCAGACCCTCTTAACTAAGTCGCCCTAATTAGGGTTTCTGTTTTAACTGGATCGTCCAGGACGATGTGGAGATTGTTCAGGACGATCTGAACAAAATTTTTAACAGAAACTCTAATTCACTCAATCTCTCTCCCTGAGTGTGTGTGTGCAAGGTTACTTAGCTAGGGAATCAGTTACATTACAATTGACTCAATAAAAAGAAAGATACATTTGAAACACGTGGACCCGATCTTGAGTTGGCTTGAGTGGCTCGCGGTCTTTTGTGCCTGAAACAGATTAGCCAAGCAAAACACACTGGAAACATGTTTTTCATCATCAAAACCAGATTTGCAACACACTAAACATATTCGTAAGATTTGTGATCAAGATGGTTCCTTTTGTGAAGATGAGGATTCTATTGTTAGATTTAGAGTGGAATACTTTAAAGGTATCTTTAACAATAGTTTTATGTCTGCTCCCTTCAACAATCATGGTATTATTCCTCATTTAATTAGTGATGAGGATAACACCCTTCTTACTCAAGCTCCCTCTAAAAATAAGATTTTTGATACTATTAAAGGGATGAACTTGGATTATATGGTTGGACCTAATGGTTTCAACACAAAAGTTTTTCAAAAAGCTTGGGATATTGTTAAAAGGGACATGGTCAATGCGGTTAGAGATTTCTTTAATGTTGCAATCTAGGATCCCTAGTATCTGATTTTGATGATAACAATAAATATTGACTGGATTACTATGTTCTTCCTTAAAAAATATAGATGTTTATTTTTGTTTATGAGTACTAACATTTCAGATAAGATACACACTGCTTAAGGCTGCTGGAGACTCAAGACTTGGTAGAATAGGATATAAAAGAATTTATATTTTATACTTTATTTATTCTTTAAATTTTTGAGCTTGCCACAAAAGAGTGTATGCAAATGGGGTGACCATGCACACACACACAGGGGGAGAGTCTCTTTTTTGAAGATAAAAATTTTTTTAAAAGAAAATCATACTGTACGATTTTTAATTATATTATACGATAGGTCATTAAAACTCAAGCTTTTCGACTAATTCTGAATGAGTAGTTTGTGAACTAATCATACTATACGATTTATTTCTATCTAAAAACCCTAGCTGCCAGCATAATTTAGGTAAGATTTTGAATCTGATTTTTGAACTAATCATACTATACGATCGCAATCGTAATGTATGATCATTTGAAATCTTGCAAAAATTATCCCCCATAATAAGGCAATTAAACCATAGTTTCTTAATTACTGTCATTTGTACTATAGGATATGAATTGTACTGTACGAACTACAGAGATGAATTTTATCATCCCATAGATCGTACCAGATGAAACCATAGTTTTTTGAACTATTCATCCCAGACAATATTTATATCATACAGCATGATGATCTGAATTTAACTATTCATACTGTACAAAGTGTACAGTACGGGATGATTTACAGAGACGATTTTTTGTCATCCCTTAATTCATCCCGTATGAACAGTGGAAAATAAAATAATTGTCCAGTATGATCTATTGATCGTACTATACAATGTGCTTAAAATTTGTGAACTTTTCATCTGCCTTCGTACTAGACAGAACTGATTTTGAACTAATCATACTATACGATATTGGATCATACTGTCTGAATAGTATCATCTGAATTGAATCATTAGGGTTTTCTGAAGCTTAATTTTTAAAAAACATTCTTATTCAGTTGTATGTTGGGAAGAAGAGGAACGTGATAATTGAAGGAACTCTTGAGAGGGAGCTTTTGAAGAAATCCAGGGTTTGTGAGAGGAAGGAGAAGGTGAGCTTAAGCGTGAGGGAGAAGGAGTGTAAGGGGATCACACGGTTGTAATTGTGAACAAATCATTAGCTTCTGCATTTAAATAGTTAAGTTTTTATTTAAAAAAATTTGAAAAATCCTTCAAAAACTCAAACTCATATTTAGGATTTTTTTTTAAAATACCAATTCACCCCCCCCCTATCTTCGCGTATCTCGTACTTTCAAGTGGTATCAGAGCGGGGTTTCATAATAGTATTTTAGAAAACCTAAAAACATACCATCCATGGCACAGTTTGGTAATCGTAACACTGCGAAGGGTTATTCAATAACCCGTCCAATCTTATTTGATAGTATACCATTTGATTTTTAGAAAAATTGCATGTCTACAATTTTACTATCTATAGACTATCGCATGTGGATGTTGGTTCAAGAAGGTTACTCTGCGCCTTTTCATCTCATGAATGACATTAAAACTATTTTATTATTTAATAAATGGAGTAATGAGGATAGGGAACTCGCATAATTAAATATAAAATACTTGAATTATTTCTTTTGCGCATTGAAATCAGAAGATTATATGCGTACTGATAAGGAGATCTATGATAGATTGTGTATCACGTACGAAGGAACCAAGGAGGTTAAATATTCTAGGCTAAATATATTACTACATAATTACAAACTCTTTCGCATGAAACCTAGTGAGACTGTATCTGAAATGTACACTAGATTCACCCAGATAGAGACATCCTTGTATGCTCTACGAAGAGAGTTATCTAATTCAAAAAAAGTTAATAAAATTTTGAGATGCTTACCTAGTTATTACGATATAAAAATAACTGCAATAACTGAATCCAAAGATTTAAATATTTATTCAATTAATAATTTTCTTCGGTCGCTCATTGCCAATGAGCAAAGAGTGAGTTAAAGGCAAAGTAATGCAGGAGAAAAGACAAAGGAGCAAACTGTGGCTCTAAAACTAAATAATTTAAAAAGTGACAGTTTTGTAGTGGAGGAAGATGACAACATAGCCTTGATGACTCGTTAGTTCAATAATTTTCTAAAAAGAAAGCAACGGCATCATCAAAACAACTGGAACAAAGGTAAAAGCTCAAAAAATATTAAAGTTGCATCTGACACAATTGAAACTTCGATAGGGATGTTAAGCCCTTATGTACTAGTCCCGAGGCTAACCAAGAGGGGCGTGAATTGGTAGTTTTAAAAATTCATGAGCAAATAGCAATTTAGATAATCATTATGAATGTTTTTAAAATGATTACAATTATGTGATGATTTTTGGATGTTCAATGATAAGAGAATAATATGCACAATCACACAAACATCAACAGAAAATTAAGTGCGAAAAATAATAAGAAAGAACAAACCAGATTTTATAGTGGTTCGGTCAACTTGACCTACGTCCACTCCCCAGAGCCTCCCCTCCGGGTATTGCACTAACACAAAAGTGACTCTCCTTTTGCTCCCATAGCAAGGCAGAGAAGCCTGTACAAAAACTCTTTTCCACCAACCCGATGAGGCAAAGAACATGAACTCCTTTCGCTTCCTCCTGAAGTAAGTAGAGAACCTCGACTCCTTTTGCTTCCTCCAGAAGCAGGCAGAGAACCTGAACTCCTTTCGCTTCCTCCTGAAGTAGGCAGAGAACCTCAATCTTCTTGTGGATGATCCTCCCACAAAAAATATTGATAAGATAAGAGATGACGAACGGAGAAGATGACTCTAATCCTTACTTGGAGCAACCTTTGTGAATCCCTCACAAACTCCCCCTCACAAGATCCTCTCTCCTCTCTCCCAAGCTCTCTCTCCCTTTCTCTCTCATAAGATTTCTCTGGAAAGGAAAGTGGCAAACGATTTTCTTTGTTGAAAGAGAAAGATCTTAAATAGGAGGGCTCAAAAATTGCCCTAAATCACAACTTGTCATCAAAGATCATCTAAGACGATCGGTCGATCATCCTGTATGATCACTTTAAAATCACATGTATCAGCCTGGATGATCTGGTTCCTCTGGACGATTAGTAGACAAGAGTTATTCAGATCGTCTCGTACGATTCGGTGATCTTTCGGGACGATTACTGTAAATTAGGAATTTCGTCCAGAAGACAGCTCTGGTCATCCAGGGGAACTTGTGCTGGATGATCATAAAATGACTTGCTCGTCCAGGATGATATGTCTATCATCCTGTACGATTAGTTCAAAAAGTGCCAAAATTGTCCGGTTCACAGCTCTGGACATACATGTCATAACTTGCTGCACGATTTCAAAATGACTTGATCGTCCGGGATGATATGGGTATCGTCCCATATGATTAGTTCAAAAATGGGATTATCATCCTACACATAGCTCTGGACGTACAGGTGATAAGCACTAGATAGTCAGGATTTTTAACACATCTTCCTGTATGATCCTACGATCGTCCAGGATGATATAATCGAATCAATCAGACCTTAATTTCTTTCCATAATCACCAGATAAATTTAGGCATAATTGTAATGGATCGTCTAGGATGATACACGTATCGTTCGGGACGATCTGACCAAATCTCTAAAAATAAAAATTTGCCTAACTTGATCTAGCGGTTGAGAATTTCTAATTTAATATACGATATTAGGATCGTCCAGGATGATCAGCTTAATCAAACTAACTTAACATGATCATCCTAATTAGGATTTTTATTTTCACTTGATCGTCTAAGACGATAAGAATATAGTCCAGGATGATATAAATAAAATTTTGAGACAGAAATTCTAACTCACAAAAACTCTCCCCCTAAATGTGTGTGTGTAGGTTACTTAGCGAGGGGATCAATTACATTACATTTGACTCAAGAAAGGGAAAAAATACATTTAAATACATGCTGACCCGATCTTGAGTTGGCTTGGATTACATTTAATCTTTTGTACCTCAAAAGATTAGCCAAGCAAAACAGAACACAAATAAGTTTGTCAACATCAAAACTATACTTTTTGAATCTCAATTTGCAACAATCTTCCCCTTTTTTATGATGGCAAACATTGATTTAGTAGTTTCAAATAAAATAGACAGGAGTAATCAACGCACATACGAAAGAAAAAATTACATTTCAAATTTTACTAAACACAAAATACAATAAGGAAAATAATTACAACACAAAACCAGTAAAAGAAACTACTAGTCACTCAAAAAACTAACTCCCCCTTTTGACATCACAAAAAGGAGGAAGAATAGACAAAACAAAAAGAAAATAAAAATAGATTAAATAAAAAAAGAAATGAGAAAAAACAAAAATAAAAATAATGATTTTTTTTTGAATCAATCAGCTCCAGTAATTCAAAATTTTCCCTTGATTTTTAATCAAAAAACCAATAAGAAGACAATCGACAGCATTGAAATCCAAAAAAGTTGGAAAATCGACTTTCATAACTCCAACCTCGGACACTTTATAGGTTCAAATTCCTTTCAAAATAAAAATCCAATTCATAAGAAAAGAAATTAGATTTCAAAAGAGATCCTTTCAAGCCTCTTTCCAGAAAAATATCTGATATAATAGTATCACAAAGTAAGAAATCAGAAATCATGACTTTTCGTCTCAAGCTTTTGAAAATATTAAGTGGTGCATGATTTTTTCTAAGACATTTAAAGATCTGAAAGGGAAGAAAGCCTATTTCTTTGTGGGCTCATTTTGCCCCTTTTCTTTTCAATTTTTTTGGCACTTTGTGTATCTTTTAATTTTTTATATACTTTGTGTATCCTTTCAATTTTTGGCAACATTGCGCATCTTTTCAGTTTAAACTAATTTTGTGCCTCTTTTCATTTTGGTGCTCTTTGTGCATCTTTTGTAAGCTTTCTCCCTTTCAAAATCGTTAAAGAATCTCAGCTGTAAAATTACCTTCCAGACATAAGAGATGACAAAACTCACTCTCTACAATAAGGAAAAGTAATTCACAAAATAAAAATCATACATCATATGATAAGTGCAATCACCTGGTTCAGAAAAATATAACAATGACTCAAAACTTTGAAAATACAATTCATATGAGGTAGATTACTGTAGGAAGATAAAATAGATCTCTATTTCAAAAACTAACTTTTTAATTTTGAAGAAGATTTTTATCCAAAGGAAATAATACACCATTAAAGGAGTTAGAGGAAAAGAAATAATCATTAATGTTTCTTCTCTTTAACAGATCCAGTAGAATCAATCACTGCATATAAGCTTCCAAACCAAAAAAATTTCAGTCAGAAATTTAGTTTATCAATAGTAGTGAGCAGTGATCTGATTTTTTAAAGGAATAAAATAATGAATCAAAAATAAGTAGGAAATCTCATCAAAATTAATGCTCAAATCAGAAAAACACCAATCAATAAAAAGAAGATTAGCAGTGAATAAAAATAAAACAGGAAATAGACAGTCAAATCTAAAGACTAATAGAAACAAAATAAAATAGAAAAACTTAGAAATCATCAGTCATCAGAATCATGCATTTATATCAATCACACCCAATCTGGTCCTCAAAATGCTAAATGAGTCCAAGGCTAGTGATTTAGTGAAGATGTCAGCCAGTTGATTTTCAGTTGCTACATGGTGTAGCTCAATGTCCCCTTTTGTAACATGATCCCTAATGAAGTGATGTCTTATGTCAATGTGTTTGGTTCTTGAATGTTGGATGGGATTCTTAGAAATGTAGAAGGCACTAGTATTATCACACATAACAGAAATTGTGCCAACAGGTAATCCTAAATCTAAAACTTATTGCATCAACCAAAGGACTTGGGCCACACAACTTCCTAAGGCAATGTACTCAGCTTCAGCAGTGAAAAGTACAACTGAGTTCAGTTTTCTACTGGACCAGAAGACTAAAGACTATCCTATGAATTGGTAAGTTTTAAAAGTGCTCTTTCTATCCACCCTACATCCTTCAAAGTCAGAATCAGAATATCCAATAATCTCAAAAGAAGTGATGTGCCTAGGGCACCAGATTCCTAGGTTTGGGATTCCTAAAAGATATCTAAGAATTCTCTTAATAGTAGTCAGGTGGGACTCTTTAGGATCAGCTTGAAACCTAGCATAAAGACACACACTAAACATAATATCAGGTCAGCTAGCAGTCAGGTAAAGCAGTGATCTAATTATTCCCCTAAACTTCTTCTAATCAACAGATTTTCTATTTGAATCCTTATCTAACTGAACACTAGAACTTATGGGAGTATTCATTGGCTTAGCTTTGTCCATTTCATATTTCTTCAAGATGTCCTTAGTGTATTTTGATTGATTCAGAAAAGTTCCATCACCCATTTGCCTGATGCTAAATCCTAAAAAGTAGGACAACTCTCCCATCATACTCATCTCAAACTCCTTACTCATTGTTTTAGAAAAGTCATCACATAAGTCTTTATTAGAAGATCCAAAAAGTATATCATCAACATAGATCTGGACAATGAGTAAATCATCGCCTACTTTCCCTAGAAAAAGGGTGGTGTCTACGCTCCCCTTAATAAACTCTCTTTCTAATAAGAATGTGCTAGGCCTCTCATACCAAGCTTTGGGTGCCTGTTTAGATCCATATAAAGCCTATTTTAATTTGTAAACATGATTTGGATATTGGGAACTCTCAAAACCTGGGGGTTGCTCTATAAAGACATTCTCTTTTGTCACCCCATTTAAAAAGGCACTCTTGACATCCATTTGAAACAGCTTAAATCCCTTATAACAGGCAAAGGCTAGTAGCACCCTAATGGCTTCCAATCTAGCTACAAGGGCAAAGGTCTCCTCAAAATCAATTCTTTCAATATGATTGTACCCCTTAGCCACCAATCTAGCCTTATTCCTAACCATCACACCAGAATCATTCATCTTATTCTTAAAGACCCACTTGGTTCCCACTACACTTTGATTCCTAGGTCTTTCTACTAACTCCTAAACATTATTTCTTACAAATTGATTCAATTCCTCCTGCATAGCTAAGATCCAAACTTCATCAAAAAGGGTTTAATTGATTTTGGTGGGTTCAATCATTGAGATAAGGCAGAATAGTTTACTTCCTTCCTAAGTTCATTCCTAGTTCTAACACCTTCAGAAGGGTCCCCTAAGATCAGTTCTTTAGGATGACTCGAAGAATATCTCCAATCTCCAAGCAAAATATTTTGAGGCTCTACCCTTTCCTCCAAATTTGCATATTTAACTCCTTGGGTAATCTCTCCTACATCTTCTTCTTCCTCAACTCTAGTCTTCTTAGAATCAGATTCATCAAACACCACATGATTTATCTCTTCCACCACCAAAGTCCTCTTATTAAACACCCTAAAGGATTTCTCCACACTAGAATAGCCTAAGAATACTCTTTCATTAGATTTGTGGTCGAATTTTCCTAAGGATGATTTCCCGTTGTTCAGAATGAAAACCTTACAGCTAAAGACATGGAGGCGGGATAGGTTTGAAGTTCTACCCTTAATGATCTTATAAGGAGTCTTATTCAGATTGGATCTAACATTCACCCTATTCAGCACATAACAGGCAGTGTTCATCGCTTCAGCCCAAAAGTATTTTGGAAGTGAATACTCAATAAGCATGGCTCTAGCGGCTTCCACTAAGGTCCTGTTCTTCCTTTCAGCTACCCCATTCTGCTGAGGGGTCCTAGGAGCTGAAAAATTATGGCTAATCCCTTGCTCCTCACAGAATTTTCCAAATTTCACATTTTTAAACTCTACACCATGATCACTACGAATAGTCAAGATTTCACAACCTAACTTCCTTTGAATCCAAGAGGAGAAGGACTTAAATTCATCAAATGACTCAGATTTATGTGACAGAAATTTTATCCAAGTGAACCTCCAGTAATCATCAACAATCACAAATTTATAGACTTTCCTGAAAGTTTGATAGGGATGTTAAGCCCTAGTGAACTAGTCCCGAGGCTAACCAAGAGGGGGGGTGAATTGGTTATTTAAAAATTTCACAACAACAATGAAAAATCTTTTCAATATTTAGCAGGAGAAATAATTAAACATAAACGAAAAGATCAATCTCAGATATTCACCCACACAGTTAATATCAAAAAGTAAAGTGCCGAACTGAATCAGAAAAGCAAACCAGATTTTATAGTGGTTCGGTCAACTTAACCTACGTCCACTCCCCGGAGCCTCCCCTCCGGGTATTGCACTAAACAAAAAGTGTCTATCCTTTTGCTCCCATAGCAAGGCGGAGAAGCCTGTACAAACACCTCCTTTTCACCACACGGTGAGGCAGAGAACCCGACCTCCTTTTGCTTCCTCCTGAAGCAGGCAGAGAACCTTCAAACTCCTTTTGCTTCCACCTGAAGCGGGCAGAGAACCCCGGATCTTCTTGCGAACGATCCTCCCATGACGAACAATGACTAGACGAAGGATGACGAGTAGAGAAGACGACTCTGATCCGTGCTTGGAGCAACCTTAGTGCATCCCTCACTAACTCCCCCTCATAAGATCTTCTCTCTCCCTCCCAACTCTCTCTCTCTCTCTCTAGGGTTTCTCAGGGAAGGAAGCTGGCAAAAGATTTTTTTTGTTTTAAGAAAAAAGTTCTTTTATAGGAGGGCTTAAAATTTGCCCTAAATCTCAACTGGTCGGCCAAGATCGTCTAGGATGATAGGTATATCGTCCTGTACGATCAGTTCAAATTCAGCTGTTTCAGCCTGGACGATCTGGCTCCTCTGGACGATCAGTAGAAAAATATGTTCATATCGTCCGGGACGATTAGTGCAAATTAAGGAATATCGTCCATAAGACAGTTCGGGTCGTCCAGAGAAACTTGTGCTGGATGACCAAAAAATGACTTGATCGTCCAGGACGATACGGGTATCGTCCTGTACGATTAGTTCAAAAAGTGCCCAAATCATCATGAACACAGTTCGGGACGTATAGCTGAAATGCACTAGGCGATCATGATCGTCCAGGATGATATGATCGTATCAATCAAAAATAAATTGTTTACCTTAATTACCAGACTAATTTAGGCATGATTGTACTGAATCGTCCAGGATGATACACTTATCGTCCGGGATGATCAGACCAAATAACTAAAAATAAAAACTTGCCTAAGTTGTTCTGGCGGCTGAGAATTTTTGATTTGAGCATATCATCCCGTACGATCCAAAGTTTTTCCAGGACAATCTGCTTAATCAGACTCACTTAACTTGGTCACCCTAATTAGGGTTTCTATTTTGGCTGGATCGTCTAGGACGATGTGAATATCGTCCAGGATGATCTGAACAAAAAATGAACAGAAACTCTAATTCACTCAAGCTCTCCCCCTGAGTGTGTGTGTGCAAGGTTACTTAGCTAGGGGATCAGCTACATTACAATTGACTCAATAAAAAGAAAAATCATACATTTGACACACTTTGACCCGATCTTGAGTTAGCTTGATTTGCTCGTGATCTTTTGTGCCTGAAACGGGTTAGCCAAGAAAAATACACTGGAAACATGTTTGTCATCATCAAAACCAGATTTGCAACAATCTCCCCCTTTTTGATGATGGCAAACATTTGTAAAGTAGTTTGAAAATAACAAGAAACAGGAGATCGAAAAACAGATATATATATATTTTTTAATTTTCATTTAACAATCAAACTAATACAGAAAACATAATACATAACAAAGACTGAAATGACTACAACTGACTCCCCCTTTTGACATCACAAAAAGGAGGAGGGTGAAACAGAAAATGGAAATATAAGTACAAAACATAAAAGAGAACAACTACAAAACAAGAAACTAAAACTGAGGCAGATCCTGATTGGAAGAAGGAGGTGGTGGTGGAGGGTTGAAGTAACGGTGAATGGCCTGAAAGTGGGCTCCAATCCAGGTGATGTCCTGGTCGTGCTGCTGTTGCTGCTGCGCAGCATAGTCAGTGAAGCGCTGGATGTCCTCGGCATGCCACTGCTCCTAGGCAACCACGTAGGAGTCAAATCTGGCCTCCCACTGATCGAAACGCTGCAGCAGGTGGTCAAAGGGAGAGGCAATGTAAAGGGGAGCAGGTGCCTCTGGTGTAGTAGGAACTGGAATGGCCTCTTCCTCCTCTTCCTCAACATCCGGGGCGATCTCCGGATGTAGTCATGTGCTGTGTAGGACATGGAAGGCATTGTTGGTGAGGAAGGAAGGAGGAACATCTGGAGCTGTGGGATATTGCAGGTCATATTTGGTTTCGAGGGCATAGGCAACGATGTGTCCTAAGGCTAGATTTGGACGACGGCGATGACCTGGATCCCGAATGGTGGTGAGGTGCTCGAGGTACTGGATAATAAGGTCTGTGGCATTGAATTCCCTATTGGCCAGGATGTAGTAGGAGGTCAAGGACAGGAGTGGGGTGATGTGAATTCGATCCCCCACCTTTGGAATGATGGAGGAACGAAGAACATGCTGAATAGTTCGGGCGTCCTTAAGAAGTGTGGAGCAGGAATTGTCATGATAAGGGGCATTGGTATTGCAAAGGAAATGATTAGCGACACTCCAATCATAGTCTGGGTCGGTGATAAGGGTGTGGAGTTTGTCGCCAGTGACAGACTGCTGAAGAATGTTGTGAAAGTCTTGATAGGTAAGTTCGACGGGGCACTGATTTACATAAGAACGGAGAGTGGAATAATCAGCCGAAATCCATAAGTTTGCAAAGTAAATGCGGAGAAGTTCAGAACTAAAGGGAAATGCGAGAATCATGATGAAGGTGAGGGAGGTGTGTGCGAAGAGGTCAAGGACAGGATAAGTGAGAGTGTGGGGATTTACGATTTTCGATGGTGTGATCCCCACTTCGCAGTATCGCTCGTAGGTAGCCTGATCGGCTGCATTGGGGAAGCGAGGATCAACCGGTCCCCGGGAGGAACTGGCACCCTTTTGATGAGACCTTTTGCCACCAGTCATTAGGAATCCAAAGTGTAAGGAAGTAGAAGGAGAGTGGAAGAAAAAAGGTGTGGAAAAATCTAAAGAAAACTACTGTTTATATAGAAAATGGCCTGATCGTCCCGTACGATCGCGACATCGTCCGGGACGATATGGTCATTTATGACGTCCTGCATGATTGGTCAAAAAGGTGGTCCGATCATCCAGGATGATCAGATATCATCCAGGATGATTAGACACAGGCGATCGTCCCGAGGAGTCATGCTGGACGACCGTTGACGAAAAGTATCGTCCAGGACGATTTGGTGGATCGTTCGGGACGATATACAATAAATATGTCGGACGGGCTGAATTCCAATCGTCTAGCGGCTGACACGTGGATCGTCCAGGACGATGAGGTGGATCATCCAGGATGATGGACAATAATTGGTGCAATGTCAGTCGTTTGATCAGATCAGGAAGATATGGATCATATCGTCCAGGACGATCACCAATAATTGGGATTTTTCAGCAGCAGGACTAGTGTGGGGACGATTTTGAGTGAATCGTCCAGGTCGATGTTTGGATCGTCCAGGATGAAGAGCATCATCCAGGACGATCTGTGTATCATCCAGGACGATGTGAAGAAAATAGAAAAAAAATGAAGGATGAAGATGATCGATCAGGATCCCAAAAACACAACCATGAAATCAAAATAAAACAAAGACGAATAAATCTTACAGCAAAAACACATAAAAGCAACATTTTTTTTTGATCAAGCTGCTCGAGTAAATTAGAATTTTTCCTTGATTTTAGATTCAAAAACTAATAAGAGGACAATTGGCAGCGCTGAAATCCAGAAAAGGTTGAAAAAATCAACTTTCGTAACTCCGGCCCCGGGCACCTTATCGATGCAAACCTCTTTCAAAACAAAAATCCAATTCAGAAGAAAAGACATTAGATTTGAAAAGAGATCCTTTCAAGCCTCGTTCCAGAAAAATATCTGATATAGTAGTGTTACAAAGTAAGGAATCAGAAATCAGGATTTCCAAACTCAAGCTTTTGAAAATATTAAGTGGCGCATGGATTTTTCTAAGACATTTAACAATCTGAAAGGAAAGAAAGCTTTGTTTGGGCTCATTTTGTGCCTCTTTTTCAATTTGGTTGGCGCTTTGCGCATCTTTTCATTTTTGATACACTTTGTGTATCCAATTTGGCAATTTCGCATCTTTTTAATTTTGGGCTCATTTTATGCATCTTTTTCAATTTATTTGGCGCACTGTGCATCTTTTGTAAGCTCTCTCCTTTTCATAATCAATAAAGAGTCTCAGCTGTGAAACTATCTTCCAGACATAGGAGATGACTCTCCACAGTAAGGAAGAACGATTCCCAAAATAAAAGCCATACAGCATATGATAAATGCAATCACTTGGTTTACAAAATCAAACTAATGACTCAAGACTTTGAAAAACACTATTGATATGAGGCAGATTACTGTAGGAAGATAAAATAATCTCTATTTCAAAAACTAATATTTTAATTTTGAAGAGGATTTTTATCCAAAAGAAACTATACACCAGTAAAAGAGTTAGAGGAAGAGAAACAATCATCAATGTTTCTTCCCTTTAACAGATTCAGTGGAATCAATCACTGCTTACCAGCTTCCAAACCAAAATAAGGTACAAACTCCCAGTCAAAAATTCAGATTATCAGAAGTAGTGAGCGGTGATCAGATTTTGAAAAGCATAAAATAATAAGTACAAGATATGAACCAGTGAATAAAAATAGGTAGAAAATTACAGCAAAGTAAATACTCAAATCAAACTAACAGTAAGGCTAAAAGAGAAATCAGCAGAGGAAAAAAAATCAACTGAAAGCAAATAATAAAAACAAAAACTAACTAACGGAAAATAGAATACCAATCAGAACAATCATAAATCAGCAGTCATTAGAATCAAGCATTTATATCAATCACTCCTAATCTGGTTCTCAAAATGCTGAATGAGTCAAAGGCCAGTGGTTTAATGAATATGTCAGCCAGCTGATTTTCAGTTGCTACATGATGTAGCTCAATGTCCCCTTTTGTAATATGGTCCCTACTGAAGTGATGTCTTATATCAATGTGTTTGGTCCTAGAATATTGGATTGGATTCTTAGAGATACAGATGGCACTAGTATTATCACACAGAACATAAATTATGCCAACAAGTACCCCTAAATCCAAGACTTGTTGCTTCAACCAAAGAACTTGGGCCACACAACTCCCTAAGGCAATGTACTCAGCTTCAGCAGGGGAAAGTGTAACTGAGTTCTATTTTCTACTGGACCAGGAGACTAATGACTGTCCTATGAATTGACAAGTCCCAAAAGTGCTCTTTCTATCCACCCTACACCCCGCAAAGTCAGAATCAGAATATCCAATGATCTCAAAAGAGGTGCTGTGCCTAGGGTACCAAATTCCTAGGTTTGGGGTCCCTAAAAGATATCTAAGAATTCTCTTAACAGCAGTCAGGTGGGACTCATTAGGATCAGCCTGAAACCTAGTACAAAGACAGACACTAAACATGATATCAGGTCGGCTAGCAGTCAGGTAAAGCAGTGAACCTATTACCCTCTATACTTCTTCTGATCAACAGATTTTCCACTTGAATCCTTATCTAACTGAACTGAGGAGGGCATGGGAGTATTGATTGGCTTGGCTTTGTCCATTTCATATTTCTTCAACATATCCTTAGTGTATTTTAATTGATTGAGAAAGGTTCCATCATTCGTTTGCCTTATGCTAAACCCCAAAAAGTAGGACAATTCTCCCATCATACTCATCTCAAACTCCTTACTCATTATTTTAGAAAACTCATCACATAAATATTTATCAGAAGATCCAAAAATTATATCATCAACATATATCTGGATAATGAGTAAGTCATCCCCTAATCTCCTCAGAAAAAGGGTGGTGTCTACGCTCCCCTTAACAAACTCTCTTTCTAACAGGAATGTGCTAAGCCTCTCATACCAAGCTCTGGGTGCCTGTTTCAATCCATATAAGGCCTTTTTTAATTTATAGACATGACTTGGATATTGGGAACTCTCAAAACCTGGAGGTTGTTCTACAAAAATATCTTCTTTAATTACCCCATTTAAAAAGGCACTCTTGACATCCATTTGAAACAGCTTAAATCATTTATAACAGGCAAAGGCTAGTAGCACTCTAATGGCTTCCAATCTAGCTACAGGGGTAAAAGTCTCCCCAAAATCAATCTCTTCTATTTGATTATACCCCTTAGCCACCAATCTTGCCTTATTTCTCACCACTACACCAGAATCATTCATCTTATTCTTAAAGACCCACTTGGTTCCCACAATACTTTGATTTTTAGGTCTTTCTACTAACTCCCAAACATCATTCCTTACAAATTGATTCAATTCTTCCTGCATAGCTAAAATCCAAAACTCATCCGACAAGGCTTGATTGATATTGGTGGGTTCAGTCATTGAGATAAAGGCAGAATGGTTTACTTCCTTCCTAAGTCCATGCCTAGTCCTAACACCTTCAGAAGGGTCTCCTAAGATCAATTCTTTAGGATGACTCGAAGAATATCTCCAATCTCTAGGCAACGTGGTTTGAGGTTCTACCCTTTCCTCCAAATTTGTATTTCCAACTCCTTGGGTAACCTCAACAATCTCTTCATCTTCTACTTCAGATCTAGACTCCTTAGGATCAGATTTGTCAAACACTACATGGGTTGTTTCTTCCACCACCAAAGTCCTCCTATTGAACACCCTAAAGGATTTCCCCATACTTGAATATCCTAAGAACACTCCTTCATCAGATTTGGGGTCAAATTTTCCTAAGGGTGATTTCCCGTTGTTCAGAATGAAAACCTTACAGCCAAAGACATGGAGGTGGGACAGATTTGGAGTTCTACCCTTAATGATCTCATAAGGTGTCTTGTTCAGTTTGACTCTCACATTCACCCTATTCAGCACATAACAGGTAGTGTTCATCGCTTCAGCCCAAAAGTATTTTGGAAGTGAATACTCGGCAAGCATGGCTCTAACGGCTTCCACTAAGGTCCTGTTCTTCCTTTTAGCTACCCCGTTCTGCTGAGGGGTCCTAGGAGCTGAAAAATTGTGACTAATCCCATGATCCTCATAAAAACTTTCAAATCTTTCATTTTCAAACTCCCCTCCGTGATCACTATGGATGGTAATAATCTCACATCCTAACTTCTTCTGAATCCATGTAGAGAAAGATCTAAACTCATCAAATGACTCAGATTTATGTGACAAAAACTTAACCCAAGTGAACCTCGAATAATCATCTACAATCACAAACCCATAGACTCTCCCCCCTAAGCTGGCAGTGCTAATGGGTCCAAAGAGGTCCATGTGAAGAACTTCTAAAGGTCTGGTGGTGCTAATGTCCTTAACATGGTGAAAAGATGACTGGACTTGCTTCCCCAACTGACAGGCATCACACAGGTGATCCTTAGTGAACTTAAGCTTGGGCACACCGCTAACAAAGTCCTTTTGGGTGACTCTCCTAAGGGTTTTCATACTGGCATGACACAATCTCCTATGCCATAACCAAGACTCATCAGCAGCAGTTTTTAAGCAAATTGAATTATCAGATTTAATGCAACTTATATCCAGCTTGTAGACGTTGTTGATCCTTTGCCTCTGCAAAACAAATTCATCATTTAAGCTTAAAATGCAGCCAGTGGGCAGGAATTTGATGCTGTATCCCTTGTCACAGAGTTGACTGATGCTCAGTAAGTTCTATTTCAGTCCATCTTCAAGCAAAACATTATCAATCATAAAATTCTTTGAATCACCAATTATACCTGAGCCTACCACCTTCCTGGTGGTGTTATCTCCAAGTGTAACCTTGCCTCCATCTCTGGCCTCCAGCGAAATGAACTAATTTGCATCTCCAGTCATATGTCTTGAACATCCGCTGTCCAGGTACCACATGTTCTCACGAGGTCTTGTGTGAGAGCACACCTACAAAAATAACAAATGTCAGTCTTAGGAACCCAAACAGGTTTGGGTTCCTTCTTATGAAAAAAAGAATGCAAGGCATGTGTGCTGTGCTGTGAAACATGCAGTTTGGGTTTCCATACCCAATGTGTACTACGGTGAACAGTGCAGGTGTAGGAAATGTGTCCTAACATGCCACATGAAAAATATCTAACACCAGGAAAAGGGTTAACTAATCTACGTGGGTGATAGTGCCTCTTCCAAGATGCATATGAAACATGCTTTGATGAACTTGCAATAGATTTTTCAAAAGGTGGCGGTGCATAAAACTGTTCAAAAGTAGGCGATATTTTGTTCTTTTCAAAAGCACTGATTTTCACTTTCAAAAACTCAATATGTTTATTTAAACTTACAATTTCAAAGGTTCTTGCACTTTCATTACTTTCTAAATCACATGCCATATCATTCACTTTCTTAAAAGCAACTTCTAATTAAACATGCGATGTTTTTAACAAATCATGCTCAACAGTTAAATCAGAATATTTTTTGTTCAAATTATCGAATTCATCAAGCAAAGACATGTGATTGGAATCAAGTGTGGAATGATCTTTAACTACAGAATCATGCTCTTTTTGCAAAGTCAAATAATCTAATTTCAAACTAGCATGAGTTTTCTAAAGTTTCCTATAAGATATATGAATTCTTTCAGAAACTTCAAATAATTCATCGTAAGTAAGCTCACATACCTCTTCCTGGTCCGACTGACCAGGGTGATCATTAGCCATCAGACACAAGTTTGTTTCCTCCTCTTCAGCTTCAGTCTCAGAAGAGTCGGATGTAGAGTCTACCCAGAACGCCTTTTGAATACGCTTCTTGTCCTTTCTGAACTTTGGTTTCTCCTCACCCTTCTCCTTGCTTAGGTGAACTTTAAGTGTAGGACAATCAGCCTTAGATGGTTTGGTCACGTAAAACGGCGGCCTCCTGATAACCCGGTTAGGAAAGTAGAGGTCTTAGATTTGACTTATGTTAAGAAAGGTAGAGGTAGACCTAAAAAGACTTGGTTAGAAAATATTAGAAATGAAGTTTCTTTATTATATTTAAACGAGAATTTGACTTTTATTAGGACACAATGGAGAAAAAGGATTCATGTAGCCGACCCCACGTAGTGGGATAAAGGCTTGATGTTGTTGTTGTTGTTGTTGTTACCCTTGTTCCACTTCTGATAGTTCTTATGTTTCTTCCTTAGAAAGCTTTTGAATTGTCTTGTGATTAAGGCAACATCATCACTATCAGACCCGGAAGTGCTAGCATCTGAATCTTTGGCCTTTAGTGCCACTGTCTTCTCTTTCTTGCGTTCACCTGCATCAAGTTGCCTTTGGTTCACCCCTTGCTTGTAAGCAATGAGTGATCCAAGTAAGCTGTCAATAGAGTAAGTATTTAAATCTTTGAATTCAGTGATAGCAGTAATCTTAGCATCATAAGAAGAAGGCAAACATCTAAGAATTTTGTTCACTCTTTCGTAGTTAGTAAGTTCTCTCCCTAAAGCATGCAAAGAGGTAACAATCTGAGTGAACCTTGTGTACATTTCTGAAATAGTCTCACTAGGTTTCATGCGAAAAAGTTTGAAATCATGTAATAAGATGTTTAACCTAGACTGTTTGACTTCAGTTGTACCTTCGTATGTTATACATAATCTATCCCAGATTTCCTTTCCCGTTGTACAAGTAGAAACACGCATATAGTCTTCAGATTTTAAAGCACAAAAGAAACAGTTCAAGCATTTTGTTTTTAACAGTGCTAAATCACGATCATTAAACGTCCAATCAGTAAAAGGCAATTCAGTTTTCACATTGTTAATCAATCTAAAAGGTGGTTCTTATCCATCCTTAACTAACATCCACATTTGATAGTCAATTGATTGCAAAAAAGTAGACATGCGTGTTTTCCAAAAATCAAAAGGAATATTGTCAAACAACGGTGGTCTTGTAATAGAATAACCTTCAGCAGTATTACGATTGTTACAGTTAGCCATGGATCAAATTCAAAAGTTTTTAAACCTAAATTTTGAATCTCGCTCTGATACCACTTGAAAGTTTGATAGGGATGTTAAGCCCTAGTGAACTAGTCCCGAGGCTAACCAAGAGGGGGGGTGAATTGGTTATTTAAAAATTTCACAACAACAATGAAAAATCTTTTCTATATTTAGCAGCGAAAATAAATAAACATAAACGAAAAGATCAATCTCAGATATTCACCCACGCAGTTAATATCAAAAAGTAAAGTACAGAAATGAATCAGAAAAGCAAACCAGATTTTATAGTGGTTTGGTCAACTTGACCTACGTCCACTCCCCGGAGCCTCCCCTCCAGGTATTGCACTAAATAAAAAGTGTCTCTCCTTTTGCTCCCATAGCAAGGCGGAGAAGCCTGTACGAACACCTCCTTTTCACCACACGGTGAGGCAGAGAACCCGACCTCCTTTTGCTTCCTCCTGAAGCAGGCAGAGAACCTTCGAACTCCTTTTGCTTCCACCTGAAGCCGGCAGAGAACCCCAGATCTTCTTGCGAACGATCCTCCCACGACGAACACCGACTAGACGAAGGACGATGAGCGGAGAAGACAACTCTGATCCGTGCTTGGAGCAACCTTAGTGAATCCCTCACTAACTCTCCCTCACAAGATATTCTCTCTCTCTCCCAACTCTCTCTCTCTCTCTAGGGTTTCTCAGGAAAGGAAGGTGGCAAAAGATTTTTTTATTTTAAGAAAAAAGTTCTTTTATAGGAGGGCTTAAAATTTGCCCTAAATCTCAACTGGTCGGCCAAGATCATCTAGGACGATAGGTATATCATCCTGTACGATCAGTTCAAATTCAGCTGTTTTAGCCTGGACGATCTAGCTCTTCTGGACGATCAGTAGAAAAAATTGTTCATATCATCCCAAACGATCCTGCGATCGTCCGGGACGATTAGTGCAAATCGAGGAATATCGTCCAGATGACAGTTCGGGTCGTCCAGAGAAAGTTGTGCTGGACGACCAAAAAATGACTTGATCGTCCAGGATGATACGGGTATCATCCTGTACGATTAGTTCAAATGTGTACAAATCATCCTGAACACAGTTCGGGACGTACAGCTGAAATGCACTAGACGATCTTGATCGTCCGGGACGATCCTGCGATCGTCCAGGATGATATGATCGTATCAATCAAAAATAAATTGTTTTCCTTAATTACCAGACTAATTTAGGTATGATTGTACTGAATCGTCCAGGACGATACACTTATCGTCCGGGACGATCAGACCAAATACCTAAAAATAAAAACTTGCCTAAGTTGTTCTGACGGCTGAGAATTTTTGATTTGAGCATATCGTCCCGTACGATCCAAAGATCGTCTAGGACGATGTGCTTTATCAGACTCACTTAACTTGGTCGCCCTAATTAGGGTTTCTATTTTGGCTAGATCATCCAGGACGATGTGAATATCATCCAGGACGATCTGAACAAAAAATGAATAGAAACTCTAATTCACTCAAGCTCTCCCCCTGAGTGTGTGTGTGCAAGGTTACTTAGCTAGGGGATCAGTTACATTATAATTAACTCAATAAAAAGAAAAATCATACATTTGACACACTTGGACCTGATCTTGAGTTAGCTTCATTTGCTCGTGATCTTTTGTGCCTGAAACGGGTTAGCCAAGCAAAACACACTGAAAATATGTTTGTCATCATCAAAACCAAATTTGTAACATTTCCCCCCTAAGCTGGCAGTGCTAATGGGTCCAAAGGGATCCATGTGAAGGACTTCTAAAGGTCTAGAGGTGCTGATGTCCTTAATGGAGTGAAAGGAGGACTGGACTTGCTTCCCTAATTGACAGGCATCACACAGGTGGTCCTTAGTGAACTTAAGCTTGGGGACACCTCTAACTAAGTCTTTTTGGGTGACTCTCCTAAGGGTTTTCGTACTGGCATGACATAATCTTCTGTGCCACAACCAAGACTCTTCAGCAATAGTTTTTAAGCAAATTGAAATATCAGTTTTAAAGCAACTTACATCAAGCATGTAGACATTGTTGATCCTTTGTCTCTGTAAAATAATTTTATCATTTAATCATAAAATGCAGCAAGTGGGCAGGAATTCGATGTTGTATCATTTGTCACAGATTGACTTATGCTCAGTAGGTTATGTTTCAATCCATCTACAAGCAAAACATTGTCAATCATGAAATTCTTTGAATCCCCAATTATACCTACTCCTACCACCCTCCTGGTGGTGTTGTCTCCAAGTGTAACCTTGCCTCCAGCCCTGGCCTCTAGTGAAATGAATTAATTTCTATCTCCAATCATATGTATTGAATATTTATTGTCCAGGTACCACATGCTCTCATGAGATCTTGTGTGAGAGCACACCTATAAAATCATTAAATGTTAGATTTAGGACCAAAACATGTTTGGGTTCCTTCTTATGAAAATAAGATTGCAATGTATGTGTGCTGTACTGTAAAGCATACAATTTGGCCCTCTACACCCAATGTGTACTACGGTGAACAGTACATATGTGAGAGATGTGTCCTAACATGCCATAAGAAAAATATCTAACACCAGGAAAAGGGTTAACTAATCTACGCAGGTGATAATGCCTATTCTTAGGTTTGAATGAAGCATGCTTTGATGATTTTGAAATAGATTTTTCAAAAGGTGAAGGTGCATAAAATTATACAAAAGTAGGTGCAGTTTCATTTGTCTCAAAAGCACAAATTTTTACACTCAAAAATTTATTTTCCTTCTTCAAACTTGTAATTTCAAATTTTAGATAATGTTCACTACTATCTAAATCAGATGCATGAGTTTCTAATTCTTTAAATGTAGCTTTTAATTCAACATGTGATATTTTTAACAAATCATGCTCAACAATTAAATCAGAATACTTTTTGTTCAATTCATCAAATTCATCAAGTAAAGACATGTGATTGCTATTAAATGTAGAATGATCTTTAACCATAACATCATGCTCTTTTTGTAAAGTTAAAAAATCTAATTTCAGGCTAGCATGTAATTTCTTAAGTTTCTTATATGATGAATGAATTTTCTCAGAAATATTAAGCAATTGATCATACGTAAGCTCACATATCTCTTCTTGATCAGACTGACCAGGATGATCATCAGCCATCAGACATTAGTTAGTTTCCTCTTCTTCAGCTTCAGTCTCAGAGGAGTCAGATGCAGAATCTGCCCAGAATACCTTCTGAATCGGCTTCTTATCCTTCCTGAATTTGGGTTTCTCCTCACCCTTTTCCTTTTTTGGGTGAGCTTTAAGTGTAGGACAATCAGTCTTTATATGTCCAAGCTTCCTACATTCAAAATAAACAGTATCAGATGAACCTTTAAAATTTTTTTTGGACTTACCCTTGTTTCATTTCTGAAAGTTCTTATGTTTCTTCCTTAGAAAGCTTTTGAATTACCTAGTGATTAAGGCAACATCATCGCTATCAGACCCAGAAGAGTAAGTGTCGGTATCGTTGGCCTTTAGTGCCACAGTCTTCTCCTTCTTCTTCTCACCTGCATCAAGTTGTCATTGGTTCACTCCTTGCTCGTAAGCAATGAGTGACCCTAGTAAGTTATCAATACAATAAGTGTTCAAATCTTTGGATTCAGTAATTGCAGTTATCTTGGCATCAAAAGAAGAAGGCAAACATCTCAGAATTTTATTCACTTTTTCATAATTTGTAAGTTTTCTTCCTAAAGCATGTAAAGAAGTGACAATTTGAGTGAAGCTTGTATATATTTCAGAAATAGATTCAGTAGATTTCATGTGAAAAAGTTTGTAGTCATGAAGCAATATGTTTAACCTTGACTGTTTGACTTCAGATGTACCTCCATAAATGATGCACAATCTATCCCAAATTTCTTTACCAGTTGTACAAGTAAAAATATGCATATAATCCTCAGATTTTAAGGCATAGAAAAAATAGTTCAAATATTTGGCATTCAGTTGGGCTAAGTCACGATCATTAAAAGTCCATTCAGTGAAAGGCAATTCAATTTTAACATTGTTAACCATTCTAAAAGGTACTTCATAGCCATCCTTAACAAGCATCCACATGCGATAATCTATAGAATGAAGAAAAGTAGACATGTGAGTTTTCTGAAAATGAAAAGGTATGCTATCAAATAATGGTGGTCGTGTAATTGAATAACCTTCAGCAGTATTACGATTACTAAAGTTAGTTATGGATCAAATTCAAAAGTTTTTAAACTTAATTTTTGAATCCCACTCTAATACCACTTGAAAGTTCGATAAGGATGTTAAGCCCTTATGAACGAGTCTCGAGGCTAACCAAGAGGGGGGTGAATTCGTAGTTTTAAAAATTTGTGAGAAAACAGCGATTTAGAAAATTATTATGAATGTTTTTAAAATGATTACAGTTATGCGATGATTTGCGGATGTTCAATGAAAATAGAATAATAGGCACAATCACACAAACATCAATAGAAAAGTAAATGCAAAAAATAATAACAAAGAATAGATCATATTTTATAGTGGTTCGGTCAACTTGACCTACGTCCACTCCCCGGAGCCTCCCCTCTTGGTATTGCACTAACACAAAAGTGACTCTCCTTTTGCTCCCACAGCAAGGCAGAAGCCTGCACAAAAACTCCTTTCCACCAACCCGATGAGGTAGAGAACCTGAACTCCTTTTGCTTTCTCCTAAAGCAGGCAGAGAACCTCGACTCCTTTCGCTTCCTCCAGAAGCAGGCAGAGAACCTAAACTCCTTTTGCTTCTTCCTGAAGTAGGCAAAGAACCTTGATCTTCTTGCGTCCCACAGAAAACACTAACAAGATAAGAGACGAGGAACAAAGAAGATGACCCTGATCCTTGTTTGGAGCAACCTTTGTGAATCCCTCACAAACTTCCCCTCATAAGATCCTCTCTCTCTCTCACACACACAAGGTTTCTCTGAAAAGGAAAGTGGCAAAAGATTTTCTTTGTTGAAAGAGAAAGATCTTAAATAGGAGGGCTCAAAAATTGCCCTAAATATCAACTAGTCGTCAAAGATCATCTAGGACGATCGGTCGATCATCCTGTATGATTAGTTCAAAATCACATGTATCAGACTGGACGATCTGGTTCCTCTAGATGATTAGTAGACAATAGTTGTATAGATCATCCCATACGATTTGACGATCCTCTAGAACGATTAGTGTAAATCAAGAATTCTGTCTAGAAGACAGCTCTGGTCGTCTAGGGGAACTTATGCTCGACGATCTTAAAATGACTTGATCGTCCAGGATGATATGTCTATCGTCCTGTACAATTAGTTCAAAAAGTGCCAAAATCATCCAGTTCACAGCTCTGGATGTACAGGTCATAACATGCTGGACGATTTCAAAATGACTTGATCATTCGGGACGATATGGGTATTGTCCCGTATGATTAGTTCAAAAATAGGATTATCATCCTGCACATAGCTCTGGACGTACAGGTGATAGGTACTGGAGGGTCAGGATTTTTAACACATCATCCTGTACGATCCTGCGATTGTCTAGGATGATATGATCGAATTAATCAGACCTTAATTACTTTCCTTAATCACCAAACAAATTTAGGCATGATTATAATGGATCATCCAGGATGATACACGTATTGTCCGGGATAATTAGACCAAATCTCTAAAAATAAAAACTTGCCTAACTTTATCTGGCGGCTGAAAATTTCTGATTTAAGCCTATCATCCTGTACGATATTAGGATCATCCAGGATGATCAGCTTAATCAAACTGACCTAACATGATCATCCTAATTAGGGTTTCTATTTTCACTTGATCATCCAGGACGATATGAATATCGTCCAGGATGATATAAATAAAATTTTGAGACAGAAACTCTAACTCACTAAAACTCTCCCCCTGAGTGTGTGCGTGCAAGGTTACTTAGCGAGGGGATCAATTACATTACATTTGACTCAAGAAAGGGAAAAAATACATTTAAACACACGCTGACCCGATCTTGAGTTGGCTTGGATTGAATTTCATCTATTGTACCTGAATGATTAGTCAAGCAAAACAGAACACAAATATGTTTGTCATCATCAAAACTATACTTCTTGAATCCAGATTTGCAACAACAATTTACTTTGAGTGTAGGAAACCAGGTCATTTCTGAGCTGGTTTCCCCAACATAAAGACTCACCCAACCAAGGAAAAGGGTGAGGAGAAGTCAAAGTATAAGAAGGACAAGCTAAAAACACAAAGAGCTTTTTGGGCCGACTCTACTTCAGAATCATCAGAAAAAGAAGTAGAGGAGGAGGTAACGAATTTGTGTCTTATGACTAATGATAACCTTGATCAATCAGATCAAGATGAGGTTTGTCAACTCTCTTATGATGAACTGTTAGTTATTTCTGAAAAAATTCATGACTCGTATAGAAAGTTAAAAAAAATGCAGGCTAGTCTTAACACTAATTTTAATACTTTAAAAAAAGAGCATGCTGACTTGGATAGAGATCACATGTCCCTGCTTGATGAATTTGATACATTAAATAAGAAGCATGTTGAATTAACTATTGTACACAATTCATTGAAATCATCACATGTTGAACTAGAAAATGCATTTAAGGAATTAGAAGAATTTGCATTTCAACTAGATAATAATGAGCATACATTGAAACGAAAAGTATTAAGCTACGAAAATGCAACTGAATACTTAAGAGCAAATATTATAGCATTAGAAAATAATAAACCATTACCCTCACGTGTCCTATGGGACAACCCCTCTATATTGCATGCATCATAGAAACTTAGGAAGAGGCACCATCACCCACATAGGTTAGTGAACCCATTTCTCGGTGTTAGGTGTTACTTTTATGGCATGCTAGGTCACATAGCCCACACTTGCATAATTCACCATAGGACACATCTAGTGTAGAGACCTAAGCTGCATTCATCACAGCATGACATGCATATATCTCATTCATTCAAGCATAATTAAGAACCCAAACTCACTTGGGTTTCAAAAACTAATCTTTGATTGATATTATAGGGGTGCTCTCATAAAAGACCCAACGAGAGCATGTGGTACCTAGATAGTGGCTGCTCAAGACATATCACTGGAGACATGAAGCAGTTCATGGCACCGAAGGACAAGTCAGGAGGCAAGGTCACTTTAGGAGACAACAACACCAAGAAAGTGATGCGCTCAGATATCATTGGAAATTCTAAAAATTTTGTAATTGATAATGTTCTATTAGTTAATGGTTTAAAGCACAAGCTATTATGTATTAGTCAAGTGTACGATAAGGGTCTTGACATAAAGTTTCTTTCTAATAAATATATAATTAGCTTAAATGATAAACTTGTGTTAGAAGGAAAATAGATAAATAATGTCTATATGCTAGACCTCAATTGCATTAAAAATTCAAACCCTTTATGTTTAAAAATAACAGCTGATGACTCCTGGCTATGGCATAGGAGACTACGCCATGCTAGTATGAAAACACTTAGGAATATTAATCAAAAAGACCTAGTTAGAAGAATACATAAGTTTGACTTCACTAAGGACCACCTATGTGATGCCTGCCAACTAGGAAAATAAGTGAAATCATCATTTCATTCAAACAAGGATATCGACACCACTAGACCACTAGAAATTCTTCACATGGACCTATTTGGACCTGTTAGTATAGCAAGCCTAGGAGGGAAAACTTATGGATTTGTAATAGTGGATGACTACTGTAGATTTACTTGGGTAAGATTTTTAGCACATAAGAGTGAGTCATTTGAAGAGTTTAGAACCTTCTCCACTTGGATTCAAAGGAAATTAGGATGTGAAATCTCAATAATCCATAGTGATCACGGTGGAGAATTTGAGAATAATAGGTTTGAGTTGTTTTGTCAAGAGATAGGAATAGAACAGAACTTCTCTGCCCCCTGGACCCCTCAATAGAATGGAATAGCTAAAAGAAAGAATAGAACCTTGGTTGAAGCTGCTAGGGCAATGTTAGCTGAATACACTCTCCCTGGATATTTTTGGGCAGAAGCAGTGAATACTATTTGTTATGTCTTAAATAGGGTGAATGTTAGACCCAAACTTAATAAGAAACCCTATGAACTCCTTAAGGGTATGACACATAATCTTTCTCACTTACACATTTTGGATGCAAATATTTTACCTTAATTAATGCTAAGTCACCCATAGGAAAATTTAATCCTAAATTTGATGAAGGCATCTTCTTAAGCTATTCATTAGTAGGAAAAGCCTATAGAATCTTTAATAAGAGGACTGTTGTAGTAGAAGAGTCTATACATATGATATTTGATAAATATGATAAGACCTCTAAACCTAATCATGAAGAAAAAGAAGTCAAGGTGCCAAAAAAGATTGAGTAGAACCTCTAGAGCAATTGCCTAGAGATTTGAGATATTCTTCTAGTTATCGTAGAGAGTTAATCCTATGAAACCCATCTGAAGGTGTAAAAACTAGGCATGGACTTAGGAAGGAAGTTAGTTATTCTGCATTTATCTCTATGATTGAACCCACCAACATAGATTAAGCCTTAGGAGATGAATTATGAATTCTAGCAATGCAAGAAGAGCTAAACCAATTTGTTAGGAATGATATGTGGGAATTTGTCAAGAGATTTAAGGAATAAAGGGTGGTTGGAATAAAGTAGGTCTTTAAAAATAAGATGAATGACTCTAGAATAGTAGTGAGAAATAAGGCTAGATTAGTAGCTAAGGGGTATACCGAGATTGAGGGAATATATTTTGAGGAAACCTTTGCCCCAGTGGCTAGACTAGAAACCATAAGGGTACTCTTAACCTTTGCTTGCTTCAAGGGTTTTAAATTATATCAAATGAATATTAAGAGTGCTTTCCTAAATGGGGTAATCAAAGAAGATGTTTATGTTGAGAAACCCCCTGAATTTGAAAACTCACAATTTTCAAATCATGTATTTAAATTAAAAAAGGCATTATATGGGTTAAAGCAAGCACCTAGAGCCTAGTATGAAAGACTTAGCACATTCCTACTAGATAGAGGCTTTGTTAAGGGTAGTGTGGACACCACCCTCTTCTTAAAAAAGGTAGAAGATGAAATACTCATTGTTCAGATTTATGTAGATGACATCTTGTTTGGATCTTCAAAGAAAACATTATGCGATGAATTTTCAAAAATAATGTGACGCGTTCGGAATGAGCATGATGGGAGAACTTAATTACTTCCTTGGATTCAGTGTAAAATAGATGGAAGATAAAACATTCCTTAGCCAATCTAAGTAAATTAAGGATATTCTAAAAAAGTATGAAATGGATAATGTTAAGGCCATGAACACTCCCATGAGTTCTACCATTCAATTAGATAAAGATTCAAATGAAAAGTCCATAGATCAGAAGAAGTATAGGGGAATAATTAGATCACTTCTCTATTTAACTGCTAGCAGACCAGATATAATATTTAGTGTATGTCTCTACGCCTAATTTCATGCTTACCCAAAAGAATCTCAAATGACTGCTGTCAAGAGAATTCTTAGATATCTACTAGGCACCCCGAATACGAATTTAGTATCCTAGACATAGCACTACATTTGAAATCTTAGGGTATTCAAATTTTTATTTTGTAGGATGTATGGTAGATAAAAAAGCACCTCTGGTACCTATCAATTCATAAGACAATCCTTCGTTTCATAGTCCAGTAAAAAATAAAATTTGGTAGCCCTTTCAATAGCTAAAGCAGAATATATAGTAATAGGAAGTTGTGTTGCTCAAGTTTTGTGGTTAAAATAATAACTTTTAGATCTTGGACTATCTGTAGGAACCATCCCAATTATGTGTGACAACACTAATGTAATTTGTATATCCAAAAATCTAATTCAATGCTCATGCATAAAGCATATAGATATTATGCATCACTTCATAAGAGATCATGTAGCCAAGGGGGAGATCGAACTACACCATATAGCTACTAGAGATCAACTAGCTGATATATTCTCAAAACTATTAGCTTATGACACCTTTAGTACTGTGAGGATAAAACTGGTGTTATAGACGTTCATGCTTAATCAAAAAAAATATAAAAAAAATTTCTTTTTAAACTCATGTGTTTGTACTTGTTTTTGTGTTATCATTTTGTTAGAGAATTTAAAAAAAAAAAGAAAAAAAGGGGGTTTCCTGATCATCTCACACACATCCTAGTGACACCAAAACCTTAAACTTTTGCTTATATTATATTGTATGATACACAATCGTATTGTACAATCTTTATAAATGCACAAATTATAACCCTTAATTCCATCAACAGTTCAGATTTTCTTGCCGATATATACATCGTACTGTACGAACCACCACTCGTACTATACAATACACATTATTGATCATCATATTGTACGATTCCTCTCTTCGTACGGTATGATCCATGTGTCAAAATGGGTTGGGATGAATTTAAACTTGGCTGGTATGATCATAATTGCACATCGTACTGGATGAACACCTGTTCATACTATATGATACCTTTTATCAAAGGTCGTACTGACGACTCCTCGGGATGAATGAAATATCTTAAGATCGACCAGTATAATACCGATCGTACTGTATGATTTGACTGTTGTTTCCAAGAAGTCATCCAGATGAATTAATTCACCTTATCTTACTATATGAATCCCTATCGTACTGTATGATCATCCAGAAAATCTATAAATTAAAGGGGTTCCTTAGCTCAACTCACTCTTAACCTCTCTAAATCTCTCATCCCTTCAATATTTTTGTCCAATGGCTGGGGGAAACAAACATGGTAGACTGCTCGAACGGAGTTCTTCCTCCTCTCGGTAGTTTGACGACCGTTTTCTCTCCGCCGCTGATGAAAAAGCCTACAATAAGTTCAAAGAGGCAAAGATCACTCCTTCACGCATGCTAAACCAAGCCACCTTAAATTTTGAGGTTATGAACCTTTTTGCCTCCACCACTCTCCAGTTTCTTCTTACCCTGGCCTTTCCAATTTTACTCTGAACTCCTCTACAAATTTTTAGCAAATATTCAGATAGATTTTGAATGCACAACCTTGACCTCCTTGTATGCAAATGAAATGTCATCATTACTAAAGCTGATCTAGCTAAATACATTGGACTCTCTACTGAAGGACCTCGTCCCAAATCTCTACTCATAAATGACTTTAATTGGACCTCAATTAATATGGTGCTTAGGAATGTGCCCATAAACTAATATCTACCACTTGCCCAAACTCTTACTCAAAATGACTGCATTATCCAGCATATTCTTTGAACATCCATTATACCAAAAGCTGGAGATCGCATACATATTATCCCGCTTCTGTCTGTGCTCACTTACTTAATCATGTTAGCTACCAAATTTGATGTAGCCTAAATGATCTTAGACTACATGCATAACCAGTCTGCTATTCGATATCCTAGTGCCAGGCATAAATAGAATATTACCTTAGGACATATCATAGGATACATCCTCAACGCTAAATATCAACCCGGCTATCCTATTCCACCGGATAATCTTCCTATCTTTTATATAGATGCCTCATTTTGTATTCTTTTCCATCGGGGGCAAGAGCACGCTAATCCAAATTTTGATGAAGAAGGGAAAGCTACTCTTGCAGAAGGACCTCCACCACCATTGATATCACTTTTAAAACCACCTGGACCTAGATACTCTCAGGATGATATTATTCAGCAACTTGATTGACTGAAAACTTGGTTGGACTACCATATTGACCTATAACAATGATAGCACGAAGATGATATGTGATGGTTTGGTGAATGATTCGCCTTAATAGATCATTAATTTGCGCCCATCCATCAGTACTATCAGCCACCACCACCACCACCGCCACCTAATCAGGATCCCGACTACTAGTTGCTTCTGCTTATTTTTCGTGTATTTCTTTTTCTTGTATTACTTTACTTCCTTATTTTATGTGTACTCCTCTTTTGGTGATGTCAAAAGGGCAAGAAGTTCTATGTTATGTTCTTTCCAAGCTCTATATTCTCATTATTTATATGCTATATTATTTTTTAAGCTACGTATGTTTTTCATGTGTGTTATTTTTAATCTCATTATATTTTGTTTATATTTTTGAAAAATTAAAAAATTAAAAAGAATTTTTGTTTATAAATCCTTTCATCTTTTAAAATCCATCATCTAGTGAGGGGGAGCTAAGAAAGAAATAATATTTACATTGTCTATCAGATAATATAATTTGACATCATCAAAAAGGGAGAGATTGTTAATAGATTGAAGAAAAGTGGATATACGAGTTTTCCAAAAATCAAAAGGTATGGTATCAAATAATGGCGATCGTGTAATTGAATAACCTTCAGCAGTATTACAATTACCAAAGTTAGCCATGGATCAAATTCAAAAGTTTTAAAACTTAATTTTTGAATCCCACTCTGATACCACTTGAAAGTTCAATAGGGATGTTAAGCCCTGATGAACTAGTCCTGAGGCTAACCAGGAGGAGGGGTGAATTAGTTATTTAAAAAATTTGTGAGCAATAGGAAAGATCTTTTTAATAATTTGCAGCAGAAATAAGTAAACACAGAGATGAAAAGATCAACCACAGATTTCACCCAAGCAAATAATAACAGAAAAGTAAAGTGCATAAAATAATCAAACAGAGCACATAAAATTTTATAGTGGTTTGATTAACTTGACCTACGTCCACTCCCCAGAGCCTCCCCTCTGGGTATTGCACTAACACAAAAGTGACTCTCCTTCTGCTCCCACAACAAGGCGGAGAAGCCTGTACAAAACTCCTTTCCACCAACCTGGTGAGGCAGAGAACCTGAACTCCTTTCGTTTTCTCTTAAAACAGGCAGAGAATCTGGACTCCTTTCACTTTCTCCTAAAGCAAGCAGAGAACTTGAATTCCTTTCGCTTCCTCCTGAAGAGGGTAGAGAACCCAGATCTTCTTACGAATGATCCACAGAAAATACCGACAAGATGAGAGATGATGAATGGAGAAGGCGACTCTGATCCTTGCTTGGAGAAACCTTTATGAATCCCTCATAAACTCCCCCTCACAAGATCCTCTCTCTCTCCCAAACTCTCTCTCTCTCTCTCTAAGGTTTCTCTGGAAAGGAAAGTGGCAAAAGATTTTTCTTGTTGGAAGAAAAAGATCTTTTATAGGAGGGCTCAAAATTTTCCCTAAATCTCAACTGGTCGGCCAATATCATCCAAGACGATTACTAGATCGTCCTATACGATCAGTTCAAAATCACATGTATCAACCTGGACGATCTGGTTTTTCTGAACGATTAGTAGAAAAAAGTTGTTTAGATCATCCCGTATGATTCTGCGATTGTCCGGGACGATTAGTGTAAATCAGGAATTTCATCCAGAGGACCGCTCTGGTCGTCCAGGCGAACTTATACTGGATGATCTCAAAATGTCTTAATCGTCCAAGATCATATATATATCGTCCTGTACGATTAGTTCAAAAAGTGCCAAAATCGTCCGGTTCACAGCTCTGGACGTACAGGTTAAAAAATACTGGACGATTTTAAAATGACTTGATCGTCCGGGATGATATGGGTATCATCCGGGATGATATGGGTATCGTCCCGTATGATTAATTTAAAATCAGGAATATCGTCTTATACACAGCTCTGGACGTACATGTGATAGGCACTGGACAGTCATAATTTTTAACACATTGTCCCGTACGATCCTGCGATCATCCAGGATGATAAGATCGAATCAATCAGACCTTAATTACTTTTCTTATTCACCAGACTAATTTAGGCATGATTATAATGGATCGTCCAGGACAATCAGATCAAATCTCTTAAAATAAAACTTGCCTAACTTGATCTGGTAGCTAAGAATTTCTAATTTTAGCCTATCATCCTGTATGATATTAGGATCGTCTAGGACGATCAGCTTAATCAAACTAACTTAACATGATTATCCTAATTAGGGTTTCTATTTTTACTGGATCATCCAAGATGATGTGAATATCATCCGGGACGATCAGAACAAAAATTGAACAGAAACTCTAATTCACTAAAACTCTCCCCCTGAGTGTGTGTGTGCAAGGTTACTTAGCTAGGGGATCAGTTACATAGCATTTGACTCAATAAAGATGAAAATAGTACATTGGACCTAAATTTCAAAACAGACTGACTCGATCTTGGACTGGCTTGAACTTGTAATTGATGTTGCGTATCTAAAAGATAAAATAGGAAAACAGAAATGGAAATGTTTGTTATCATCAAAATCATAACCCTTAAAACCAGATTCGTAACAATCTCCCCCTTTTTTATGATGGCAAACATTGATGCAGTAGTTTCAAATAAAACATACAGGAGTACTCAACGCACACATGAAGGAAAGATATCATTTCAAATTTCACTAAACATAAAATACAATAAGGAAATAAACTCCAAAATAAGAGCAATACAAGAAACAACTAGAACAGTATAAGAAACTACTAGTCACTCAAAACACGAACTCCCCCTTTTGACATCACAAAAAGGAGGAAGAATAGATAACACAATACAAACAGAAAAAAAAAACACACAAAATAAAAGAAAAGAAAAATAGAGTAGCTAAAGCATAGCAAAAGAAAGCAAGGATTAAAAAACAACGATTTTTTTTTAATCGATCCGCTCCAGTAAATCAAAATTTTCCCTTGATTTTGAATCCAAAAACCAATAAGAAAATCATCAATGGCGCTGAAAATCTAGAAAAGTTAGAAAATTAACTTTCGTAACTCCCACCTTGGACTCCTTACAAGTGCAAATTCCTTTCAAAATAAAAATCCACTTCAGAAGAAAAGAAATTAGATTCAAAAAGAGATCTTTTTAAGTCTCGTTCCAGAAAAATATCTGATATAATAGCATTACAATGTAAGGAATCAGAAATCATGATTTTTCATCTAGAGCTTTTGAAAATATTAAGTGGTGCATGGATTTCACCAAGACATTTAAAGATTAGAAAGGGAAGAAAGCTTATTTCTTTATGGGCTCATTTTGTGCCTCTTTTTCAATTTGTTTGGTGCTTTGCGCATCTTTTGATTTTTGATACACTTTGTGTATTTTTCAATTTTGTGACATTACACATCTTTTTAGCTTTGAGCTTATTTTGTGCCTGTTTTCATTTTGGCTCTCTTTGCACATTTTTGTAAGCTTGCTTCCTTTCATAATTATTAAAAAGACTCAGCTGTAAAATTACCTTCCAGACATAAGAGACGATAAAACTCACTCTCCACAATAAGGAAGAGTAATTCACAAAATAAAAATAGTACATCACAAGATAAGTGCAGTCACTTGATTAAGAAAAATATGACACTGATTCAAAGCTTTGAAAATACTATTCATATGAGGTAGATTACTGTAGGAAGATAAAATATATCTCTATTTCAAAAACTAACTTTTTAATTTTGAAAAAGATTTTTATCCAAGAGAAATAATACACCATTAAAGGGAGTTAGAAGAAAAGAAATAATCATCAATGTTTTTACCATTTAACAGATTCAGAAGAGCCAATCACTGCTTACAAGCTTCCAAATAGAAACAAGGCAAAACTCTCCGTCAGAAATCCAGTTTATTAGTAGTAGTGAGCTGTGATCAGATTTTGAAAGGAATAACATAGTAAATAAAAAAAAGTAGGAAATTACATCAAAATGAATACTCGCATCAAACTAATAACAAGACTAAAATGAAAATCAGCAAAAAAATAAAAACCAAAAGGAAATAGATAATCAAATCAAACAACTAACTAACAGAAATAGAATGAAAAATAGACAAATCAAAAATTAGTAGTCATCAGAATCAAGCATTTATATCAATCACACCTAATCAGGTCCTCAAAATGCTGAATGAGTCAAAGGCCAGTGGTTTAGTAAATATGTCAGCCAGCTGATTTTTAGTTGCTACATGATGTAGCATAATATCCTCTTTTATAACATGGTCCCTAATGAAGTGATGCCTTATATCAATGTGTTTGGTTCTAGAATGTTGGATTGGATTCTTAGAAATACAGATGGCACTAGTATTATCACACAGAACAGAAACTATGCCCACAGGTAATCCTAAATCCAAAACTTGTTGCTTCAACCAAAGGACTTGGGTCACACAACTTCCTAAGGCAATGTATTCAGCTTCAGCAGGGAAAAGTGCGACTGAGTTCTATTTTCTACTGAACCAGGAGACTAACGACTATCCTATGAATTGACAAGTTCCAGATGTACTTTTTCTATCCACCCTACACCCTGTAAAGTCAGAATCAGAATATCCAATAATCTCAAAAGAGGTGTTGTGCCTAGAGTACCAGATTCCTAGGTTTGGGGTCCCTAAACGCTATCTAAGAATTCTCTTAATAGCAGTCAGGTGGGACTCTTTAGGATCAGCTTGAAACCTAGCACAAAGACAAATACTAAACATAATATCATGTTGGCTAATAGTCAGGTAAAGCAGTGATCCAATTATTCCTCTATACTTCTTCTGATCAATAGATTTTTCACTTGAATCCTTATCTAACTGAACAGAGGAGCTCATGGGAGTGTTGATTGGCTTAGCTTTGTCCATTTCATATTTCTTCAAAATGTCCTTAGTGTATTTAGATTGATTGAGAAAGGTTCCATCATCCAGTTTCCTTATGCTAAACACCAAAAAGTAGGATAATTCTCTCATCATACTCATCTCAAACTCTTTACTCATTATTTTAGAAAAATCATCACATAAACTTTTATCATAAGATCCAAAAAGTATATCATCAACATAGATCTGGATAATGAGTAAATCATCCCCTATTCTCCTCAGAAAAAGGGTGGTGTCTACGCTCCCCTTAACAAACTCTCTTTCTAACTGGAATATGCTAAGCCTCTCATACCATGCTCTAAGTGCCTGTTTCAATCCATATAAGGCCTTTTTTATTTTGTAAACATGATTTGGATATTGAGAACTCTCAAACCTGGGGGTTATTCTACAAAAATATTCTCTTTTATTACCCCATTTAAAAAGGCACTCTTGACATCCATTTGAAACAGCTTAAATCCCTTATAACAGGCAAAGGCTAGTAGCACCCTAATGGCTTCCAATCTAGCTACAGGGGAAAATGTCTCATCAAAATAAATCCCTTCAATTTGATTGTACCCCTTAGCCACCAATCTTATATTATTCCTAACCACCACACCAGAATCATTCATTTTATTCTTAAAGACCCACTTGGTTCCCACTATACTTTGATTCCTAGGTCTTTCTACTAACTCCCAAACATCGTTCCTTACAAATTGATTCAATTCCTCTTGCATAGCTAAGATCCAAAACTCATCAGAAAGGGCTTGATTGATGTTGGTAGGTTTAGTCATTGAGATAAAGGCAGAGTGGTTTACTTCCTTCCTAAGTCCATGCATAGTCCTAACACCTTCAGAAGGGTCTCCTAAGATCAGTTCTTTAGGATGACTCGAAGAATACTCCAATCTCTAAGTATAGTGTTTTGAGGTTCTACCCTTTTCTCCAGATTTGCATTTTCAACCCCTTGGGTAATCTCCCCTACTTCTTCTTCTTCCTCAACTCTAGTCTCCTTAGGAGCAAATTCATAAAACACCACATGAGTTGTCTCTTCCACCACCAAAGCCCTCTAATAAAACACCCTAAAGGATTTTCTCCCACTAGAATAGCCTAAGAACACTCCTTCATCAGATTTGGGGTTAAATTTTCCTAAGGATGACTTCCCATTATTCAGAATGAAAACCTTATGGCCAATGACATGAAGGTGGGACATGTTTGGAGTTCTACCCTTAATGATCTCATAAGGTGTCTTGTTCAGATTGGATCTAACATTCACCCTATTCAGTACATAGCATACAATGTTCACCGCTTCAGCCTAAAAGTATTTTAGAAGTGAATACTCAGCAAGCATGGCTCTATCAGCTTCCACTAAGGTTCTGTTCTTCCTTTCAGCTACCTCGTTCTGTTGAGGGGTCCTAGGAGTTGAAATATTGTGACTAATCCCTTGCTCCTCACAAAATATTCCAAACTTCACATTTTCAAACTCTCCACCATGATCACTATGAATATTCTGAAAGTTCGATAGGGATGTTAAGCCCTAGTAAACTAGTCCCGAGGCTAACCAAGAGGGGGGGTGAATTGGTTATTTAAAAATTTCACGACAACAATGAAAAAAAAAATTGATACTTAGCAGCGGAAACAATTAAACAAGAATGAAAAGATCAATCTCAGATATTTACCCACGCAGTTAATATCAAAAAGTAAAGTGCAGAATTGAATCAGAAAAGCAAACCAGATTTTCTAGTGGTTCGGTCAACTTGACCTACGTCCACTCCCCGAAGCCTCCCCTCTGGGTATTGCACTAAACAAAAAGTGTCTCTCCTTTTGCTCCCACAGCAAGGCGGAGAAGCCTATACAAGACCTCCTTTTCACCACACGGTGGGGCAGAGAACCCGACCTCCTTTTGCTTCCTCCTGAAGCAGGCAGAGAACCTTCAAACTCCTTTTTCTTTCACCTGAAGCGGGTAGAGAACCCCTGATCTTCTTGCGAACGATCCTCCCACGACGAACACCAACTAGATGAAAGACGACGAGCGGAGAAGACGACTCTGATCCGTGCTTGGAGCAACCTTAGTGAATCTCTCACTAACTCCCCCTCACAAGATCCTCTCTCTCTCCCAAACTCTCTCTCTCTCTAGGGTTTCTCTGGAAAGGAAGGTGGGAAAAGATTTTTCTTGTTTCAAGAAAAAGTTCTTTTATAGGAGGGCTTAAAATTTGCCCTAAATCTCAACTGGTCTGCCAAGATCGTCTAGGATGATCGATAGATCGTCCTGTATGATCAGTTCAAAATTAGCTGTTTCAGCCTGGATGATCTGGCTCTTCTGGACGATCAGTAGAAAAAATTGTTCATATCGTCCCGTACGATCCTGTGATCGTCCGGGACGATTAGTGCAAATCGAGGAATATCATCCAGAAGACAGTTCGGGTCGTCCAAAGAAACTTGTGTTGGACGACCAAAAAATGACTTGATTGTCCAGGACGATATGGGTATCGTCCTGTACGATTAGTTCAAAAAGTGACCAAATCGTCCTGTACATAGTTCTGGACGTACAGCTGAAATGCACTAGACGATCTTGATCGTCCGGGACGATCCTGCGATCGTCCAGGATGATATGATCGTATCAATCAAAAATAAATTACTTTACTTAATTACCAGATTAAATAGGCATGATTGTACTGCATCGTCTGGGACGATCAGACCAAATAACTTAAAATAAAAACTTTCCTAACTTGATCTGGCGGCTGAGAATTTCTGATTTGAGCATATCGTCCCGTACGATCCAAAGATCGTCCAGGATGATCTGCTTAATCAGACCCTCTTAACTTAGTCGCCCTAATTAGGGTTTCAATTTTTACATGATCGTCCAGGAAGATGTGAATATCGTCCAGGACGATTTGAATAAAAACTGAACAGAAACTCTAATTCACTCAAGCTCTCCCCCTGAGTGTGTGTGTGCAAGGTTACTTAGCTAGGGGATCAGTTACATTACAATTGACTCAATAAAATGAAAAATAGTACATTGGACACACTTGGACCCGATCTTGAGTTGGCTTGATTTGCTCGTGATCTTTTGTGCCTGAAACAGGTTAGCCAAGAAAAACACAATATAACCATGTTTGTCATCATCAAAATCGTATTTGCAACATATTCAAGATCTCACAATCTAACTTCCACTGAATCCAAGTGGAGAAGGACTTAAATTCATCAAATGACCCAGATTTATGTGACAGAAATTTAATCCAAGTGAACCTCGAGTAATCATCAAAAATTACAAAATCATAGACTTTACCCCCTAAGCTGGCAGTGCTAATGGGTCCAAAGAGATCCATTTGAAGGACTTCTAAAGGTCTAGAGGTGCTGATGTCCTCAATGGAGTGAAACGAGGACTAGACTTGCTTCCCTAATTGACAGGCATCATATAGGTGGTCCTTAGTGAACTTAAGCTTCGGGACACCTCTAACTAAGTCCTTTTGGGTGACTCTCCTAAGGGTTTTCATACTGGCATGATATAATCTCCTGTGCCATAACCAAGACTCATCAGCAGTAGTTTTTAAGCAAATTGAATTATCAGCTTTAAAGTAACTTATATCGAGCATGTAGACATTATTGATCCTTTGTCCCTACAAAATAATTTTATCATTTAAGCTTAAAATGTAGTAAGTGGGCAGGAATTTGATGTTGTATCCTTTGTCACAGAGTTGACTGATGCTCAGCAGGTTGTGTTTCAATCCATCTACAAGCAAAACAATGTCAATCATAAAATTCTTTGAATCACCAATTATACCTGCTCCTACCACCCTCCTGGTGGTGTTGTCTCCAAGTGTAGCCTTGCCTCCAGCCCTGGCCTCCAACGAAATGAACTGATTAACATCTTTAGTCATGTGTCTTGAATATTCGCTGTCCAGGTACCACATACTCTCACGAGGTCTTGTGTGATAGCACACCTATAAAATCATCAAATTTTAAATTTAGCAACCCAAACAGGTTTGGGTTCCTTCTTATAAAAAGAAGAATGCAATGCATGTGTGTTGTGCTGTGAAACAGCTAATTTGGGCCTCCACGCCCAATGTGTACTACGATGAATAGTGTAGGTGTGGGAGATGTGTCCTAACATGCCACAAAAAAAACATCTAACACCTGGAAAAGGGTTAACTAATCTGCGTGGGTGATAGTGCCTCTTCCAAGATTTGTATGAAATATGCTTTGATGATTTTGAAACAGATTCTTCAAAAGGTGGAGGTGCATAAAAATGTGCAAAAGTAGGAGGTGTTTCATTTTTCTAAAAAGTAGTAATTTTTACTCTAAAAAATTCATTCTCCTTGTTAAAACTTCCAATTTCAAATTTCAGTGCTCCATTACTACTCTCCACTTCACATGTCATGTTGTCTAATTCTTTAAAAGCTATTTTTAAATCAATATGCAAGGTTCTCAATGAATCATGGCCAGTAATCAGATCAGAATATATTTTGTTCAATTCATCAAATTCATCAAGTAAAGACATGTGATTGCTATCAAGTGTAGAATGATCTTTAACTACAGAATCATGCTCTTTTTGCAAGGTTAAGAAATCCAATTTCAGGCTATCATGTAATTTCTTAAGTTTCCTATACGATGCATAAATTCTTTCAGACACTTCAAATAATTGATCATAAGTAAGCTCGCATACCTCTTCCTAGTCAGACTGACCAGGATGATCATTTGCCATCAAACACAAGTTAGTTTCCTCCTCTTCAGCTTCAGCCTCAGAGGAGTCAGATGCAGAATCTGCCTAGAATGCCATTTGAATCCGCTTCTTATCCTTCCTGAATTTGGGTTTCTCCTCACCCATTTCCTTACTTGGGTGAGCTTTAAGTGTAGGACAATCGACCTTAATGTGTCCAGGCTTCCTGATTCAAAACAAACAGTATCAGATGAACCTTTAAAACTTTTACTGGACTTACCCTTATTCCACTTCTGAAAGTTCTTATATTTCTTCCATAGAAACTTTTTGAATTACCTAGTGATTAAGGCAACATCATCGCTATCAGACCCAGAAGAATCAGTGTCAGTATTATTGGCCTTCAGTGCCATAGTTTTCTCCTTCTTCTTCTCACCTGCACAAGCTGTCTTTGGTTCACACCTTGCTTGTAAGCAATGAGTGACCCAAGTAATTTATCAATAGAATAATTGTTCAAATCTTTTGATTCAGTAATTGCAGTTATCTTAGCATCAAACGAAGAAGGCAAACATCTCAAAATCTTGTTCAGTTTTTTATGGTTTGTAAGTTCTCTTCCTAAAGCATATAAAGAAGTGATAATTTGAGTGAACCTCGTATACATTTTAGAAATATATTCAGTAGGTTTCATGCAAAAAAGTTCATAGTCATGAAGCAATATGTTTAACCTAAACTGTTTGACTTTAGTTGTACCTTCATAAGTGATGCACAATCTATCTCAAATTTCTTTACCAGTTGTACAGGTAGAAACATGCATGTAATCCTCAGATTTTAAGGCACAGAAAAAATGGTTTAAACATTTGGCATTCAGTTGGGTTAAGTCACGATCATCAAAAGTCCATTCAGTAAAAGGCAGTTCAGTTTTAACATTGTTAATCATTCTAAAAGGTGGTTCATAGTCATCTTTAACAAGCATCCACATGCGATAATCTATAGATTGAAGAAAAGTGAACATGCGAGTTTTTCAAAAATTAAAATGTATATTATCAAACAATGGCGGTCATGTAATTGAATAACCTTCAGTAGTATTATGATTACCAAAGTTAGCCATGGATCAAATTCAAAAGTTTTTAAACTTAATTTTTGAATCCCGCTCTGATACCACTTGAAAGCTCGATAGGGATGTTAAGCCCAGATGAACTAGTCCCGAGGCTAACTAAGAGGGGGGGTGAATTGGTTATTTAAAAAATTCATGAGCAACAGGAAAGATCTTTTCAATAATTTACAGCGGAAATAAGTAAACACAGAGATGAAAACATCAACCACAGATTTCACCCAAGAAGATAATAACAGAAAAGTAAAGCACAAAAAATAATTAGAAAGAGCAAACTAAATTTTATAGTGGTTCGATCAACTTTACCTATATCCACTCCCTAGAGCCTCCCCTCCGGGTATTGCACTAACACAAAAGTGACTCTCCTTCTGCTCCCACAGCAAAGCGGAGAAGCCTGTACAAAACTCCTTTCCACCAACCTGGTGAGGCAGAGAACCAGACCTCCTTTTGCTTCCTGCTTAAGCAGATAGAGAACCCAGACTCCTTTTGCTTCCTCCTGAAGCAGGCAGAGAACCTGAATTCCTTTTGCTTCGTCCTGAAGCGGGTAGAGAACCCGAATCTTCTTGCGAACGATCCTCCCACAAAAAACACCGACAAGATGAAAGATGATGAACGGAGAAGACGACTCGTATCCTTACTTGGAGCAACCTTTGTGAATCCCTCACAAACTCCCCCTCACAAGATCCTCTCTCTCTCCCAAACTCTCTATCTAGGGTTTCTTTAAAAAGGAAAGTGGAAAAAGATTTTTTTTGTTAGAAGAAAAAGATCTTTTATAGGAGGGCTCAAAATTTACCCTAAATCTCAACTAGTCGGCCAATATCATCCAAGACGATCGCTAGATCGTCTTGTATGAGCAGTTCAAAATCACATGTATCAGCCTGGATGATCTGGTTCTTCTGGATGATTAGTAGAAAAAAGTTATTCAGATCATTCCGTATGATTCTGCGATGGTCCGGAATGATTAGTGTAAATCAAGAATTTCATCTAGAAGACCGCCCTGATCTTCTAGGGGAACTTGTGCTGGACGATCTCAGAATGACTTGATCGTCCAGGATGAAATGTATATCATCCTATACAATTAGTTCAAAAAGTGCCAAAATCGTCCGATTTACAGCTCTAGACGTACATGTCAAAACATACTGGAAGATTTCAAAATGACTTGATAGTCCGGGACAATATGGGTATCGTCCCGTATGATTAGATCAAAATCGGGAATATCATCCTGCACACAGCTCTAGACGTACATGTGATAGGTACTGGACAATTATAATTTTTAACACATCGTCTCGTATGATCCTATGATCATCCAGCATAATATGATCGAATCAATCAGACCTTAATTACTTTCTTTAATCACCAGACTAATTTAGGCATGATTGTAATGGATCATCCAGGATGATACACGTATCATCTTGGATGATCAGATCAAATCTCTTAAAATAAAACTTGCCTAACTTGATCTGGCGGCTAAGAATTTCTGATTTTATCCTATCATCCTGTATGATATTAGGATCGTCCAAGATGATCAGCTTAATCAAACCAACTTAACATGATTGTCCTAATTAGGGTTTCTATTTTTACTAGATCATCCAGGATGATGTGAATATCGTCCGGGACGATCAGAACAAAAATTGAACAAAAACTCTAATTCACTAAAACTCTCACCCTGAGTGTGTGTGCAATGTTACTTAGCTAGGGGATCAGTTACATAGCATTTGACTCAATAAAGATGAAAATAGTACATTGGACCTAAATATTAAAACAGACTGACTCGATCTTAGACTGGCTTGAACTTGCAATTGATCATGTGTATCTGAAAGATTAAACAGGCAACCAGAAATAGAAATATTTACTATCATCAAAATCGTAACCCTTAAAACCAGATTCGCAACAGTGATAATTGAAGGAACTCTTGAGAGGGAGCTTTTGAAAAAGTCCAGGGTTTTTGAGAGGAAGGAGAAGGTGAGCTTAAGCGTGAGGGAGAAGGAGTGTGAGGGGATCACACAGTTACTACCAGCTAGCTGCACGCTTGCTCCTCCCTAAAAGTTCGATAGGGATGTTAAGCCCTAGTGAACTAGTCCCGAGGCTAACCAAGAGGGGGGTGAATTGGTTATTTAAAAATTTCACAAAAACAATGAAAAATCTTTTCGATACTTAGCAGAAGAAATAATTAAACAAGAATGAAAAGATCAATCTCAGATATTCACCCACGCAGTTAATATCAAAAAGTAAAGTGCAGAACTGAATCAGAAAAGCAAACCAGATTTTATTATGGTTCGGTCAACTTGACTTACGTCTACTCCCCGGAGCCTCCCCTCAGGGTATTGCACTAAACAAAAAGTGTCTCTCCTTTTGCTCCCACAGCAAGGCGGAGAAGCTTGTACAAGACCTTCTTTTCACCACACGGTGGGGCAGAGAGGCCGACCTCCTTTTGCTTCCTCCTGAAGCAGGCAGAGAACCTTCGAACTCCTTTTGCTTCCACCTGAAGCTGGCAGAGAACCCCGGATCTTCTTGCAAACGATCCTCCCACGACGAACACCAACTAGACGAAAGACGACGAGCGGAGAAGATGACTCTGATCCGTGCTTGGAGCAACCTTAGTGAATCCCTCACTAACTCCCCCTCACAAGATCTTCTATCTCTCTCCCAAACTCTCTCTCTCTCTCTAGGGTTTCTCTGGAAAGGAAGGTGGCAAAAGATTTTTCTTGTTTCAAGAAAAACTTCTTTTATAGGAGGGCTTAAAATTTGCCCTAAATCTCAACTGGTCGGCCAAGATCATCCAGGACGATCGGTATATCATCCTGTACGATCAGTTCAAATTCAGCTGTTTTAGCCTGGACGATCTGGCTCTTCTGGATGATCAGTAGAAAAAATTGCTCATATCGTCCCGTACGATCCTGCGATTGTCCGGGATGATTAGTGCAAATCGAGGAATATCATCCAGAAGACAGTTCAGGTTGTCCAGAGAAACTTGTGCTGGACGACCAAAATATGACTTGATCCTCCAGGACGATAGGGACATCGTCCTGTACGATTAGTTCAAAAAGTGCCCAAATCATCCTGAACACAGTTCGGGACGTACAGCCGAAATGCACTAGACGATCCTGATCGTCCGGGACGATCCTGCGATCGTCCAGGATGATATGATCGTATCAATCAAAAATAAATTACTTTCCTTAATTACCAGATTAATTTAGGCATGATTGTACAGAATCATCCAGGATGATATACGTATCATCCGGGACGATCAGACCAAATAACTTAAAATAAAAACTTGCCTAACTTGATCTAGCAGCTAAGAATTTCTGATTTGATCATATCGTCCAGTACGATCCAAAGATCATCCAGGTCGATCTGCTTAATCAGACTCACTTAACTTGGCTGCCCTAATTAGGGTTTCTATTTTTACTGGATCGTCCAGGATGATGTGAATATCGTCCAGGACGATCTGAACAAAAAATTAACAGAAACTCTAATTCACTCAAGCTCACCCCCTGAGTGTGTGTGTGCAAGGTCACTTAGCTCAGGGATCAGTTACATTACAATTGACTCAATAAAAAGAAAAATCATACATTTGACACACTTGGACCCGATCTTGAGTTGGCTTGATTTGCTCGTGATCTTTTATGCCTGAAACGGGTTAGCCAAGCAAAACACACTGGAAACATGTTTGTCATCATCAAAACCAGATTTGCAACACTCCCGTGGCCTTGATGAGTCTTGTGGAAGCTCTCTAGGGAGAAAGGCTTCTAGGTCAACATCTTTGAGGTTCTCTACCTTTTCCAAGAGGGAGAAAAAGGAGAAGGTCCACTGCCATCATTAGGAGGGTGACATAGCGTATGATACTCCGCCACATCGAGGAAGGTGAAAGTGAGTTTTGTAAAGACTTCTCCGCCTTATTGTGGGAGCTAAAGGAGAGTCAACTTTTAATAGTGCAACTCTCGGAGTGGAGGACTCCGAGGAGTGGACATAGGTTAAGTTACCGAACCACTATAAAAATTTCTGGTGTGCTTTTTTTGTTTTCTATATTTTACTTTTCTTGTATTTATTTTTTGTGTTAATTTCTTGGTAAAAAATCTGATTTTAAATTTTTTATGAGATTTAAAATTGTATCACCACTATTATAATTGTGAATGAATCATTAGCTTCTACATTTAAATAGTTAAGTTTTTATTTTTTAAAAAAATTTTGAAAAATCTTTCAAAAACTAGAACTCGTGTTTAGGATTTATTTTTAAAATACCAATTCACCCCCCCCCCCCCCCCTCTTGGCACGTCTCATACTTTCATTTAACGGTTCCTCTTACCCTAAATTTTTTACCGTGAATAAAATTGCTTTAATTCCTAAGAAAGAATCTATTATTTATTGTGTTGATTTAGACCTATTAGTTTATGCTCCTTTCTTAATAAATTAAATTCTAAAATCATGATGGGGAGATTGGCTTTAATTCTCCCTAAAACTATTTCTATTGGATAAATTGGTCTTATAAAGGGTCGTGGTACTTTTTATAATGTACTTTTGGCTCAAGAGCTTATTCATGAAATTAACTTTCATAGAAAAGGTGATAATTTTATTCTCAAACTTGTTATCACTAAAGCTTTTGATAACTTCAATTAGACTATTCTTTATTGTATATTAGAGTGGTTTTGCTTTAATTATTTTTTTATTAATCTTATTAAAAATAGCTTTGAGAATTGCTTCTTTTTTATTATCAGTAATGGTAAAAGTCAAGGCTTCTTTCATTCCTCTCAAGGGTTGAGGTAGGGTGATCCGATCTCCCCGGCTCATTTTATTATTACTGTGGATTTTTTATCTAGAGGTCTTGACAATCTTTATAAGTAACATCCGAATTTTCATTATATCACTAATGGCGGCTTTCTAATTTATCACTTGACTTTTGCTAATGCTTTTATTATTTTCTATAATACTTCTCAAAAGATATTGAAAAACATTTTTAAATACCTTTTAAATATCCAGTCTATTAGTGGTTTGAACTTGAGTAAGGAGAAAAGTTGCCTTATTTATGGTAAGTCTGTTACTCAAACAAGAATTAATGCTATTCATAGTAAGTTTGGTTTTTAACCTCAAAAACTTCCTATTAAGTACTTGGGCACTCCTATGTTTAAAGGTAAGAAGAGGCCTCATCTTTTTGAGGATATTTTTGAAAGTTCGTTAGGGCTATTAAGCCCTTATGAACTAGTCTTGAGGCTAACCAACAGGGGGGGTGAATTAGTTCTTTCAAAAATTCTTGAACAAAAAGAAAAATCCTTTTAAATCTTTTTGAATATTTTAAACACAAACATTTTAAGAGGAGGTAGAAAACAAAATCAAAGATTTTTAATATAAAACAAATCAAAGAAATATACAGAAATCAAAGTGCAGAAAAGTAAATGAAAAGAGCACACCAGATTTATAGTGGTTCGGTCAACTTAACCTACGTCCACTCCTAGGAGCCTCCCCTCCAAGTATTATAGTAAAACTATAGTGACTCTCCTTTTGCTCCTACAGCAAGGTGGAGAAGCCCTTACAAAATCTTTTCACTGACGCCGATGAGGCAGAGAACCTCGACTCCTTTTGCTTCCTCTTGAAGCAGGCAGAGAACCCAAACTCCTTTTACTTCCTTTTGAAGCAGGTAGAGAACATCAACTCCTTTTGCCTCCTCCTGAAGCAGGCAGAGAACCTCGATCTCGCGCTGATGAGGACCTCCCTATAGCCACCAAGGAGCCAAGAATGATGATTGGAGAAGATGACTTGAATCCTTTCTTGGAGCAACCTTTGTGAACCCCTTACAAACTCCCCCTCACAAGATTCTCTCTCTCTCTCTCCCTCTCTCCTTCTCCTTCTATAAGCTCTTTTTGATCAAGATGATGGACAAAAGAGTTTTTACATCAACTCTAAATGAGCTTAAATAGGAGGGCTCAAAAAGTGCCCTAAATTTTAACTTGCCGCCAAAGATCATCCTGTATGATCAGTACAAAACATAGCCTTTAAGCAAGGCCGATTATCATTATTTGGACAATCAAAAGAAATAATTTCAACATATCATCCAGGATGATCCAACGATCATCCGGGATAATTAGTTCAATTTGAGTGGCAATCGATAAATCATCCAAGCAAATGTTCGGGACATCCAGGATGATATCCTGGACGATCATAAGAAAATAAGGTTTTTCATCCGGGATGATTAAACAATCGTCCAGGATGATCATTTCATTTTGAGTAGAAATTCACAAATCATCCTGCCAATAGTTTGGGATGTCCACGATGATAACCTGGATGATTAGAAGAAAATCATGGTTTTCATCTTGGACGATTAGAGATCATCCCATGAAATATAAAAGATCATCCGAGACGATCAAGACGATCGTCCTGTATGATGTGATTGATCAATTTAACTATAATTAGTCTCCTAACCAAGAGATTATTTTAGGCATGATTATAATGAATCATCCATGACAATCAGGATCATCTTATACGATTAGTTCAAAATATACAAAATAAAATATTGCCTAAAATGTGATTGGTGGTTGATTTCTGAATTTAAACATATCATCTAGGATGATGGGAGGATCGTCCAAGATGATCTACCTAATCAGTTTTACTTAACCCAGATGTCCTAATTAGGGTTTCTATTTTTAACTGATCATCCTGTAGGATATGATCAAAAACTAGAAAACTCCCTGACTTACCAAAATTCTCACCTGAGTGTGTGTGTGCAAAGTTACTTAGCATCAGGATCCACCTTATTACATTTGACTAAAGAAAAGCAAAAATTGTTGGAATTTAAAATTACAGACTGACTCAGTCCTAATCTATCTAGTCTTGAGCTGGCTTGAATTGCAATTGATCTTATGAACATGAAAAGTTAGTAGGCAGAACAACTAAAATAGATGTGCAATGGTGACAAGAATGTTTGTTATCATCAAAATTATAATGCTTGAATTAAGATTTGCAATAAGTTTTATTTCCATTAAAAAGAAGTTGTCCTCTTGGGCTTATAACTTTCTTTCTTTTGGGGGGAGACTTGTTTTAATCCAAAAGTGTGCTTTATTCTTTACCTATTTGCATTTTTTATATGATTTAACCTATTACTTCTAATTGCTTGCTTATGGAACGTATGATTAACAAGTTTTTATGAGGGACCAAGACTAATTCTTCCTCTATTCATTTGGCCTCCTGGAAAAATTGACCTGGTGTTTTGGATGAAGGGAGGCTTGGTTGTAAAAGCATGAAGGATATGGATCTTGCCTTTTCCTATAAGTTTTGGTACTTGTTTAGAGCCAACAAAAGCTTATGGGCTAATTTTATGTTAAAGAAATATTGCATTGGTAAACATCCTCAGATTTATCATTAGAAAAAGAATGACTCCTTCATTTGGAAAAGACTTTGTTCTATTAAATGGGAGGCTGAGAACTTCATACAATGGGGTATTGGGGAAGGTAAGATTTTTTTTAGCAGGATAACTGGAAGGGTATGTTTGTTATTAACACTTATTTAAATTCTCATTCTAGTGCTTCTGTCAAGGTCAATAACTTCTTTATTGGTAATAGATGGAATATTGAGAAGCTGAAAGACATTATTCATGATAATCTTATATAGAAAGTTTTGGAGATTCCTCTCCAAATTGACACTGCCAATTGTATCTTATTTAAATTGTCTAACTCTAGTAACTTTGTTCTTAAGAAGGTTTAGGAAGTTATTAGACCTATTAACAGAAAATTTGGTTTATATTCTTGTATTTGGCATAAAAGCATCCCTTTATTTTATTCCATTTTGGTTTGGATAATATTAAAGTCCCTGCCTGTTGATGCTTTATTGTTAGAAAAGAGGTTTTTTATCCATTCCAAATGTCAATGTTGCTTTCACTATAAAACTTTAAATCAAGCTTTTCTTACTGGTTATATTGCTGCTAAAGTCTGGAGGTATTTTGATGATACCTTTGATAGTAATTTTTTTAGCAATTCTAATGGCATTATCTCTGTCTTGCAAGCTTGGTTTCTTCCTATGCATGGTCACATTAGAAACCTTGTGCCTATTCTTATTTTTTCATTTTTATAGTCTAAAGGAAATTATTCTAAGCATAATGCTATTAAGATGAATTCTAATCATATTATATCTAAGGTTAAGATAAGATTCAACACCTTTATACTATTAACCTCATCACTTCTCATAATTTTAAGAATTACTATTATATTTCATCTAAAATTGGCCTCAAGTTAGATGGTATCAAAGAGAATGGTAATTCCAGAATTATCAAGTAGCTTAAACCTGAGATGCCTTATTTTAAACTCAACACTAATGGCCATATTAACAATAATTTGGCTAGTTGTGGTGGTATCGTTAGGGATCATATGGGCAATGTGCTATGTGTCTTTTGGGGTCCGTTATCTATTTGTTCTGCTATTACTATTGAATTAAATGCTCTTAACTATGGTCTTAACCTCTGTTATGGTATGGATATTAGGCATGTTTAGGTTAAGTTTGATGCTATATTGGTTTTACATTTTATTCAAAATGATAATTCTTGCAACCCTGAGAACTTTTACCTGATTAGAAGCATTAAATGCCTTCTTAGCTTATTTAATGTTCATACGTCTCATATTTATCATGAGGGTAACTGCTGTGCTAACTGGTTAGCTAAGTATGGTTGTAACCTTCATGCTTTCATTGGTTTCCCTGGATCTAATTTACCCAAGTTATTATGTGGGATTACTATTTTAGATAAAGTTGGCCTACCTTATTTCATGAATTAATTTTTTTTTATGTTGTCTTTATGCCTTTTTTGGGTGTGGGGGTCTGGTTAGTGTTGCCTCTTGCAGAGCTGGCTTATTCCTCTTTTCTTGCATGTTCATGTCTTGCATTATTGTGTTTCTTCTTCCATTTGTAGTGAGAAATTATGGTGTGTTGGAATTTGGTTCCCTTTCCTCATGGCTTTATACATTTCTGACTTTTTTGGGGGTCCCTACTTGGCATTATGTTGCTATTGCGATAGGCTTCGGTGGTTGGTCATGTTTTCTCTAATGGACTGGTGCGAGCTCTCTTATTTATTTAAGGGGGATTGCTCTCATTTTTATTCGTATCTCTTATTTTATTCGTAAGGGTTATAATTTAGCTTTAGTTCTCTCTTGCTTTCTTAACTCTACTTTTTGGGTTTTGAATTATCTTATTGGCTTCTTGGATGGTTTTCTACTTTTAGATTTGTTGGATATTCTTAGAGCTAATTACTACTACATATTATCATGGATGATTGTGCCAAGCTGTTGGAATGTTTGGAATAAATTTTTGGATAGCATTTATGTCTATTCCCCTATTGAGATGAGCAATTTTTGGCTTTATGTTTATTGTGCTAGTGTTTGTAAGTGGCTCAGAAATTAAATTTATGCTGCAAATGATTTCTTACCTTTGTATGCCTATTGGTTTATCCTAGGGATTATGTATTATTCTATGCCCGGGGGAACCAACAGATGTACATGGGTCCATTTATCCTCTTATGTGCAGGTTTGTATACATTTAACTATTTTCTTATTCACTATAGTTGTTATTCTATGCTTTATCATTTCTCTTTGCATCTCTTCTATTATGCAAGTTTTCTAGTCTGGTTCATTCTTTTTCAGGGCTTTTTTTTTTTGGGAAGAAAGATTGGGCTGATTTCTTACAATTGAATCTTCATTTTTGGGTGCTGGCACGTGGCCAACCTAGCATATTTTTAGGTGTTTTTGTACTAGTGCTTAGAGGGGACCTTAGGCTCATAAGTTTTATTTTGGCTTTTTTTATAGCTCTCCAAAGTAGTAGAGAGCTAAAGGTCCACCGTAAGAACTTTGTAATCTTTTTTTTATATTAACGAGTAAGCCCATTTGTGGGTCTTTAGTAATTCATAATAAATCCAAAATAAGTTAGGAAAACACAGTAAAATGAAATAAATCATAAATTCAATATACTTTCAATGGAAAATAAAAGCCCCTTCATAAAGTTTAAAAATAAAAAATAATAATTTTTTTTAAGAAAAATAAATAAATAAAAAAATTAAAATTATAAATAAATTTCAAAATAGTCTCAAACTCTTATAATCATTCTTAGAGATCACTCATGACCTTTAGTGATAATTTAAAGTGATTTGGAATTGACTGGGTTCAAAAATCTAAAGTCACCTAATTACTTGAATTATTAATTCAATTAATTGGCCTAGTTTTATAAAAATTATAAATAAACAAATAAAAATCAGAAAAATATAAAATAAATTGCCTTCAACTCTAAATTAAATATAGATTAATTAAAAATTTGAAATGTCTAGAAGTTTAAATAAAAATAAAAAATTTAAGTTTGGTCAACTCAATTAATAAGAAATAAAAATAAATAAAAAATAGGCAAACAAACAAATTAAAAGTTTTAAATAAATAAAATAAATATAAAAATTAAATCAATGATATAAATAAAGAAAACATAAAAAATAAATGAAATAAAAATGAGTAAATCAAATATAAATCATTTAAATAAAATAATTTTAAATATTAAAAAAATTCACTAATAAAGAAAATTCAAATTAAAATTTTGAAATTCAAAGATTAATTAAATAAATAAATTAAAATCAGAGAGTAAACAATAAAGATTAAAATGAAGTAAAATTTATAAATATAAATCACAAAATGAATTAAATAAATGAAATAAAAGAGAATGACTTAATAAACAACTTAAATAAAACAAAGGACTCTATGCGTTGGATTTGATCATTCAGGGAGAATGAAATCTATTACAATTATCAGCCTACAATCTTTCAATTAAGAGCTTCAAGTCTTTGAAATGATTAATTGACAAGATTCTTAAAAACCTAGCTCATTAATACACTTAAGAAAATAAAGGTCTCTATACATTGGATTTGATCCGTTAGAGGAAATCAAATGCATTATAAATATATAGCTAGGACTTGATAATCTATAACTGCTGGCACTTAAAAATTATTGAAGGTTATGTTCTTTAAAACTTAAAATAAATAATTGAAATCCTTAAAATATATTCTTTAAATAAATCATAAAATTTAAAAATATTAGAACTAAAATAAAATAAAACCTTTTTGACCTTAAATAAATTAAAATAAAATTGTAGATAACTTTAAACAAAAAAAAACATAGAACATATCCATACCCCACTACATTTTACACATACTCTAGATGGTTTGTTAGGACAACTGACTCTAGGTTAGGCTAGGTTGGTCATTTATTTTGGATTATTTGGAGTACCCTGCCTAAAGGGTATTCATATTTTTAGTGTGTTTTAGCTCTGGATGTCATGATTATTATTCCAGTTGGTGTGCCTTAGACTCTATAGATCACATTAGGATCTTAGGGGGTGTTATACTTTATACACCTGCATTACACTTCTATGTTCTTTATATATTGCTCTTTTATTTTCCTGCAAAAATTAGAATGTACCTAAGTGCATATGTAAATGTAAACTTGTAAATGTAAAGTTGTAGACTTTTGGTAGAGATTAATTGAGTTGTAAATTATAAAGAGTTATAAAAACAACTAAAGATGATTTCTTATATCCATTTAAAAGTTCCAAAAGAAAATTATTCTTCTTCATTTAAAGATCATTATCGATTGGAATCTTATAAATGATCCAAGAGCTAGAAGATTTAAGGACTAAAGTAAGCAATCATATTTAAATTTACATTACATAAGAGTAGGAATCCAAGCTTATTGTGATGAGCCTGACCATCTTTACTTTATAGTAGACCATGGGTAGTACTTATATTACAAATGAACAAAGTTTTATTTTTACATTACTTTCATATATCATTATATTTCACTATTTAGATATATTTACATGTTAAAGAGTTATGATTAAAGTTTTTTGAGTTAAATCCCCTTGATTCATGAGGTATAGAGTCATCTTCTCTTATATTCATAAGGCATTGGTTGGCACATAGGATGTTAGCTAGCAGTTCATTCTAGGTAGATGTAAGTCTACATTATACACCCCTCAATTTCTCTTGTCCCCCAGAGGTTTATCCAATAATCTAAAATCTAAAGGAAAAAAAATCAAAATCTAAAGTCCAACTCTTTTCTTTGGTTCTTTTAAACCCAAACCTTTTCTTAAATCTTTGTGAATTTAAAAAGTCTAGTATGCTCTTTAATCAAGAGTTATCTCAAGAATTTTCTTGAGCTGCAGTTAAATATAGAGGCTTACCCTATAGGGATCCTAAAACCCAATAAAAAATAAATCCTATCATAATTCTCTAAGGTAAGGAAAGAATCCTATGAATGCAGACTTTACTTTATACATTAGTTAGTTTCATATTCAAAATGATAGATAAATGTTTATTTTATCTTTCAAGATGAATTTAATATACCTTATGTTGTATTTGAATATGGAAATAAAACATATTTCTATTTTTGAATTTAGAGTTGAACATCAATTTCTCTTTTGAGGTAATATATGTTATGCTATGCATATTTGAATAAAGAAACATTAAAACAAAAATTCGTGTGGGCTCATAAAATTTATTTGTAATGACTTCTCTATCTTGAGAAGTCTCCCTCCTTTTAAACCCAACATAATAGAGATGCCTCACCGCTAGCCTTTTGACTAGACCAAGAGTCTTCTTCTATGAATTTATAGATCTCTTTCATGCAAGAGACCTCACTCTACCAAAATAGAGGAAAGAAGGTCATATAGTGGGAAGAATAATATTTGTGCACCACAATCTCTTGGGTACAGTTCCAAGACATCCCTCACAATATCTCTAAAATCTCCCACCTTCTATAAGTAACAATAGAATGATTCTCTCTGAGAATTCCCTCTTTATACCCTCTTAGATCACCCAGCACTGCTCTAGTCTTGATACTGCTCCTAATAATTATAGATAAAAGAAAGCTTAAGAAGCCCTTCAGATCATATCCAAGGACTCTAAAAGAGTATTTATATTAAAAGCTTAATCAAATCATAAAAATCCATATTTGATTAATTCCATGATCAGATCCTATAGTCTGATCTATGGAATATACAATTCATCCTAAACAAATTTGTCAACTTATGAAACTAGATCATTATGTTTGAATGAGGTTCATTTGAACAAGATCTCTATTTTTTAGACAATATGATGAGGATTATATAGTATGATATACATAAGGTTAGCAACTCAGAGCATTGGATCGACCAATTTGAATGAAGTTTGGTTAGTCCAGCTCTTTATTTGTTTGTACTATAAAATTAGGATCTTATAGAACAAAATAAATTATGATTTGTTCCCTTGATTTTAGGTTCCAAAATAGGTCAATTATATTACACAATTTTAAGTTTCATAATGTATAAAGATGTTTGTCAAGTACAAATAATTCAAAATTTGAATTTACCTTTTTTACAAAATTTTAGGATATTAATGGTTTGAAATTGAAAAGCTGATAGTATAATATGATCTATATCATACAATATGATTAGTTATAAAAAATTTTAATATTAAATTATCATTTATATCGTATAGTACAAAGTAAATCATATATTATGATTAACTTAGAAAATTAAAATTTTTTATTAACACTGCCTTATTTTATGTCACCCATTATGTGTGTGTGAGATTGTTCAACCCACTTTATGTCTATTATATAGAAAGGCTAAAAAAAAATAAAAAGATAAAAATTATAAGTTAATATACTTTTAATTCTTAGTCTTCTTAATGTTGATATATTTTCTTCATTATTAAATTTTGTTTGCTTCATCAAGTCCTCTTCTTGAATCCATCACCTTTGTGTAATATGAGTATAAAAACTATATTCATGCACACATAATTAAAACTATGATTAGAATGACTAATAATATTTCTAATTATCAAAACCCTAGTATACATCAAGCTCAAGGGGTTCAATATTTACTTTATTCTTATAGCATAATTTTGGTGAGTACTAATTGAATCATAAAACTTTCAATATACTATTTTTAATAAAATAAGTAAATGGGTATTCAAATTCATTAAGACATACTTAGCCAATAAACTTATATATTGTAAGAAGGGGGGTGGGGGGTTAACTTTGGATGCCTAATGTAGCATTTGGAAGTGGTTTAATCATTAGGGAAAGGGAAAAAGCTCATGATATCAAGCCATGAAGGTTCCATGTGGACTAACCATAAGAGTCTACATCATTTTGTATTCTGTAAGTTTTGTCTTTTGTGTTTATGTAATTTCATGTATTTGGTGTTGTAAGTGTTATGTGGACTTCATATTATTGTATGTTTTATTACTATTCATCATTGTATTATGTCTAAGTCATATTCAAGGTATCAAGGACTAGCCATGGTAGAGTATGAGTGTGCATAGAGGTGGTTTAGGTAGAGTCCAAGTGGGCCACAAGCATGGATCAAGGGGTCAGTGCATCCTTCCTCTCCCCTTTCCTTGTTGTTTTAAGTTTTAATGAATAGGTGTGTCTCTTCATTAGAATTTACATGTATAATAATTTTTTTGGATTGAAATGAAGTGGTTATTATTGTTCTTACACATTTTGGAATGAACTTCAAAGGGCAAGAAGGCTTAGTAGCTAGCTATTCCAAGGACGTTGGGCTATTTTCTTGGATTCCCTACATTGCTGAGTAGATTTTTAAATTTATGCACTTTCTTTTTTACTGCAAGTCTTTATCATTGAGTTCTAGTATGTGTAATCCATCATAAAAACATACAAAACCATATAATCTCTCTTAATGCCAAATCTAATCCAACTTATTAGACCTAGCCAAGAAATCCATCTTTACTAAGATAGTCTTGTTCCTTTTGTCAGTTGACCAACCAAAAATCATAATATTCCACCAAAATCTTCATATCATATAATATATCCCATACTTCAACAATTCTAAATTTATTTGGGGTTATTCTAATCAAATAATTGGAGAAGAAATCAGCCAAAGTTCTCAATTTTTGTTGTTGTTTATATCATATAACAATTTTAGCCACATATAAAATCATACAAAAATACTAAGACTTTGAAAAGAAAAATCTAAACACTTCTAGAACATCTAGGTAGTTTCCTTGACCATTTCAAATTAAAATAATTAAATTACACAAATTATACAGGAAATCACAATTAAGTTTCTACCATTTGTATATTATGAATTAATTGGTAGAAATTGCACTTTCATTCTCTAGACAAATTATAGAACTTATGACCTACCTCCAAATTTCATCTACCTTTAAAGTAACTCCTCTATAAAAATTGATCTTAACTTTTATAATTATATTAGAAGAGACACCTTAGATCCATGAATTTATCACAAAAGTGATATAAGGCTTCTCCATTATACTCCATCATCATCATTTTGGTATGAAAGCTTTGGTGACTTGTGGACATCATTTGCATTGGAAAGAGGTGGACACCAAGTAAGTGAGAAGTTCAAAGAGGTCTTTACAAATTATAGAATTGGAGATCCTCAAGAGATATTCTTTGTTCTTTAGCCTTTCTAAAATTCCTTCTGTGTTATTTTATTTTCCAATGATAATTCATTTCAAAGATTACATGTTTGATGCAATCCTATCAAGTGGCTCAAGAATGCACATTAGTTTCCTCCACATATTGCCATAGCCATCTAACCATAAACTTATCAAACCCTAATTGAATACATTGGATAAAAATCTGTGAGACAGGGCTCCACTAAATTATTTAAAACCTCACCTTGGTTCTTACTAACAAAAGAAAACCTTTCTTAAATAACTTAGGATTTTATCCTAATCCTAATTTAGTTGTTTTATACTAGTTTTCTTCTAATTGTGGTTTACATGTTATGTGATGGATTTAAAATAAATTTCAAAATCATTTTCTTCCATTTTACCTAAATAAAAAAGCATTTCATATTTAAAAATGACAAAAAATACACGTATTATAAAAGTCATATTTAGCTTTCATTATTGCATCATGCCACCAAAGTTAATCAAAATCAAATAAACATTACCAATAGGACAACTAATAAGTTAACCATTAAAATTGATGAAAATTTTTACAAACATAAAGTGGTCATTTTGAACTTAACAAAATAAATTTAAAACTTCAGTGTAAGGGTACAAACTCCTTTAGTTTCATGAAGACCTATAGAAATTGAAATAATAGGTGAAGACTGTATAGGAAATCATGGGGAACACATACAACCTAAAGAAAACCTTTTAGGAATCCCCGTAGGAATCATGAAATAGTAGTTGAACCCTAAAAAAATGTTAAGGTAGATGCCCCTACCCTTGGTGGAGTCCATGACCCCTAACAGATTTCTTGACTAGCTTATCCAAATGGATGAGTTCTTAAATTGGTATCAAATGGATGATTGTCAAAGAACCACTTTTGATAAGATGAAGCCTATAGGCCATGCCAAAATATATTGAATTAATGTTTTAGTCAAGGAAGAAGGTTAGGGAGACACCAACTTACTTGGGTTGAAATAAAAGAGATGTTAAGGGCTATATAGTATCCTAGAAGCCATGATACGAAGTTACATGAATTGTTGATGACTCTTAGGCAAGGTAATTTGCAAGTGGTTGAATACATGAACTTATCTTAGGATTTAATTACTCTGACCAATTTCATAGATAAAGAGTGTCAATTAACCAACAAATTCACTGTTGGCCTTAGAAGTGAAATCAAATATGAGGTTGAGTTATAGGACCTTCAAACCCTAGAAGATTCCTATTATTTAGATTTAGTTCTAGAGAAGCATTAGATGGTAACATCTTCATCTAAAACTAAGGGTCCAAATTAATCCCTTCTATCATTCTCATGTTCTAACCAGAGGTTTACTTCTATACCTACACCCTACTCATCTAGTGACCAGCCTAATAGGAGTACACCTGAATCATCCTTTATAACTAAGGACATAATATGCTTCAATTGTCATAAGAAAGGCCATATATAACATCAACATAATTATCCCATCTAATTCCAAGTCTAATCCTACCTACTAGACCCAACCAAGAAATTTATCTTTGATAGACTGACTAATCATATTCCTCTTATTGGTTAATCAACCAAACACCATAAAATTTCACAAAATTTTTAATATTATTAACACACATCCCATACTTCAATAACCATAAATTTATTTAGGGTTATTCTAACCAAGTCTCTACAGAAGAAATTAACCCTTGTTCTTAATTTTGTTTGTTATTTCAATCCCATAATTATTTTAGTCACATAAAAATCATAAAAAATACTAAAACTCCACAAAAAAATAATATATAAAAACTTTTAAATCACATATAAGAAGTTTTGTTGACCATTTTTAATGGAAATTGTTGAATTTTACTCACTATATAGGAAATCACAACTAATTCCTTAACATTATCTGGTCTACATAGAACTTGCCTATATATGTTTCGGAGCACACTTAGACTACTTAAACCTATCCTAACCTTACCAAATATTTTAAATATATGCTAAATAACAACCCCTTAAAATCAATCCCAAGTTTATTGGATTTGAATATCTATAAAGGTATATTCAATTAGAGGAAGTTAGATTTGCATTCTATGGACAAATTATAGAGCTTGTGGCCTAACAAACTTCATCCACCTTCAAAGTAGCACCTCTACAAAAATTGATCATAAATCTTATTATTATATTATAAGTGTCCACCCACGTCATCCAATTGAACATATCAGTGATCAAAGGCCCCACCATCTAGCCCCATTGTCATCAATGCTAAATATTGATAATAATATTTTGGTACTTGTTACTCTATTATCACTTTATAAAGTCTTAGAAAGTTCAAACCTAAGGATAATTAATTTAATTATGTTTAAATTAGAAAATCAATGTTATTTCCATTAAGAGTAAATAAGTTTGAAACTCTTACAAACCTAAATTAATAAAGACTTATTAAACTCGGTTAGAATTTATAATTGAACTTAGAAGTTTAAGTTAGAAGGGATATTAAATATTAAGATATTAAGGGTTATATAAAATTTATTATTAATAATTTATTCATAATTTTAAATCTATATAATTATTATTATTTATTAAGCTTAAATTTGAAAGATAATAAGCTAACAAAATAAGGCAAGATATTAATGTGCATCCAAATTACTTGAGGACAAGTAAAGAGTTAGGTTTGGGTAAAAAAGTTGAGTCAAATTTTTTTTTCCATTTTTTTAGTAAAAAACTATTAAAGTTTTATTGTTTATGTAAGAATTTTCCTAAGAATTTAAGGTGTATAAGAACTATTAGAACAGTGTAGTGCCAACATTCCAACACCACAGCGCCACAAGGGGATGAATATTATCCTAAAAATAGAAAGGATAGTGTCGCAACACCAATGTGTCAATTCCACAATATTATGGAGTGTCACAAAGAGCATAATTATAGTGGAGTGCCACATTGCCAAACAAACAGTGCTGTAGCGATCTAGTAGTGCCTTCTCCCATGGAGAATTAATGTCACAAACATTGCTAGAGCCAAAAGATGACAGAGAGGTTGGTGCCACGGTGTTATAAGATCAGCATCGCAACATTACAGAATGAGTTACACCCCATGCACCAAAAATGCTTTAGGCTTTGCCAAAGTAGTTAGATAGTTTTTTTTTTAAAACTAATTATAAATAAGGTGTCAAAATTGTGATGAGGGTATTTTTTTGCCTCTTTTTTAGTATGTTTTAGTGAGTGAGCTTAAGATTATAATTCTAATTTTGATTATTATAAATATAACTGGTGTGTGCTAATAATTTTATCTAAGATTAGTAGTAAACTCAATTTCTTCAAGTTAGGTTTAAAATAATGCATCAAGTTTAAATATTCTAATGAAGTTCATATATGACTCAACTGAAGCTAGTGGCCTAATTTGTTTTATTGAACCCAACCACCACCACAAGATCAAACATCAAGTGTAAAATATCTTCTTTATTTTTTGAGTAAAAAAAATACTATATTTTAAGGTGTTGGAGATATTAAAATTACTAACACACAATCATAATAAATAAAATTAAATATTAACTCAATCAAAAGATAAAATTATTAGAAAATCTAGAAATAATCGTATAGTAAAATATTTTATAATATTGTATGAATATTTTTTATTGTATTTTCAAATCTATTCAAACTAATTGATTAGTTAAGGGATAACTAATTAATAAAAAATAATCTTATGCTTGTATTATATGATATAAATTGTACATTAGGATATACCATAACTCAGAATAAATCAACTTTATGAACTTTCTATTTGATGACATTCAAAAACTAAACTAATCATATTGTCTGATACATATCATACAATATGATATATTTCATAATTTAATTAATTATCTTGTCCTCTTAATTGAATTGATAATTTTATTAGAATTTGAATTGATCATATTGTATGATCATGATTAAGTAATACAATTAGCCAATAATTTGAATTTTAAGGTATAGTTATTACCTCCTTAGCAGCAAATGTCTTTGCTAGGCATCCAACCAAAGGACACTTTGACAACATAGTGGTCAATGGGACATCGTCAGAACTTTAGGAGAGCACTACTTTCCCTAGACTTTCAAGAGTTAACATTTTAGCACCCACCTCCTTCATGGTTGGTGCCCTAATTATCAGCATGGTATATGGTGGAACAACTTTGGGTTTCACTTTCACCATCTTTGAAGGGGTTGTGGCAACAAACTCTACCTATCTTGAGGATTCGCCTCAACAACCCTCACTTGGTGAGGACTTGGAGAACTTTTTTGCTTCTTCCTCCTTAAACTTGCGAATGACAACCCTACTCACAAGCTTAAAACTGGACTCGCTAAGTCAGTTGGGTCCATCTCCATTTTTTCAAATAAGTCTAAATTAGTAAGGCACCATCAGCGCTTCCACACAGCTACATGGAAGGAACATATTATTAGAAAGTCAAGGGCTCCATCCTTTGGACTTGGCTGACTCTTAGCTCGCAGTTATTATAACTGGAAGAAACTCACCCTTCACATCTAACAATCTGAGAATTATACATATAAATTCATCGGCACATCCAAAAGACTTGACTCATCAACTCACAAGCTCGCTCAAGAGATTGCCTCATTCACCCTAAATGACTCACCCATGAGACTTGCTCTAGGACTGAGTATTGAGCCAAATATGAAGAGTCATCTAACCACTTATTAGACCTAGACACATGTTATTCATGATCCACAATGGGCCATAAATTATGATGTACTTTTTACTTTTTGTGATGGGGCTTTTTCTATAGCTCTCGAATCATATTAAGACTTCGTTTGGGATGTCTTTCTTATTGATTCTTAAAATAGCTTTTTAGTATAAAAATTTTAATTTTTGTGCTAAAAAGCTACTTTAAGAAGCAGTAAAAAAGTCGTCCCAAACGAAGTCTAATTAGGCATGAAAATGCACATTTTCAATCTTTTGGAGCATTACTAATCAATTTGAATATTTTTATGATATGCCTTAGTGTGTTCCTAATTTCCCTAATATTTTTCTCTCTTTTCATACTCACCTCAAAGTCTCAAGATCTTATCTTTTGAGATTTCATGCTAGCAAGATCATATATCATTTATGAATATTTTTTAATTCAATATATTCATAAATAATTATTGATAAAAAATAAAAAAATTAAACAACTAATTTCATGTAAAGTTTATCTTTTCCACCGGTCAAGGCCCGAGATTGCGTGGCAGGCAAATAGCTGCTCCACGGGCAACCGCAGCGGAGGTTAAAGCTTTATTGAAATGCTTTTCTTATTATTTCCTTAGCACAATTGTTTTTTTACTAAAAAACTGAGAACAAAAAAAGCCGTGGAAACCTAAATTTCTCGCATGCGGAGCACGCTGCTATAGTCCTACGTGCACGTGCGTCCAAAACAAACCAGCACTCGCGGCAACCGTTGCCCTTTCGAGACCAAGAGGGCCCGATATGGCTTTCGCCTCTTCCCGTTATCTTCTTTCCAACTATTGTGCCCCTTTCTCTCCTCTCTTTTATTCTTCCCCATTCAACCTTAACCTTAGTCCCGCTCCACTTCTCGCCCTGGCCGTAAACCCTTAAATTCGGAATTTACCGAGCGGCGGGATTTAAGGTGTGCGCAAAAACCGTTTGGCAGGATTTAGCGTAAATCCCGCTTAAATCCGGCTGTAAATCCAATACCAAACAGCCCCTTAACATCTCCCGTATTCGCTTCTCTTAGCCATTCATGCATTGCCCCTGCGATGCTCTCGCTGCGGGATTTGGTCTCCTGCGGCTCCACCGTAGAATGCCCCTGCAAATTGGGTAGTGAATGTTCCGGTGGAATCGTCTGGCTTAGCCGCTGGAGGCGGCGGAGGAGATTACTCCTCGGTTTTCTATCCGGTGATGCTTACATAAGGAATTGGAGATGCTTGTTAGTGTGCAGGAAAGCTTGGAATTCGAGCTTCAGTTTTGCCCATCCCGTGCTCTTAAGCTCGGCGAGGAGGAGCGCCAGGACAAAGAGGCTGTTGGTCGCCAAGAAATACTCCGAAGAGGTTGGCGGCGCTGGTGGCTACCGGCAGGATGCAGCGGTAGTTGGCTCCGAGCTTGTGCAGATGGATTCGGCCAATTTTACGAGTTATCCGGAGGATCCTCTGGTCAACAAGCTGAGATCGCAGCTTGGGGTCATCCATCCAATCCCTTCGCCTCCCATCAATAGAAATATTGTGGGTTTCTTTGTGCTATTCTTTTTCATCGGGGTTTTGTTTGATAAGCTGTGGACCTCAAGGAGGTCGAGTAAATCGGCTCGGGAGTCTCGAGCAGGGACGTGGCCGCAGGTGCCGACCAGCTTCTCCATGTTTCTTGAGAAGGATCTACAGAGGAAAGAATCTGTGGAGTGGGTTAATATGGTGCTGGGAAAGCTGTGGAAAGTTTATCAGCCTGGTATTGAGAATTGGATCATGGGTCTTCTTCAGCCCGTCATTGATAATCTCCGGAAGCCTGGGTATGTGCAGAGGGTGGAGATTAAACAGTTTTCACTTGGCGATGAGCCTTTGTCGGTTAGGAATGTGGAGCGGAGGACTTCTAGGCGTGTCAATGATTTGCAGTAAGATTTTGTCGTGTTTATGAGCATTTCATTCAACCATGTCCTTTTATTTCTGCTGAACTCAGTTTCATGATTGGTGGTTAATTGTTGCACCACGACACCTAGACTCTATTCTTCCCTTAGACAATATTAGTTACATGCTAGCTTCACTCATTACTATTTGATCTAAATTTGTAAGTGACTCCAGTACCTTGCTAACAAAATGAAAGTACAATGCACATATAATTGATTGAATCTGTTATGTTCATCCTCTAATACTCTATTTTTTGATTTGAGTTGAGTTTCAATATTACAAGAAATGCTATTTTTTAATAATAAAATTTGATTTATATTGCAAAGTTTAACAAGCTATAAATAGAATAAACTTTGTAGCTTATAAATTTCTAATTACATAGTGTAACTTCGAATGAAGTGCGTCGTTTGCTTTTGGTTGACGAGTAGTTTTGACTCTTAATCAAATTCATTTTGTTTTTTAGATGAATAGTCCTACACATTAGGCTGAATACACTGGCTAATTAGATTTAGGCTACTTGAACACGACAATGAATTCACTATTCTCCATTGTAGCTTATATTTGATTTTGAATTATATCTATTTACCTTTTAACCATTTATGAACCTACTTCGTGGTATGCAATGAGGTTGAATAAACCCGACTTAGATGAAAAGATCTAACTATTTTCTTGCAAGACCTTGCCTCTTAATAAAACCTCATGGAATCTTTGTTTTTAAACGCCATCATAATTATTAGCTATGTATTTTTGGATTGCAGTTTCTTTTTGTCAATTATTAAATCGAAGAATGAGAAGCTTGTTTCCTTTGTGCCTCAAAATAAAGTTCTAGTATTAAACAACAATCTTGCTTGTCAAAAGTGACAATGGTAGAAAGTGGAAGTCACACTTTCATATATTCATGTGGGTTGAAATATAAATTATTCTTCTATTTCTTTGAAATATTAAAATTCACTAAATTTAAATTATTCTTCTATTGCTTTGAAATAGTAAAATTCACTAAGTTTAAAGTTTAGCATGATTAAAAGTTCATTCAAAAGAAATAAAGTGAATGGTGTGGGAAAATGATGATGAACTCTATATAGATTCAATGGTTCCATCATCTTGGGTTGTCATGGACCCTAGTCTATTTAGTTGATAGAGGTAGTTGATTTTACTTGACCGAAAAATCCTTGTCGACAACTATGAGTGTCTTCATCCAATGGCATCTTGTAGATCTTAGGTGAATGTTTTTTTACTCAAGATTTTTTTAGCCGTTGAGGAATTTGTGGGCTTGGTCACATAAACGTTGGCCTTCCAATGACTCAGTTAGGTGAATAAATATATGCTAATAAAGGTAGAGGTATACCTAAAAAAACTTGGTTAAAAATTATTAGCAATGACCTTTGTTAATTAGATTTAAATGTAACTTTAACTTTTAGTAGGAGACAATAGAGAACAAAAGATTTATGTAGCTGACCCCATGTAGTGAGATAAAGGTTTAATGTTGTTGTTGTTATTGTTGAAGAATTTATGGGTTCTAGATTTGATCATAATTTAATAATATTTTTTTTATAGTAAAATCACATGGTCAAAAGATCTCGATCATAATCGTTTACCTATGGTGTCATTTGAAGGCAAGACCACCGATTAGATGTTATGTGGAACATTATTACTATATTTGAGAATGAATCATAGCGATATGCTCGAGAAGAGATCGACTTTTTGTGAGTTGAGATTATTCGTAAGTTTATCTTTCTCAACAAATAGTTGTAGAGAGCGTATGACTTTTGCTTTTACTTTGTGGGCAGTAGATTTTGCTTGAATAAATTTGCATTGCATGAATTTATTTGATATTTTAATATTTTTGCTTGAATTAAGCATAAAATAGTTTGCATAAGGATTTGAGAGCATTTTTGAAAGTAAGGTCCATAAGATTGATATTTGCTTTCAACATAGCTACCAATCAGGCATTTAAATTATTTTTCTATAACTTGAACTATGTCAACTCTTCCCGGTTGTTAACAAAAGATCAGGTTCAAGTATTAACTTTGCAGGCTATCATACAAGTGTTGAACTTGTGCGTTTGCATTTTGTAATGCATATTCTTTGTAGAAGGGATTGAAGGCCTAATGCAAATATAGAATAAAATATCTTTGTGGATTTTGTAGTTGTAGGCATTGAAGGTCAATCTTTAATTGTAGCTACCTTCTTAGGGTTAAAATCAATCTCTTGGCAATAATTATGAAGCACAGGAAATGCATACTAGTTGTGACCAATACACATTTAGATTGGTTGAGAAAAAGTGGATGCTCCTAGAGAGTCAAGAAAATGTTCTTGGATGTGTTCATCCAAGGAAGCACTATGAACCAAGATGTCATTGAAATGTACAATACAAAAAGAACCAAAAAATGGTTTACATCTGTCATTCTTGAGCCACATAAATGTATTAGGGGCATTACATAGCTCAAAGGGCATGATCTTCCATTCATAATGCCCCTCAAGTTTTTTAAATAATATCTTTCATTTGTCTCTGGGCTTACTCTTTATTGAGGATAGGTGCTCCGTAGATCTAATTTTGAAAAGATTCTAGCACAATAAAGTTTGTTCAAAACATCTTCAAAACATGGCATGGTGAAAATGAAATTGATTATAATTTTAGTGATAGCATTGCCATCTATATGCATGCGCCAAGTATCTTTCTTGAAAATAAGTAATGGTGGTATGATGTAAAGACTAAGGCCATGTTGTTTCAAGTTTTTGTTAAATAGGTCATCGACAAATTCCTGGAGTGTGCAATGCTCTTTGAGGCTCATTTAATAATAAGGAAGGCTCGACAATGCGACTTCCAAACTAAAATCAAATCAAATTGATGCTAGACAATTTGCAATGAAGGAAGTTGAGAAGGTAGCTCGCCTGGGCTTTTATTAGCGAGTCACTCATGCAAGATGGATATTGGTGTAGGCAGCATAGGAGTTTGATCATCCGTTTCAAGGATCACTTAAGTGAACATAACATTAGACTCCATGTAGTTAGCTAAAATGTGTTACTCCAAACTATTGTGAGAGTTGAGGAACCATGACTAATTGGCTGTTAAGGGTTCAATTGGCATGGATTATAGGAAAATCTTGTATCCTTTCCAATTAAAAGAGTAAGAATTGGATTAAAAGTCATATAAAGCCCCTATATTGAACTGCTATGGATTTCTAAGGATAATGTGGCACACATTCATGTATAACAAATTGAATAGAACCTCACACATGAAGTTCTTTTCAATTGAAAATGCTAAACACATTTCAGATACAAGGATTTTTACTCTGTACTCCCAACTGATCTTTTATGGTTGAGGTTGCTTGGTTGTGTGCAGTTTCAATGCTTTAACAATACATTGGATTTCGGATTTTTAGTGTAGCCACTAACAATTAGGAGTTCCTACTTTGTTATTAATGGTATATTGCATTTAAAAAATTTTTGGCACTAAATTACAGCAGGCTACCGAGGGACATGGTGGTGGTACAGTCATATAATCATTTATTGAATTTGCTTGTGATTTAGACACTCATTGGATTTGTGTCCCGACTAAAAGTAACGAATGCACTTCAATGTGTTTGGTTTAATGTAAAGATTGTTTGGCCAGGTGACATTGCCTTGCTAATGTCTTTGGTGTCCGAGAAGGTCATAGATTTCTATGCATCAATTACAGCTCAATTCATTTCTATCAACTATTAAATTCCTTTCTTTATAACATCCCTAGGGGTTAATGTTTAAAACGTTCATTGATGTTCACTTATGTGGAAAATCAATCACAATGAATGCGTCAACTTTTTAGGACATATAAACTTCAAAATATTATTTTTCTCAATATTTTTGGTTTCACAAAAGAGTCATAAATCTCGGGGATCTAATGTACACCCATAAACTATTTTGTTTGGTTAATCAAGTAAGAATGCGACCTTAAATTTGTCGTAGAGTTGAAGTCGCCAGAGGCCCTTAATTCATGTTAGACTTTAAGTCGACTAAGACCTTTTACTTGTCAATTGAAATCATTCAAAAAGGAGTTCAACTTTTCCATTGAACTTACCAATAATTTATTTCAACTAAGGAAGACTTTAATTTGTCCATTGAATTCATCAATTTAAATCGTCTAATGAAGAGTTCAACTTGCCCATTGAACTTGCCAAGAATTGAAGAGGTCCAAGGAAGATCTTAACTCTGTCAATTGATGCTGTCCAAATAACTCGTCTGTTGAAGTCACAAGGAATTCAAGCTATCCAAAATAAAGTTTTGAGTCGCCCATTGAACTTATCAATATTGAAGTTGCCTAAGGAAGAGTTCAACTCGTCCATTAAATTCATTAATTGAAGTTATCCAAGGATGAGGTCAAGTCATCCATTGAACTTATTAGTTAAAGTTGTCCAAAGATGAGTTTAACTTGTCCATTGAACTCGTCATTTGAATTTGTCCACAGAAGAGTTCCGCTTGCTCATCAAACTCATTAATTAAAGTCGCTCAAACATTCAAATTTACTTGCAAGCTCTTGAAACTCATCATCAGTTATTTATATACTTTGATAAGCGGCAAGCAAACTAGACTTATTCATTTTACATCAAGCTATTGTGAAGCCTTGCTATGTAATTTTATTTATATGTAGTCATACATCTAAACTTATATCTTGACCTAAACCTATATATAGGGGGACAAAGAATGATTTTTGGCCACTTAAGTTATATATGGGAATGTTTATGCTTTATAAGCAATAGTGAAATTCCAAATTTTTTCTCTTTAAGCTCTTTTTTCTCTCTTCTTCTTTCTCTTATTTTTTGTCATTTGTTTTTGTGAAGATCTAGTGTCACCCACAAATAAATTTGGATTCAACAATAAGAGTGGTAGATTATAAATTATTGGAGATAAGATGTTGGAAAATAGATTTTAGTCATTTGGGCATGTAAAGTATAGGAAATGAAATGAATCAGTAAAGCAGCTAGTAATAATTAACGTGAAGGAGTACAAGGGAAAAAAAAAGTTAACCAAACATAATATGATAAAATTATGTGAAAATACATAAGCATGGTAAAGTTAATACCTCAAGTAGTACTTATAAAAATTTATTGGTTGAGGATTCATAATGTTGACCCCTAATAATGAGGATATGGCTAATATTGATGTATGCTGCTGTTGCTGCGGATGATATGTAATTGTTATTTCCTAGCAAAGTCGATTTATTCTTTTGATTTGTATTTCATGAACTTATTATTCTTTTTTGGGATGTTTTAAACTTTTATTTTTTATATCGAGAATGAGGATTGATAAATCCAAATAGTCAAGATAATGCTAATGATGTGATGACGATGATGATTTTGTATATATAATCATATAAAATCATATCTTTAGCATTTGTGGTTATAAAGATAGGAAAATTACTACATATCTAACGAATGATATTTTTCTTCATCAAGAGCATATGATAAATCCCATCAATCCACTGAGTGGTCTATTCTTTTTGCAGGTACCATATTGGCCTTCGTTATACTGGTGGAGCTCGCATGTTGCTCTCCTTATCCTTAAAGTTTGGTATAATCCCCATTGTTGTTCCTGTTGCTGTTCGTGATTTTGATATTGATGGGGAACTATGGGTTAAACTACGATTAATACCAACTGAACCGTATGTTGGTGCTGTATCATGGGCTTTTGTTTCCTTGCCAAAGATTAAGATTGAGTTGTCGCCATTTCGTCTGTTCAACCTTATGGGTAATTTTATTTATTTATTTATTTCCTACGTTTTCTTTCTTTGAAAGTGGAAATTTATTTATGACTAAATGGTTTCTGCTATGTTTATTATCATGAAGACTGTAGCTAAGAATAATATAATTTGGAGGTAAGGTTTAAAGATATACATTAAAACATTTCTTCTGAAGTGACCCTGCAATTTATTTTTATTAGTTCTATGTTCTCTCACATTTAATTTCATGGAAGGTTTAATTTATGTTTTTGGATATACAAGCTTCATGGAAGGTTGATTTATGTTTTTGATGTAAGGTAAATGAGTAGATTACTTGTTTTCATTGCTTGCATTAGATTTCACAGTACTAAAAGCTAGTAATAAAGGAAGTGAAATTTATTGAGACTGCTACAATTTCAAGGTTAGTTCAAAGAATGAATTGGCTTTTTCATGTTGGGTGAAAATGAGAGAACCTGTTTTTCTTGAAATAGAAAAGAAAGATATAAAGACAATGAGAATAAAAAATATATGGATGACCTTCAGAAGCAGTCCTTGGTCGCACTAGTCTTCTCCACAGATCTTGGTTAACTTTCTTGAAGTGTTATAGAAGAAGAGGAGTCCAGAGACAATCCTTCACTTTGAATCCACCATTGGTATTGAATCTCATCTTCATGAATAACAAGTCATCAGTTAGAGTTAATAATGTTGGTTTATTTCGAAGTGAAGGACATGAATCTAAGAAAAGAAAAGGAGTTGTTAGTAGTTCTTTAGAGAAGGCTTTTAATATGCTGATGCGAGAGCAACTTGATGCTGAAATTGTATGAATGTTTTTTTTTTCAGCTGGATTTCCCTTCAACCTTGCAAGGAATCCTTATTATAAGAATGTTTTTACTTTTGCATGCAATAACAACCTTGCAAGTTATATTCCACCTAGGTATAATGCAATAAAATTAAAATTATTAGAGAGGGAGAGAGAAAGTATTGAGACATTACTTGAACCTACAAAGGAGTTTGGAAAGAAAAAAGTGTTAGTTTGGTGTGCGATGGTTGGACTGATCCTCAAAGAAGATCACTCCTCAATTTCATGGTTGTTACAGAGAATTACCCAATGTTCATCAAAGCTGTGAATTGTGAAGGGTAATATTAGGATAAAATTTTCATTTCTAGTTTGATTAAAGAAGTGATAGTGATGATTGGGCCATCAAATGTTGTACAAGTTATCACTGATAATGCACCAGTATGTAGAGCTGTAGGATTATTTGTTGAGCAAACATATCCTCATATCTATTGGACTCCATGTATTATGCATACTTTACATCATGCTTTAAAAAATATTTGTGCAGCCAAAAATACAGAGTCTAATAAAATCATCTATACTGAATGTTATTGGATAACAGTGATTGCAAATGACATTGTTCTGATCAGAAATTTCATAATGAACCACTTAATGAGACTGTCCATCTTTAATGATTTCTCACATTTGAGAATATGTTAGCTATTGCTGAAACTCGTTTTGCCTCTATAATAATCATGTTAAGAAGATTCAAACAAATAAAAAAATGCTCTTTCAAATCATGGTGATTAGTGAGAAGTGGTCTTGCTATCGGGAAGATGACGTCGGAAAGGAAAGATATATAAAAGAAGATCTTAGATGATTTGTGGTGGGATAATATCAATTAAATTTTAGATTTTACTGATCCAATTTATGATATGTTGAGAGAGGCTGACACAGATAAATCATGCCTATATTTGATTTATGAGATTGGGGATTTCATATTAGCTGAAGTGAAAGAAATTATATACAGACATGAAAGAAATGCACAAGATGAAGACTCAAGTTTTTGGAGTATTATCTATACTATTCTTGAGGAGAGATGGAGCAAAAGTAACATATCTCTTCATTGTTTGACTCACTCATTAAATCCAAGATAAATTTGAATATATCTTTTAATTTAGTTTTTAATTTGTTAGCTAATGAATTAATAATTTTACTTTCTTTGTGTTCTTTGAAGATATTCAAGTAAAGAATAGCTTCAAAAAGACCCTCAACGTGTTTGACCACAAAAAAATTTAGAAGTTTCAAATATGAGAAAGATATGTTTGAAACGTTATTTCCTAAATGAGGAAGAGAAAAGAAGGATTAAAATATAGAACTTGCAAAGTTCTTTGAATATTTAGAGAACTTTAGTGATCAATAATCTTTAGTTGATAGATGGAGGATTGATTCAAAGATGTGGTGGTTGATTCATAGAGCTTCAACACTGCTACTTCAAACAATAGCAATGAAACTTCTTGGTCAATAGAAATTGGAACACATACTTATTCATTCAATCGATGAAGAGGAATAAAAATACTCCACAATGGGCTAAAGATTTAGTTTATGTGCATACAAATCTTTGTCTTCTATCAAGAAAGACCCCACTTTTTGTACTAAATATTTTATATTATAAGCTAGATAAGTTATCATGCCATTTATTTATTATTGTTTGTTATTTCTAATATGATGTTACAATAATATCTATACAGTGTATAAAAAAAATGTAATGCTGTGTCGCATCGTACCCGTATCCTATATTTTTGAAAAAAGCTGTGTCCCGTGTCGTGTCATGTCCGTGTCGCCGTGTTTGTGTCCATGCATCATAGTTTGTATGGCTTATAAAGCATTCCCCAAGAGTATGGTTTAGGAGGTTTAGTATGGCCATGAGACAACATGTTTTTAGAAAAAGTAATTTGAATCATACTCTATTCCTAGAATATTAATAAAGGATGATGATAGTTGTGATAATTTATGTAGATGACATGATAATTATAGGGAACAATGATGAGGAAATAACATGCCTACAAAATCATTTAGCTTTTTATTTTGAAATAAAAAATGTGGGGGATTTAATATATATATATATATATATATATATATATATTGGAATTGTAGTTGCTCGATCAAGTCACAACGTATTTTTTATCATAAAGGAAATAAGCTATTATTATCTGACACTGGGATGATTGACTATAAACCTACTGGAAAACTAATAATGCAGGATCACATATTGGGAATGCAATTAGATCAACTACGAACCAGGATAGTTATTAAATCTTATGGGAAATTGATCTATTTATCTTACTCAATCGAGCATAATTTATGCCGTAAGTTTGGTAAGCCAATTCATGCACCAACCTACTGAAGACCGTCGGAATGCGGCGCTCTGGATTTTGCGACACTTACAAGTCCTTGCTAGGGAAGGAAATTATGTTTTTGAAACATAATTATTTGAACATTAATGAATAGACAAATGTTGGTTGGCAGGAAACATGTCTTATTGGAGATTTACGTTAGGATACTTCACTTTTATAGGATGTAACCTTGTTACTTCAAGATATAAAAAACTGAAGATGGTAGCAGTATTTAGTATAGAGGCATAATTTAAAGTCATTAATAAAGGACTAGATGAGCTACTATGGCTAAAAGATTATTGAAAGAAATTGGTTACCTATTCGAGTATGAAATGAACTTATTTTGTAACAATAAGGTTGCCATTGACATCACTTAGTCCAATTCGGCACAATTGAACAAAGCATGTTGAAATGGATCTACATTTCATCAATGAAAATACTTGAATCCATAACTGTGGGCACCAAAAATTCGTGCCCCGGCCTCCTCGCACCGTCTTTTTTGGTGTCGATGGGAAGAGTTTTAACAAATTAGGTTCCGAGGTAAATTTTCAGAAGACATTGGATTTTTAGATAAATTTCGACCCAAAGATGTTGATCTAATTTTGCAAGGATTTTATGATCTGAGGTTTGGTTTCCCATAGGCACAAGCCCTTATGGTTAATTACCCCTCCCGATAGCGAGAGAGAACTTTCGATTAAGGCTAATCATTGGATATGCTCTAAGTACCCAGCGCATAATAGTAACAGCTTTTAGGGTTTGGAAATTAGATTTTTAGAGCTTTTCAAGATTTGAAATTTATCTCCATACGTAAAATGAGTGATGAGAGAATGATGACTGGCTCGATTAAGTTCCAATGGTTCCGTCATCCCGGGCTGTCATGATCCCTAGTCTACTTAGTCAGAGGAGGTAGTCGACCTAATCTGATTGACGGATCCTTGTCGGTAGTCATGGGTTCATCGTCCAAGGGTATTTTGTAGACTTAGGGTGAATGTTTGCTAAAGAGGATATAGTTGAGTCTTCCTTAGCTAATAGAGGGCTTTGTGTTTTATCAATTATACCCTATTGATTCATTTCTTAACGATTTAAAATCATTGGGGAACATACGGGCTCTAGCAATGACTGTGATTTAATGGTACCATTTGATGACAAAATCACTAGGTTAGAGGGCCCCAGTCATAATGATTTACCTGAGGTGTCATTTGACAGCGAAACTACCGGTTAGAAGACATGTGCCATGTTCTTATTGACGGAAGATGATTCGAAAATGAATCTTAGTGATATTCTCTACTAAACATTCGTTCTTTGTAAGCTGAAGTTATTCTCAAACTTATCACCCCCAACAAGAAGGTAGATGTAATTTTTTTTGCTTTATGTTTTTAGATATTTTATTTCAATTGGATATTTTTAATCTTGATGAGCATTGGATTTGAAATTTTATTTAAACATGAGCCCATAACAATTAACTTTGGTATTTGGGGGTCTTTCTTTGAAATTTACGTGGACCCCTCCGGTTAAGATTCGCATATGGCCATCTTCGGGGTGATAATAAGGTCACTTAACTCGCCTTTGACTTTCTTGCACGAATTTTGAAGCGCTTAATATTAGAATTTGAAGGCTAATTTATAAAATTTGTGCAAGTGGCAATTTCGTGAAATTTGATTTTTGACTTTGAATTTCTTGCACAAGTTTTGAAGCATACATATTAAAATTTGAACGCTAATTCATAAAACTAGTGCATGCAGCGATGATGTGAATTTTGATTTTTTTTCGTCTTCAATTCATAATTTTAGGAGTTTCAGGGTGTCGCCTCTTGTCTGCTAGTATGAAAGGGGTTGTGGATCTGATGACGTAGAAAGCGATATTTTAGGTGAATATGAAAATCCTTGTACAAATTTCAAGACATAATAGGGTTTTAATGTCATCTTGCAAAATTCATACAAGTGGCAATTGTGTAGATTGGCTTTTGCATTTTAGATATTTTGCACTTTTTATGATTTTTCACCATGGACTTCTATCCGCTTGCATGAAAATATTGCAATACTAAACCGTTAGAAAAGATGTTGTATCAAATTTTATTATAACTTGATAGTTGCAATAAATTAATTTGATGAATCAATTTCACATTCACACAAGCCATGAGGATATTGGCTATGTGACTTTTTGATAGTTATAATTCTCATATTTATACACTATATTATATTATTTTATTTTTATTTTTATTTTTTTATATTTATACACTATATATGAAGCACCATTACCAATTATTAGGGTTTCCCATAATTCTCATGGGTTCTTTATATTTATGGGTGGCCATGCTCATATAAAGAACTACAAACTTTAGAAGGCCTTATCCAATCTTTGTAAGAGCTTTGTAGAAGGCTTGGGGTTGGTTGCACTTGTAGATTTCATACATATGGAGTAGATTAGAAGCAATGTACTCATTAATATTTTGAGACATGAAACTATGTAGGTTGTCCTTTTGATTTTTCTGATGTTACTCATTTTGCACTTTACTATTCATTTTTGCACCTTTGATTATTTGCAATAGTCATCAAATATTCATATATTTGATTTTTTTTTATTATTATATTCCCTGTAATGTTACACCGGGAAGGCTCTTCCCAACATGCCCGAAAGGGAATGCATGGGAGTCTTCTCGACAGGTCGATCGTATCATTACAGGTTTTGGAGTTTTAGGGCTCAGCATTGTTATACCTTGGCACAAAACAAGGCTAGTTGACGATGAGGCGATGAAATATCTCAAACTTTGTCTTGTTTTACATGCGCAAGAGTGGAAATTCTATCAATGGGTCTCATTTTCTAGGATTTGGGACATTCTGAACAAGCTCAAGCAGTCTGTTTTATGATCAGAGGTCGTTTGGGCAACCTAGTGTATTGTCGTGCATGTGATTTGATGTTTTCAACCACTTTCACTCGATCTGCTTGCGAGAGGTCTCATTTGACTAATTTTGGCATTTTGATTGTGACGACGTGACCCGTTTTGCGATCGGAGGTTATTTTGAGTGGTTTTGTGCACCTTTGGTATAAGTCGCATCAATTATGCGATCTATTGTCGATCGCTCATCGATCTCGTCGGATGTGCTCGCTTCGATCAATAGATGTATCGTAGGGGTCAACAATAGCTATTCAAAATTTGTTTGTAAAATCAAAATATCAGTGAGCTAATATGCTCACCATGATGGTGTTAGACCCGAACCGGTTCAGGTCTATTCCCGCTGGTCCACGAAAAAGAAGGGGGGGGGGACATGACGGAGGGCGGCAGCCTTGGTGGGGCCCATGGCGTAAATTAATTAGGGTTTGGGAGGGAAAATTTGAATGAGGGGCTGTTTAGGGATTATGTAATTTTCCTTTTGCTTTAATTAGTCTTTCTTGCTAGGGTTTGGGGATCATCTTGAATTTGAAATCTGATTTGAGATCTAGGGTTTGTGCTTTTGGGCTCTAGGCATTGCAAGAGAATTGGAGAGTTGTTTCTTTCTCTCGAATTGAAGAAACTTGTATCCTATATTGCTTTTCTTGTTCGTGGATTGAATAGAAGAAGTTTTCCTTATGTTTTCTCTCTAATATCCTAAAATTCCTGCATCGTTTTTGCTGTTCTCTCTGAAATCAGCATATTTCTCACTATTTTTACGGATTATTGCTAGGTTTGTTTGCGAACTAAAGTATTTTCCTTAGGGTTACTTGCGAACTCAAGTATTTCCTATCAAATTGGTATCAAAGCGTTGTCTTGAGACCATCGGCGGATGCAATTCTAAAACTTCAGCGGAGAAAGCTCATCCGGAAGAAGATCTCATAATTCTTGGGAAGAAATATGGCCGGGAAGAAGGTTGAAGTTTTGGAAGGAGAAATTGAGCAATTAAAATTAGATTTGGAGGGAAAATTTTCTGATTTTTCATCCAATAATGAAAGGTTGGAAGGGAAGTTCGCCGTGATGGAAGAGATGCTGAAGAAACTACTAGAAGTGAAGACTAATCCGATGACATCGGAAGCAAGGGAAAACATCAGCGGCAATGGAAGAGGTGGAAACCCTAACACATTTAGGGGAAGGGAAAATCCAGAATTGGAGATCTTGGAGAGTGAAGATGGAATGCCTCCTCTAGAACCACTTTTTAGGGAGCAGATGAGCACTGGTTTGGAAAGAATGGCTGCTGATTTTGTAGGGAGAAGGGAGGAATTCTACCGCAAAGGTGCTGAATTTGAAAAGAGGGGAATTTGATGAAGGGGTTGGGTATGATCGCCGGAGGGAAGATTGTGACAACTGGGGAGCACCTCCTCTTCGTAGAATGGGAGGATATGGAGGATTCAGGGGCAACGGGGGTAACCCGAAGGTGAGGAAGCTGATGATACCTATCTTTGAGTGCAAAGACGGCCATGGCTAGATCTACAAGGTAGAACGATATTTCTCCATCAACGGGTTGACTGAGGAAGAAAAGCTGACGACGGCTGGACTGTGTTTAGAGGGGAAGGCACTGGCATGGTACCAATAGCGTGACATGAGGCAACCCATCCGGAGCTAAAGGGAGTTCAAAGAGTGCTTACTAGAACGTTTCCGAACCGGTAGAGGAGGAGACTTTTATGAGCGATTCTTTGCCTTGACACAGGAGGGGACTGTGGCAGATTTCCGTGATAGGTTCGAGTACTTGGCCAGCAGATTAGACCGGTTCTCTGAGACAGTGCTAGAGGGGAATTTTATGAAGGAGATTAAACCGGAGATATGGGCAGCAGTTAGGGTGATGAGGCCAAGAGACCTGGGGGAGGCAATGGAGCTAGCTCAGTTGGTGGAGGATCAGAAGCAGCTGGCGAGAGGGGCTAGGGGGAGCAGCTCTGGGGGGAGGGGGGGGGGGGGTTCGTACAGGATGACCACCACCTTCTTAGCTCCCAAGGGGCCGGCACCAGGGAGTTTGAAGGAAGTGCCTAAGGAGAGAGCTGTAGGAGGGGGAAATGAGGGAAACTTCAAAAGGCTGACTGATAAGGAAATACAGGAGAAGAGGGCAAATGGGTTGTGTTTTAGATGCGATGAGAAGTACATGCCGGGGCATAGGTGTAAGAACGAAACTCTTTAGGTTCTCACCATCTGTGATGATGAGGAAGCTGAAGAGGGAGGTGAGAGCGGGTTAGAGATGGAGAAAGAGGAGAAGTTGCATCTGGATGTGGCAGAAGTCTCTCTAAACTCAGTAGTGGGATTCACCCGAATCACACTATGAAGGTGAAGGGAGAGATAGCAGATAGAGAGGTGGTAGTGTTGATAGATAGTGGGGCAACCCAAAATTTCATCTCCACCCAGATTATTGATCTACTGGAGGTGAAATTAGTGGATACAGGAGGCTACGACGTGATGATGAGCACAGGAAAGGTAGAAATGGGTAGATGGGTTTGTAGAGGAGTGATGTTGACCATTCAGGGGATACAGGTGAGGGAGGATTTTCTTCCCTTGGAGTTGAGGAGTACGGATGTCATCCTGGGGATGAAATGGCGGCAAACCTTGGGGGAGATCAAGATAAATTGGGGAGCATTAAGGATGGAACTGGTGGTGCGGGGAAGGAGAATGGTGATCCAGGGCGATGCAGGGCTATCCAGGGCATGAGTATCTCTCAAATCCATGATCAGAACCATACAGAAGGTCGCAGGTGGATATTTGGTGGAATTGCAATGCTTGAAGAGGGTCAGTGTGGGAGAAGAGGGAGACATTCCTCTTGCAGTGCAACCAATCATACATCAGTTCATTGAGGTATTCCAGCCACCTCAAGGCTTACCACTACCCAGAGAGCAGGAGCATGCAATCCTTTTAAAGGAGGCGGCGTCACCGATCAGAGTATGGTCCTATCGCTACCCCCAAATTCAGAAGGATGAAATTGAAAAGTTGATTAGAGAGATGTTGGAAACGGGGATCATCAGACAAAGTATGAGTCCCTTATCTAGTCCAGTCTTACTGGTCAAGAAGAATGATGGGAGCTGGAGGTTTTGTGCGGATTATAGGGCGTTGAATAAGGAGACAGTACTGGATAAATTTTCATTTCCTGTGATTGATGAACTATTAGATGAGCTGTATGGAGTAGTAGAGTTCTCTAAAATAGACTTGAAGTTTGGCTACTACCAAATTAGGATGAAAGAGGACATTCAGAAGACGGCTTTCAGGAAGCACGAGGAGTACTACGAGTTCTTGGTGATGCCATTTGGGCTCACAAACGCCCCTGCTACCTTCCAGTCATTGATGAATAGGGTGTTCAGGCCGTATCTCCGGAAGTTTGTCTTAGTTTTCTTTGATGACATACTGGTGTATAGTAGAACTGAAGAGGAGCACCTAGAGCATTTAAGGGTGGTCTTTGGAGTGCTACAGGAGCATCAGCTCAGGGCCAACCTGAAGAAATGTAGCTTCACACAGACTAGTATGGAGTACTTAGGACACGTGATATCTTAGGAGGGGGTGGCAGCAGATACAACCAAAATTGAAGCCATGCAGAAGTGGCCTCTACCTATGAACTTGAGGGAGCTAAGGGATTTCCTAGGATTGACAGGTTACTATCGGAGCTTTGTGAAGGGGTACAACAACATAGCCTTGTCTTTTCCAGAGCAATTAAAGAAGGATAGCTTCTTGTGGGGAGAAGCGGCTACCCGGGCTTTCGAGAAACTTAAGAAGGCAATGACCGTAGTACCCGTGTTGGCTTTACCAGACTTCAGTCAGACTTTTTTGGTGGAGACAGATGCGTCCGGATATCGGTTGGGGGCAGTGCTGATGCAGAATCACAGACCCATAGCCTACTTCAATCAGGTGTTGTCAACTAGAGCTAGATTGAAGTCTGTATATGAAAGGGAATTGATGGCCATTGTGTTGGCTATTCAGAAGTGGCGACCATACCTGCTGGGACAGCACTTCATTGTCAGGACAGATCAAAGGAGCTTGAAATACTTATTGGAGCAGAGGATGGTGACGGAGAAACATCAGAGGTGGCTGTCTAAACTATTGGGATACGATTTTGAGATCCAGTACCGACCAGGGTTGGAGAATAAGGCGGTCGATGCCTTATCCGGGTGTAGGGGAGAGCTTCAGGAGATGACCATTCCAGTGCCCCTGATGGTGGATTGAGGGGCTATCCAAGAAGAAAGTGTGCTGGATGAAGAGTTAAAGATCCAGATGGATTTACTGAAGGATAGGAGCAACCACCCAAGCTACACCCTCGAGGGGGAGATGCTGTTGTACCATGGAAGGTTTGTGATTCACGAACCTCCATCCATATTCCCCGGCTATTGCAGGAGTTCCATGGGAGGCCATTCCGGAGTGGAAAAGACATACAGGAGACTTACTGATGAATTATATTGGAAAGGAATGTATAAGGATGTACATGAGATGGTGGCGAGGTGTGAAGTGTGCCAGAGAAACAAGTATATGGCTATGGTCCAAGTGGGTTACTACAACCCTTATCACTTCCAAACAGAGTATGGGAGGAAGTGTCCATAGATTTTATAGATGGCCTACCACGATCAGAGGGGTTCACTATTATTATGGTAGTGGTTGATAGGCTGAGTAAGTTTGCACATTTCATTTCCTTGCGACACCCCTACACTGCAGCGACAGTGGCAGCAGCTTTCATCAGGGAGGTGGTTAGACTACATGGGATTCTAGAGTCGATAGTATCAGATCGAGACAAAATGTTTCTCAGCCAGTTTTGGAGGGAGCTATTCAGGTTACAGGGCACTGTCCTCAAGAGAAGCACCGCCTACTATCCCTAAATGGATGGGAAAACGAAGGTAGTAAACCGAAGTTTGGAGACTTACTTGAGGTGTTTTGCTTCTGAAGTACCAAGGATGTGGGCCAAATGGTTGGCATGGGCTGAGTATTGGTACAATACCTCGTTCCACTCAGCTTCTCAGATGACCCCTTTTAAGGTGCTAGGACACTTAGTACACTTTGGAAAATGGAGCACAACAATATCCTCAGTGAAGCAGCACTTGGAAGAGAGGGATAGGGTGTTGGAGTAGTTGAAGAAACATCTAATGAGGGCACAACAGATCATGAAGAGGCAGGCAGATGCACATAGGAGAAACATCTAGTTTGAAATAGGTGAGAAGGTTTTCTTAAAACTGCGGCACTATAGGTAGAAGACATTGGCCAACAGGAGAAATGAGAAGTTATCCCTAAGGTATTTTGGCCCCTATGAGATATTGGACAAGTTTGGAGCAGTGGCATACCGCTTGAAGTTACCCCCATCCGCCACTATACATCCAGTATTCCATGTGTCACAGCTAAGGAAGGCTATAGGGGAGCATGCAACTAGTGCAGAACTGCCAACAACATTGACTGAGGAGATGGAGGTGGTCTTAGAACCTCTGGAGCTAAAAGGGGTGAGAAATGACAAGGAAGGAAACAAGGAGGTGTTGATTGCATGGAGGGGACTTCCTGACTTCGCGCCACATGGGAACCATATAAGAGGGTGAAGCAGTAGTTTCCTTCATTTCACCTTGAGGACAAGGTGAGTTTTCGGGAGGGGGGTAATGTTAGACCTGAACCGGTCCAAACCTGGACCGGTTCAGGTCTATTCCCGCCGGTCGAAGGAAAAGAAGGAGGGGGGGGGGGGGGGCAGGGCATGAGGGAGGGCGACAGCCTTGGTGGGGCCAATGGCGTAAATTAATTAGGGTTTGGGAGGGAAAATTTAAATGAGCGGCTGTTTAGGGATTATGTAATTTTCCTTTTGCTTTAATTAGTCTTCCTTGCTAGGGTTTGGGGATCATCTTGAATTTGAAATCTGATTTTAGATCTAGGGTTTGTGCTTTTGGGCTCTAGGTATTACTAGAGAATTGGAGAGTTGTTTCTTCATCTCGAATTGAAGAAACTTGTATCTTGTATTGCTTTTCTTGTTTGTGGATTAAATAGAAGAAGTTTTCTTGTTTTCTCTCCAATATCCTGAAATTCCTGCATCATTTTTGCTATTATCTCTGAAATCAGCATATTTCTCGCTGTTTTTACCGATTATTGCTAGGATTGCTTTCGAACTCAAGTATTTTTCATTGGATTACTTGCGAACTCAAGTATTTCCTATCAGATGGTTTCAAGCAAAATTTTTAATAAGTCACTAGAAAAATAGGGGATGCAAGATATTTATGCAACAACTTGAGGAGAGGTGTTAATATGAGTTATAGATGGAAGAATGTCACATAAATATAGAATTATGCATCCCTCTAAATTAACCACCAATTTAGGAATTAGATTCCTATCAATCATCCATTGATCTAATCATAATTTTATATTCTATCGATATGTTATACCACATTATTTATTTTCTAGACTAGGAGTATATTCTGTTTCCATGTATATGTACTACATACATGTATTATAAATATTGTTTGCAACCCATATTTCAGTAAGAAGGAAAATAGGTGAGTTTGTCTCCTACAATGTGACTCAATTACGTACTCTTAACTCTGTTATAATGATGTTATCCATAGTTAGATAATTAGTCTTAAAAAATGCATCATGTTGTGAATATCCGATGTCTGTATTTTTCTATACATGCTGCATGTATATTTACTTGTGTCAGTAGGTATATCATGGCTATTGTTGGATAATAGAAACAAGGAAGTGCTGTTAAGCTGGAAGCCTGGCAATTAATGATAGTTCTGCTAGTAAATGATGGCACAACAACTTTGTTAGTTTAAAAAATCGAGTCTTTTTTTTTATGCAATTACTTCGGCATGCTGTAGATTAGTGATACATTTAGATTTTCTTGAAACCTATCGGCTATATTGATAGATAAGACCGCTTTTTAGATAATTTGTGGTGAATATTAAAACAATGAACGTTGTGGATGTTTCTTTAAAGTTTTCAATTTTTTTAACCTTTTGTTATTTTTTTCTTAGGGTATGGTTTATAATATTTTTTTGTAGCAATTTTCTATGTTCAATGTAACAGTTTCAGCGTGATCTTTGCTGGAGTTCTAGTTGATGTTCTATGGATGTTTCTATAAACCTTTCCTAGAGTTAGCTATGTTGATATCTTTACTTTTTTTAACTAAGAATTCCGCCAGCATGCTTTAATAGAAGTGTCGTTAATAAACATGATGGTGTATTGGCATTCCTTATCACTAAAGATGATTAAGGAACTACATGTTTTTAATAAAATAATATGTTTTGTTTTCTGAAATTATGCTGATCTCTTTACTTCCTCCATGCAGCTAGCCTTTATCGATTCACATAGAAATGTCAGTTATGGCCATTTGACTTGTATCTTTCTTTTTTTTTTTTAACACCTACAGTTAATATTCTGTGCTTGTTTTTCCTTCCACTACTTTTTATTAGCTTTTTTGTACATTTAGAGCTATTCTACCTCTGATGGAAGTTCAATGGTTTTTTTTTTTGCATGCAATCGGCTATTCTCTGCCAGGAGTACCTGTTGTTTCAATGTAAGGCTATCTTTTCCTTTTCTTACCATATTTGCATACAATATGTTTGTATTGAAAAATGTAAGGGACTTTATGATTTTAAAAATGCATCTGAGACATGTAAGAGGGGAAAATTTATTTTTAAATTAACTTTTGGTTATATTAATTTTTAATTCATTTGGATTATTCTCTTAAAAAATGTCATTATTCCATATAGTAGACTTATCCTATATATATAGTTGATTTACTATTGGTCAACAAAATAAACTTATGGAACTTAATAGATATTTATTTTGTCCATCATTTTCTCCTCTTATAGTATAAAATTTATCATAGGAAAAAAAGCATTTTGGTTTTTCTTTTTTACTTGCATCATCTTTTTTTGCATTATTCATTAGGTATGTACATGATTTTCATGAAAATATTCACAAAAAACTTACTTTTTATTATAATGATTAGAAGTTACTGAAGATATATGAAATTCAAATCTGCTAATAAGATAATGATTTGTCTAAGCTCTGAAATATTTTTTATGTGAACCCTAAAGCTATTAATTGTTAGAAAAATAAGATTTTATGAAGTTTTATTACAAATTGGTATGATTGCTTACAAGTTAGAATTCAACAAATTTGACGTTAGCCTAGTTTTTAATTTATTTAGTTTGACCTTATATTATGAACCATGAATGAATGCCATTGAATTCTCTCTTTTCACCTTCTCCTTTGGCATTCACATCCAAAACATTTGTGCAATTCTCAAACTTCTATGTAAATTAGGGTTGTAAAGAAACTAGTGTACTTGATGAATAGCTCAAAACTTATTAATATTAGGTTTGTTATGTTTATTTATTTGGATAATTAAGCTAGTTCGAGCAAAATTTTAGAAGTTTGACATATAAATTTAGCTTGAATATTGGCATGCACGTTAATTTATATTCATAAACACAATTTTAATTAATGAATAGCTCAGTTAAGTGCTCTATAAAATGCTGATTTAATTATTTCTTAGTAAATTTTTGAATACAATTAATATTCTTGCATCAATTTTCATATATTTTAAACCATTTTCAGTTTTCATATATTTTAAACCCTTAAAAATGAAAATTTCAAACAAATAGCTTGCTACATATATTAAAGCCATATTTTATAAACATTTCAACTTCACTTGCAGATTAATATATAGTGTATAATGTCAATTTTAATTATTATTTTCTAACTCATTTATGTCTACCGATAAGCCTATATGTTTTAGCCATAAGCATCAAATATATAGTTTATAAGGCTTGCAAGAAGAAAACTTATAAAAATCATGAATAATATTTTAAAACTTGGGCCATGTTTAAGTTTGGGCTAAACTTGATAAAAAATATATGTAACAAGATATGCAAGTCGACTCAGGGTTGAGATTTTCTTATGCAGCCAGTATGTTGCACAACATGATCTTATGCCAAAAAATTGAGGGTTAATAGATTACAAGTAACCAACTAATTTAATAACTTTCTTTAAATATGAATAACCAATACTATAATTAAAACCTAATTAGTAATAAAATGATCGAAATAATATGAGAAATTCAGCATAAAATTACAAGCATATTTAATTAACAATCAAATTAATTTGTAACATGTCACTTTTTGATCAAAATCAAGTGCAGTAAACATGCTAATATGTAATATTGTAAAGGAAATAAAGCAAGGAGCAAAAGTTCCATAGTAAAATTAGATGTTACACCAGTTTAAGGAGAGGACTTCCCCCGAAATTAGGTACTAACCGTTTTATTTCAACTTAATTCAGTTTGAAATTAAAATCCTAAAAGATAATGACCAGTTCAGTCATTTTTTCAATTACAAACTCCAAGCCATTGGATCCCCTATGGATCTACATGCCTCAAGAGCGCAATAGAAGGTGCACAAGAATTATGCATGCTGCCTCCAAACGACCTTCAAAATTTCAGCAAAACCCATATTCAAAATAGCAGTCAAAGAAAAATCACCAAATAATCACCAATCTTTTAAACAACTTTAATTGAAGGATAAGTCAGAAGCATCCACTACCTTTTGCCAAAGAAACCTAAGGCGCCCATGCTACAATTCCTTAACCAACAATACCATAGTCATAAGAAAACCATCTCTCCAAAGCTTCAAATAGTAGTCTGCCAACATCTTTTGTGAATAATTTAAATTTAATCAAGAAGAATTTTAGACCTAAAAAGGCTTGGTTAGAAAATATTAGAAATGATCTTTCTTTATTAGATTTAAACGAGAATTTGACTTTTAACATGGCACAATGGAGAAAAAGGATTCATGTAGCTACCCCACGTAGTGGGATAAAGGCTTGATGTTGTTGTTGTTGTTGTAAGAAGAATTTTAGCCAAACCTTATGAACTAACCTATGATAGGAAATAATATCAACCCATATCTCATAATAGGAAATTATATGATAACTTTTATTTAAATCAAAAGTTACCAACTGCATATCTAAAAAATTGTAGACTTCTCATAATCTAAACTTGTAGATATGGTTCACACATAATTCAACTTAATTCCGTTTTAAATTAAAATCCTAAAAGATAATAACCAGTTAAGTCTTTTTTTCCAATTCCAAACTCCAAGCCATTGGACCCGCTATGGATCTGGTTGCCTCAAGAGTGCAATAGAAGGTGCTCATGAATTATGTATGCTGCCTTCAAACGACCTTCAAAATTCCAGCAAAACCATATGCAAAATAGCAGTCACAGAAAAATCACCAAATAATCACCATTCTTTTGAACAACAACTTTAATTGAAGGATAAGTCGAAGAATCCACTACTTTTTGCCAAAGTAAGGTGCCCATGCTACAATTCCTTAAACCAACAACACCATAGCCATAAGAAAACCATCTCTCCAAAACTTCAAATAGCAGTCTGCTCACATCTTTTGCCATGGATCCCCTATGGATCTGCATTCCTCAAGAGTGCAATAGAAGGTGCACAAGGATTATGTATGCTGCCTCCAAACGACCTTCAAAATTCCAGCAAAACTCATATGCAAAATAGCAGTCAATAAAAAATCTCCAAATAATCACCACTCTTTTAAAACAACTTTAATTGAAGGATAAGTCGAAGCATCCACTACCTTTTTCCAAAGAAACCTAAGGTGTCCATGTTACAATTTCTTAAACTAACAACACCATAGCCATAAGAAAACTATCTCTCCAAAGCTTCAAATAGCAGTCTGCTCACATCTTTTGCGAATAATTTAAATTGAATCAAGAAGAAATTTAGCCAAACCTTATGAACTAACCTAAGATAGGAAATAATATCAACCCTCTCAATCATCATTATTGGCATATCCCTAGATCAAAGAAATTAAATAAACAAACTAATAAAAATAAACAACTTAGCTATGCCTAGATCATTGTCTTAGTCGACATCATTGAAAAGAATAGACACGAATATTCCATCTTTCTACCCGGTTAGAATAAATTTCATTTTGATGAATTTAACATTTAATTTCATCAAGCTTATGTTGACATTAAAATTGTCCTTATTGAAAGTGATTTATGAATCAAGAAAAAATGCGTGCCTTGCTAATAAAATATATATTTTTAGAATCCACGATTAGTAGTGGATATGATTTCAATATCTATAATAGCATCAAAAACTATATAAATAGAAGTAGTTGTCAGAAGATTGGAAGTGGACACACAAAGAACAGGTGAAAAGAGATAATAATCCACGGAATTTATTGTAGACTCATAAATAACGTCAAATCAGACATACTGTAAATTTAAGTTTATATTAGAATCTTCAATTTGTAGGCATCATTATTTCCAATGCATTGCAAAATTTTAAATGTTTATCTTCCTTGCATTTAATTTATTAAAAGTTCCTAATGAAAGTCTTTTTGACGTAACTTATTAGCCAAAAGGCTGAATTGTTTTTCAAGTATCTGATGAAATGAGCCTTTTTCAGTTGAAGAGAATGACTCTCATCTGGTTTAAATTCCATATACCTATTGTTCACATCTACCAAAAGCTTGTCATTGCCATAATTAGTAGCCAGTTTTATACGAATATCCTTAAACAAATCATGCTTTTTTTTGTGAATGATTGCACAAATGTGATAGGCTTTGATTCTATTTCAATTTCAAGAAGATCAAAAGGCTTTTTTTGTTGATATTCCGTGACAATCTGAAATACTCTTACCAGTAGACCTATTGACAGATCAAGTGTATGCAAACTTAGACATAAAAAATTTTAAATCCACTTGAGAAGCATGGTGTTTTATGAAGCAACGCAATAGATATCACAAGTTTATGTTTTCTATGTTTGTTTGTTCATCAATTTGTAGATGGTACGCTTTGTAAATTTGAGTTGTAATCTAATTTTCTTTCAATGAGTTGTCCAGAAATGCATGCATGAATTGCAGATTACTCGCAAATGTTTTAAATAAGAAACTTAATTTTAACACTTCATTCAGATATAATTTAGCAATGTGAGGTGGATCAGTAGTTTTAGATATTGTCGGACTTGTGTAATTTTGGAAAATGATCAACCATAATTTTGGAAAATGATTAACCATTACTTATAATATTCATTGAAAACATAATATAAAGCTCATACTCCTCATATGGCTTACATGGAATTAATTAAGGTGTATAAAACCCAATTTTTGTTTTTTCACCTTTAGTAGAATAACAAATTCTACATTGTGAAATAATGCATGCTACATCTCTTTTTAAATTTGGCAAAGAAATTTCTATCTTTGGTCATTGCAATGTTTTTATTTTTACTAAAAAGTCTAAGCATAATCGACAAAAGTTGAATTTCATTACATAAAATTTCATGGTTAGGTGCATTCCTTGGTGCAAATTTTAACATAGGAGTATGTTTAGCCTTTTTGATAAATCAAGAGGAGACCCTTTTGATATTTTTCTCTTACCTGGAAATGGAAATGGATATGATCCACTTGTGAACTTGCTAAAAGCAAATGCTTATTCCTAATCTAAATTATGCTTTTCTGTGCCAAACTAAATATTTACTAACCTTTTCACAAGGTTTCTGAGAAAGCTTCTTACAGAAGATTTGCCTGGACTTTTTGTTCGTCCAAGAAAGATTGTACTTGATTTCCAGAAGGGTAAAGCTCTTGGTCCTATTACAGATAACTTTAAAGCCGATACAACTGAAGAAGGAAACAAAGAGTTTGTTGGAGAGTTATCTGTGACTCTTGTTGATGCTCGCAAACTTGCTTTTGTGAGAATTGGTAACTACGCTATTTTCCTTTTGCTAATTTTTTCATTTATTTTCACTACGTTTGGTCACAAATGTGTCCTGACCTTTGACTCTTATTATGCCTTTTGTAGGAGTTGATGCAAACTGACAATTTATCTTTCTGCCTATGATTTTTTTTCAAAAACCTGCCATTCTGATAGTTGGTGTGAGCATGTATATTTTCAAACTGGTAGCCATGAATTTTCCTCAAGAACGTTGCCTCATCCTGAGTAGTGGATGTAGTTGATTCTTTAGACTGCCATTTTCAGCAGCGTAGACTTTAAATTCCTGTTATTATATGTTTGATAGAACTGCTATTGAGTGTGCGTGCACTTATTTGTTTTTAATTAAATACTTTTTTTATCATTTACTTTGTCTAATGCATTTACAGGTAAGACAGATCCATATGTTGTTCTAAAACTAGGCGATCAAGTGATTCGAAGTAAAAAGAACAGCCAAACAACTGTCATTGGGCCACCAGGAGAGCCAATCTGGAATCAAGTAAGCACTATAATTTCTTATTTTCATTATAATTTTCGCTTTTGTATCAAAACTCTATCTTCTTTTACATTTACTTAAATGATGTGGAATTTTCTTTTGAACAGGATTTTCTCCTATTTGTTGCGAACCCTAGAAAACAAAGATTACAAATCGAAGTTATAGATTCTTTTGGTTTCAGTTATTTCGCCCTTGGGGCAGGGGAGGTATACTTTTGTTTTATATGTATGATTTTCAATGCATGGCTAAACTACAAATTTTGATTTTCATTGATATTATATTATTTCACTTTGATATGAATTATAAAGAATTGATTGAGTGTATTTCATTTCTACTTGAATATGATTTATGCAATTCTAGGAAAACATCTTTTAGGAAAAAATATGAAATCGAGGAATAAAATTAAATACAAAAATAATTATAATAGTTCACAGACTGATGAGTAGGTAGTAGGAATCTCACAGATAAATGAGATGGTATTAGAACAGAAAGGAAAGCAGTGGAAGTCTTGGTGCATTTCATTTTAAGATTTTGATATTCACTTTGTCAAAAATTAGACAGAATTTTTCAGCGCATTTTATTTCAACTTATAAACAATTCATACAATCCTAGGATAACATCTAATAAGAAAAATATGAAATCAAGGAATTTAATTGATTACAAAAATAATTACAGTAGTTCAAGTATTGATGAGTAGGTAGTATGAGTCCTATGGATCAATGAGGTCGTAATGGAAGAAGAAATAAAGAGGGTGGAAGTTTTCGTATGGGTCTCAACAAGAAAAAATCATTTTGTTGGCCTTTCACACTTTCCCTTCAAATATATGAATGGATGTTATCTGTTAAAGATTTCCTGATAATTTTTAGAAGTCTGCCAATCATAATCCCTTGGTGAGAAATGTAGCAAATTGTTCACCTGTGATTATAAATTGAGTAAATATTGGACTATTGTCATGCTTCTCCTTTATAAAATAGCACCGAGATAGCCTTCTTGAGTAAACATTGGTGATTCTCCACACAAGAAGTCTTCTTGGGAAATTGCTTCATCTAAACGACTTATTATATATTGCCATAAAGGAAGCCGTTACTCACATCCAGTTATAGCTGAGTTGAACACTGCTTGATGGCAGCTTAGAGGAGAAGTTGAACAAAATTAAGCATAGAAACTAGTGAGAATATATTGAAACAGAATATCCCATAGAATTGAATGAATCTCTTATTAAACATGCGAGCTTTGTAAAATTTGACTGTGAAGGCTCACAAGTTGTTGGAACCCATATATAATGACTGAGTTGAGCACTCATTTTAACGTCTTTATCTTCTTTCAGGAGAGAATTTTGTAGGATTTTTTGACACATTGGGAACTAGAGAGACATGAAACTAAGAATAGATAATCAAATGTCATAAAAGAGTGAATCGGATGAGTGGTATGTCGTCTTTTACCTTCTATTAAGGCAATTAGCAAGTGAAGATCAGAGAAATCATTAGCATTTGAGTGCTTTGTTGAATTTGACAATGTTGATGGAGTTTTTCCTAGAGGAGGAGGTTCATGCTAATGAGAGTAAACTTGTAGTGGAGTTTACTTTGGAATAGGAGCTTCTAGAGGTAGAGGAATTGGAGATGAAGAGGATTCAAATGAGGGAGACAAAAAGGTGTGCTTTCATGAGAAGTAAAATCTGCCAAAGTATAAAAATAACTACGAAGAGGATCATAAAATTTATATGCCTTTGTGTGCAAGAATGCATGGGAAATGCATTCTTTTTAGGCAAATGAAAAGCGTGAATGAAGAAGAAACTACCAAATATTCATGGTGTTAGAGAAAATAGAGGTTGTTTGGTATTGTAGAGTCAACCATTAACTGAGACTGCACACCTATCTGACCTAACTATTACCAAAGCCTGTAAACACAAGAAATATCAGTCCTCTGAAATTGTTGGAATGAAGAAAGTTCCACATCTTTGCACAAACTTGAAACATATTAGTTGAGATAATTAAGTGTTCAAGATTATTTAGGGACCTAATAAGGATGACATAATTGGACACTTGCCTTGAAAACTTGATGGTTTCATTGTTTTCTAGAGGAGACGTGCTATTACGATGGAGTTTATTGTGATAACTGACAAGAAAATATAAAGCTATATTATATAGAACCATCACATTTCAGAGGCTAGTGACTAGATCCTAGACCACAATATTGTATCAGGATGGAGAAGCATTATCATCTTCATCAATACAAATCTCAAACTTGGTACTTTATCATAAGTGGCCAATCCCTTCATGTGAAAATTCATGTAATGCTTCAAAATCAAGGCCTCTCTACCTTCCGATTTTATATGGTTTCCCAATTAGTTTATTTGGACTGATTTGGTGTTTTATTGCTTGCAAATTCCCTCTAAAATTGTTTTATTGACCAAGAGAAAAGTGAGGAAAATTTGTGCTTGTTTTCCCTCTCTTTTTTGATTGGTTGGTTAATTTATAGATATCTATGTTTCCTATTTTGTTGCTTTGTTTATCCTATTAAATATGACCCTCATGTACTCTCTTTTTATCAATCAATGAATTAAAACTGTTTATTTGCTTATGAGCACTAGTGATGGAAAGATTTGTTGTTAGACTCTTTTGAGTGTTGGGGAACTCCTTGCTTAGCTTGATGATATATGTTGACATATTTTTTTTCCTCGACCGCGCTCGATCAAATCAATTGAACGTCTTCGTAGCAAAATTCACTCAAATCGTACTTTAATTTAATAAAAATAAATTTAATTTTCTCAAATTAAAATCAAATTAATTGAAATTGATCCAAATCGAGTTTTAATTTAATCAAATTAAACTCAATTTCATCATATTAAAATCAAATCATCGAATCGACTCAAAATCGATTTAAATCGAACCAAATCAGACCCCGTTGAGCTCATCGAGCCAAATTCGATGAAATTTGGCGCCAGTTTGAGTTCAATTTTTCAAAATTTGCTCGATCAGACCTAATTAAATCCAAACTGACTCAAATCGGTTTGAATCGAGTCCGATCCGGGCTCAATTTTAGCCTTAATCCATCAATTTGGGCTAAATTTATCTTTCGAAATCAAGTCCTCCATCCAAGGGCTGTGATTTATCCCAAGTTTTCAAAGTTTGTGGCCGTTATCCCGTCAAATCCTCATTTCGGCGGGTTGCTGTAACAGAAAGATCGTAGATATCCCTTATATCGTTGCAAAAAAAGTCTCAACTTGCGGCTAATCCACTTGAGTGAGGATGGGCATCCACTTCCCGCTTGGAGAGAATCAAAAGCTTTCCATTCGGCCTTTCGGCAGTGTTCCTTCATATATACAGAGCGAGAGAGGCGGAAGGGGGTTTTTCCGCGTGCTTGCGTGCGTCCTGATTAGAGCAAGAGAGAGCGAGAGGAAGAAACTCCAGGAAGTTCCATTCGTGCCGACCATCTAGCTCCCAGGATCCCGCCCGCATTCGCCTTGTCCGTGACCTCCTCACCGCTCAGAAACCGGGTTCGACTCCGTCCGGCCCAGCGACCCCGCCTGGTTCACAAACCATCTGGACGCTCGAGCTATAGGAGCCTCTGCCTCTTGTTTTTCGACCCAATCCGACTAAGGCCCCGAACATCGCCAAGCCATTCTCCTTCCTTACCGTCGAGCCCTCCAGACGCCAACTTCTCAAGACCACCGATCCCTGGCTGCCGTTTCTCTCTTCCTTGGGTTAAGAGAGGGAAACATCTTCCCATTTTCCTTCAATTCTCCAAGTGGAAGAGTATAAACTTGATCTTTTCTACCTCTCGAGCAAAAGAGAAAGGGCAGGAAGAGAGTGAAGGCTTGTGGAGGTTCTTCAGTCACTGTAGGAGTTCATTCTTTCTTCCCCATCATCTCCGACGACTTCAAGGCGTCAAAGACAACGATTTGTAGCAACTTGGACAATACTTGGAGCGCTTGGACAGCCTGACTGAGGTCAAATTAAACTCAATTTCATCATATTAAAATTAAATCGACTCAAAATCGATTTGAATCGAACCAAATCAGACCCCGTTGAGCCCATCGAGCCAAATTCGATGAAATTCGGCGCCAATTTGGGTTCAATTTTTCAAAATTGGCTCGATCAGACCTAATTAAATCCAAACTGACTCAAATCGGCTGGGTCGAGTCCGATTCAGGCTCAATTCTAGCCTTAATCCATCAATTTGGGCTAAATTTATCTTTCCAAATCAAGTCCTCCATCCAAGAGCTGTGATTTATCCCAAGTTTTCAAAGTTTGTGGCCGTTATCCAGTCAAATCCTCATTTCGGCGGGTTGCTGTAACAGAAAGATCGCAGATATCCCTTATCTCGCCGCAAAAAAAGCCTCAACTTGCGACAAATTCACTTGAGTGAGGATGGGCATCCACTTCCCGCTTGGAGAGAATCAAAAGCTTTCCATTCGGCCTTTCGGCAGTGTTCCTTCATATATATAGAGTGAGAGAGGCGGAAGGGGGTTTTTCCGCATGCTTGCGTGCGTCCTGATTAGAGCAAGAGAGAGCGAGAGGAAGAAACTCAAGGAAGTTCCATTCGTGCCGACCATCTAGCTCCCAGGATCCCGCCCGCATTCGCCTTGTCCGTGACCTCCTCACCGCGCTTGATATGTGGTTGACGATCCAAAGCCATAGGTCCCTTAGAAACTTCAATTTTTGCTTTCCCAAAATCCCTCATTTGATGTCCTCTTCGCAAAACAGTGGAAATTTGGTGGTTTTCATCTGTTGGTTCTCATGTGCGAGTCCAGAGAGAATGTTAATACGCGTAGGGGTGTTGGATTGGTATCCAAAACCTCTCAAATGCATGATTTTGCATTCATATTGCATGCTTAGCCTTCACCTACAAATGGACAATAGGGTTTGATGATATCTTCCTATCCCAAATGTATGTTGAAGTGTAGAAATTTTCCCAAGTCTTGTAAGCCATGCTCTTCTTTCCTCAAGCCGAGTGTCATGACAAAATTGACATAGAGTTAGGAATTTGCATATGCTAAAGCTTGCGGATTTCACCATAAGCTTTGGCCATATATCCAAAATGGATTTGATAAATTGTTGTAGGATCTCACATGAACCCCCAAAGGTTCATTTTGTAAATCCTAGAGCAAACAAGGTTGGTCAAACTCATTTTGGGTACATTGCAAAGCTTATGGGAAGAATAATAAGTGAACATTTGCTTTATTGTATGAAATCCCCAAAAATTGGAGATGTTTAGTCATGCTTCCAATGCACCAATGTATGAGAAAGTTCCCAAGCATCATTTTATTTGATTGTATGCATCTTTCTTTCAAAGTTTAGATCATAAAAGTGATTTACAATGCAAAGTTTCTTTATGTGTTGAAGCTTGTAAACTTCTGTGGAACTTTGCAAATGTTTGGAGATAAATTTAATCAATTTGGAAAGCATCTTATGTTGTGAGATTTCTCATTAACCTCTCAAGGTCTATGTTGAAATCCCACAAAGAAAGCATAATTGATTAAGTTCATATACAATATTTTGCAAAAATAGAAATAGAAGCAAATGTTTTAGATTGCTACATGTCTAAAGATTTACAAATTCGCTAACATGTTTATCAAATCTCTAAATACTTATGAAACAAGTGTGGAGTACTCTATGATTTTCAAAAGCTCATAGATTGCACCCCGCTATATATTGAAGTTGATAAACATATTTGATATAATTTGCAAGTTGGTTGATTAATGATAAGCAATTTAAACCTCTAAATATCTCAAACAAAAAAAATAATGAACCTTTTCATGCATACTCTTAGGTTTCTTCTAGATCTTATCAAATTGATCTTTAGGATATTCTTAGAAGCTTCCAAATTTCCTAGATCATGTCAAAATTAATTTAGAAAACTCTTCAAAGCTTCAGGACTCAATTTCTACTTTCCATGAGTCCAAATCATTTATGGAAGAATGAGAAATTTCTTTCTCATGCATATTCTCCTTCAAACTTGATACTTAGAACTTCCTCAAAGTTCTAAGTTCTATATTGCATGAGTTCTAACAAGTATAAAGAGCTTTCTTTCAAATGCTCTTTTCTCTTCAAGTGTAATCTTTTGGAAGCTTTCTCAAAAGCTCTAAATATGTCATTACACGAATTATTAAGACTTTAGGACCAAATCTTAAGTCATTTCTTCATTTGTTGATGACACAAAAATAATAAATGAACCTCTCCAATTCAAGTTTCCTAATCATGCCAAAATTGATTTAGGAATCCTTTTCAAAGCTCTAAGGTGTATATTTCCCTTTTCCAAATGAATCCAAATATTCATAAAGGAGTAAGCGAATTCCCTTTCACATATACACCTCTTTCATGCATAATACTTTGGGCATCTTTAAAGCTCTAAATATTAGGTTGCATGAGACTTAGAATCTATTAGGAACTCTGCAATAGATCTTCCTCCTCATATATGATGGTTTGGAGTATCCCAACTCTCCAAACATTTCATTATATGAATCACCCAAATTTAGAGACAAATTCTAAACTTTATTCTTTATTTGTTGAGACACAAAAGTTGACAAATGAATTCTCCACTTCTTTCATGGGTGGTATTTTGGAGCCTCTCCAAACTCCAAATATTTCATTATATTAATCATCAAGACTTTAGGAATAAATCCTAAGTCTCCCTTACATTTGCTAATAACACAAAGTTAGCAAATGAACATATCACCCCGCTCATGCATGATTATTTGAAATTTCTCAAGACTCCAAGTATATCATTGCATGAGTCATTTGAGCTTGAGGCCAAATTTCAAGCTCTTCTACCTTGTTTGTTGGGGCACGAAACCAATAAATATTTTCCTCATATATAATATTTGAAGCCTCCACATGGCTCTAAATATTCTATACATGAGTTGTTGAAGCTTGGAACCAAATTTCAAGCTCCCCCATCACATTTGTTGGAACACAAAAAACCAACAAATATCCTTCTTATGCATGTTGTTTGAAACATCCAAAAGCTTCAAACACACCATTGCGTAAATCTTTGAACTTGGAACCAAATCTCTAGTTCTTCTACCTCTTGTTTGTTGGAGACCCAAAATCAACAAACATCCATTCTTTCTTCCTCTTTGCATGATAATTTGAAGTTCTCAATACTTCAACAACATCATTGCATAAGGCTCTTGAACCTATAACCCAATTTTAGGTTCTTTCATTTCAACTTGTTGGAGCACAAAACCAACAAGTAAAATTTCTTCTTAGACATAGGACCCAAACCCTAGTCTCCTCCATCTACTTAGTTTAAACTAAGTAAATGACCACCCCTCTTTGAAAGTCACATGTTCAAAGAGCACTCTTGAACTTAGAACCAAATCCTAAGTTCTTTCTTTTCATTTGTTTGAACATAAGATTAATAAATGAATATTTCATTTGGACTTAGGATCCAAATCCTAGCCTTTCTTATTCTCTTATTCTAAATTAAGCAAATATTCATATTTCTTTGAATATCAAACGTTCAAAGAAATTCCACCATTCACTTAGCCTAAACCAAGTAAATGGTCATCTTTCTTTGAACATCAAATGTTCAAGGAATATTCACCAACCTGCAATCCATAAATCACATATTTGATTCCTCCCTATAAATCAAGGGTTATAGGATGCATGTCTTCAATTGAACAAAAAAATGTTCAAGAGACATCTCAATTTGCAACTCCCAAGTTGCATTTTCTTCCCCATCTCCTACAACTCAAAAATTGTGGAGAAGCATCTATTCCTTCTCATGTTTTGTATTATGGATTTCTCCAAAATCCTAATACACCATATTGCAAGCTTTGAAAACTTAGAACCAAATTATAAGCTTTCTTTTTATTTCCTTTGTTGAAGCTCAAAATCCACAAATGATATCTTTGTTGGTGGCCTTCAAAGCCCATATAGAGGTTCTCAAATGACCTCTAGAGAGGCTCAAAAGGACACAAGCAAAGCCTGAAGATCCAAATCCTAATCTTCTCCCCCATTCACTTAACCCAAATTAAGTGAATGCATGCCCCTCTCTTTGAACGTCATACATTCAAAGAGTGTCCATGGGATTGCAACCTCCATGTTGCACATCTCTTCCCCCATTCACTTAACCTAAACTAAGTGAATGGTTCTTCCTTTTTGAACACCAAATGTTCAAGGGATTTTCTCCAACTTGCAACCTTCAAGTTGCTGTGGGCTCCGAAAATTCGGCCCCGGCCTCCGCCCGCTCTTTTGCTTTTCTGAGGGGGGGGGGGTTTTAACGAACTAAGTTCCGGGGTAAATTTTGGAAGGCAGATGAGATAGTAGGTAAGACACTACCCAGAGATTTCGCCCTCATTTTGTGAGGACTTTATGATCTGAGTTCTGGTTTCCTATAGGCGCAAGCCCCTATAGTTAATTACCCCTCCCGGTAACGAGAGAGAACTTTCGATTAAGGCTAGTCGTCAATCAGATACGTATAAATACGTGGATCTGGCATATAGTAGCAGCAATAGGTTGGGAATGTTAAAAGGACTGGAAGGGTTTAATATTTAAAATAGAAATTTCACCATCTTGCACTTAAAGCTGATGGTGGGGGAATGGATGATAGACCCGATCAAGATCCCATGGTTCCGTCGTCCCGGGCCATCGTGGTCCCTGGTCTACTTAGTCAGAGGAGGTAGTCGACCCAACCTGACATAAGGATCCTTGTCGGCAGCCATGGGTTGCTTCGTCCAAGGGTACCTTGTAGACCTGGGGGGGAATATTTGTCTAAGGGGACAAATTTGAATCCACCTTAGCTAACAGAGGGCTTTGTGCCCTATCAATCATATCCTATTGATTCATATCTCAAGGATTTGATGCCATTGGGGAGCATACGGGCTCTGGCCATAACCATAATATAATGGTGCCATTTGGCGGCGACCACCTGGTTCAGAGGGCCCCGAGTCATAACCGTTTATCCTGCAGTGCCATTTGGCGGCGAAACTGCCGGTTAGAGGACTCGTACCACGTCCTTGCTGGCAGGAGATTGTTTGAGAATGGATCCTAGTGATATTTTCGACCAGGCATTAGCTCTTTGTGAGCTACAGTTATTTTCATATTTGTCCACCTCGGCAAACTGTTGCGGAGGATGGATGGATTTTGCTTTAAGCGATTTGATAGTTGGATTTCAATTTTTAAATATCTGGAGTTTGAAAGATTTTTGGATTTTGGGATTTTTCAGAAGATTGGATTTTGTAGGGAATTTGGGATTTTGGGAGTTTTGTGGAGTTTTGGATTTTGTGGAAGTTTGGGTGGTACTTTGAGATATTTGAAATGGACCCCTCCGGTTGATATTTTCATTCAACACGGCCATCATCGGGGTACATGGGGTCATTCTCATTTATGGATTGAACCTTGTCGACTCTATCGAGCTGTTGATAGAGGATCGGGTTTCATAGGCTTTATGCCCTTGTAAGTGAATTTTCTTGATTGTAGGCCTTGAAGGCCTAATATGAACGTATAAAATGAATATCCCAGTCGACCTCGCAACCGTATATTTATTTGATAATTTGAGCCGTGTCAACTCCTATCTACTTGAATAGGAGGTTCGGGCTCGAGCTTGAATTCACTTATTGACCCGCGCAGCATCCCTAGACGTCACGTGTGTACCAATAACACGCTCGCCGGGGCCCATGCGGGTGTTCAATTATATGTGCATTTTATAGTTATTGATTGAACCTTATCTACTCCTATCTGCTTGCATAGGAGGATCGGGTTTCATAGGCTTTGAGCCTTTGTTAGTGAATTCTCTTGATTATAAGCCTTGAAGGCCTAATATGAACTATAAAATAAATATTCCGGTCGATCTCGCGATCGCATATTTATTTAATGGTTCGAGCCGTGTCAACCCCTTTCTACCCGTACAGGAGGATCGGGCTCGAACTAGAATTCACTTATTGACCCGCGCAGCATCCCTAGACGTCACGTGTATTCTCACTACACCCTCGTCGGGGCCCATGCGGGTTGTAAGATTATATTTTCCCCTTTTAGTGTACCTATGTGTATACAAATTAAAGTGCACACGTGCGGGGGTATTTGAAATATTTCATTGCTTATTTGTGCCGTCAACCACCATTTGAATGTAGCAATCTACTTGAGAGCTCGTACACGCCTTCTGTCTGCTTGTATATGGGTTGCAGATCCGATGGCGTTGCACTGGGATTTCATTTGGGGATTTGTACGCCTTCTGTCTGCTTGCAGGGATGTTGCAGATCCGGTGGCGTGGCGTCGTACGATCTCCACAACTGTTGCTGGTAGGCAGGTAGATGTTTTCATTCATAGATTGAAATCGACTTCAGGATACTGCATTTACTGGAGTCTTTATGTATCTACCCATAGATGGCATATTGAACATACATCCATATTCGTAGAGAGACTGTATGTATAGAAATCTGTATGTATTGCAGATCTTCATCCTTGGTTGCATGCTTGTAAGCCAACTATCTCTTTCACTACATGTCTTTTATATGCAGTCATAAGAATCTTTGTTTGTTGTGGACCCTTGGACCTCCTTTGTAGACCTTTGTTCTTTCATTGATATCTAGTTAGGTAATTCAATCTATCATTCATCATTTGTATATGATTTGCACTAGTTGTTGAGATGCTTTTGTACATAACAAGCCTTTCATTTGACTTTTGTTCGAATACTTGGCATTTGCGATCGCCTTGAGTCACCAAAAACTGTATTTTTGTGAATGAATTTACAAGAGTTCGGCATACCAATTTGTAAGTTCTTTGTGATTCGCAACGAACTTGATGTCATCAGCATCTTCATCCCGATTGAAATGATCAACATTCCATTGGAAATGTTATGTTATTGTTCGAATGAAATTCCTCATTGCTCACTCATCTTACCCATATTCCAGTTTGAATTGGATTCATATTGTAACTCATTTGAGTTCAATTTGTCTCTATCCACTGTACGAGTTTCCTGCAGTTCGAATTTTGTTCCAAATTGAGTTCAATCTGAGTTTGCTTGACTTGAGTTTGAATTCAGAATCATTCAAATGAAGTTCCTTATGGTCCTGAGATTGATTCAAATCTCACTTGATGTTGTATGGTTTGAGTTCAATGGCCACAAGTGCATATTTTAAGTTCGAGTTCATGAGCTCAAACTCGATTCAATCAGAGTCCTTTGTAGTCAAGTTCAAGCTTCACTTAATTTCAGTGTCATTGTTTGCATGAGGTTTGAATCCTTGCATTTGTTTAAGTTTGAGTTTTAGTCCCTTGTAATCTGACTCAACATTGGTCTTCTCCTGTCATTCATCAGTCAAATTCAAAGTCCAATCTGAGTTTAAGTCCATGAACCCCTTTGTGCAGCTCAAGTTTGTTGAGTTCAGATCTTTGTCATTAAATGTGGAATTTCAAGTTCTTTATTTAGTTCATTTGAGTCTGATCGTATCAAGTTCACAAGTTTTGTTCCTCGGGTCCAAGTACGGTCTTAAATTCACCCGAAATTTCGGCAGCATTCCGGCATCTCCCCCGTTTAGGGGAAATAACGGAAAACTGGGCCTTTCCCACCACGCTTAAGAAAGCGTGTATGGTAGATGCCCTCTTTCGAGGACACCGCGGCCGTGTAAAGTCTTCAATCCCCCACCACGCTTAAGAAAGCGTGTATGGGTCTTCGACGTACCTGAAAAAGCAAAGCATTTGTTTCCCCGCAGGTACAGAGCCGCATACGGGTACTTAAAATTGTCCCCACCACGCTAAGAAAAGCGTGTATAGGGCCTACCCGCCTCGCCGTAGGTGTCGCACCGGGTTCCCTTCCCACCACGCTTATGAAAGCGTGTATAGGCGGTTTGCCGGCTCGACACGAACGCCGAGGATAGGATTTTGAGGTGATTACCCGCCTCGTTGTAGGCGCCGCACCGGGGTCCCATCCCACCACGCTTATGAAAGCGTGTATAGGCGGTTTTCCGGTCCGCCGCGAACTTCGAGAGCGAGAATCTGAGTTAGAAAATTATACCTTTGCGAGCGTCGAGGTTGGCACGTGGATCGAGGTGAGAGAGAGAGCATTTCTTTGCATTTGCATTTCTTCTCTTTCTTTTTTTGTTTTGGATCATCTCTCTTTCTTTATATATATATATACATATATATATACATATGCGTATATATATATATATATATATATATATATATATATATATATATATATATATATATATATATATATATATAATATTAATTAATTAAAAAACAATAATAATAATTAAATAATAAGAATAATAAGAATATTAGTATTAATACTAATGGTATTAATAATAATATCTAAATAATAATAATAAAATAAGATAAAATCAAACTAAATGTATACCTAATGACTAAAGTGGTCGGGTAGGAGCAGGATCGGATATGGGAGATCTCGGTTGGGTCTAGTGGAGTCGGCAGCAAAAGGAAAATGCAGGGGAAATTAGAAGTAGCACTTGGCTTCGATCGGGACTAGGGCCGAAGGTCGGATGGAGGTCGCTCGGTCTACAGAGAGCAGAGAGGAGTCGGATGTCTGATCCGACGGGCTTGGTCGCGGCAGGAGCGGAGTCGGCAGCGGCTAGGGCCAGGGGGATCGGAACTTGGAGGCAGAACAGGTAGGTGGAGTTCGGCACTAGTTCGTGTGGACTCTAGAGGCGGAAAGGGCTCGGACAGGGAGGGGAGACCGAAGTCGGAGCGCAGGAAGGAGGAAGGAAATCGGGAGTCTTGCGGCTGAGGAGTTCGTGGAATGTGGGAATGAGTCGGAGCGAAGATAGATGTCGAAAGCCCCATTCCAGCTCGCTTTTAAAGATGCGAAGGGGGGGCAACGTCTGAAGCAAGGTCATCGCACGCGGGTATGGGCTTCCGATTTCGGCGCCGTTTGCAGACTACGGAACTGTAGCAAACGGCGGGGTCTGAGCTGGATTTGCGCAGGACGTGGGCTTAGGTATGATTTCATTTCATTTTTTTTATTTCTTTCTTTTTGTTATCCTGTCACAGAGGTCAACAGTTGCACACCATTTCTCATATCCATCTAGCCCTTAATATGGTAAACGATCAAGCTTCATTAGAACAAAATCTAATGAATCATTCTCCAACCTACAGCCAATAAGTTGTATGTTTCTCCTTCCATCTTACAACCCACAAGCTATAGGAAAACCTCTCTTTCACCCAATCTAAGTTAGGTGAATGAGCAATGAATATTCATTGACTTGTAGTTCCAAAATTATGGGCCATTTGTCCTTCCTAAGCACCAAAAGTCCTAGAAAATTCTCTAACTCTTTAGCCACAAAGCTATGAGTTTTGTTCCATTTCTCTTAGCTCCAAAATTAAGAGGAAATCCCACCTCTCTTAACCTCAAAATTAAGGTAGAGTTCACATCTAACAAATTCTCTTGTTGGTCAAAATCAACTTATATTCCTACATCAAATATGGGAATATTAATCTTCTTTCTCCTAACCCAAGTTAGGTGGATGAGCCATTTTCTTTGGACACCCAAAAATCCAAAGAATCCTTGATATGTAGCCCAAATCTGCATATCATTATCTTATGTTTGCTTACCCACACTTAGCAAACTAATCTTTTATCATTGAGAACCAGAACTCAATAGTTTATCATGCCATTTGCTTAATTTAAACTTAGCAAATGAACCCCTCTCCTTGAAAACAAAGATTCAAGGAGATATCCTTTTGATTTGTAGCCTTAAAGCTACAAATTTCCCTCATTTCTATAGGTTCCGAAGGCCTTAGAAGATTTCCTGCCTTAGCCTAAAAGCTATTGTTTTCTTCTCCTTCCCCTCCAACCCCGAAGTTGTAGGAGATTTCCTTCCCTTTAGCTCCAGAAGTTAGAGGGAGTTCTCTAACACTTAGCCCAAAAGCTAAAGTGTTGAATTCTTACATTCTCCCCCTAGCTCCAAAAGTTAGGGAGAGTCCTCCAACACTTAGCTCAAGAGTTACATGTTGGACACATCTTTCTCTTCTTTAGCCCCAAAGCTAAAAGAAGCACCCTTCTCTTCTCCCTAGCTCCAAAAGCTAAAGAGATTTCTTCCAACAGTTAGCTCAAAACTAGTGTTGGACATCTTTCCCTTAGATCCAAACTCTAAGTGAAATATCCTTAGTGTGACATGCCACACAAGCCTCACACACTTAGATGCACAGCCCCTAGGTATGCTAGGACTATGATTTTTCTTTTTATGCGTATGTGGTTGATGATTTGGTGTGATTGCCCTTGGATTGTCTGCGTTGTGGGCACTTGCCCTTATGTGGATAGTGTAGAAATATACATGTTCTTCTTGCAGGTGGCCATGTCCAAGAGAGGATAAAATAAATCATGATTATTCTAATACTGCTTGCTTGTAGGAGCTGCTTAAAACCCCCCAAGAGGCATGGACAATAAGGTAGAAACAAGTGTTTGACATTTGAAATGCGAAACAAAATTTCTGGATGTGATATATTATATAAATTACTTTCTGACTCTGTCTTGCAGGTTTGAGTCTTTTTTTTTTTTAAAATGTATTTTATAAAATTAGGACTTGTATTAAACTTATGGGGGTTTGGACCAAAAGGAGAGATAGATCAAGAAATGATGTACCTGTGGAAGGTGAAGCCTAAAGATTTACCTGGAAGAAAAAGCTTGAAAACCCCACAAGTAGAGTCTGTAATAAGATTTGACTAAGTTGTATAATGGCAGGCAACTCAGCTACCAAATTTGATTGTAATAACTGGGACATTATTTATATTTTTGCCTTAGTTAATTTATATTTTCAAGCATGGATTGATTGTTTACTTGGTGCATAATAGAAGCATGCTTTTTTCTAGGTTTCTTCTTTTGTTTTGCTTGGGGGTGGCCTGGACTTTTTGATACGGTAGGCTCTTAGGACAAAATTAAGATTTCTACCTACAACAGCAAAAACAACAACATCAAGCCTTTATCCCACTACATGGGGTCGGCTACATGAATCCTTTTTCTCTATTGTGTCCTGTTAAAAGTCAAATTGTCGTTTTAGATATCTTGGATCTATTGTTCAGAGTGTTAGTGAAATAGATGAGGATATTATCAGCAGAATCCAAGTTGGATGGTTGAAGTGGAGGAATGCATCGGGCTTATTGTGTGATAAAAAAGTACCCCTCAAACTTAAGGGAAATTTCTATAAGATGGTGGTGAGACCTGCAATGCTTTATGGTGCCAAATGTTGGCCATTAAAAGAGAAGCAAAATTCTAAGTTAAGTGTTGCAGAGATGAGGATGCTCAGGTGGATGAGTGGCTTTACCCTTAGAGATAGGTTACGAAATGAGCATATTCGTGAATATTAAAAAAAATTTGAAATAACCTAATATAATTTAGGCTCAACATTTTTCTAACAAAGAAAGAAAATTGCATTGTTCCCTTTCAAGGAGCCAAGTTTTTAAAAAAAAAATAAAAATGATCATGCATAGCCCAGTGAGTCTCATGTAGAAAAGCCTTCACTTAAGGTCAGATAAAAAAAAATACATCTGTGAGTCAGCATTCTACATACCACTCATAATTAAGCATCTTGGCCTCAAACCAAGTTGTAAGCCCTACTTCCTAAATAAAAAACAGCCTTCCACTCTTTATATACATTGAGACCAAAATCATGATTTAAAAGCATTTAAGTTGGTTTAGCTGATTGCCCTTTTCACGCAGGGCAATAAATCCAGAGGTCGGGCTTGCTATGCCTCATGTGAGGTGTAGTTTGTAACATTGTTTAAAATTGCGCAATATGAGGCTCGCCTTGAGGCCCGCCTTAGCGCAATGTTAGTAAAAACGCCTCGAGGCTTACGACTCGACCTTTCCTTATGAGGCTTACGCCTCATCTTGGATGAGGCCCGCCTTAAGGCGCGCCTCACCTCGCTGGCATGAGGCGTATGCCTCACTCTATTTATGATTTTTTTTTATTTAAAACTTTCCTAAATCTTATACGAAAGCCCCAAAAAATGTTATATGCTACTTTTATGCAATTCATATATTTTATATTATTTTGTTCCTATAATATTTGGATTTCAATTCTATTTCTCATCATTTTTCATTTAACACTTTACATCTTATACAATTTTTTATTTCATATGTATGTAAATTTATTACTTCATAGTTCATTAGAAAGATAATATGTCATCATTTAACATATTATTTGGATATTATATAAAAAATCACTTTTAACTTTTATTTTGACTTTACGCAATTTTTAGATTTTGAGGCTTACGCCTTAAAACGCCTTAAGGCTTACGCCTCGCCTCACGAACGAAAAACGCCTCAATACCCAATTACGCAATTTTAAACCTTGGTTTGTAAGTCCCTTTGCATTCGTTAGACTTAGGTTCAAGGTATTACTTCTCAGTAGTCCTCACCTTAGTTTTAGGATTCGAGGCAATAGTTAATTTCAATCATCATACTAGTCCTCACCTTCCGGGCAATTCTTCCAACATATATTGGTAGGATGTAAGCCCCAACCTTCTAATGAAAATGTCAACTTAAACAAAAATTAGATTTCTAAAATATAAAGCTCAATCTAAGGATAGTTTGAGTACCCCTGAGTTTCCTTCAAAATCAAGTACTCCTACACTCCTTTCCTTTGGCCCTCATTCCAAGAAATCTGATTTCAGGTTGATCACTTTTTCTTGAAATTTCTAAAGGCCAAAACCCTTTAAATAAGAATTTCATGAATTTTAAAATTTCAACTTTAGCCAATATCTAAATGACTCTCAAAAGCAAGAAAATCACTAGTTTAATCAAAAGTTTTCTCAAGCATCAAAAGCTTGAGATATAATTAATCATAGGGGCTTGCCCTTACGAGGCATCTGTACCCCAGAATAAAATATACCCCATTCAACCAAACATTGAATGGGGGAATCTCTGTTAAAATTGTAATTTTTATTATTGAGTCCATAAGGAAATGATATTTTTATCCTTTGGGATAATATATCATTTTTCTTATATCGTACTCGATTATAAAATATGCAATCCATTTTTTTTTTTGAAGGAGTGCAATTAGCATTGAAACGGAAATGAAAGGAAATACATGATCCTAAGTGATAGCTAATCTATCATAGTCCTTCCTAATCAAGTCATAAACACTTGATGGAAGGACATCAACAAGAAATTGCTCCCATAGAAAGTCACCCACAAGAGCAGTTTGGGCACAAGCATTCGCCACCCAGTTACTTTCCCTAGAGATGAAATGGAAAATTACATATTTAAAAATATCTAGAAAGGAAAGATCCACCTTCTGAACCTTCTTGCTGCAATTCTTCAAGCAAATTGTTTGTTTGAGTAAGTTGATAACATTTTTGTTGTCTCCTTCAATTATTATTCCTTGTTTCTCCATCATCCAATCTTTAATAACATCTTTGAAGTTGAGAATAGAAATCAACTCTAACATGGAGATATCCCAATGCACCAACTTCCTTCCATATGCCATCAAAAATCTTCCCTTGTGATCCCTTAAGATTCCAGCGATGCTTGCTTCCCTGTTCTGCTTTAAGGACGCGTCAACATTGAGTTTAATCCAATTTGTAGGCAGAGGAAACCAAGTTTTAGACAGCATTTGCTGGTTAGTTTCCCAGTTCATACAAATTAGAATAGTTAACGGGTGAACAAAATCTGCCAAAATCTGAGCTGCAACCAAACCTTCACTCCTTGGTTTGCTCCCATGCGTAAACGAATTTCTTTCCTTCCAGTTTTGGTATACCGCTGATATGTACAGCTTAACAATGCCTGGATTTGATTCAGCCATCTTCTCCATCTTATTAATACAGTTTGTAAAATTTTTGAAGCTTGGTAATACAATACCCCACTTATTTAAAGAAGAAAAAATGGCTTTAAGCTTTATACAATTGACAACAATGTGATCACTATCCTCCATAGCAGCACAACCTCTCGGACAGTTATCAAATTCACACAATTTTCTTTTGTACATCCAAGCTTTCGTTGGTATTGCCTGGTTAACCAGTCTGCACCAGAAGAAGAATTCTTTAGCAGGATTTTAAGTCTTCGCAGCCAACCAATTTTGTTCTGTATTTCAGGATGCTTAATAGCAGCTTGATAAGACAAAGAAGCAATAGTCTTACCAGAATAAGTATACATTAGTTCCAAGGTGTCTTCCTCCTCCCCTTCGTTAATGGGTGTTCTGACAATGATATTTCTCAAGTCTTCAGAGAACATATTGTTAAGCATTTCCTCATCCCAGCTTTCATCTTTAATTAAATAAGAGAGCTTTATTCTCTAGCTTTGCAAAATCACACATTGCTGGCCATCTGTTCAAATTACAATCGAGAATCCAGTTGTCATTAAGAATGTTGATTCTTTCACCATTAGAGATCTTCCACCTTGTAATAGGCTTTAAGAATCGTCCACCATCTCTGATGATAAGCCAAGCAGGAGAAGATGATCTCTTAACTTCAAAGTTCCAGATGTCCTTCTCGTATTTGTTTGCCAGAATTTTAATAAGAGGGCCCTCCTTCCTATTAACATAATTCCAAGCAATACGAGCTATAACCGGACCTTGTCTCTCAGTTGCCCCTTGAATGCCAAGACCACCTAGATTTATCGGAGTACACATCTTATCCCATGGGATATAATGCATACCATTACGCTGTTGCTCTTTATGCCACAAATAATTCCTGCAATGCTTATCCAGATCTTTGAGAATGCTTTTAGGAATCAAAGAATGAGCCATGCTAAATAATGGAATTGAAGAATAGATAGAGTTAATTAACACTAGCTTCCCAGCCATAGATAAATTGCGTGATCCCCATGTATTGAGCTTGTCCATCGCCTTCTCTAGAATTTCACTGAAGTCACTTGCCTTCAATCTTCTGATAGCCATCTTAACCCCAAGTTATTTGAACTCCTCCACCGTTCTGTAACTAAGCATGTTTTTCAATTTCTTCCTTTTGGACCGAGAAACAGATCTTTCATACAAGACCATAGATTTGTTTTTATTGATGGTTTGCCCAGTCCAGCCACTATAATCATCTAGAATAGATGAAATAATCCTTGCATTTCTACAAGAAGCTTGGCTGCTATCAAAATATCATCCGCAAAAAGCAAGTGTGTTATTTTTGGAGTATTAGGCGGAGAACACTGCCGTTGCCAGGTCCCAAGTCCTGGATGAGAAAAGTGGAGGGTTGCGTTAGGTAGTCGACAGCCAGCGTAAAACTTGTCGAATAACCATGACATGAATCCTTTAATAAATTGTGTTAATGCTAGGGCGTTCCCTGGAAGCGACGCACTGTATGGCCTGAATACAGTGAAAAGTGTGCAAGGGCCGCTGCATCGGCGCCCGGGTGCAGTGTTAAATAGGCAAGGGTTCCCACATCAAGGACGGATGTGGGCAAAGAAGCTAGGCCATGATACTAATATTAGGATAGGAACTTGGAATATAGGTTCCCTTACAGGAAGATTAATGGAATTAATAGATATTATGATTCATAGGAAGATAAATATTTTGTGCATTCAGGAAACTAAATGGGTTGGAGAGAAGGCTAAGGAGATTGATAGTTTAGGATTTAAAGTTTGGTATTCAGGTAAGAGTCGTACTAGAAATGGTGTAGGCGTGATTATAGATAAGAGTTTGAAGGATAATGTTATAAATATTAATAGAATTGGAGATAGAATTATGGCTTTAAAGATTATTGTTGATGCTAAGATTATTAATATTATAAGTGCTTATGCTCCTCAAGTAGGTTTGGATATGTGTTCAAAATTAAAATTTTGGGAAGATTTAGAAGAATTAATTCAAAAGATACCTCTCGAAGAAAAAATTTTTATTGGAGGAGATTTAAATGGACATGTTGGTAGAGAGGTAAATGATTTTAAAAGCATTCATGGTGGATATGGGTTTGGAATGACTAATGAAGGTGGTAAGACCATACTAGATTTTTCTTTAGCTTATGATTTTTTAATTGCTAATACCTTATTTAAGAAAAGAGATTAGCATCTCATCACTTATAAGAATGGTTATAGTAAAACTCAGATTGATTATTTTCTTATAAGAAAAGTAGATCGTTTAAATTGCAAAGATTGTAAAGTTATTCCGAGTGAAAGTTTATGTACCCAACATCGCTTATTAGTTTTAGACTTTAAGATGAAAGGACAGAAAATAAAAAATAAAGTAAAGCGATTTTCTAGGATTAGATGGGGGCATTTAAAGAATAGTAATAAAAATATTTTTGAGAGTAAGATTTTAGATTCTAAAATTTTATTTGTGCATGAGGATGCTAATGTTATGTGGGAAAAAGTGGCTAGTGATATTAAAAATATTGCTAAAGATGTGTTTGGAGTATCAAAGGGAAAAGCCCCTAATAGTAAAAATAGCTGGTGGTGGAATCCAATTGTGCAAGAAAAGATAAAAAATAAGAAGATTTGTTATAAAAATTGGTTTAGATGTAAAAATTCTGATAATTGGGAAAGATATAAAGAGGCATGTAAGGATTCTAAGAAAGCAATATGTGATGCAAAGATCTTAGCTTTTAATGATTTATATAATAGATTAGATACTAAGGAGGGAGAAAGATATATGTATAAGCTAGCCAAACAAAGAGATAGGAGTAGTAAGGATTTAATTCAAGTGAAGTGTATTAAGGATGAAGATCAAAAAGTACTTTTCTTAGAAGATGATATTCAACAAAGGTGGATGAGATATTTTGATAAACTTTTTAATGAAGATTGTAGGAATACAATTGACTTTAGTGACCTTAGCATCCTAAATGAAAATAAAGATTTCTGTTTTTATCGGCGTATTAGTAAAACCGAAGTTAGAGAGGCTTTAAAGAAAATGAAGTGTGGAAAAGCTGTTGGACTTGATGATATCCCAATAGAGATGTGGAAATGCTTAGGAGATGAAGGAATTTCTTGGCTAACTAAACTTTTTAATAATATTTTGAAGACTAAAAAGATGCCAGATGCGTGGAGAATGAGTGTATTGATTCCTATTTATAAGAATAAAGGTGATGCACAAGATTGTGCGAATTATAGAGGAATTAAGTTAATGTGTCACACTTTAAAACTATGGGAGCGAGTTATGGAGCGTAGGCTGCGGCGTGATACTAATGTTTCTCAAAATCAATTTGGATTCATGCCTGGTAGGTCTACTATGGAAGCCATACATTTATTGAGAGGTTTGATGGAGAAATATAGGGAGAATAAGGAGGATCTACATATGATATTTATTGATTTAGAGAAAGCATATGATAAAGTTCTAAGAGAAGTGCTATGGAGAGTTCTTGAAAAGAAAGGAGTTAATAATGCTTATATTCAAATCATTAAAGATATGTATGAAGGAGCTACTACTTGTGTTCAAACACAAGGTGGTTTGACCAAGTATTTCCCTATTTCGGTTGGATTACATCAAGGATCAGCTTTAAGCCCATATCTTTTCGCGTTAGTCATGGATGTTCTCACTAGACATTTACAAGAGGATGTACCCTGGTGTATGCTTTTTGCTGATGATATTCTTCTTGTTGACAAGACTAAAGAGGGAGTTGAAGGTAAACTTGAAGTCTGGAGATCAACCTTAGAGTCTAAAGGTTTTCGCTTGAGTAGATCTAAAACTGAATATATGGAGTGTAATTTTAGCAGTAATAGACCTAGTGAGGGGATTGTGACTTTGGGCGATCAAGTCATTAATAAGAGTACACGTTTTAGATATCTTGGATCTATTGTTCAGAGTGATGGTGAAATAGATGGGGATGTTATCAGTAGAATTCAAGTTGGATGGTTGAAGTGGAGGAATGCATCGGGCTTGTTGTGTGATAGAAAAGTCCCCCTTAAACTTAAGGGAAAATTCTATAAGATGGTGGTGAGACCTGCAATGCTTTATGGTGCAGAATGTTGGCCATTAAAAGAGAAGCATAATACTAAGTTATGTGTTGCGGAGATGAGGATGCTTAGGTGGATGAGTGGATTTACTCTTAGAGACAGGATACGAAATGAGCATATACGTGAAAAGGTTGGAGTAGCTCCAGTGGAGGATAAGATTAGAGAGAGTCGCCTTAGATGGTTTGGTCACATAAAACGGCGGCCTTCCGATGACCCAGTTAGGAAAGTAGAGGTATTAGATTTGACTTATGTTAAGAAAGGTAGAGGTAGACCTAAAAAGACTTGGTTAGAAAATATTAGAAATGATCTTTCTCTATTAGATTTAAACGAGAATTTGACTTTGAACCGGACACAATGGAGAAAAAGGATTCATGTTGCCGACCCCACGTAGTGGGACAAAGGCTTGTTATTGTTGTTGTATTAGGCGCAAGTTTAATACCCAAGTCATTGCCTCTTTCCACAAATGCTTTGGACAAAAGTTCAGAACAAATAATAAACAGGCTAGGAGATAACGGGCATCCTTGCCTGAAGCCACATTCAGCCTTAATCCATCCACTTTTTTCCCCATTAACAATAATAGAAAATAGCGGGTTGCAAATGCATTCCTTAATAAGATTAATGAAACCAACAGGAAAACTAACATCATACTTGATTCTATAGAGAGTTTCCCAACTCATGCTATCATAAGCTTGTTGCATGTCAAGCTTGAGTAGCATAAATCCAGGTTTTGATTTTGAAAATTTCAGCTTATTGACCAATTCATGAGCCAAAAGACAATTATCTGAAATCGTTCTACCCATAACAAAAGCACCTTGGTTTTCCAAAATAATTGTTGGAAGACAAGATCTCAGCCTACTCAAAATCAGACCAGCTACCATCTTGTAAAGCGTTTGACACTAGCTTATAGGACGGAACATACCTGGTTTATTAGCAATAGAACTCTTTGGAATGAGAACTGTCAATGTCTCCTTCCAATTATCTGGCATGACACCAGTCTTGAAGAAGTGAAAAACAGCATTCCACACCTCTTCATTCACTATGTTCCAAAAATATTTAAAAAAACATGGATTCACTCCATCATTACCAGGGGCTGTGTTGTTATTCATTTTCATCACCACCGAGAGCAATTCCTGTTTAGTAAATTCAGTAGATAGTAATGATTTCTGCACCTCACTCAGCAATCCTGCAGTTTGAAAACCAGGTAGCTTGGATAACGAAATTGTCTTTCCCTCCATTTTTTCCGGAAGAAATCTTCAAACACCGCTTGAATGTCCTCAAGATCCGTAATTACTTGCCCATTGGAATATACCATTTGCTTAATCATATTATTGTTCCGTCGAGCTAATGCAAAGGCATGAAAAAAATGTGAATTCCGATCTCCCTGATCTAGCCAATGAGATTTTGAACGTTGCTTCCACCACATAGCCAGTCTGGCAAGAGTCACATTGAGATCATTCACCTTCCTTCTCAAAACCAGTAATTTTGCTGAATCCAGTCCACTTTTGCTTTCCTCTTCTTGTAAGGATAATATATCCCTTTGCAGCTCCTAAACTTGCTTTTACTCCAAAAGAAAAGGTTTTTCATAGACCTTTTCAACTTCCTTTGAAGGATGTCAGAAGGACTACCAAAATCATTTTTCCTCCAAGCATTGGTCACCACACCCCTTGAAGCTTCATAAGAACACCAAGCATTTTCAAACTTCAAGGATTTCTGGTTCCTCACAGTAGAATTAAGGTTAAGCAACAGAGGACAATGATCGGAGGCTACTCTCGGCAGGTGTTTAGTTACAGCAAAAGGAATCAGACTTAAAGCTTTCGTGTTAAGACAAATTCTATCCAATCTTTCCCATATCCTTGCACTCCCCTCTTTATTGTTGCACCAAGTAAATTTTGGTCCAACAATCCTAATATCATGAAGATCATTATTAGTAAGGAACTCCTTCATCTCCTAAGGTCCTTGAGAAAACACAAACCTCTTCCCTCCCATCTTATCACTTTTGAAAGTATGCAGTTAAAATCACCTCCTAAAATGCAAGGCATGTCCTTAGGAGTGTAACCTTCAATTAACTCCCACAATTTTCTCCTTTCATATTTGTCCTTATTAGCATAAACAGTAGAGACATTCCACAAATCACCATTAGGGCTTTTAAGACAACCAACAATACATTCGGAGGAAGATTTTAAGATCTTAAAGGAAGAAATCTTATTCCTCCAAAGTACCAAAATACTGCCAGCTTTACCTCCACAAATCACCATTAGGGCTTTTAAGACAACCAACAATACATTCGGAGGAAGATTTTAAGATCTTAAAGGAAGAAATCTTATTCCTCCAAAGTACCAAAATACTGCCAGCTTTACCTCTAGCATTGACATGAGAGAAATCCCATTCACTACTAATGATTCTCTTTACCTTTAAAGCATCCAGCGAGCATAACTTTGTTTCCAACAGACCAATGAAAAAAATACCGTAGTCCCCTACTAAACTACGTAGATAGTGGGAAGCCTCTTTTTTCTTGGCTCCCCTACAATTCCAAAAAAGAATAGACATCATTGTTTAAGATTGGGGGTAAAACCCGCATTCTTTTTAGCTTTTCCACCATCCATCTTCCTATTATGAGCAATTATGTTACTTGAGCCTAAAGATTTAAGCTCTTTCAAAAGCTTAACTTTCTTACCAGATGAAGAACTTTCCATAACAGCCATCTTCAGCTCCGACAGGTCCTTGCCCGCAATCTGGCATATTTGTGGCTTCCCACTACAAGGAATAACCAAGCTTCTTTTACTACCCATTTCCTTGCCAAAAATTTCTCCTTCCTCAGTACCCCCATCCTCATAAGCTCCCAATACTTCAATATTTTCATTACTCAAGGAATTGAGTTCCCTGTTAAGATTACCATCAGTTTTAAGATAGGGAATACCTGAGTTCGCAAGTAATCCATTAGGATCTACTTGAGTTCGCAAGCATCCCTTACCATCTTCTTTCTTGTCTTGTTCACTACCTGAAATGGTTGAATCAAAAAAACCAGCAGCTGAAGATTCATGTTCTGTCTCCTCAATTCCGCCTCCAAGAGCCATCATAGTGGCTCCATTTGCTTCCAGAATCGTCACATTTACAGCAGGTTTAGTGGTAGCCATCTTCACACCAACCTCCTCCCCATTACTAATCACCATACCCTTTCCACCATCAGCTTTATGAAACACTTCCTTATCTTGGACAACCAGCTTCTTTTCTGGAATTACTTGAACAGCCTTTTGAGCCATTTGCAATACCTGATGAGGGACATTCTTTTTCTTCACAAACTTTAAATTTGAAGCATTAGCAAATTCTCTATGTTGGCCAACCCTTCTACCTTTCTTCCTGTTAACTAGAACCCAAGGACCATAAGAGGTAGAATCCATTTTTTCAGCCTCCTTTCCCACAACAGCCCCCTCTCCACCATCATTGCTAACTCCCACCACTTCCTTAGAAACATCACAAGCTTTATTACATTCAGCTTTAACATGGCCTATCAATCCACATTGGAAGCAAAAGGATGATATTTTTTCATACTCCACTTTTTGAAAAAATCTCCCTGAAATACTATCCACCCAAACTCCTAAAGTAAGTCTTTGATCAATCTTCACCCTAACACAAATTCGTGCAAATTCACGTCTACCACATTGGAACAAATTCCCATCCAACATGAGAGGTTTACCTATCATAGATGCAATCCTTGCAATGTTCTTTTCATCCCAACAATGAAGAGGAAGGTGTGACATCCTATCCCATATTGGAGACGTCAATCCTTTCATAGATAATGGTGAAAAATCCGGCTTCCATTTTTCCATACCGATTATGTGCCCATTCACAAACCATGGCCCTCCAGTTAGAACTGCCTCCATTAGTTCATTGGATTTGAAAGAACACAAAAACCAGCCTTTCCCAAGGGTAGTGAAATGGAAATTACCAAATTTGCTCCATTGCCGCCTCACTTCCCATGCCACCAAGTGTGAAGGCATTTCCTTTCCAAAAACTTTGAACACTAAGGAATTAGACTACCTACTAGCATTCAAATTCTCCATATCTTCACATAATTTCAATGCCTTACCATCCTCGGACAGCACCACATCCTCTTCATTGAAGTTTAACTTAATATACAGCTTGGTACTCCAAGGATTAGCATTCACTTCAAAATTATTTTTCTTGGGCAAACCATCAGTTACCTTATCCACACCTGCTACCTCATTATCCACTAAGTTCCTCCCACATACCTCCATATTATGGGGGTATCAAAGCTGAGGGCTCCATAGAGCGTTAGAAATCCAAGGAGCTTGAAGGCACAAAGGAAGATATCCTACTTCAACAAGGTTTTTCATCTTTAACAAAGTTGGCACCTACAAGAAAGGCATCAACAAATGGAGATTTGCTCTTCTTAAGGTGAGTAAGCCTTGCCCTCCTAAACTTATAAAATCTTTTGATTTTGGTTGCTATCCCACATAAATATTAATTGCATATCATTTGCCAATTCAGTATAATTATTTGTAAACCTCCAAATACTGAGCACTATATTAAGTCCAACCATTACCATCCTAGAATCTACCCCACTTAATTAACTAGTTAAAATATACCCCACTTATTAATTACTTGGGTTTCTGATGTAGGGGAATCCTTGGAGCTTGATTAGTACTAGTTATCTTTTACTTAGCAAGGTCTAATTGTAATTTTATTTTTTTATGTATTTTATATATGGAAACATTAGTTATAAGGTTATTGAGTCTTATGATGTGTTTAAGCCTTTGTGTTGTTTAGTCAACTGTCATGTTTAAGGCCTTGTGTGATGTACCATGTCATGTGATGGTGGTTGCATAGGCACAAACATTTAGTTAGCTTCACAATCTCATGTATTAGCCTAGCCCAATTGCCCCTAATTTGACTTTTTGACTTCCAATTAACCACCATCACCTCAATTGTTCTCAATATCATTATTTCGACTTGTCACCTCACTATTGAGTTATCATTAACATCATCCTACATTGCTTGGCAGTTCCATTCTCTTATCTATCTTTTACCTCGTTGCATGTAAGTTGAAGACATTATTAAGCCTTGGTATTGAATTAAAATTGATATTATCAGTAGATCTAAAACCAAAATAGATGGAGTGTAATTTTAGTAGTAATAGACCTTGTGGGGGGATTGTGACTTTGGGCGATCAAGTCATTAATAAGAATACACGTTTTAGATATCTTCGATCTATTGTTTAGAGTGATGGTGAAATAAATAGGGATATTATTAGTAGAATTCAAGTTGGATGGTTGAAGTGGAGGAATGCATCGGGCTTGTTGTGTGATAGAAATGTCCCCCTCAAACTTACAGGAAAATTCTATAAGATGGTGTTGAGACCTATAATGCTTTATGGTGCAGAATGTTGGCCATTAAAAGAGAAGCATAATACTAAGTTAAGTGTTGCAGAGATGAGGATGCTTAGGTAGATGAGTGGATTTACCCTTAGAGACAGGATACAAAATGAGCATATATGTGAAAAGGTTGGAGTAGCTCTAGTGGAAGATAAGATTAGAGAGAGTCGCCTTATATGGTTTTATCACATAAAATGACGGCCTTCCGATGACCCGGTTAGGAAAGTAGATGTATTAAATTTGGCTTATATTAAGAAAGGTAGTGGTAGACTTAAAAAGACTTGGTTAAAAAATATTAGAAAAGATTTTTCTTTATTAGATTTAAATGAGATTTTGACTTTTAACAGGACACAATGGAGAAAAAGGATTCATGTAGCCGACCCCACGTAGTGGGACAAAGGCTTGATGTTTATTGAATTAAAATTGAATGTTTTCCTTGGAACCACCTTGAAACTTTTGAAAACCAACATGAACTCTTTAAACTCTCCATTACTCCCATTCCCCATTCCATGAATGCCTCTTCCTCCATTTTATTTGTTTTACTCTACAATGTCTTTATATTCGTTTATTAGTTTTGGACTTGAAGATAATATGGAAGAAAATAAAAAATAAAGTAAAATGATTTTCTAGGATTAGATGAGGGCATTTAAAGAAAATTTACAAAAATATTTTTGAGAGTAAGATTTTAGATCTTAAGATTTTGTCTGTGCATGAGGATGCTAATGTTATGTGGGAAAAAGTGGCTAGTGATATTAAGAATATTGCAAAATATGTGCTTGGAGTTTCAAAGGGAAAAACTCCTAATAGTAAAAATAGTTGGTGGTGGAATCCAAATGTGCAAGAAAAGATTAAAAATAAGAAGATTTGTTATAAAAATTTATTTAATTGTAAAAATTCTGATAATTGGAAATTATATAGAGGCACGTAAGGAATCTAAGAAAGCAATATGCGATGCAAAGACTTTAGCTTTTAGTGATTTATATAATAGATTAGATACTAAGGAGGGAGAAAGATATATGTATAAGTTAGCCAAACAAAGCGATAGGAGTAGTAAGGATTTAGTTCAAGTGAAGTGTATTAATGATGAAGATCAAAAACTACTTTTTTTAGAAGATGATATTCAACAAAGGTGGATGAGATATTTTGCTAAACTTTTTAATGAAGAATGTGGAAATAAAATGGACTGTAATGACCTTAGCACCCTAAATGAAAATAAAGATTTCTGTTTTTATCGGCATATTAGTAAAACCGAAGTTAGAGAGGCTTTAAAGAAAATGAAGGGTAGAAAAGCTGTTGGACCTAATGATATTCCAATAGAGGTGTGGAAATGCTTAGGAGATGAAAGAATTTTTTGGCTTACTAAATTTTTTAATACTGTTTTGAAGACTAAAAAGATGCCAGATTAGTGGAGAATGAGTGTGTTAATCACTATTTTTAAGAATAAAGGTGATGCACAAGATTGTGCGAATTATAGAGGAATTAAGTTAATGTGTCATACTTTAAAACTATGGGAACGAGTTATGGAGCATAGGTTGCGGCGTGATACTAATGTTTCTCAAAATCAATTTGGATTCATGCCGGGTAGGTCTACTATGGAAGCCATACATTTATTAAGAGGTTTGATGGAGAAATATAGAGAGAATAAGGAGGATTTACATATTATATTTATTGATTTAGAAAAAGCATATGATAAAGTTCCAAGAGAAGTGCTATGGAGAGTTCTTGAAAAGAAAGGAGTTAATAACGCTTATATTCAAATCATTAAATATATGTATGCAGGAGCTATTACTTGTGTTCAAACATAAGGTGGTTTGACCAAGTATTTCCCTTTTTCGGTTGGATTACATCAAGGATCAGCCTTAAGCCCACATCTTTTTGCTTTAGTCATGGATGTTCTCACTAGACATTTGCAAGAGGATGTACCTTGGTGTATGCATTTTGCTAATGATATTCTTCTTGTTGATAAGACTAGAGAGGGAGTTGAAGGTAAACTAGAATTGTGGAGGTCAACCTTAGAGTCTAAAGGTTTTCACTTGAGTAGATCTAAAACAGAATATATGGAGTGTAATTTTAGTAATAATAGACCTAGTGAGGGGATTGTGACTTTGGCCGATCAAGTCATTAATAAGAGTACACGTTTTAGATATCTTGGATTTATTGTTCAGAGTGATGGTGAAATATATGGGGATATTATCAGTAGAATCAAAGTTGGATGGTTGAAGTGGAGGAATGCATCAGGCTTATTGTGTGATAGAAAAGTACCCCTCAAACGTAAGGGAAAATTCTATAAGATGGTGGTGAGACCTGCAATGCTTTATGGTGCCGAATGTTGGCCATTACAAGATAAGCATAATTCTAAGTTAAGTGTTGCTGAGATGAGGATGCTCAGGTGGATGAGTGGCTTTACCCTTAGAGATAGGATACGAAATGAGCATATTCGTGAAAAGGTTGGAGTAGCTCCAGTGGAAGATAAGATTAGAGAGAGTCGCCTTAGATGGTTTGGTCACATAAAACGGCGGCCTCCCGATGACCTGGTTAGGAAAGTAGAGGCCTTAGATTTGACTTATGTTAAGAAAGGTAGAGGTAGACCTAAAAAGACTTGGTTAGAAAATTTTAGAAATGATCTTTCCTTTTATTAGATTTAAACGAGAATTTGACTTTTAACAGGATACAATGGAGAAAAAGGATTCATGTAGCCGACCCCACGTAATGGGATAAAGGCTTGATGTTGTTGTTGTTGTACAATGCCTTTATATATTACCATGTAATTTTTTGTCAAGTGTAATTTTATGATTAAAAAATGATATCAATACGATACAATTAATAATAATTGTTAGAGAAAAAAAATTCATATGACAAAATATAAATATTATGAAACACAATCATCTATGAGAGCTTAAAACAACTTATTGGACTGCCTTGCTTGAAGCCTGGTGAAAATAGAGGAAATACAATAATTTTTTTTCTTATTTATCCTCTTCCAACATAACATCCTATCCACTAAAACATATTTACTCATAATGCTCTCATTTGAGTCAAGAGGATGTTGTGAATCTTGATCATTAGTATCTTCACTAGTAGAAGAGAAACGAGGAACTTCAAGAGGAGGAGGGTCAGTATTCATGATATCATTTGTAGCTGGTGTAGAAAACATATTTGTAGGGCTATTAAGGGCAAACATAATAGGCTAAAAATCGGAAGGAAAATATTTTCCTAATTGTGTTTAATCCTGAACTAATGAAGGAGCATTAATCATTTTGAGAAAAAGGATATGAAAATTTTGGATGTACCTCTTGCACCTGAATGGTTGATCTTGGTAAATTCAGATGATCCTTGAAGCATTTAGAATAATTATGGCCAAATATCTCGTAAGAGCAATAAGGGGGATGCCTTCAAATTCAACTTTCCATCTATAACCATAAGATGATGTGCCAAACTATACTCATTTTTAAGTAGAAAACATTTATAGCCTAGAAATATGACTAGTTGCACATCTACTTATAAAGATTTACCAAATATAGTACCTAAAGACTTTAGAGTAGATTAGTTAAAATATTATAAATGTAGTCTAGGAAAAGCCACCTAGATTGGGATGATAGGATGTTCCTTAAAAATGTCAAGAGGGGTAGACAACTTTTGATATATGAATCAGATAATTATTCACATAGTATGTGCACCAAGAGAAGTCTTTTGTAATATTCTTCAAATGAAAGTCTTATAATGAGTCGATAAGGATCAGTAGCCTTATTGAATATTAACTGGCCAATTGAAAATTTGAGATGAATTTGCAAATGATATCTAGGTTGGGGCAACCTATGGAGAATTTGCTAGTATTAAAAAAAGAAAATGGATGAGCAAGCTCAGAGATCTCTTTTCAAAGAAAATGAGTGCAAATTTTCTTTGAAAGGAAGAATCTTATTTATGTTAAAGTGGATTTGAAATAATAATCAGATTTGGAAGGATGGAAGTGATCTCAAACTTGCAACCCACTCACCATTTTTGCAAAGGTAGGTGATGTGTGAGCAGCATCCAAAGGAGCCTCAGAGATAATATGAATGATCGAAATATGTGGTCGTGATGATTGAATAAGGGGAGCCACTAAAACCCTAGGACTCATCAAAGAGGGAGATGATAGAGTAAGGAGTGAGGAGTGGGAATTCCAAACAAGGCAATCCAACAAAAGTGAGGTCACAGGTGATACAAATCTAGAAAGCGCAAATGTGGGCATGGTTTGGAGAGGCGAGCAAATATTGGTGAGTGAGAAAGAGAGTTTTGCCACATCTCAAGATGTTTCATCAGCAGCCATTTGAAGAGGATTGGAGGAAGTAATGAGCAGTGGTGCAAGGCGAGGATGCTACATGTGAGGTTTGCCTGGTGGTGCAATATGGATGATTACCGATGAACAAATTTTGCAGGAAAAAAAAGGACATAATAAAATTTATTGGTTTAATACATTAGCTATGGATCAAAGAATTAGAAGAAATAATGTAACTTGGATTTAAAAGAAGATATCTTAAGAGATGAGTACTACCCATGATTTATTGATCAACATGTGTATGGTCAACTTCTTATACTTTAAAAAGGCTTTAGACAACAAACTGATTATTCTAATGTATTTGAAGAATTATTATCCAAAGCAAATTATAATAATCAAGAATGGCAAATAACAAACTAGTTTTTGACAAACTTAAGGCATAACAGCCAAAATGAAATTGAACTTAGTGATCCACAAACCCTAGATGAAGTTTTTTGTGAAGCTCAAATGTTAGAAAAGCTAAAAAAATCAGCTTCTAGTTCAAAACTCAAAAATCATGTCTATTTTATATCTACCCTTTGCTAGGTCTCCTACTATTTCCATAACTTCTACTAGTCTTTCACAACGAAGGATTACCTCGACTCCAAACCTATGAGCAGTAAGGAAGTTGTTTACTTTATATGCTATAAAAAGGGTCATATGTAGTATCGATACAAATATAAATCTCTTTTTTAGAAGAAATTGAAAACATTGAATCTAAAAATTATGAGGAAATTTATTATCAGGACCATGCTTCAAAAGCTGATGGTCTTCCTGATGACTCCCTCGTAATTGCTATGAAATGATTTTTTGTCGCCATGCATAGTTCTAAGCAATGGAGATGTTAATTTATTTTTCATATCCATGTTATATATTATTAGAAAAACATAGTAGCCATGGATGATGCTAGTGCATTAAATGTCATTTTGACTACTATATTTGCTTAAACCTATATGAAACCTAAACCACATCCTGAACAGTTCCATGTAAACTGGGTATAATGCTCTCTCATTTAATTACTTGTTAAGTAAGAGTTTGGCTTGAAGATTATATTGGTGTGATATTCTCTCGATTATTGCATATATCCTCTTAGGATATTTCTAGATCTTTAATATGAGTGCCATTCATTATGATAAAGAGAACACCTAAAATTTAAAGTTCAAGTGCATCTACTTCTAAAATATCAACTGAGATGTTCTAATCAAGTAGCTCATCACGGTTTAGCTAAAGCTATCATGGATGTCCAAAAACTTAGCTCGACCAAAGAAGCCCGAAAATAAGAAAAATTATGATTCAATGAGTTATCAACAACTTAGAAGACTATCATCAACCAGGAAAGCAACCTATCATATTTATTGGCTTTATATCTAACCTTTAGGAAGACAAAATAAAAGAAGAAAATGACAATGAAGAATCCCTACTAGCTGAAGCATGCTGCTTTTCAAACCTATGACAATGATCTGATAATGATAGCTTCAACAAATTCATTAATCCCAACCAAAAGAATAGCTAGTTAAGTGAATCCAAAGAATCCACCTCAATAAGAGAAGGGGATTCTTATGTAGTGCATCGAAGTCCTATCTAATGGTGCTATAGTTGGACAATAGTTTAGAGGAAGAATTATGCTTCTTAGATAAAAGTGTGTCAGGAAAGGCATTGTAGATAAATGTATGAACTTGGGTAATAATTCTTGACCATCTAATCAATTCTCTAAAATGATGAAGATTTATTCTTAAGGAATCATTTTATCAGAAGAATTCAAGTCAAATGAGGTGGTCCAAGCACAATTGATGAGTAGTAGAGTACTGCCACCCCCACCAAAAAAGGAGCCATCAAATAAAAATAAGAAGGAAGATATAGTTATTAATCAATTAATTATTCCCAAGCAGTCAAAGAAGAAATCTACTTCAAAAAGGGGAGTAGACTACAATGTCTTGTCACATCTGCAAATGTCCCAGCATGACACAACGTATATGAAACTCATGTGATGTCAAACAATCTTCGAGACACTCTCATTTGAGCTCTAAAATATTTAGAGAAATATGATCCATATTTAATTGAGTATTTCATATTTTCCTAGAGGTCTGCAAGCACTCAACATCCGTAAAAGCAGAAATGTACTTTTGAAGAGCTGTGTTGGCATATGATGAGTAGTTGTCACTATAGGGATAGATGGAAGCCAAAAGAATTTTATATGGAACTTGCGTCTGTGTAAGCTCTATGGAGGGGTATTTATGGAGAATGAGGAGATACGTGAATATCAAAGCACAAATCAAATTTGACTTAAATGCATGAATTTTGCCAGTACTCTCTCATCATTACTTGCTGATTTGGCAGCCCCGTACTCACTTGCCCTAACATTTTTCTAATCATCACTTAGAATACACTTGCCCGCGAGTCACTTACTACGGACCTCACCATGGAATCCCTTCACTGTGAAGTTTCTAGATCGTGTTATCTTCTAGTGATTAAGTAACAAAGCTGCCATTCTAGAAAATATAGGAAAAGCTTGTTGCAATAATGAAAAATTTAAAATCGTTAAAAAAGTTCTATGTATTTTACTCACTACTCATAAGGGCATACATTGGAACTCCCCATAACCTCATAGTTACGGTACTCATTGCGACACTATAAAGTAAGATATTTATCATAGGATAGCAAACATCACATTTGTTAAAACAATATAAATAATATACTTGTAGCATGGAAAGAAAATAATAATGGTAAATCAATTGTTTAGACATAAAGATTTTTTTAATACATGAAAATTTTTACATTGAATCCAGAACATTCCACATTGTAGCTCTCACCTCGAGCAATGCTTCCCTTGGAGCTATCTTCCTCTTCATCTACTCCCTGTAAGTTCATAATCTTATCAAGAACGCTTACCCATAATTCAGCTTCTGCGTCTCTAAGGTACTCATTGCTTGAAAAGAGGGGGGGGGGGGGGGGGGGTCCACCAGATGGACCTGTGGACAGCGAGTACAATGATTTTTCAACCGTTGCCTTTCCTTGAAAAGTGAGATTCTCTTGTTTCACACCCCACCCTAACCCTACTCCTAATAGTTGACGCGAGATGCAATAGAGAAACATCGTAAATCATATTACATTACAATTCATAAATCATCAAGATGCAGAATAATCATAAAAGACATCACAACTAAGCAAAATTGGATTTTACAACCCGCCCCTCGATGGCCACTTCATTTTGCTCGAGTACTATCTCCTCGACATATTCAACTGCTGCATTAGGAAGAGAGAGAGGGGGGGGGGGAGAGTTCTTCATCAAATGGACCTGGTGACAGTGAGTACAATGATTTTTCAACCGCTACCTTTCCTTGAAGAGTGAGGTTCTCCTCTTTCACACTCGACCCTGACCCTACTCCTAACAATCGACCTGATGCAATAGAGGAGCATTTTAAATCATATTACATTACAATTCATAATCATCAAGATGTAGAATAATCATAAAAGACATCACAACTGAGCAAAAATGGATTTTACATCCCGCCCCTTGATGGCACTTCCTTTTACTCGAGTACTACCTCCTCGACCAATTCAACTGCCGCATTAGGAACCAACACGCATTAGGATTCACTCTATAGTCTCTTTTTGCTCCAATCTTGATCTTCACTCTTTTTGCAAGGGGACTTGCAATGGGCTCAGTAGATCACTTCATTGTTCGGACACTACCTTTGACCTCTCTAGTCGGCGTGCATTGTTAGCCATCCTTTCTGACTTGTCACCTTTCCTTAAGGGAAAGGCTGCCTTCCTTGCTTGCTTCGCGCTAGACAAAGTTAACTCGGCAAGGTCTATTTTTGTAACACTCACAGGTCTTGTTGGTTCTCTTCAAAGACTAAAAGCAATGAAGAATCCTTGTGTGGAAACTCTTCTTATGGAGGTTGGTCCAAATTGGCATCATAACAATGTCATTATGGAGGAATCTATTGCTACCGAGGCAACAATAAACCAGGGCAGTAATATTGCATATCCTCTCCTGTAAAAGTTTGGTACCCTTATTTAATTCTCGTCATTAATTCATTTATCCATTTTGTCACTCTTCCATCAAAGGCTCAATGAAATCGGGGAACTAAATTTATACTTGCATATGCCTTTATAGGTGTTTAATAGGTAGTCGACGAGTCATAGCAGGTGAACTCATGCTCTGTGGATCCCCAAGGCGAAATCACTTGAGGGATTGCTGAGACCTCACCCAACGTGACACCCAAAGGAAAGTTGCCTCTCATGGGGAGTGTTAAGGATTCTCACAGGACACTCAATTCATCACTCGCTCTCTGTTAAAGAATATCCATAGGAGTCACTCACCACTATCTATGGAAAACCATCACCTATCATGCTTGTTATCTCAGCAAGGAAAACATCCATCCAAAAAGGTTCTAGCTCACTCATCATGATCAGCAGTCCTTGGAGCTCGTCATCTGTGAAATTTGATCACACTCACCTCTTACTCATAGGCATCCCAGAGCTCCACCACAAGTCACTACTGTCCTCAGGATATCAGTCAGCTATAATCCTCTTGACTCAGCACTCGCCAATAAGCTTACTCATACCTACTCACCCTCGAGCACTCAACATTATTGAACTCATCCCGAGACAAATATTTAAGATCAAGGGAGACAATCTTCTTTCAAACCAATTAGAGCCTAACACATGTCTAAGGCAGTATGTACTAATAGTCATTTTCTTATGTATTTTTATTAATGTAGCATATTCCGTAGTTCTTAGATTCCTTTAAATAAAGGGTAAAGAGGACCTTTGGCATTTAATCTTTCTGTCTTTTATTTCAAAGCATAATTACATGATCCATTTGTGGGTGTATGATTTCTTCCTTCCATGTTAATAAATTACTGTAGTTATTCAGGTTGAGCTTGGATCCCTTCAAGATACTGTACCATCTGATAGGATTGTAACTCTGAAAGGTGGTTGGAGAATTTTTGGAAGGCAGTCATCGGGGGAGATATTACTTCGTTTGACATATAAGGCATATGTTGAGGATGAAGAAGATGATTGGGTAGAAAGAGAAGTTGAAAGCGATTCATCTGATGATGAATCCTTAGATTATGATCAAGCTAGTGACTTTTCTGGAGATCGTGAAAGCAGTCCTAATGATGCAAGGGAAAGAGAGTCTTTTATGAATGTCTTGGCTGATTTGCTTGTGAGTGAGGAATTTAAGGGCATTGTGACATCTGAAACGGGTCATTCCAATGCATCTGATGAGTCATATTACCCTGGATCGATGGCTTTAAGAGAGCGTGTCCGCAATGCTGATAATCCTCCTGTTAAGCCAGTGACTGCCCTGGTAAACTCCAATGGTAATTACTTAATGAGCTTCCTTTTAAATTTTTTTTCTAGAATGCCATCCTGGTTGACAAATTGCGTATCAATTAATCTCATTTTTGGCTTTTTTTTGTTTCAGGTTTGGCTCTAGCATGGCTTGCTGCTATAACAAGTATAGCATTATTGATTGCTTTTAATGTGGGCGGTTCTGGTTTCTTCAATCCATAGTTTAACATGGAGAAATAAGGTTGAATCAGGTAGTTCTGTTCAACTTAGTTGTTTACATTATGAGCATCTTTAAGTAGGAAATTTAAAATAACATTGACCGTTTGCAGCATGTTTATTTATGGGTGCAATGTGTATAGACGATATGATGTGATGTGGAATAGATAATTAGAACAAGAACTTGCTATCAGGACGGTAGGGGTGGAAGTTAGAGAAGGCAAGGAACTCACCTTTTTAAGCTATGGCATAATGTTATATTTTTCTTATAGCTTTAACGTTGATATTTATAACATATTCAAATCAAATGGAATGACCCGAAAAGCATAATATATCATAACTTGAATTTTCAAATTTTTTTGATATATAGAATACTTAATAAAACAAATATTCAGTGATATTTATGAAAAGGTTAAGAATTAGAATGATATTAGACCACTATATATGCATGATTTGCAACGAAGGAGAGAAAAAGTTACAGGGTAAAAAATAGAATTACTTAAAAAATAGAAAAACATATATTTACTATCATGCTAAAACTTATAGTATTCATTATTCCTACATGCATAGGTGCATTCCGTGTCCTACAATATGTATGATTCATTTTTCATTTCATATCATAAAATAATTAACATTTCAAATATTATTGATTAGAATTTCTCACCCTCTTAATTACCTATTTATTAAATATATTCAATTAGTGCTTGAATTTAAATTTAGCAATAAAATTTATTCTCTTTCTTTTTTATATTTGATAAAATATTTCTTTTTCTGTACAATTTATCTCATTCATTATTCTTCTCAATTAAGTTTATATAAAATTTAATTTATATATTTCCTAACTTAAAAATATCATATTATCTTATATGCATATCATCATTAATTAATTTCTAATATATAAATTTTCTAAAAAAATTTCTTATCATCATCTTTTACTAAAAACATCTTCCCTTTTTCCTTTACATGAAACTCTCGCATACCCTACCCATCGAGTTCGCTTCCTTCTCTCTTTCTCTCGACCTCCCTTTAATATAACTTGTCTTTTCTTAGGATTAACCACATAAGAAGAAAAATATGCTAAAAGAAATGAATTTGAAAAACTTACTTCCTTCTTCTTCCCCTCTGCTCCTCTTCTCATGGTTTTTTCCTTTAGCGATAATGACATAAAAGGAACGAGTGAAACGAAGATATGACTTACAAGGAGTTGCTTGATTTCATTTCCTAATTTAAATATTCGCTCGGAATCAAAAAACAGCTTTTCCAGCCCCGCCTACGCTCATGTGCGGTCTGCCTAGGTCGCTGCTCTGTTCGGTTCTGCCTCTTGTTTCGTCCGAGCTTAATACATATCCGGTTGAAATGATCGAGATAGGTCCGGTTTTTACAATCTCCCATTCTTATAAAAATTTCATCCTCAAAATTTAATTATAACATCTAGTTACATAAACAGTTATATAAGTAAATAACATCTTCAGTTTTATTCAATATAAACTTTATCATTGGATATATAACTAAATAGAACTTAACATTTGAAATGATATAAAAAGATAACCTGATAAACCTAATAAACCTAAAAAATATATGGTGCAGCATATCAAGTTATTATATTAAAGACTTTTCATTCATCTTTATTAACATCTATAGATTCATTAGGCTCCCGTTGAGTCAAAGCATAAACTCGGGGTCGAACATTCTACCTTGATTGATTTTATACTGAAGCTATAACTGATGGTTCCATCATCTTCTATTTACCAAAATTCTTCTGTGAAGGTGCTTCACTTGATCTCATTTCTCTTAATGTTCTCTAAACTAATGTAGGGCAATATTTTACTATGTGTCCAAGCTGACGACACCAATAGCAAGTGTTGGAACCCATCAGACATTTACCCTTATGTAATCTGCCACACTTAGCATAAGCTTCTATGACTTTACTGACAGCAACACTACTAACTCCACTAGGACTAAGCTTGGGCTTTTTCTCATTTAATCCTTCAATCTGATTGTTTTGGATATCTTCTTCAATAATCTTCCTTTTATGTTGGTCCCTTCTCTTCTGAGTGATTTGGAAGTCAATCTCCATCCTTCTAGCTTTTTCCATCAATACTAAATAATCCTCGATTCCTAAAGGTATTGAAGATTGTCTAATTGCATCTTTTAGACTAGATAGGAATCTATAACATTTTTCTTCTATTGTTGCAATCAACTGTGGTGCATATTTGGATAGAGTTGTAAATTCTGCTTCGTATTGCATTACTAATTTGTCTCCTTATACTAATCTTATGAATTTATCCTACATCTGCCTTCTTGCCGACATAGGTATGAACCATTCTCTGAAAAGTTCCACAAAATCTTTTCAATTAACCAATAAAATTGAAATATCTTCTAACCTGCCTTCTTGTTGTCCTCTCCACCACCTTTCAACTTCTCCATCCAAGACAAATGTAGCGAGTGACACTTTTCTCTCATCAGGACATAACATGTTATCCAATATTTTTTCTATACGAAGTAACCAATTCTTAGACTCAATTGGTCCCTCATTACCTTTGAATAATGGTGGTCGCATGTCCTAAAACAACTTCAGATATTTATCTACTCAAACTACAAGCTGTGATCTTGATTCCTGAAGCATTTGGGTCATAGCCGCCATCATCTGGGTAAAGGTATTGGTGTTCACAGTCACTTCAGGTGGTAATTCTTCTATTTCCATATTTCTATCAATTACATTCTTTTGATCATCAGTATACCTGATATATTTATAAATCAATTAATTATATTATCTAATCGAATATTTAAATTCTTCTCAAATAAATTCATAAATCATTCCTATAGCTCTTTCATTAAGATTCACATTCTAAAATACTCCTTGGGCTCTGATATCACTTTTGTCATGACCAGCTCGGAGGCTCGAATTAAGGAGTTTGGAACAAACGGTCGGACGGTCGACTAAATTTTCAATTAATAACTAACTATTTCTAATAAGCAAAAATAACTACTAAAACATCAAATTTGAAACAAATTGAATAAAATCATTCAAATACCTTTTTTCATGTGTGCCATGTCTACAGTACACATTTTCAAATCTTCTATTCATTTTGATTTTATTAAATTATAACTGAAAATGTTAGAACAACTAAATGTAAGTCATAACTCAGTGAGTAAAACATGCTTCTAAACTACAGTAATTCAAGGGAATTGGAACAATATACATAATCTATTTTCATTTCATATCATAAAATAATTACATTTAATCATATCATTTCATCAAGATTTTCAATATTATGCATAAATCATATATGTCATATATATCATATCTGTATTCATATCTTTCTTATTTCTCATAAATTATACAGCCATCATAAGAGCCACCGTCTAATTTAGTACTAATGAAGGTGCTCATTTTTCATTTCTTTTTTCTATTTTTCTGCTCTATAATCTTTTTTAAATTAATTATTTGTAAATTTCAATTTTAAATTAACATTTCAAATATTATTGATTAGAACGTCTCTCAACCTCCTAATTAACTATTTATTAAACATATCCAAAATAAAATGAAATAAAAATAATCTTTTGAATATAAATTAAAAATTAAAATTTTTTAAAATTACAAGATGATATAATGAGTCTAAATTCACCAAAAAAAAGGACTAATATTTGGCTTATAAGGGACTTGTGATAAATTTGAAAGTTCACCAATGAGCACTAATAGACTTTTCTCTTCGCGATGAAAACACCCTTAAACACTTAATGTTTCTCAAAAATACAACTTATGAATTGAACTTGAGATAAAAATGAGCTAGGGCTCTTCTCTAATTATGACACGCAAATTGATTCGTCGTGGACCAACATAACTAAAATCTAATTATATAAAGACAATACAAGGATAGGTATTGAAAAATGTGCTAGGATTCTTACTCATAATGCTCGCAACTAGATCTATGACATATATGCAAGCAGAAAGAATGTAAGCAATAATTGAATCAAAATGCTAATCACAAGACCATTTCAAACGACAATGCATTTACGTTAACAACTGTCACATTCGACCCTTACAATCTCCAATATTTGTATTTATGTAAAGGTCTCTAAAAAAAGTAAAATGGGCAAACTTGCTGTATGTTATGGGTGTACGAGTGCCCATAGTAATGTCTTCACTAATTGCTAAAAAAAGGGGAACTCATATGCATCCCGTGAATAAGTTGTATACCCATGAATGAATATTTTTTAAGTGAGACAAAGAGGTGCACAAATATTTTAACAAATTACACTGGATGCATTAAATAACTAAAAGCAAATATTGTCCACAAATACTCTAAATGTATGAAGCAAATGTATTGAAAATAGGAGATTGTAATGTACAAATGCATGAAAGAATGTGTAAGTGCACCAAAAATCATACAAAGTACGTAAATGTATCCCATAAATGCATCAAGCTATATGTGAGTGGATTGCACAAGTGTACTATGAAATATATAAATATATTGGGCAAATGTTCAGTGAAATGTGCAAATATGTCGTGCAATTACATCAAAAAGCATGTGCAAGTTATTGGATTATTAAATTCAAATTTCCTGCATATGATCTGACGAGCATGTTAAGTGCTTACATTCATTGCCTGAGAATGCTTTGTTGGCTCAAATAATAAGTTGAACCATACTTTTTCTTAAATTAAAATTAATATACCCACATGTGCTTCAATTAGTGCACTGAACTCTCAAGTTTGTGGTCTGAGAATAATACACAGGTTAAAAGTGAAATGAATTGACTATTGATGTATAAATTCAAAACTCCAATACTAATTTGTTGCTATTATATACTTGGTACTTAGTTTCTACCTAACGACTAGTTTAATCCTATGTATTTTCTTATTACTAAGTGGGGTAATTAACCATAGAAGTTTGCACCTACGGAAAATCTAGAACCAGAACTTAAAGCCCTCATAAAATGACAGCAAAGCCTTTGGTTAGTGTCTTATGCTAAATCTTATTTACCTTTTGGAAATTTGACCCAAAACATATGCATTAACACTCTTCCAAAATTTGGAGAGACCAGGGCTTGATCTTTCATAGCCCATAAAAGATAACGGGCCTTGAAGGCAAACTTTCTTAGTCTTATAAATTCTTGAAAGGCTAAAACCTTAGAAAATATGAATTCTTGAATAAATCAAAGGCATAAGCTTAAGAGGGTTCTTTTTAGCTAAGAAACTAAGGTCATTATGTTCCAACTTGGGGGCAATATCTTCTGGCAATACTTGAAAATTTAATGTCCTTCTCAACTATATATTAATGATTTAGTCTCCTCTGGGAAGCAAGTTCTCATAAATATAATTATTCATAGTTGAAGATAGAGGTTTCATTACTTCTAACAAATTGATTGCTAAGACTATAAGATATTAATCTCTAAACTTCTACATCAACTTCCAACAAGCTCTTAAAGTTTGATCAATGGTTGCAAATTTTGTAGCACATAATAGTGATAAATTTCTCTATCTAAAAATCAAAATTAATGGTATTTTAAGTTAAGTACTTAGCATCTAATGACTAATATTTGAAAGTTCAATAGTTGGTTGTGAAACCAATTAAACTATAGAATGACACATCAAGAGGAGGGGGGGAGATGAATTGATGTTCTTAAAAACATTTTTCAAAATTCTTAAATTAAAAACTAAAATTAAATTCAATGCAGAAGCGATCACAATTCACAATGTTAATCAAAATTAAATACTAAATTTTTATTTTGATTTTTGTAAAGAAAACAAATAAATATTTTTGTTTTTATTTTTCAAAATTTTTTTCTTCTTTTTAAAACAAAGATCAAAATCACAATGATCTTGTAACACAATGATAATAATGTTCAACCCTAATTTGCAGTAAAGTAAATGTGTAAGAAAGTAAATCTACAGGAAGTAAATGGGGAAAATAAAAAATCGCAAACTAGATTTTTATAGTGATTCGGTTAACTTGACCAAGGTCCACTCCCCGAAGTCACCCTCTTCGGGTATTGCACTAAACAATAATGACTCTCCTTTAACCCCCACAATTAGGCAAAGAAGCTCTTACAAAATTACTTTCACCTTTTCGGTGTGACGGAGAGCCGAAATCTCTTTCACCACATTTTGGCAGAGAGCCGAAATCCCTTTCACCTCCTTAGTGTGACGGAGAGCCAAAATACCTTTCACCTTTTTAGTGCGACCAAGAGTCGAAATCACTTTCACCTTATCGGTGCGACAGAGTAGCCCATGTCACTTTCACCTTCCTTGTGTGGCAGAGTAGTTAGCGACCCTTTGACACAAATTGTTCTTCACAGAGCTTCTCTCAAGACGAACAATGACACATGGAGGAACTCAGATGCAAGTTGGCCGTAGCAACCATATGAAAACCCTTCTCACAGTCCCTTAAAACCCACAAGGATCTTCTCCCTCTCACACCTCAACCTTTCTCTCTCATTGCTCGGTGCCCTCTCTTCAACACTTTAATAGAAGAAGCATACCTTTTATTGCCAAAAGACTTGTCAAAATGACTTAAAAGAGTTTAAATAGTGGGCTTCTAAAAACCCTAAATTTTAATTCTGCCAACTTTATTCGTACAATATGTTTAGTTTATTATCGCTATCGATCGTTCTGTATGATTATAATCGTATAATACGATTAACTTAAATCAAACATTGGATCATACAGAGCGAACCAGGGTTCGTCTAGAGAGTGTTCGGATGATTCGTACTATACGATACATGATCGTCCAGTATGATTAATTCAGATCTGATTTAATTCTTTAATTACCTGACTTAAATTAGACAATATTATAAAATAATGTACAATATGAATATGTTCGTATAGTATGAATAGTTAAATTTTCAAATTTTAAATTTGTCTATTTTAAGTAAGTTTGATTCGGCGGCATAGTTTTGGAAAATAGCTTATTGTCCTCTACGATTAGTTACGATTGAAATTTATTTCTCATTTAAATTAAATTATATATTTCAATTAATTTTTGTTTGAATGGATTGTATAGTACGATTTAATAGAAAAATTAAATATTTATTTTTTATTTACCTTGTGTGTGTACGGTTACTAAGCTAACATGCATCATTTTACATACATTGACTCAGGAAAAATAAAATTACAGACTCTTTCGAACAAGTCTAACTTATACAACCATTTCTTGAGCTCACTGATTATCTGGCGATGCTTTGTGTATGTTGAACTTGAATTATTAGTGATGCACATATAAAACAGGAGAAACTAAATAATCATCCAATAATATTTGTAATCATCAAACCATAAGGCCGGGCTCTTGGATTGTAATAATTTTTTTCTTTTTAATAATGAGAAACATTGTTGGTTGTAATTTCAAGTTAATTTTAACTTAATGCTAAGCTCTCCTCCTTACTAAGTGATTCCTTTAAAAAAATGGAGAATTTTTTTTAATTAATTATTTTTAATGGACAAATAACATAAACTAAAAGCAAAACAAAAATATAACAAGCACTAAAAAATAAGTAATGCAAATTGCACTAATGAAAACAAACTGATATGATCAACAAATTTCCTACTCCCCCTTTTGATATCACTAAAAAGGACAACTAAATATAATAATACAGAGCAAATACAAAAAAAAAAAGGAAATACAAACAAAGATCAAACTACACATCACATTACACACTACTCATAGGAGGGACCCTAATTAGGTGGTGGTGGAGAGGTTGGAAGTAGCGATTTAGGGAGGCAAACTGATCACTAAATCATGCATGGTTAGCCTCGTGCTACTGCTGCATTTGCTCTTAGTGTTGAGTGGACTACTCCATATGTGTATCTACCTTCTGTTCTAACTCGACAAAATGTTCTGTCCATGTATCCTGATGGTAGTGGTACTCAATACGATGAGTAGGCTGTGTTGGTGCTCCTGCTTACACTTCTTACGCAAAATTAGATGCATCTACTGGGGCCCTACGACGCTCACTATAGATATTGTGAAAGGAATTGTCTGTGAAGAAAGTAGGTAAATGGCCTGGTGGTGCAGGGAAGGTCAAATTGTATTTGGTTTCTAAAATATAGTCAATGAAATATCCTAAGGCTATGTTTTACTTCCAATGGGCACGCAGATTTCTCATAGAAGTGAGGTTTCTTATGTATCTAATGATCATATCATATGCATTAAATTGTAGAGTGACAGGATAATAAATGAGTGATATTTATGCAGTCACCAGCTTTGGGAATAACACTATTCTGAAGAATATGCTGAATGACACGTGCATTTAAGACCAAGGAACTCACTAAGGGCAGATGGTATGGTAGGGCAGAGTTCTTAATTGTTGTATTGACATTGGTCCAATTAAAATCTCAACATCCTAAAACAAAATGTGGAGCTGGACCAGCATTGGACAAGTGCAGGTATTAATGCAAGTCATTTGAAGTGGTAGTGACTTGACGTTGACAGACTTGGGGCTGTAAGGTGGTGTGGTCAGAAGTGATGTTCAAGTTGGCAAAAATTCAAGAAGTTTGGTGTAGCAGGGGATGGCTAGGCAGATAATGAACCAAAGAGTGGAAGTGGTGAACAACTCAAGTACCTGATATGATAGATTTATTTGATTGGGAATTTCGGAGTCAATGATTGAAGCGCTTTTGTATCTAGCATAGGCTATCTCATCCTCTTCAGAATGAAATCTATCGTCTGCTTTATGGTGGAAATCCAAACGACCATGTTTAGGAGCCATAAGAACCAGGAGGGAAAGAATATCTAAGGAAGAGATGAGTTGGAGTTTGAAGGTGTGAAGAATTAGAAGGAAGTTTTGTTGACCTCTGTACAAAGAAACAAAAATCCTACATACCCGAATTTCCTGTGCAAAGCCTGCTGAAGACCCGCCGCTGCTACAGTATCCGTTCGCAGTTTGCAACGGCGCCGAAAATGTCCATTCCTCGCTTGCATGGCTTGCTTCAATCCCGCCTTCACCACGCCTTTAAAATGCGAACGAAAATAGAGCCTTCGGGCTACGACTTCCATGCGAACTCCTCCCCTGTCGCAAAACTTCATTTTTTTTCTCCCACAGTCGAAACCCCACTAGTCCTTCTCTGATCTCAACCTCCAAACCGAGCTTCCCCATCGCTGCAGAGCCGAAAGCCACGAAGCCTCATGCGACCCATCTTCGACCTACCTGGTTCGCCTCCTCAAGCCGACCTCATGTAGCCGCAAGGAGATCCGACTCCTCTCCTCCGTTCCTACACCTGGCCAAGCCCCGATCTCCTCTACCCAAGCCCTCTCTGCCTCCTTCGCCGTTGTCCGACTTCGCTCCTTCCACGACATTCCTCCTTGTCTGATCAGGAACAACGACAGGAGATCTTGCTGTGAAGGTAGCTTTCTACCTTACGCACGTTTCTTCGGCCTCATCCCGTAAATCTATCCAACTGCAGGATTTAGTAAAACCGGGATTTACTGTAAGAGGAGGAAAACAGAGGATTTATTTCGTCATGAGATTTACGGGATGAGCAAGTCCTGTTTAACAGGAATTAACAAATCTTACCTAATTCCTGCTCTAATCCTGTATACCCTTTTTTTTTTAATTTCTGTGTTTATTTGAATTAATTGTAACTGATTTTAATTAATTAGTGATAATTATAAATTAATTATTATTGATGATAATTAAATATGATTAAATAATTAATCATAATTAATTAATCATTAAATAATAATTAGTTATTAATTCTAGTTAATAATTATAAGTTATAATTAATTATAAATAATAATGCAAAGAGGCCCTCCTCGCACCTCGACCTACGAGCCTCCACCACCGGTCCACACTTGCAAAGGTATACTTCCTAAACTTAGATTCCCGTTCTCGTCGTTAGCGGCGAGCTGGCGAACCCCCCACGCGCTCACGTAGCGTAGTGGGGAGGGAAGCTAGCGTGACGCCTACGACGAGGCGGGCAATCGCCTTAAATCCTGCCATCGACGCTTGCGACAAACTGGCAAACCCCCTACGCGCTCACGTAGCGTAGTAGGGTGGGAAACCGGTGCGGCGCCCGCGACGAGACGGGTAATCTCCGGACCGCTCATGTAGCGCGAGGGGGACGAAAATTAAGTACCCACATGTGGGGAAATCTCTGTATTCTTTGCAACAGGTGCCCGAGACCCCTAAACGCTCATGTAGCGGGCGGGGATTGAAGAAAAAAATGCCGCCGCGATGTCTATGGACATCTACCTGAAGCGCCCACGTGGCGTGGAGAGGAAGACAGCCTCTTGGTTTTTCCCCTAAACGGGAGAGACACCGGGAGGCTGCCGAAATTTTCAGGGCACCAGGGACTTTGTTTGGACTTGGACTTGTATTTGGACACAAAAAGATTGATGAAATGCTTGAATCTAAACAAAATAAACCCAAGTGAATATTGAAAGATTTCTTTAAACTCAACAAAAACTTGAGCATAATCATATGACTTGAAGTACAAAAGAACTTGGAGTAGTTTTGAACTACAAAAGACTTGATTCAAAAATGGAGCAAGACTACAATGGATTTGGACTTCATTTGGACATTGATTGGAACATTAAATGGACTTAATTCGAACTAAAACAATCAATAAAAATTTTCTTTTGGACTTGAATAGAATGCATAAAATTTTCAAACTCCAAAAGACCTGCTTTGAACTCAAATGAACATGTTGAGGATCATAAAAATTGAAACTAATGTGACTATAGGATACATGAACTCGAAATGAGTTTGAATTCAAAAAGACTACAAGTAACTCGAGCATGAACTGGACTTGAGCAACAAAATAAAGAATTTGAACTCAACATGACTTGAGCTTGCAGAAGATGACAGAAAACTTGCACTTGGACTTAGAACTTGAATGATCATGCACTCTAAAGGACTTGCAACAAAGGATATTGATTCGAACATCAAATGAACAAGACTTGAATCAAGCTTGATCAAGAAGGACTGAAGTAGAACAATCACAAAACCTTGAATCATGTGCAGGAGAACTCAAATTGAACTTGAACTTGATTGAAATCAAAAAGACAACAAGGGATTGATTTGAATCCTAAACTCTCAACAAAGGATAAAGAGACGATTCGTTGAGGAGAACTTACAAGCGACAGTCAACATGAATTTTAAGAATGTAGCAATGCACTCACAAGCAATAGCTCAAAACTACATAGAACTTGTAAGGAATAAGCCTTCAAGTCTGAACTTACAAGTTGATATATCAAACTTCTGCAAGTACAAACCACTCATAAATGATGGTGAGGTCCCATGCACATGGATGATTTGGAACAAGTATAGTCAACATAAGGACACATGATAAGTATAATGTCATCTCTCGCATCAACAACAATTTAACTACAAGAAGACACAACAACGAATGATTTCAAATGCAAATAAACAAACAAGAAGCCTACATGTGATTATGAGCAAGAATACAATGTTTGCATAAGTACTACAGTGCACTTGTATGAAAAGGAAGACTTGTGAGGAGTATACAACTTCGCTTGCAGACATCAAGGGGAAACAACTTGATCACAGTAATGTCATATTGTGTTCATGAATAGAACACAGAGGCTCGTACACAACTAACATTGCTTAGGTGTAAACAAATGCTCTTGACTCTTGAAAGTAACGACGAGCAATAACATGAACGTTCCCGCAAATACTGAAAGTCTTCATATTGTTTGAGATACAAGTACTAACAAGGAAGATCATCAAATTCATTATGCATACTACAAATATCATATGCGAAGACAAAAGACCTATGATACATATAACAAGCTACATGTGAGTTGTAACAAGGAAATACCTAGCGATATACTTACGTATGCAATGTGAAAGATGTGTATCAAATATAATAGTCCACAAATAGAGGACGCCTCTCAGCTACATATAAGTGCACCAAGCCCTGGCAAATGAATACAGCAGGCATACAGTGACTGCAAAGACGTCCTAGCCGACAAATATTCAGTAAATGCACAAGTCCCTCGCAGGTGAAGGAAGTTGATATGTAACGAGCATTATGATACCTCGCTAGCCAACATTCACAAGCAGTAGAGGGATTCAACATATGATAAATTGTTGATGAAAAGTGTATTCGAAAGGTCAAAGCAAATATAATTATCATGCAACCAATGTCACTTGATCTTAATGTGTGTGGAATTTACAAGAGGCATGCAAGAGGATTGGGAAGTTCCTTACAATCAATATCAACCACCCGTGGAATAATGCAACAGTTCGTTGTGAACAATGAAGACTGATATGCAATGGTTATGATGATTTCTTTATGTGGATGCATCATACTGTCAACAAACCAAAAGGACAAATATGCAACAAGAACCCTAGCCCCTCCTACAAGCAAAAGTGGAGAATAGGTTACATATGCAAGCTCCCACGAACTACTACAAAAGCTTATTACGTCGTACGACTAATATTTTGTCCACAACGAAATATAGAAGAGTTCTCATTCATACAACAATATACTCACAGGCAAAAGCAGGAGATTCGTTAGTGTACTACAATCTACATACGCAAATCATGCGAGTAGTACACGACAGTCTACTTGTACAAGGTAGCAAACAACTCAACCCCCGAGTTACAACTCTACGCCACCGGATCTGCAACCTTCGTATAAGCAGACAGAAGGCGTTTACAAGCTTCAACTCTACGCGACCGGATCTGCAACCTTCGTACAAGCAGACAGAAGGCGTCCACAAGCTACAACGCCACGCCACCAGATCCGCAACTTTCATGCAAGCGGACAAAAGGCGTGTACAAATATTCCATGAATACCCTCGCACGTGTGCACTTTAATTTGTATACACATAGGTACACTAAAAGGGGAAAATATAATCATAACCCGCATGGGCCCCGGCGAGCGTGTAGTAAGAACACACGTGACGTCTAGGGATGCTGCGCGGATCAATAAGTTTGTACCCGATCCTCCTAAAACAAGTAAATAAGAGTTGACGAGGTTCAACAAACAATTATAAAATACCCCCAAACACTCGCATGGGCCCCGGCGAGCATGTTATTGGTACACACGTGACGTCTAGGGATGCTGCGCGGGTCAATAAGTGAATTCAAGTTCGAGCCCGATCCTTCTATTCAGGTAGATAGGAGTTGACACGGCTCGAACCATTAAATAAACATACGGTCACGAGATCGACCGAGATATTTGTTTTATATGTTCATATTAGGCCTTCAAGGCCTATAATCAAGTGAATTCACTTACAAAGGGCACAAAACCTACGAAACCCGATCCTCTACCGACCAGTAGATAGAGTCGATAAGGTTCAACCCATAAATACAAATGACCCCATTCTACCCCGATGATGGCCGTGTTGAATGCATATCTCAACCGGAGGGGCCCATTCCAAATAATCAAAATACTATCCCAAATTTCACAAAATCCAAAACTCCACAAAACTCCCAAAATCCCAAATTCCCTACAAAATCCAATCTTTTGAAAAATCCCAAAATCCAAAAATCTGCCCAAATTCCAAAAATATTTAAAAATTGAAATCAAACCATCAAACATTTAAAGCGAAACCCATCCACCCTCCGCAACAGTTTGCCGAGGTGGACAAATTGAAAAATACTTCAGCTCACAAAGAGCTAATGCCTAGTCGAAAATATCACTAGGATCCATTCTCAAACAATCTCCTGCCAGCAAGGACGTGGTACGAGTCCTCTAACAATCTCCTGCCTTCCTATTCCCAAACAAATTACTTTGATCAAGACCTAATGGGTAATGTTGTGATGCTATAATGGTTGGCACTATGGCGCTTACATGAATAGGATCTACTAAAAAATTAGTGTAAATATTATGCATATGTGATCCAGTTCTTAATCCAAAAATATCTAACTCTTAGAAATTATAGGTACTTGAGTAGTTAAAATAGATAATACATCTGATTCATAAACACCCTCTACTCTCTTAGGATTCATCCTATCAAAAGGCCACTAGAAATTATTTGTACCCATTTTCTCAAATAATTTATAGGTTTCCTCAAATGGCTTAGATAACTAAGATCCTCTAGTTGTTATATCTATAATTAACCTAAGGGATTCTACCAATTTATTATAGAAAGTTTGAATAATCAACTAATCGAGTAAAGCACGATGATGACATTTCCTAAGTAATTTCTTAAATCTCACCCAACTTTCACATATTGACTCTCCTTTAAACTAGGCAAAAGATGTGATATCATTTTTAAGCTTAGTAGTTTTTAAAGGTGGGAAATACTTAGCTAAAAATTTATATGCCAACTCATTACAAGTGGTTATTGAGCTTGGGGGCAAGAAATTCAACCACATCTTAGCTTTGTCCCTTACTGAAAATAAGAATAATCTAAGTCTATTGACATCATCATTAACATCATTATACTTGAATACTGCATAGATTTTTATAATGTTAGCCAAGTATAGGTTAGGATCCTCAACAGGAGTTCCACAAAATTGGGAATTTTGAACCATTTGAATTATGGCGGGTTTCAGATCAAAGTTTCTAGCTTGGCTAATAGTTCTGTTGATACTCTAATGGATTCCTTCTACTATAGGGTTAGCATACTATCTAAGAGATCTGGGATGGTCCTGATCTTCTATTGGTTCAGACATCTCTAAAATCTTTTTTATTTTTTTAATTTTTGTAAGGATCCTTTCTACCACAGAATTAAATAATAAAGGCTCCTTACTATATCTATTAAGCATGCAATAATGATGCAACAAAATAAATAACAAAAACTAAATAATCAACAAAAGACATTTTTTACGTTTTTAAAATTTTAACAAAAATAGCAAAAATAAAGATATTGGATATAAGTAGCTCAAAATATGCTTTTATTTCAATAATATGGTTTAAAATTTTAATACACATATTACTTCCCCTGGCAATGATACCAAAAACTTGAATGTTGCGAGGGCTATAGTTAGTGTGAGCTACACACAAAGCTAGAGTGCAATATAAATATGCTTAGGTTAATTTCGTTATAAAATATTGAAAGCCCACTAGATATGCAAGTATACATGTCGATCAAGTAATAAAGTGATAGAGAAGAGTGTCGATCCCATAAGGAAATGTTCTACTTAATTGCAATTAAACTAATACTATATAATATAGATGCATAATTTATTCTACTAAATATAAAATAGTTGTTTTTGATTATTTTCCACTTAATGGAGACTTACAAGAAAAATAGATACTAATATAAAAAGTATTTCAGATTAATGAATCCCAAAAAATATAATTTTTCTAATGAGACTCTTAATTTTAGAAGTGGGTCATAACATATGCATCCCTAGATCTTTGTCAAGTTTATAGGCATGAAAATGGAGGTTTGTGGCCTTCCTATAATTATAATGTCTCATAGAACCTAGATGGTTTAGCATCTTATGTCTAGGTATGCCAATATTTCATTTCAATACTTTTATTTGTTATAATATTCCTCCATCGAGGTAATATATCATACTAGATATTTACTACACACATGGGCATTATATGCATTAAATTAAGAATGAGAGATATTGAAAACATTTATAAACTAATTCAAGGTACAAGATTTTATATTAGTACTTACTATGCATTATATTATTAACCCAAAATATAAAGATTTAGCGAGACATGGAAAACACAAAAAGAAAACTTTTATTTATTTAATTCATAAGAAGATACAGTAGGATTAATAAACATAAATATCACCTGAAAGGATTACTTGATATTTTAACAGTCCTTCCTCCAATACAAAATTACGTACACAATACATGCTATGCTATCTAAATGAAAGTATTTTATACTTCCCTAGCCTCCCATACACTTCACTCTAATAATGGAGAAAAAAGAAAGACACTCTCAAAAGTATAATACTCCACTAAAAATGACATAACTCTAAACAAAATAACAACAAAAATTATTTATAACAAGTTCAGGAATATCCTCAAGGGCTATGATGCTTGAAGTGTTGGCACTACTGCATCATAAGATGAATAAGTGCCTCAGTGCTATTGGTTTTTTCTCCACTATGGCACTACACTGACCTAGTGTGGTTAATGGTTAAACAGATAAGTCTTTTGGCTTAGTTGGCGTGACTTCTCATTTTGGTAATTGCTTCGCTGTGGTGCTATAAAAGTCCAATGTGGCGGTGTTTGAAAGTGCTATCTAGCATTGTGGCATCGTGAAGCTGGCCTCTCCGGCATTTAATTTCCTGAGACTAAAGTGCATTGGCATTATTTTCTAGCATAATAACACTTTAATGCACTTTTAAGCTGATCCTGGCTCCATTGTGATGCGGATTTTTATTAAATTCTAGAGTGACCCTTGATGTGAAGTTTGAATTATGCACTGGGGCATTGTATATGGAAATGCTATGACATTGAATCTGTATGCATTGCGGCACTCATTCAATACTTCTGAATTTTTTCCTTCTCTGGAATATTTTATGCACAAACATACCTAAAACAATATGTTTTTACTAAATTTTAATATAATAAATAGTACACAATTTATACTTAATACACCCTAATTTATTTGGATTCCTAGGATCACTTATACATAGGTAATTTGTGTGACTTCTATACCACTCACTCCATTGGTGGACCCAATGTATCTTGGATTCCCAAAGTAGAAAATTTAATTTTTGTGTAGGTATACTTTTAAGAGTTAAGTTAGATGGTGTGTAGACATTAAAAATTCAAGAAATATGAGTGGATATCATTCATTATTCACTATATTATAACCAAGTGTGGTGGTTTTATATCATTAGGAGATAATACACAGAGGAAGATAATAGGCACTATCAACATTAGCTATGGATCCTACTACATTAAGAAGGTTCTACTAGTTGATAGTTTAAAGAATATCTTATCAGCATCGATTAACATTACGATAGTGGGTATGAAGTTCAATTTTTATCCTATTATAGTTTGATTAAGATGTTAGATGAAGTCTATTTTGATAGTCATAGATAAAATAATATTTATTAGTTTAAGCAAATGTGCTTGATGTCTAACAATATTAAGTGCTTAAAAATAATTATGTTGCCAATTGGTTTTGGCGTAAGTGCCATGTCAATGTGCATACTGGGTCAATGTTATCTAAGAAAGCATGGTTATAAGGTTACTCTTACTAGATTTCTATAAGGATTTTCTTTTTTTGTTTTTTAATTAGGAAAGCAAACTCCCATGTCATTTAAATGTAAGAATCAAATTTCTACTTTTAAACCCTTACAATTGTTGCATATGGACTTATTCAAACTAGTCACACCCACCAGCTTATAAAGAATAATATATCGATAAATCATTATAGTTGAAAAATATAGATTCACTTAAGTAGTATTTTTTAGTAAATAAGAGTGATTGTTGACTTCATTTTAAAATGAGGTTGACTTTATCCTCTTAGAGCTTAGAGTCATTCCCTTAGTACCCTCTTAGGTGGATTCCTAAGGACTTAGCTTTGAATTGCTCTAGAGTATCCAAAACCATAGGTTGTCTTTTTATAGGACCCTTAGCTTAAAGGAACTCATGATAATATCATGAATTTTCTAGTTGTCAAGGTAGTTGGAAAGCTTCTAACCTTTCTCTTATAGATAATCAATGCCAAGTCTAATGTTATTAACAATTTGAATGAGCAAATAGCTATTATTTATTCTGAGCATAATAATATTTTAACATTCTTGCAACTTCCTTGCTCTACTAATAAAAACCTGTCCGAATTTGATTCAGTTCTGATCAATGATGAATGTGCTAATCAAGCTATTTCTGACCCTATACTGAATTAATAGGAAAATGTGGAAGATGGACAAAACTTGGAAGAAGGAGAGCTTATTCAGGATGACAGTGAGGAATGTACTTTTACTCATGATAATGAATTAAGTAATGGTAGTAAGGATCCTCAAACTTTATTGCATAATGCTAATACCCTTATTGCTGATGAGAATCCTGATGTTGCTTCTAAAAGTTTATCTAATGAGGCTAGCATGTTGGACAATGATAATTGATTTACTAAAGTATAAGGTAGGAAGAATAGGAAAAATAAAAATATCATTTTACAATCTCCTAGAAGCATTCGTTCTCAAACTAGTCAATTATAATTTAATGATTAAGTCTATTATTTGGAATGTTAGGATCCTTGGTTACCCTTCCATTAGAATTAGGGTTAAGGATTTGTGTCTTATCCATAATGTTTCTATTTTAGTTTTACTTGAGACTTTTATTTCTTCTATCAAATTAGTTAACATTGCTAGGTTTTGGGGTTTTAATCATGTTGTGGCTAATTCATTTAATAAAAGTGTGGTCCTTTGGAATGATCCTATTGTTATTGAAGTTAATGGGGATTTCCCTAAAGTTATTGATTGCAATATTATGTTCATGCAGTTTAAATGTTATTCTTCTTTTATGTATGCTGCTTCTCATATTATTAGAAAGGTTCTTTGGGAGAAACTTGTTAATTTCCATGGTTTAATTATGTGGCCTTGGTTGGTTGCTAGTGAATTTAACACTATCTCCAACCCCACTGAAAGACTTGGGGGTTCCAACCCTGTTTATCAATCTATGGAGGATTTCAATAATATGGTTTTGGATTGCAATTTAGGTTACATTGGTTATACTGGAAATATTTTTACTTGGGATCTTCATAATTTATGGCAACATTTGGATCATGTTCATTTTAATGATAGTTGGATTAATTCTTTTAATTCTACCTCTACCGAGCACCTCAATTGAACCTTATTTGATCATTCTCCTATCCTTATTCATATTATGATGAGGCATGATGCTCATGCCCCAAACTTTTGATTTCAAAATATGTGGTTAATTAATAATTCCTTGTTGAACATGGTCCATCATAACTGACATGCTCCTCTTAATCCTAATAACTATATTTTGGGTATGAACATATTGTGGTTCAAACTTAAAAGATAAAAGTTTAAAATAAATTGGTGGAATAGGAATGTTTTTAAAAATATTTTCACTAATATTTTGGCTACTGAAGATAAATTGAATTCTATTGAGCATAATTATCAGCTTCATCTTTCTAACGAGAATTTTAGAATTCTTCAAGATTGCTAAAAATTGCCTTTTTAACTTACAAGCTCAGGAGGACATTTTTTGGAAACAAAAAGCTGCTTCCAAGCACCTCATTGAAGGGGACAATAACACTAAGTATTTTCATGCCTTGGTCAAGAGGAATAGAACCAAAAATTTCATTCATAAAATTTCTCTTTCTGATGGTTCTCAAATTGAATATGTTGGGGAAATTATGACTTCTGAGGTGGAGCATTTTAAAATGTTTTTTTACAAAAACTTTGATCCTATTCTTATTGATAGCCCTAATATTATTCCTAATATCATTAATCAGGATGATAATATGAGCCTTACTAAACTTCCTACTTTGGAGGAAATTAAGGAGATTGTTCATGCTATGAATTCTGACTCTGTGGCTGGGTCGGGTGGTTTTACTACTTAGATTTTTCAAAAGACTTGGGATATTTTAAGCTATGATCTTGGTGCTGTTTTAGATTTCTTTGTTGGTAGCACTATTCCTAAGTTTTTTTTCTTCCACTTCCATTATGCTTATTCCTAAAAATAATGATATTAATAATTGGGATGATCTGTGGCTGATTAATATTTGTACCTTTTTTAATAAGTTGATCTTTAAAATTCTCATGAACTAATTATCTTCTTTACTTCCTAAAATCATTTCTTCTAACCAAACTAGTTTTTGTCAAGGTTAGGACTATTTCTGATAACATATTACTTGCTTAATAGATTCCCATGACCTTGATATTAGGGTGAGGGGGGGATATTATTCTGAAATTAGATATCGACAAAGCCTATGATAACATCAACTGAAATTTTCTTTACAATATTTTGCATTTGTTTGGCTTTAATTTGGTTTTTATTAACCTTATCAAAAATTGTATTGAAGGATCCTTTTTTTTTGTTATTGTTAATGGTAAAAGTAATGGTTTATCTAAATCTTCCCATGGTTTAAGATAAGGTGATCCTATTTCTCCTTCCCTTTTTATTATTACTATTGAGTACTTATCTAAAGGCCTTGCTACTCTCTTTGGAAATCACCTAACCTTAATTTAAGAACTATAGGTGGTTTGCCTATCTCCCATTTATGTTTTGCTGATGATGTTATTATCTTTATTAAAGGCTCTTTAAACATGGTTAATATGCTCATGAGAGTTTTAAATAATTTTGTAATTTTGAGTGGTCTTTTCCTTAACAAAAGTAAGAGCTGCTTCATTGCCTCTAACAAAGTTCCTCATGATCATATTATTGTTATCAAAGGTATTACTGGCTCTTTGCAAGGCTCTTTACCTATTAAGTATTTATGGGTTCCCCTATATTAAGGTAGAAAGAAAACTTTTCTTTTTGATGATCTTTTTACTTCTATGAAAAAAAAGCTTAATTATTGGGATTCTAATTTTTTAAGTTTTGGTGGGAGATTCATCTTTATTAAAAGTGTTTTATGTTCCTTACCTGTCTATATCTTTCAAACTTTACAACCTACTTGTGTTGTTTGTAACAACCTAGGAAAATTATTTAATAAGTTTTTTTGGAAAGGTACCAACAACTCTAAAATAATTTGGTCTTCTTGGAGTAACTCCTGTAATATTTTGGAGGAAGGTTCCTTGGGTTGTAAAAATATGTATGACTTATCCTATGCATTTGCTATCAAGCTGTGGTTTAACTTTCATGCTAAACTTAGTCTTTGGGCAAAGTTCATGTCTGCTAAGTACTGTGTTGGTAAGCAGCCTACAATGTGCTTTTACCATAATGGTTATTCTATAGTTTGGAAAAGACTTTGCAATATTCAATGGGTTGTTGAGCCTCATATCCAATGGGGTCTTAGTGGTGCTAACATTTTCTTTTGGTAAAACGATTGGTTAGGTGCTCATTCCATTAACTCTCTTCGTAATACTTTTTATATTGCTGCTGTTAAGGTTAATTTCTTTATTAATAAGAATAGTTGGGATTACAAAAATATGTTTAAATTCTTCTTGAGTTTGTTATTAACCAAATCTTACATCTTCCTATTAATCTTGAGTCTAATAATTTCTTTTTATGTAATCTTTCTAATAATGGTATGTTCATATTAAAGTATTCTTGGAATGCTTTTAGAGTTAAGAATTGTATCACTAAAGTTTTTTCCATGATTCGGCATAAAAGTATTCCTACCTCCATTTCTACTTTTATTTGGAGAATTATGCATAAATTCATTCCTACTTATGAGAATTTAATTAAAAGAGGCTTTATTTTACCATCCAAATGTCAATGTTGTTATCATGTGGATAATATGCACCATATTTTTATTTCTGGCCCTATTGCTGTCAAAATTTGGACTCATTTTGATGATATTTTCATATTGATCCATTTTAGTGCTAATATGTCCACCATTTCCATGCTTAATTCTTGGTTTATTAAATTTAGAGGTCATATTAGAAATGTGATTCATTTTCTTATTTTGTGGTAACTATGGCTTAATAGAAATAACTCTCTTTTTAAAAATATTTGTATGGATCATCATCAGATTATTAAAACTGTTAAAGACAAAGTTTTGAAGCTTTACTCTGTTAACCTTTTTTCCACTAATAATTTTAGGGGCAAATTTTTGGTGGCTCAAGAGTTGGGTATCTCTCTACAAGTTAATCATTTTTTGATAAGCCTAAGTTGGTTTATTGGTTTAAGCCCCCTTTTAATACTTTTAAACTTAATGCTGATGGTTCTGTTAAAAATTCTACTTATAGTTGTGGTTGTATTATCAGGGATGCTCACGAGAATATCCATGGCATATGTAGGCCCCTTACAAAAGTGTTCTGTCATTTATGCTAAACTTTTAACGATTTTACATGGTCTTAAATTATGTCTCTCTCTTGGCATTACTAATGTTTGGATTGAAGTGGATGCTACTTATAATATTTATTATTTAAAAGACTCTGAAGATAATATTTGTAATCTGGATTTATTTTATCTTGTTTAGGAAATTAAGTAGCTTTTGATTTTTTTAAATTATACCATGTCTCATGTTCATAAGGAAGGGAATGCTTGCGCTGATTGGTTAGCCAATCATGGTTGTAATCTAGAATTCTTTACTGATTTTAGTTTTCTTAAGTTACCTAACACTTTGAAAGGCCTCTTTAGATTGGACAAAATGGGTTTACCATATGTCAGAGCTTAGGATTTCCTAGTGATTGGGCATTATGGCTCTGCTTCTTCTAGAGTCTCTTTTGGTTGGTTATTACAGGGTTTCTATTTTTGACGATTTTTGTTGTTGGTTCTTCATACATAATCATGGTTTTAATTATAATTTTGTCTTAACTAATTATTTGATTTGTGTTGGTTTGGGTATTGCATGCCTGGCTGTGTGGGTCCTCAGTGAGTTCATGAGTTCTGGTATCCTTTTTGGGCATTTTCATCCTATCTTTATCTTAACCAAATATCATGCTTGGCTGGATTTAAGCTATGATTATAACAATTATTATTTTGATTTAAACCTTAAGTGCTACTCATCTATTCCTAAGGTAGAATTTCTTGGGCTATTTTGGTATGACATTATATGGACTCTATTATGCAGGGGCTACTATCTTTTGTGGCATTTTCAGGCTTGGTAATCTTGCCATGAGGTTTTCTTGGTACCCCTGCTCTATCTCCATGAATTTTTATGGCATTATGTTGGATGAAAAGTGCTTAGTTTACCATTATCCTTTGCTCTACTCATTGGGTTGGTGGGTGAAGAATTGCGGTTGTGTGTTGCTTAGGATTTCTATCTCTTATTGCTCCTCAATCTATTCTAATGCATTATTCCTATGCAGGGTCCTTTTGATATGCCTGGGTGGGTATGGGAGTAGATTTGAGTGGCAATTGGGTTGTGTTCTTGATAATAATACAGATACTATGTTCAAGAGCTTGATCGGCCCATTTCACTTCAATTTTCCTATTTCTCTATTTTGGTTTTATGTTATTAGTAGCTTTAGGATTTATAAGAGCTAGAATATTTTAAGCCTTATTTTTTGGTATGTGGCTTTTTGTGTTTTATCTCTAGCCTTTGCATGATGCTCTATTTTTTTCTAAGCATGTGTTTGCCAATATTAAGATTGTTAGGGGGATTGGTGCTCTCTTCTCTAGCTTTGATGGTCTATTATCTGTTTAGATTACTTGGTGTTTTCTGCTGTTGTGCTGGCAGAATGCTATAAACTATTGTAGCTCTATTTTTGGTTATTATGGGATTATATTACTATACTAGCTTTGTAACTTGTTGTATAATTGGTGTGTGTGGTTGTGGTTGTTTGGTTTGTTGGTCTTCCGAAATCAAAGTTTTTGTTGGTGGGCTTCCATTTTCTGCTATTTTGGGTATGGGACTGGGCTCTTTTATTCTGTTACCAATAGTTGGGAGTTAATTTTGGGTTTGAGGTTATCTTCTGATAATATTTGGCATTTCTGTTGTTGTTAGACTGATAGCTATTTCCATTATCTTGATTTCATCAGTTGGTATTATTTTTTGTCTAATGCCATCAAGTTTATTTGCATTATCTATAATATTATTGGCTCTCCCTATATATTTTGGAGTATTATCACCCTAATTATCTCTATAATCTGACTACTTATTATAATTTTAATTCTTGCCTGTTCAATTCCTCTCTTATTGTATGCTTTATGTTGCAGGTTCTTTATAGTGCAGGATTTTTATCTCCAGAATTTTTTGGTGGGAAGATTGTACTTAAAGTTTTCCAAAGGAGATATCTTCCTTCTTTTTTGTGTGTTGGCTTCTTGCCACCCTAGAATGTACCTAGGATTTCTTCTACTTTTGCTTTGTAGGGACCTCTGGCTCGTAGGTTTTATTTTGGCTTTTTTTTAGCTCTTCTAAGTAGTAGTGAGCTCAAGGTCCCTTTTAAGGACTTTGTAATTTTTATTCTAATCAATGCGTAGGCCCTCAATGGATTTTATCCAAAAAAAAGTTTAAACTAACCTAGTTTTGTGCCATATGAAAAGTTGAAGTAAATATAATATCCAAAACTTAATTGAATCTATAGGTGGAACCCATGGGCTAGATTGGACTACCCATGCTTCAATAAACCTTTAGATTAATCTAAAAACCTTCTAAGATCCTTAGTACACTCCTTAGTGACCCAAGGATGATAGTGATCATCTTTAGGTTAACCTTATGCTAAACTCAAAAATAAACAAAATTATCAAATATCATATGCCCTAGCTCTCACCCTATGTGACCATTAACCCTAAGACTCATCCTAAAAGATGATGGACCCCATTCTAGAGCCACCCAATGGGTCAGGGAATTTTGATCAACCCTGGGTCAATGGCGGTGTAACCAAAGTCAACTCTTAATCTAAAAATTAATTAAAATCTTATAGTAGATATTTAGCTTGGAACTTGTGTCTATAACCTCTTAACCCATCCTGGGAATATTTGGACTCAAGGTTGACCATTGCTAACTCTAGTTTTACCAAAGCATTAAATTTACCCTAAATATATGCTTGAACTTGAGTTGCTCATCGCTCTGGCATCTCTTTTGGCGATTCTAGGGTTTCATCTCCTGCTTCCATTTCAAGGCTTTTTATTACTATTTGTCCTATTTTTTAGTGTTTCTTTTGTGGATCTATGTGGCCTGGGCCCTCTTTTGGCATGGTTGAATTTAATTCAAATTTTCATTGGTTTTCTTTCTTTGTTGCTTGATTTTTTGTTTCATTTTCAGGCTAGATGATGACTTCGTTGTCTTCTAACCCTTGGGGTGCTGGTAAACCTGCAACTACTAGTAATAATGTGGTTTTTTCTAACCTATGTGATAATGGTAAATCTCATTCTTTTAAAGATGTGGTTTCTAGTGGTGATACATCTTGGGTCAGGGAATTTTGATCAACCCTGGGTCAATGGCGGTGTAACCAAAGTCAACTCTTAATCTAAAAATTAATTAAAATCTTATAGTAGATATTTAGCTTGGAACTTGTGTCTATAACCTCTTAACCCATCCTGGGAATATTTGGACTCAAGGTTGACCATTGCTAACTCTAGTTTTACCAAAGCATTAAATTTACCATAAATATATGCTTGAACTTGAGTTGCTCATCGCTCTGGCATCTCTTTTGGCGATTCTAGGGTTTCATCTCCTGCTTCCATTTCAAGGCTTTTTATTACTATTTGTCCTATTTTTTAGTGTTTCTTTTGTGGATCTATGTGGCCTGGGCCCTCTTTTGGCATGGTTGAATTTAATTCAAATTTTCATTGGTTTTCTTTCTTTGTTGCTTGATTTTTTGTTTCATTTTCAGGCTAGATGATGACTTCGTTGTCTTCTAACCCTTGGGGTGCTGGTAAACCTGCAACTACTAGTAATAATGTGGTTTTTTCTAACCTATGTGATAATGGTAAATCTCATTCTTTTAAAGATGTGGTTTCTAGTGGTGATACATCTTGGGTCAGGGAATTTTGATCAACCCTGGGTCAATGGCGGTGTAACCAAAGTCAACTCTTAATCTAAAAATTAATTAAAATCTTATAGTAGATATTTAGCTTGGAACTTGTGTCTATAACCTCTTAACCCATCCTGGGAATATTTGGACTCAAGGTTGACCATTGCTAACTCTAGTTTTACCAAAGCATTAAATTTACCCTAAATATATGCTTGAACTTGAGTTGCTCATCGCTCTGGCATCTCTTTTGGCGATTCTAGGGTTTCATCTCCTGCTTCCATTTCAAGGCTTTTTATTACTATTTGTCCTATTTTTTAGTGTTTCTTTTGTGGATCTATGTGGCCTGGGCCCTCTTTTGGCATGGTTGAATTTAATTCAAATTTTCATTGGTTTTCTTTCTTTGTTGCTTGATTTTTTGTTTCATTTTCAGGCTAGATGATGACTTCGTTGTCTTCTAACCCTTGGGGTGCTGGTAAACCTGCAACTACTAGTAATAATGTGGTTTTTTCTAACCTATGTGATAATGGTAAATCTCATTCTTTTAAAGATGTGGTTTCTAGTGGTGATACATCTTCCCCCCCCCCCCCCCCCACCCCCCCCCTGCCCCCCTTAGTTCAAACTTCTTTCAAAGGATTTCTTATGTGAATGTTCAGGGAAGATGTGATTGCTAAATTAGTTGCTCCCTTCAAGTTTACTTTAGTTGGTAAATTTGCTTTATTTAGATCCAATATTGATTATATTAGACCTTTCTTAGTAAATGTAAAGTTGTATGGAGCATTCTATGTTTGCCTTCTAGATTTGTTCCATATTATGATTTAACTCTTAAATGATTGGGATTATAATCATTTCTTCTCCAGAACAACTTATAATATTAATTCATGTGAAATGAGGCTGCTTAAAATAGACTCCTTTCTTCGATATTAAGGAAGAATCTTTAATAGTTTTGATGTGGATTTCATTTCCTAATTTGTATTTACATATGTTTAATTCTCAGATTCTACATTCCATGGCTTCTATTTTTTGGTGGGCCTCTTCAGATGGACTAAGCCATGACTTCTATTTCCCATCCATCTATGTCTCGAGTGTTAGTGGAATTAGATGTTACTAAAAAATACCCCAAAGAAATTTGGCTTGGTCCAAAAAACTTGGGGTATCTATAGAAATTTGAATTTGAAAATTTTTCTATCTTTTATAATCATTATAAAATCTATAATCATAGTATTTCAGAATGCTTTAGCTTGCATCCTCTTCTTCGTAAACAAAGGGAACCTATTAAAGAATCAAATGAAACTGATAAATTATTTATTTCCCCTGCTGAGGATCCTAATGTGATGTGTGATATTCAGGTACCTAATGGTCCCATACAGGAACCTAAGCAAATTGATGCCAATCAAAATAGAAATTTAATTCATAATGATGACAAGTCAATTGCTAAAAATGTTGGTTTGAATGAGAATCCTTCGAAGGCTTTACAACATGTAACCATTAAGGGAGCCGATTCATCATTTATTGTGAAGAATCAATGTCCTCTTATTAATTCTATTACTACTATAGATGATCAAATTGCAGTGATTAATTCTAAACATAATAATACATTAGCATTATCTCAAATGCCTTATGTTTTTAATAAGAATATTGTTGAATTTGAAAGCCTAAGTTCTAAGAGTGGTGGTTGTTCTAACTCTATTCCTAATAATCCTATTATTAATACGCAGTATAATGTGAAAGAAGGGAATTTGTTCAGGCATCTTATTCTGATATTGCTAATAAATAATCTTTAGATTCCTCATTTAATGTTACTAATTCTGTTCTCTCTGACAAAATTATCTCTGAGACAAAAAAAGATTTCTAATGATGCTAGTATGGTGGATAATAATGATGACTTTACGAAAGTTCAAAGTAAGAAATAAAAGAAAAATAAAACTTTAATTTTGAAATCTCCTCGGAGCACTACATGTCAAACTACTATTAACCTTTCTCTTAATGTTTAAGTCTCTTATATGGAATGTTAGGGGCATCGACTTCCCCTCTTCTAGGATTAGAGTTAAAAATATCTGCAAAATTCTAAAAATTTGATAGGGATGTTAAGCCCTTATGAACTAGTCCCGAGGCTAACCAAGAGGGGGGGGGGGGGGTGAATTGGTAGTTTTAAAAATTCGTGAGCAATAGAAAAGATCTTTTTGATAATTTACAGCGGAAATGAGTAAACACAGTAATGAAAAGATCAATCACAGATTTCACCCAAGCAGATAATAACAGAAAAATAAAGTGCAAAAAATAATTAGAAAGAACACACCAGATTTTATAGTGATTCGGTCAACTTGACCTACGTCCACTCCCCGAAGTCTCCCCTCCGAGTATTTCACTAATACTAAGTGACTCTCCTTCTGCTCCCACAGCAAGGCGGAGAAGCCTGTACAAAAACTCCTTTCCACCAACACGGTGAGGCAGAGAACCTGAACTTCTTTTGCATCCTCCTAAAGCAGGCAGAGAACTTAGACTCCTTTCGCTTCCTCCTGAAGAAGGCGGAGAACCTGGACTCCTTTCGCTTCCTCCTGAAGCAGGCAGAGAACCCGGATCTTCTTGCGAACGATCCTCCCACAGAGACCCTGACAAGACAAGAGACGACGAACAGAGAAGATGACTCAAATCTTTGCTTGGAGTAACCTTTATGAATCCCTCATAAAGTCCCCCTCACAAGATCCTCTCTCTCTCTCCCTTTATAAAGTTTCTCTGGAAAGGAAAGTGGCAAAAGATTTTTCTTGTTGAAAGAGAAAGATCTTAAAAAGGAGGGCTCAAAAATTGCCCTAAATCTCAATTGGTCGTCAAAGATCATCCAGGAAGATCAGTCGATCATCTTGTACGATCAGTTCAAAATCACATGTATCAACCTGTGACGATCAGTAGATAGAATTTATTCAAATCATCCCGTAAGATTCAGCGATCGTCCGGGATAATTAGTGTAAATCAGGAATTTCATCCAGAAGACAGCTCTGGTCATCCAGGAGAACTTGTGCTGGATGATCTCAAAATGACTTGATCATCTAGGACGATATGTATATCATCCTGTACGATTAGTTCAAAAATGACAAAATTGTCCTGCACACAGCTCTGGACGTACATGTCAGAACATGCTGGATGATTTTAAAATGACTTGATCATCCCGGATGATATGTCTATCATCCAGTACGATTAGTTCAAAAATGACAAAATCGTCCTACACACCGCTCTGGACGTACAGGTGATAGGCACTAGATGGTCAGGATTTTTAACATATCGTCCCGTACGATCTCGTGATCGTCCAGAACGATATGATCGAATCAATTAAACCTTAATTACTTTCCTTAATCACCAGACTAATTTAGGCATGATTGTAATGGATCATCCAAGACGATACATGTATTGTCCGGGACGATCAAACCAAATCTCTAAAAATAAATACTTGCCTAACTCAGTCTGGAGGCTGGGATTTTTTAATCTGAGTATATCATCCTGTACGATGGACTTATCATCCTGGATGATCTACTTAATGAAACCGACTTAGCATGGTCGCCCTAATTAGGATTTTTATTTTCATTAGATCATCCAGGATGATATGAATATCGTTCGGGATGATATGAATAAAAATTAAAAAGAGAAACTTTAACTCACTAAAACTCTCCCCCTGAGTGTGTGTGTGCAAGGTTACTTAGCTAGAGGATCAATTGCATTACATTTGACTCAAGAAAAAGAAAAATTATAATTAAACCCACGCGGACCCGATCTTGAGTTGGCTCAAATTACATTTGATCTTTTGTACCTGGAATGTTAGCCAATCAAAACATAACATAGAAATGTTTGTTGTCATCAAAATTATAATCCCTAAATCTAAATTTTCAACAATCTCCCCCTTTTTGATGATGGTAAGCATTTACTTAGTAGTTTCAAATAAAATAGATAGGAGTAATGAGTGCACATACGAGAAAACATTTTTTATTTCAAATTTTGTTAAAAATAATGACACCAAATATAATAAAGGAAACAACTATAATACAAAAATAGTAAAAGAAACTAATAGTAACTCAAAAATTAACTCTCCCTTTTGACATCACAAAAAAGGAGGAAGAACAGACAAAAACAACACAAACACGAAACATTACAGCACAAAAAACTAATAAAAAGGTAGATCCTGATCAGAAGGAGGAGGTGGTGGTGGTGGCTGGAAGTAGCCATGGATGGCTACAAACTGTGATCCAAACCAGGCCATATCCTGGTCGTGCTGCTGTTGTTGCTGGGAAGCGTAGTTATTGAAGTGCTTCAAATCTTCAGTGTGCTGCTACTCCTGGGCAGTCACATAGGAATCAAAATGGGCCTCCCACTGGTCGAATCGCTACACCAGATGATTGAAGAGGAGCAAGTGCATCAGGTGCAGCAGGTATAGGAACAGCTTCTTCCTCTTCCTCCTCAACATCCATGGTGGGCTCCAAATGAAGTCAGGTACAATAGAGGACATGGAAGGAGTTGTTTGTGTAGTAGGAAGGAGGGAAATTGATAGGATTTGGATATTATAGTTTATATTTTGTCTCAAGTGTATAGGGAATGAGGTGGCCTAAGGCTAGATTTGGGCGTCTCTTGTGGCCCGAATCCTTAATGCTAGTGAGATGTTTGATGTATCGAAAAAGAAGATCAGTAGCATTGAAATCCCAGTGGGTCATGATGTAGTAGGTAGTCAGGAAAAGTAAAGGTGTGTTGTGGATGTGGTCCCCAGCCTTTGGGATGATTGAGCAATGAAGGACATATTAAATTGTACGGGCATCCTTAAGTAGGGAAGAATACACATTATCATGGTAGTGAACATTGGTATTTCTAAGGAAATGATTGACGACACTCCAATCAAAATCAGGATCAGAAATTATGATGTGGATCTTATCACTAGTGATTGAAAGTTGGTGGATATTGTGAAAATCCTATGTGGTCAATTCTACAGATCTCTAATTTACAAAAGAGTGCAGTGTAGAGTAATCAAAGGTGATGCGAAGATTGGCAAAAAAGAACCTAAGAAGTTCAAAGCTAAAGGGGAAGGCTAAGGTGAGAATGAAGGTAAGGGAGGTATGAGCAAACAAATCCAGTACCAGGTAAGTAAGAGTGCGGGGGTTGATGATATTTGAATGAGTGATTCCAACATCAAGGTAACACTGGAAGGCAGCCCAATCAGCTGCCTCAGGAAAGCAGGGATTGACATTTCCCTGGGATAAACTTGCACCGTGATGCCTTAATCTTTTTTCACCAGCCATGAGGAAAAAAATACAAGTGAGGAGAGGGAAGAGTGGAGTGAAAAATTTGGTGAAGAGGGGCTGTTTATAAAGAAAATGGAACAATCGTCCAGGACAATTACAGGATCATCCAGGATGATAATTGCAATAATGATGGCCTGGATGATTGGTCAAAAAGGCGGTTCGATCATCCAGGATGATTAGAAACAGACGATCATCCCGAGGAGTCCAACCAAATGACTGTTGACAAAAAGTATCGTCCAGGATGATAAGGTGGATCGTCCGGGATGATATGCAATAAATGCATCGGACGAGCCAAATTTGAATCGGCCAACTGCAGAAACGTGGATCATCCAGGACGATGAGGTGTATCATCCAGGATAATCACTAATAATTGGTGCAGATCAACCGTTGGATCAAGTGGGGATGATTTGAATGGATTATCCCGGATAATGAATGGATCGTCCAGGATGAAGAGGATTGTCCAGAATGATGTGGTGATCGTCCAGAATGATGTGTAGAAAAAGTGAAAAGATGAAGGATGGAGAGGAAAGATTAGGGATCCCAAAAACACACAAAAACCAAAACAAAAAAATAAAATCCAAAAACACATGAAATAATAATAAAAAATAGAAACAAGAAAAATAATAAAGAAAAACATTTTTTTATCAGCTTCAGTAAAATAGAATTTTCCCTAATTTTTCAATTCAAAAGCCAATAAGAAGAAAATCGACAACGCTGAAATTCAGAAAAGTTGGAAAATCGACTTTCGTAACTCCTACCTCAGACACCTTACAGGTTTAAATTCCTTTCAAACAAAAGTCTAATTCAGAAGAAAAAAATTAGATTCGAAAAGAGATCCTTTCAAGCCTTGTTCCAGAAAAATAACTAATATAATAGTATCACAAAGTAAGAAATTAGAAATCATGTTTTTTCATCTCAAGCTTTTGAAAATATTAATTGGTGCATAGATTTTTCTAAGACATTTAAAGATCTGAAAGGGAAGAAAACTTATTTCTTTGTTGGCTCATTTTGTACCTCTTTTTCAATTTGTTTGGTGCTTTGCGCATCTTTTGATTTTTGATACACTTTGTGTATCTTCCCAATTTGGCGACATTGCGCATCTTTTCAGCTTTGGGCTCATTTTGTGCCTCTTTTCATTTTGACGCTCTTTACGCATCTTTTGTAAGCTTTCTTCCTTTCATAATCGTTAAAAAATCTCAACTATGAAATTACCTTCCTGACATAAGAGAAGACAGAACTCATTGTCTATAATAAGGAAGAGTAATTCACAAAATAAAAACCATACATCATATGATAAATGCAATCACTTAATTAAGAAAAACATAACAATGATTCAAAGCTTTGAAAATACTATTTATATGAGGTAGATTCCAATAGAAAGATAAAATAGATCTTTATTTCAAAAACTAACTTTTTAATTTTGAAGAAGATTTTTATCCAAAAGAAATAATACACCATTAAAGGAGTTAGAGGAAGAGAAATAATCATCAATATTTCTTCCCTTAAATAGATCCAGATGAGTCAATCACTGCTTACAAGCTTTTAAATAAAAACAAGGCAAAACTCTCAGTTAGAAATCCAGTTTATCAGCAGTAGTGAGCAGTGATCTAATTTAGAAGTGAGTAAGCAGTAAATAGAAAATAAGAAGAAAAAATAGATACGTGAAAATCAATAAATGAAAATTAGCAAATGAAAATCAGCAGGAAAAGAAAAATTATAAAGTAAAAATGGTCAAACAAATCAAACAAAAACTAAAGCAAAATGAAGAAAATAGAAAACATAAAAAATCAGTAATCATCAGATTTATGCATTTATGTCAATCACACCCAATCTGGTCCTCAAATTGCTGAATGAGTCAAAGGTGTTGAAATCCAGGAACTTGAGCACTTGATTTTGATGGTGACAACTAATACTTACTGAATTTATATGGACTTCCTTAAAGATCATAAATGTTTACCTTTGTCTGTGAGCACTAACATTTTAGGTCAGATACACACCGCTCAAGATTACTGGAGACTCAAACTGGGTAGAATAGGATATTCAAAAACATGTATTTTTATTTTCTTTATTTTTTATTTTTTTGAGTATGCCATAAAAGAATGTATGTAAAAGGAGCAACCATGCACACACACAGAGGGATATTTTTTTAAGTCAAAAATTTTTTTTTTACAAAAACTAATCGTACTTTATAATTTTTAATTGTACTATATGAGGAGTCATTAATACTCAGGCTAACGGCTAATCCTGGATAATTAGTTCTGTGAACTAATCGTACTGTACGATAAGGTTCAATTCAAAAACCCTAGCCGCCAGAATAAGTTTGATAAGTTTTTAATTTTGATATTCTGAACTATTCATGCTGTACGATGTATATCGTACTGTATGATTATTTCAAAACTTACCAAAACTATCTCCTATAATTAGGAAATAAAATCTTGGTTTCTTAATTACATTTGATCATACTATATGATGTGTATCGTACTGTATGATGGTTCGAGATGATTTTATTCGTCCCATTGATCGTACTAGACGAAATTAAGGTTTTTGTTCTATCCGTCCCGGATGATATTCATATCGTACCGGACGATGTCCTGAAAATGAACTAATCGTACTGTACGAATAGTACAGTGCTGGATGATGGTTAGAGATGAATTTGCTCGTCCCAGAGATTGTCCCATAGATTATATTATACAAATAATTGAAAATAACATGATCGTCCTATATGATCACCAGATCATACAATATGATATTTGTAAAATTTGTGAACTGTTCGTCTGTGCTCGTACTGGATGAAGCTATCTTTGAACTGATCGTACTATACGATGTTATATCATACTGTACGAATAGAGATGAAAAAGTTGAATTTTTAGGGTTTTTTGAAGCCTAATTTAAAAGGACTTTGATTTTTAATTGAAGAGTGTTATTGGTCTGTCTTGCTGCTGTGAGAAGCATTGAGAGAGGAAGGAACTCTTGAGAGAGAAGCTTTCTTTAGAGATATCCAGGGATTGTGAGAGGAAGGTGAAGGTGAGCTTAAGCGTGAGGGAGGAGTGTGAGGGGATCACACGGTGGCTCTAAGCTAGCTGCATGCTTTGCTCCTCTTGTGGCTTTGGGTAGTCTTGTGAAAGTTCTCTATGGAAGAGAGGCTTCAAGATCAACATCATCTGGGTACTCTGCCTTCTCCAGGAGGGAGAAAAAGGAGAAGGTCAGCTGCCATCATCGGGAGGGTGACATAGCTTCTGGTATTCCGCCACATTGGGGGAGGTGAAAGGGAGTTTTATAAAGGCTTCTCCACCTTGCTATAGGAGCAAAAGGAGACTCAACTTTTAGTAGTGCAATTCTCGGAGTAGAGGACTTCTGGGAGTGGACGTAGGTCAAGTGACCGAACCACTATAAAAATTTATGATGTGCTCTTTCCATTTTTTTACTTTATTTTATTTTTCACATACTTGCTTACTGTTATATCTGCGTGGTGAAAAATCTGGTTGTGTTTTCTTTGTATTATGAGATATGTAATTATTTTACCAATATCATCGTTGTGATTGTATCATTAGCTTCTGCATTCTGCTCGTTGTGTTGTTATTTTAAAAATCAAAAAAAAATTTAGAAGTCCTATTTAGGAATAATTTTTAAAATACCAATTCACCCCCCCCCCCCCTCTTGGCGCATCTCATACTTTTAAAAGGCCAATAGTTTAGTAAAGATGTCAGCTAGTTGATTTTCAGTTGCTATAAGATGTAGCTCAATGCCCCCTTTTGTAGCATGGTCCCTAATGAAGTGATGCCTTATATCAATGTGTTTGGTTCTAGAATGTTGGATTGGATTCTTAAAAATATAGATGGCACTGGTGTTATCACAAAGAACTGAAATTGTGCCAACAGGTAATCCTAAATTCAAAATTTGTTGCTTCAATTAAAGGACTTGAGCCACACAACTTCCTAAGACAATGTACTCAGCTTCAACAATGAAACATGCAACTGAGTTTTATTTTCTATTAGACCAGGAGACTAAAAATTGTCCTATGAATTGACAAGTTCCAGAGGTGCTCTTTCTATCCACCATATACCTTGTAAAAATTAGAATCAGAATATCCAATAATCTCAAAAGAAGTGTTGTACCTAGGGTACTAGATTCCTAGGTTTGGGGTCCCTAAAAGATATCTAAGAATTCTCTTAACAGCAGTCAAGTGGGACTCTTTAGGATCATCTTGAAACCTAGCACAAAGATAAACACTAAACATAATATCAGGTCGGCTAGTAGTCAGGTAAAGTAGTGATCCAATTATTCCCCTAAACTTCTTTTGATAAACGAATTTTCCATTTGAATCTTTATCTAACTGAACAGTGGAACTCATGCGAGTGTTGATTGGCTTAGCTTTGTCCATTTCATATTTCTTTAAGATGTCCTTAGTGTATTTTAATTGATTCAGAAAAGTTCCATCATTTATTTGCCTTATGTTAAACCCTAAAAAGTAGGACAATTCTCCCATCATACTCATCTCAAACTCCTTACTCATTATCTTAGAAAAATCATCACATAAATTTTTATAAGAAGATCCAAAAGTATATCATTAATATAGATCTGAACAATGAGTAGATCATCTCCTACTTTCGTAAGAAAAAGGGTGGTGTCTACGCTCCACTTAACAAACTCTCTTTCTAGTAGGAATGTGCTAAGCCTCTCATATCAAGCTCTAGGTTCCTGTTTCAATCCATATGAGGCTTTTTTTAATTTATAGACATGATTTGGATATTGGAAACTCTCAAAACCTGGGGGTTGCTTTACAAAGACATCCTCTTTTATTACCCCATTTAAAAAGGCACTCTTGACATCCATTTGATACAGCTTAAATCCCTTATGACATGCAAAGGCTAATAGCACCCTAATGGCTTTCAATATAGCTACAGGGGCAAATGTCTCCTCAAAATCAGTCCCTTCAATTTGATTGTACCCCTTAGCCACCAATCTTGCCTAATTCCTAACCACCACACCAGAATCGTTCATCTTATTCTTAAAGACCCACTTGGTTCCCACTATACATTAATTCCTAGGTCTTTCTACTAACTCCAAACATCATTCCTTACAAATTAATTCAATTCCACTTGCATAGCTAAGATCCAAAACTCATCAGAAAGGGCTTGATTTATGTTGGTGGGTTCAGTCATTGAGATAAAGGTAGAATGGATTACTTCATTCCTAAGTCCATGCCTAGTTCTAACACCTTCTGAAGGGTCTCCTAAGATCAGTTATTTAGGATGACTCGAAGCATATCTCCAATATGTAGGCAAAGTATTTTGAGGCTCTACCCTTTCCTCCAGATTTGCATTTTCAACTCCTTGGGTAATCTCTCATACATCTTCTTCTTCCTCAACTCTAGTCTCCATAGGATCAGATTCATCAAACACCACATGAGTTGTCTCCTCCACCACCAAAGTCCTCTTATTGAATACCCTAAAGGATTTCCCCACACTAGAATAGCCTAAGAACACTCCATCAGATTTGGGGTCAAATTTTCCTAGGGATGATTTCCCGTTGTTCAGAATGAAAACCTTACAACCAAAGACATGGAGGTGGGACAAGTTTGGAGTTCTACCCTTAATGATCTCATAAGGTGTCTTATTCAGATTGTATCTAACATTCACCCTATTCAACACATAACAGGCAGTGTTCACTGTTTTAGCCCAAAAGTATTTTGGAATTGAATACTCAGCAAGCATGGCTCTAGCGGCTTCCACTAAGGTCATGTTCTTCCTTTCAGCTACCCCATTCTGCTGAGGGGTTGTAGGATCTAAAAAATTATGGCTAATCCCTTGCTCCTCACTGAATATTCCAAATCTCACATTTTCAAATTCTCTACCATAATCACTATGAATAGTCAAGATCTCACAACCTAACTTTCTTTGAATCCAAGTGGAGAAGGATTTAAATTCATCAAATGACTCAGATTTATGTGGCAGAAATTTAATCCAAGTGAACCTCGAGTAATCATCAACAATCACAAATCCATACACTTTCCCCCCTAAGCTAGCAGTGCTAATGGGTCCAAAGAGATCCATGTGAAGGACGTCTAAAGGTATAGAGGTGTTGATGTCCTTAATGGAGTGGAAGTAGGATTGGACTTGCTTCCCTAATTGACAGGCATCACACAAATGATCCTTAGTGAACTTAAGCTTGGGGACACCTCTAACTAAGTCCTTTTGGGTGACTCTTCTAAGGGTTTTCATACTGGCATGACATAATCTCCTATACCACAACTAAGACTCATCAGCAGTAGTTTTTAAGCAAATTGAAACATCAATTTTAAAGCAGCTTATATCCAGCATGTAGATATTGTTGATCCTTTATCCCTGTAAAATAATTTTGTCATTTAAGCTTATAATGCAGCAAGGGGGCAGGAACTTGATGTTGTATCCTTTGTCACAGAGTTGACTGATGCTCAGCAAATTTTGTTTCAATCCATCTATAAGTAAAATATTATCAATCATAAAATTTTTTGAATCACCAATTATACCTGCTCCTACCACCCTCCTAGTGGTGTTGTCTCCAAGTGTAACCTTTCCTCTAGCCCTGGGCTCCAGCGAAAGGAATTGATTTGTATCTCCAGTCATATGTCTTGAACATCCACTGTCTAAGTACCATATGCTCTCACTAGATCTTGTGTGAGAGCACACCTACAAAATAATCAAATGTCAGATTTAGGAACCCAAACAAGTTTGGGTTCCTTCTTATGAAAAGAAGAATGCAATGTATGTGTGCTGTGTTGTGAAGCATGTAATTTAGGCCTCCACACCTAATATGTACTATGGTGAACAGTGCAGGTGTGGGAGATGTGTCCTAACATGCCATAAGAAAAATATCTAACACCAGGAAAAGGGTTAACAAATCTACGTGGGTGATAGTGCCTCTTCCTAGGTTTGAATAAAATATGCTTTGATGATTTTAAAACAGATTCTTCAAAAGGTGGAGGTGCATAAAATTGTGTAAAAGTAGGAGGTATTTTATTTTTCTCAAAAGTACAAATATTTATATTTAGAAATTTATTTTCTTTCTTTAGACTAGTAATTTCAAATTTTAAATGATGCTCACTACAATCTAAATCAGATGCATGAGTTTCTAATTCCCTAAATGCAGCTTCTAATTCATCATGCGATGCTTTTAATGAATCATGCTCAGCAATCAACTCAGAATACTTTTTATTCAATTCATCAATTTCATCAAGTAGTGACATGTGATTGCAATCAAGAGTAGAATGATCTTTAATCAAAATTTCATGTTCTTTTTATAAATTCAGAAATTCTAATTTTAGGCTAGCATGAGTTTTCTTAAGCTTCCTATATAATGAATGAATTTTCTCAAAAACTTCAAGTAATTGATCATAGGTTAGCTCACATACCTCTTCTTGGTCAGACTGACCAGGGTGATCATCTGTCATCAAACATAAGTAAGTAGTCTCCTCTTCAGCTTCAGTCTCAGAGGAGTCGGATGTATAATCTGCCCAGAATTCCTTCTGAATCCGCTTCTTGTCCTTCCTAAACATGGGTTTCTCCTCACCCTTCTCCTTGCTTGGGTGAGCCTTAAGTGTAGGAGAATCAGCCTTTATATGTCGAGGCTTCCTGCATTCAAAACAAACAGTATCAGATGAACCTTTAAAATTTTTACTGGACTTACCCTTGTTCCACTTCTGAATGTTCTTATGTTTCTTCCTTAGAAAGCTTTTGAACTGCCTAGTGATTAAGGCAACATCTTTGGATAGCTGTTTGGATGGAATGAGAAGGTTGGCTCTTCGGAATCCTAGTATGGTGAAATTGTATTGTGTTGTCGTTTACTTGTCATGGAAGAACCGCAATTTGGTGATCATGGTAAGATAACTACGTCTACTGCTATGGTTGCTGCTAATGCCTTATCGTTAGCCATGATAAGATCTATTCCTCTTCTAGACAGCTGGGGTGCTAATCTCCATTTGGAGTTTCAAAGAACTTGGCACCCTCCACCGTTAGAGTGGATTAAGATTAATATGGATGCTGCGATTTTGGAGACGAATCTTGCAGGTATTGGGGGAGTTTTCTGTGATGATAAGGGAAGACTTCTTTCAGCATTTGGGAAGATTAGAATTCATTAGGATGTGGCTCAACTAGAGATGGAAGTGGTCATAACCACAAGGGAATTCATACAAAGGTGGATGTTAGATAGCAAAGGTGTGATCATTGAAAGTGACAATCTAAACATTATTTCCTTCATACAAGATTCTTTGAATAAGGCAAAGTGGCTATTGGATAATTGGGTAAATACGGAGCTCTTCTTCTTGAATGACTTCAACAAAGTTATTTTTCATCATGTCAATAGGGAATGTAATAAAGTAGCGGATTTGTGTGCTACTTTGGCTTTAGAGAATAGTTTCTTTTTTGATAGCTTTTCGTTTGATTGCATTCCTTCCTCTTTGGTCAATCTTTTAAAGGAGGAATGCATTTTGTTTGGCAATTGTAATTAGCCTTCTTTATTTCTAATGTATATCGCTTTCTTAAAAAAAAAAGATTAAGGCAACATCATCACTATCAGACCTGGAAGAGTCAGTGTCAGTATCGTTGGCCTTCAGCGCCACAGTTTTCTCCTTCTTCTTCTCACATGCATCAACTTGTCATTGGTTCACTCCTTACTTGTAAGCAATGAGCGACCCAAGTAAGTTATCAATAGAATAAGTGTTCAAATCTTTAGATTCAATAATTGCACTTATCTTGGCATCAAAAGAAGAAAGCAAATATCTTAGAATTTTGTTCACTTTTTTATAGTTTGTAAGTTCTCTTCCTAAAGCATGTAAAGAAGTGACAATTTGAATGAACCTAGTACATATTTCAGAAATCGATTCACTAGGTTTCATGCGAAAGAGTTCGTAGTCGTGAAGTAAGATGTTCAATCTAGATTGCTTAACCTCAGATGTACCTTCATAAGTAATGCATAATCTATCCTAAATTTTTTTACTAGTAGTGCAAGTGGAGACACGTATGTAATCTTCATATTTTAAAGCACACAAAAATTGTTCAAACATTTGGCATTCAGTTGGGCTAAGTCCCGATCATCAAAAGTCCATTCAGTGAAAGGCACTTCAGTTTTAACATTATTAACCATTCTAAAAGGTGCTTCATAGCTATCATTAACAAGCATCAACATGTGATAATCTATAGATTGAAGAAAAGTGGACATGCGAGTTTTCCAAAATCAAAAGGTATGTTGTCAAACAATCGTGGATGTGTAATTGAATAACCTTCAATAGTATTACGATTACCAAAGTTAGCCATGGATCAAATTCAAAAGTTTTCATACTTTATTTTTGAATCCTGCTCTGATACCACTTGAAAGTTCTATAGGGATGTTAAGCCCTTATGAATTAGTCCCAAGGCTAACCAAGAGGGGGGGGTGAATTGGTAGTTTTAAAAATTTGTGAGCAATAGGAAAGATCTTTTTGATAATTTGCAGCAGAAATGAGTAAACACAGTAATGAAAAGATCAATCACAGATTTCACCCAAGCAGATAATAACAGAAAAATAAAGTGCAGAAAATAATCAAAAGAACACACTAGATTTTATAGTGGTTCGGTCAACTTGACCTACGTCCACTCCCTAGAGCCTCCCCTTCGGGTATTGCACTAATACTAAGTGACTCTCCTTCTACTCCTACAGCAAGGTGGAGAAGCCTATACAATAACTTTTTTCCACCAATATAGTGTGGCAAAGAACCTGAACTCCTTTGGCTTCCTCCTGAAGCAGGCAGAGAACCTAGACTCCTTTCGCTTCCTCCTGAAGCAAGCAGAGAACCTGGACTTCTTTCGCTTCCTCCTGAAGCAGGAAGAGAACCTGGATCTTCTTGTGAACGATCCTCCCATAGAGACACCGACAAGACAAGAGACGACGAATGGAGAAGATGACTCAGATTCTTTTTTAGAGCAACCTTTGTGAATCCCTCACAAACTCCCCCACACAAGATCCTCTCTCTCTCTTTCTCCTAAGCTCCCTCTCCCTTTCATAAGGTTTCTATGGAAAGAAAAGTGGCAAAAGATTTTTCTTGTTGAAAGAAAAAGATCTTAAATAGGAGGGCTCAAAAATTGCCCTAAATCACAACTGGTCGTCAAAGATCATCAAGGACAATTGGTCGATCATCCTGTATAATCAGTTTAAAATCACATGTATTCGCCTGGATGATTCGGATCCTCTAGACGATTAGTAGATAGAATTTGTTCAAATCGTCCCGTATGATTCGGCGATCGTCCGGGATGATTAGTGTAAATTAGGGATTTCATCCAGAAGACAGCTCTGGTCATCCAGGGGAACTTGTGTTGGATGATCTCAAAATGACTTGATCGTCCAGGATGATATGTATATCGTCCTGTACGATTAGTTCAAAAATGACAAAATCATCCTGCGCACAGCTCTGAACGTACAGGTCAGAACATACTGGATGATTTTAAAATGACTTGATCATCCTGGACGGTATGTCTATCATCCGGTATGATTAGTTCAAAAATGAAAAAATTATCCTGCACACAGCTCTGGACATACAGGTGATAGGAACTAGACGGTCAGGATTTTTAACATATTGTCCTGTACGATCTCGTGATCATCCAGAATGAAATGATCGAATCAATTAAACCTTAATTACTTTCCTTAACCACCAAACTAATTTAGGCAAGATTTTAATGGATCGTCCAGGATGATACACATATCGTTCGGGACGATCAGACCAAATCTCTAAAAATAAAAACTTGCCTAACTCAGTCTGGCGGCTGGGATTTTCCAATCTGAGTATATCATCCTGTACGATGGACTTATCATCTTGGACAATCTGCTTAATGAAACTTACTTAATATGGTCGCCCTAATTAGGATTTCTATTTTCATTAGATCGTTCAGGATGATATGAATATCATCCGGGATGATATGAATATCATCCGGGATGATATGAACAAAAATTGAAAATAGAAACTCTAACTCACTAAAACTCTCCCCCTGAGTTTGTGTGTGCAAGGTTACTTAGCTAGAGGATGAATTATATTACATTTAACTCAAGAAAGGGAAAAATTATAATTAAACACACGCGGACCCGATCTTGAGTTGGCTTGAATTACATTTGATCTTTTGTACCTGGAATGTTAGCCAATCAAAGCAGAATACAGAAATGTTTGTTGTCATCAAAATTATAATCCCTAAATCCAGATTTGCAAGAAATTCATCATATTTATATTTTTGTTTTGCTTGAACTGTTAATTTGCTCTATTAGGTTTCTTTCCACTGGTCACTTTTTGGTTTTAATCATGCTTTTTCCAATATTTCTAATAAGATTTGGGTGTTCTTGAAAGATCCTATTATTCTTGAGATTATTGGTGATTTTATCTAAGTGAATCATTATCATATTAAAATTTATCAGTTTAAATATTTTGCTTCCTCTATTTATGCTTCATCTTCTCAATTTTATGAAAAATCCTATTGCAACCATCTCTACCTTTCATTCCATGGTTTCTTCACCATGGCTGGTAGGTGGTGATTTTTACACTATTTCTGCTCCATCTAAAAGACTTGGTATTGCTAACCCTATGTATCATTCTATGGAGGATTTTAATAATATGATTTTGGATTATAATTTAGCTGATATTGGTTTCCCTGGTAATAGTTTCACTTGGAATCATGGTAATTTTTTGCAATGGTTGGATCATGTGCTTTTAAATAATCATTGGATCGATTGCTATATCGATACTCATGTGGAGCACCTCAATAGAACTCTTTCTGATCATTCCCCTCTTCTGATTGGTAAAGAGATTCTTTATAGAGCCTCTCCTCCTAACCTTAGATTTTAAGTATGTAGCTTTGAATAGCTCTTTATTAACTATGGTTCATAACAACTGGCAAGCTCCTTTACATCCTGATAATTCTATACACAGCATAAACAGACTTTGGTTGAAACTTAAAAGATTAAAGTTAAAAATTAACTGATGGAACATGAATATTTTCAAAAAATGTTTTCATTAATATATTGGATGCTGAAGATAAAGTGAACTCTATTAAGATCAAGTTTCAGCATGACCCTAGTGACGAGAACTTAAAGCTTCTGAATGATGCTAAAAATTCCCTCTTAAATTTCAAGCTCACTAAGAGTTTTTTTGGAAACAAAAAGCCAGTTCTAAACATCTCATTGAGGGCTATAATAACACTAAGTATTTTCATGCCTTAGGGAATAAGAAAAGAGCCAAGAATTACATCCATAAGATTTCTTATCATAATGGTACTACTTTAGAGGACGTTAAGGACATTGCTAATTCTGATGTGGAGCATTTTAAAAATCTACTTAATAAAAATTTCAACCCTAATCCTATTGAACTACCCTAGGTTATCCCTATTTTTATTAGGGAGGAGGACAATATGCCCTTATTCAAGCCCCTACTTGTAAGGAGATATTGGACACCATTAATTCCATTAACCCTAACTCTATGGCAGGGCCTGATGGTTTCACCATAAATTTTTTTTTTTTAAAAGCTTGGAATATTATTTGTGGAGATTTTTTTGTTAAAAATCCTATTCCCAATTTTTTTTATTCCACTTCCATTATTCATATTCCAAAGAAGTAAAGGTGAGAATAAGTTATTAGACTTATTAATTATGTCCCGAGGCTAACCAAAAGGGGGGGTGAATTGATACTTTTAAAAATCTCTTGGTTGTTCTGAAAACCCTTTTTAATAAAAACTTTATATATATATCATACAATACGATTATGTTCTTACTGTACGAAGAGTCATAAAAATTTTACTTTTTTAACCATAAAAAAATAAAGTACAATGCAGAAATTAAAAATACAATAAGTAAACATAAGAACAGAGAACACCAGATTTTATAGTGGTTCGGTCAAACACGACCTACATCCACTCCATAGAGACTCCTTCTCTTGGTATTGCACAAAATCAAAGTGACTCTCCTTTTGCCCCCACAACAAAGCGGAGAAGCCCATACAAACTCTCTTCCACCAAACCCCAGTGCGGTAGAGAACCGTCATCTTTTTTGACCCTCCTGGTGAAGGCAGAGAACCGTCATCCTTTTCACCCTCCTGGTGAAGGCATAGAACCGTCATCATTTTTCTCCCTCCTAGTGAAGGCAGAGAACCCACTGTCCTTTCTCACCCTCCTGGTGATGGTAGAGAACTGGAGTCCTTTCTCACCCCCCTGTTGATAGTAGAGAACCAGAGTCTCCTTCAAAGATCTTCTCTTAAGAGTCTTCAAAGAGATAGGGAAGATACTCAAAGTACAAACCATGAGATCCTCACCTTTGGGCAACCTTATGAATCTCCTCACAATTTCCTCTTCAAAGATCTCACCACACTCATTCCCAAACACTCTCCCTTCCACTCTTAAGAAGAAATTCGTAGAAGATTAGTTGGATAGTCAATTTTTAGGAACCTTTTATACGAAGGATAAGAAAAACCATCCAAAAATTGAAAATTTCAAGTTTTATGAAGTAGGATCGTACCGTACGATCGCATATCATCCCGTATGAGTAGTTCAAAATATAAACGGTTCATCCCGTACGATGCTATACGAACCTGTGAGATCCAGATTTCATACTCTGGCGATGCTGTACGAGACCTAATAGTACTGTACGAATAGCTTAAAAAGTTGAACGTTTCATCCTGTACGATACTGTATGAACCTGTGAACCCCAGATTTCATACTCTGGAAATGATATACAAAATCCATTCATACTGTACGAACAATTCAAAAAATTGAACAGTTCATCCCATACGAACCAGTACGAACCATTGAATCCCAGTTTTTATACTCTGGAAATGATATACGAAATCTATTCGTACTGTACGAACAGTTCAAAATTTTGAACAGTTCATCCCGTACGATTCTGTATGAAGCTGGCATCCTTAGATTTGGTACTCTAGAAGTGATGTACAAATACATTTCGTACTATACGATTTACACTTAGAAAAAATTTAAATATTTAACCAGGTAGGTTTGTTTGTTTAAGAGGAGAAACTACACAAATCATCTCGTACAATAAAATATCGTACAGTACGATTAGTTTAAAAAATTAAGTATTTATCTTACTCCCCCAGTGTGTGTGTGTATGGTTACCCAATTACAATCACATCACTCAGACTCAAGAAAAGAAAAAAATACAGACTTCAAGACTAATAACCTCTAATTCAATAAATTTGAAGTCTTCCACTGTTTGGAATGTGATTTTCTTGAAATGAAATGTTAGTACACACAAAACAGAATTTTTCAGCATTTGTTAGGAGAAACAATAAACAAATAATAAGATTTTATAACCTTCAAAAATTCACATCAAAAACTCACTTGAAGAAATAGATTTGCACCAATCTCAACAATCTCTCCCTTTTTGATGATGGCAAAATAATTATTGTTTGAGTTAACAAATAAATGCAATTTTTCTCCAAAGCTCCCCCTAAAAGTAAGCTCCCCCAAAAAATGATTAATGTTTAACAAGGGGTATCCTATAAAGATCGAAAGCATACACATATAGACATACAGACACACAATTATTCTGGTCACACCATACACACATTCAACCGGTTTACCAACCACACAAAAACATCAAAGAATAGTCCAATGTGAACAATCCAATGTACAAATATACAACTCTAACAAACTCAAACAACTAACAAATAACTCCCCCTTTTCACAATAACAAAAAGGGACTATCAAGGTAGTTGATCATTAAGATAATGTTAAATACATTGCTAATAAGAAAATTGAGATCACATGCAAAATATAAAAACTTAATATTTAAATTACAGAATAACTAGGATAAGAAAATGTTAATTTGTTTCAGTGTTTGAAATAGACAAATTATGTAACAATAACTATTATAGAAAAGATAGAATAAAATTACAAATTTTTCTAATCCAATAATGAAGATCAATATTTATTATATAGATTTATGGGACAAAGAAACTGATAAAGGAAAGATCAATTGGCAACATTGCGCATATTTTCAAATATTTGTGGCACACTTTATGCAGCTTGTCACTTTCAATAAATTTTGTACCCTTTTTCAATTTGGCGAACATTGCACATCTTTTTATGGGATTGGCACACTTTGTGCTTTTTCATTTTGGGCTAATTTTATTCCTTATTCAATTTGGCTAATATTGTGCATCTTTTGAATCTATGTCTTTCCAAAATCACTCACTCTTAGCACAAATTGCAATAGTGAACAAAGATTATCACTCTGAAATAGAAATAAAAATAATGATATAACATAAAATTTTGTAACAATTTTAGCTGCATAATGCTTGACTATTGAAAACATAAAATAGATCTTCTATTCTATATCAAGTGACAATGTTACTTAAAATTTTTGAGAGACTATGTTTTACGAAGAAATTAATTTTTAAGAGCAAACTCATTTAACAATTTATATTAGCAATCAATTACATTTAATAAACACATGTTACTAGATCAGTCACAATGTAATATGCAGTCAAACATTAGTTGTTCATTCCATTTAACATGTAATTTTCTTATAAGCATCCTTCACATACCTCTTCCAACTCAAAGAACTACCATTCACACATCAAATCTCTGACATACAACCAAATACCATACATCCTAATAAAAATAAAGAACAACACAACAATATCAAACACAAACACCCATACAGAGCAACAGTAGAACAACAGAATCACAACTAGAAATCTGAAGTACCCTCATCTGTAGGTGGTGGTGGAGCAGAGAATATAGCAAAATAACTATTGATCATGGAAATATTAGTATTCACTGATTCAAATTGATCTCGAATCCACCCTCTATCTTTACTATACCTGTCATCTTGCTACTTTAAATGTGCCTCAATATCATCAAATCTTTGATCAAGATGATCAAAGCGCTGGACCATATTTTGATAAAAATCCTGATCAAGTCTAGGTTCAGGGACAGGTGCAGGTGCTCCTTCTTCCTTAGAATCATCTCTAGAACCCTCTCTCCCAAAAATTGCTTGATAATTGAAAGGAGTATACAAATAACTCAGTAGGTCCATCAGGGTGGACTAAGTTGTACTTCTTCTCTAGGATATATGAAATTAAATGGCCCAGTGTAATATTTTTCTTCCGCTTGCTGCTAGGATGCCCAATGTCAGTAAGAGAATATATGTAGTCCATGATCAATTGGGCTTCATCTATAAGTTAACCAGTCATAATTAAATAGGTGACAATTGAAAGGAGGGGTGTCATATTGACTCGATCTCCAGCTTTTGGGATAATGGAGGTGCTAAGGACGTGCTGAATGATCCTTGTATTTTGGTTTAGGGTGTAAACTCTAGGTAAATGACTTGGTTTGCTTATTCCCCTAAGAACCTGATTAACTTCTGACCAATCATAATTAGCTCTGGAGGTCAGGTTTTGCACTCTAATCCCTAGGGTTCTAAGGTGAAAGAAAGTCCCCAAATCCTCCTTAGTAATCTCTACTCTCTGTTTTAGAACATAGGATGTGATCCTTATGTGATCATGGTTTATCTTCATGTTTGCAAGGAAAACATGAAAAGCATCTTTATTGTAGGCATGAATGAGGGTTAGGATGAACGAAAATTGGGTAGAGTCTAAAAGTAGCATTACAGCAAAGTGGATGCTTTCTTGCATTAAGAGACACGAGGGCGTAATCTTGGATGCACTAAACCTAAGATATGCATCCTTATTTTACTATGACAAAAATTTGTCATCTCAATCCTATCTAGAGGACGATCCTCTAGCATGTCGTGATCACTTACCGCTGCCAGACATCTCTAATTTGTTACTTCAAAGAGTTTGAAATGGTAGTGGAAAGAATGAAAACTAACCTTCTATTTAAAGAAAAAAGGATCAATCGTACAGTACGAAAAAATTTCATATTGAACAAAATAAATTTCATACAGGATGAAATAAATTTCGTACGTACGAACGAAAATGGCCAAAAATGAAACGACTTTTTGTAAACTATCCTTCGCGATGCGTCCTTTCATACAGGCTTTTTGACTACCCGATCATACAGACGATCACGTGTTCATCCGGGATGATTAGAATATTAAAGATTGTTCTGATGACAGTTGGCTTCATCCTTATCCAAAAATGACAACAAGGATCGTACAGACGAATGATACATTCGTACGTACGATCAGTAATAACTGCCTAAAACTACAAACTTGTCCCCATTCGTACAGACGAACATGTATGTATCATACAGTATGATGATGTCATCGTACAGTAAAAATGATTATAAAAATATTATTCTATCTCGATAACTCTACAGAATTTTCATGCACACATTACAAAATTTGTATTATACAAAATAATTTTGTACAATACGAATATAACATAAAAAATAGAGCATGGTAACCTTAAAAAACTTTTAATAGCCAATCACACACATAAAATTTTTATTTTTTATATTTTTTTATATTTTTTTATATTTTTAAAATAATAAAAGGATAAAGCGACTATATTCAAATAAATAAAAAAAAAACCTATACTATACATACACTTGAAATAAACAAACATACAGTCACACACAAAATAAATTTGCTGAATTTTTAATTATGCATTAAGATCAATCACACCTAGCCTTGTCTTTAAAATGCTAAATGTGTCAAAAGCTAGTGGTTTTGTGAAAATATCTGCAAGTTGATCCTTAGTAGCAACATGATGTAATTTAATTTCCCCTTTTGCTACATGATCTCTTATAAAATGATGCCTTATTTTGATATACTTAGTTCTAAAATGTTGAATAGGATTCTTTAAAATGCATATGGCACTAGTGTTATCACAAAAATTGGAATTGTACCAAAAGAAAATTCCAAGTCAATTAATTATTATTTTAACCAAAGCACTTGTGCAATATAGCTTCCTAAGGCAATATATTCAGCTTCTGTCGTTGAAAGTGTTACTGAGTTCAATTTTCTACTAGACCAAGAAACTAAAGAGTTTCCTATGAATTGACAAGTTCCAGAAGTTCTTTTCTGATCAAACCTACAGCCGGCAAAATCTAAATCAGAGTATCCAACAATTTCAAATGTAGTGCTATTCTTGGGATACCAAATTCCTAGGCTTTGATTCCCCAAAAGATATCTCATAATTCTCTTAACTACAATCAGATGTGATTCTTTTGGATCTACTTGAAATCTAGCACACAAATAAACACTAAACATGATATTTGGTCTGCTAGCTATTAAGTAAAGCAAAGATCCAATCATCTCTCTAAACTTCTTTTGATCAACTGATTTTCCCTATGGGTCCTTATCCAACTGCACTGAGGAACTCATGGTTGTATTCAATGGTTTAGCCTTATCCATTTCATACTTCTTAAGGATGTCCTTAACATATTTTGACTGGCTCAAAAATGTTCCATCCTCATCCTGCTTAATGCTAAACCCCAAAAGTAACTCAAATCTCTAATTAAGCTTATCTTAAATTCCTTACTCATTATTTTTAAAATTTCATCACAAAGATTTCTATCGGTAGATCCAAACAAGATATCATCCACATAGATTTAAACAATAAGTATTTCATCTCCTACTCTTTTTATATAGAGATTGGTGTCCACACTCCCTTTTACAAATGATCATTCAAGTAGGAATGTGCTTAGCCTTTCATGCCACACTCCAGGTACCTATTTTAATCCATATAATGCCTTTTTTAATTTGAAAATATGATTAAGAAATTGTGCATTTTCAAAACCTGGAGGTTGCTCAATATAAACATCCTCTTTTATCATTCAAATTAGAAAGGCACTCTATACATCTATTTGATACAACTTAAAACCTTTAAAATAGGCATAGGCTAAAAGTACTCTAACTGCCTCAAGTCTGGCTACCGGGGCAAAAGTCTCTTCAAAATCAATTCTCTAAATTTGATTATATCCTTTAGCCACTAACCTTGCTTTATTCCTTATAATCACTCCAGAATCATTCATTTTGTTTTTAAATACCCACTTTGTTCCAACAACACTTTGATCTTTTGGTCTTTCTACCAATTCCCAAACATCATTTCTAGCAAATTGATTCAACTCATCATGTATAGCTAGAATCCAAAACTCATCTAAAAGTGCTTGATTTATACTAGTGGGTTCAATCATTAAAATAAAAGTGGAGTGATTCACTTCTTTCCTCAATCCATGCCTAGTCTTTACTCCTTCACTTGGGTCTTCTAAAATCAACTCCTTAGGATGACTCTTGGGAAAATTCCATTCTCTAGGCAATGAGTTTCTTCCTCATTTTCATCCCTCTCTTCAACTTTTTTCATTTTTAAGTCCTTGGGGAATTTCCTCAACTTCATCTTCATCCAACTTCGACCCTCCAATATTATCCGATTCATCAAAAAATAACATGAGTGATCTCCTCAACTATCAATGTCCTTCTATTAAAAACTCTATAGGATTTTTCAATACTTGAATATCCTAGAAAAATTTCTTCATCAGATTTAGGATCAAATTTTCCTAGGAGAGCTTTCCCATTATTATGTATGAACACTTTACATCCAAAAACATATAGGTGTAAGAGGTTGGGAATTCTACCTTTAAGAAGTTCATAGGGTGTCTTATTTAATTTTAATCTAATGTTCATCCTATTCAATACATAGTATGTGGTACTAACTACTTCTGCCCGAAATTATCTTAGGAGTGAATATTCTGCCAATATGGCACGAGTAGCTTCAATCAATGTCCTGTTCTTTCTCTCAACTACTCCATTCTGCTAAGGTGTCCTAGAAGCTTAGAAGTTATGGTCTACTCATGGGATTTACAAAAATCATTAAATAATTCATTTTTAAATTCTCCCCCATAATCACTTTGGATTGTAATAATTTTATATCCTAGTTTTCTCTGAATTCAAGTGGTAAAGTCTCTAAACTCCTCAAAAGATTCATTCTTATGATTTAAAAATCTAATCCATATGAATATTGAGTAATCATCCATAGTTACATACCCAAACCTTTTTCCTTCTAAACTTAAAGTACTAATGAGTCCAAAGAGATCTATGTGAAGAATTTCTAAGGGCTTGCTAGTTCTAACTTCCTTGATTGAATTGAAAGAGAATTTGACTTGTTTTCCTAGTTGACATGCATCTCATAAGTGATCTTTTGTAAAGTCTAATTTGGGTATACCTCTAACTAAATCCTTTTGGGTGATTTTACTAAGATTTCTCATGCTAGCGTGATAAAGTCTTCTATGCCATAACCATGATTCATCATATACAGTTTTCAAACAAAAAGTACTAGAAGATTTTGCAAAATTCAAATCTAGCATGTATATATTATTTACTCCATCACCATTCAACACAATGATTCTATTTTGACTAATAACACAGCTAGTAGGCAAAAATTTTATATGATAACCTTTATCGCATAATTGACTTATGCACATTAGATTATATTTTAAGCCTTCTACTAACAAAATATTTTCAATCACAAAATTCTTAGAATTTTTAATATATATATATCTACCACTCTCTTGGTGGTATTATCTCCAAGTGTAACCTTGCCTCTATTCCTGGCATCCAGTGATATGAATTGATTAGCATCTCTAGTCAAATGCTTTGAACAACTTCTATCCAGGTACCAAATACTCTCATGAGGTATTGTGTGAGAGTGTTTCTATAAGAAAATCAAGGGTTAGTTCTAGGAATCCAAACAAATTTAGGTTCACCTCTTGGCAATTTTAAACCAGATACATGTGTGATATGGTATAATTTATGCATCTTAGGTCTCCACACTAAACATGTTATGCGATGAATAGTATAGGTGTGGGAAATATGCCCAATCATACCACAAGAAAAATATTTTACTCCAAGAAAAGGAATTACCAATCTATGTGCACTGTAAGATCTTCTCCTAGATTTTGAATTAGTGGACTTGTGGTAAGATTTGTGAAAATCTTCAAGTTTGGGTGGAATCCTATTTTCCTTGAGTGCTTTTAACATAACTTCAAGATATAAGTTAGCACTTTCTAGAATCAAACTTTTAATCTTCAAGTTATGCTCTCTACTATCTGATTCATTCATAAAAGGTTTGAAATTATTTTTAAGTTAAGTGTGTGATGATTTTAGAAGTTCATGATGTTTGTTCAAATCATCATATTCATCCAACAGAGTCATGTGGTTGCTATCTATTAATGCATGGTCTTTCCTAAGGATTTCAAAATCTTTTTGCAATTCTAAATAATCCTAATTCAATTTTCTATGCAGTTTCTTTAGTCTCCTATATGTAGAATGTATGCGCTCAGAAACTTCAAATAGTTCATCATAACTTAAGTTACATACCTCTTCTTGATTCGAATGATCAAGATTGTCAGCCATTAAGCATATATTCATGACTTCCTCTTCAGGAGCTATTTCTGAGGAATCTAAAGCTGAGTCTGCCCAAAATATTTGCTATAGTCTCTTCTTGCCCCTTCTTTCATTAGGTTTCTCCTCAACTTTTCCTTGCTAGGATTGGCTTTGAGATTAGGGCAATCCATCTTTATATGTCCTGGCTTCCTGCATTCATAAGAAATTACATCATTAGAAGCCTTAGCATTTTTATGGAACTCATCCTTATTCCAATGCTGATGTCTCCTCTGCTTCCTCCCCTTAGAAAACTTCTGAACTTCCTTGTCATTAAGACAATATCCTCTTCATCCTTAGGTTGGGACTGATCACTCTCCGAGTCATTCACTTTCAGTGTAATGTTCTTTTCTTTTCGTCTGTCACCTACATCAATCTATCGTTGAGTCACTCCTTGCTCGTAAGCAATTAGTGATCCAAGCAGATTATCAATAGAGTAAACATTTAAGTCTTTCAACTCCATTATAGTAGTAATCTTTACATCATAATTAGTAGGCAAACAACATAATATCTTATTTACTTTTTTTAGAATTGGTTAGTTCCTTTCCTAAAGCATGCAAAAAAGATACTATCTGTGTAAAATGAGTATACATGTTAGAGATTGACTCATTCGATTTCATGCAAAAAAGTTCATAGTCATGCAGTAGAATGTTCAATCTAGATTATTTCACTTCATTGGTTCTTTTATTTGTAATGCAAAGCCTATCCCAAATCTCTTTTCCAGATTTACAAGTAGAAACATGCATGTAGTCTTTCGATTATAGTGCATAAAAAAACTATTCAAACACTTAGTATTTAATTGAGCTAATTCACATTATTCTACAGTCCAATCAGTAAAAGGTGTTTGAATTCTAATTCCATTTACAAGTCTAGTAGGTACAGTGTAACCTTCCTATACTAAAATCCATATGTGATAGTCAAGCGATTGCAGAAAAGTAGACATACAAGTTTTCTAAAGGTCAAACAAGATGTTATCAAACAGTGGAGGTCTAGTGATCGAATAAGCCTTAGGTGTGTTTTGGTTTCCAAAATTAGCCATGATTGAATCTCAAAAAGTAATTTAAGCAGTAATTTTCTAAATTGACTCTGATACCACTTAAAAGTGTGAATATGTTGTTAGACCTATTAATTATGTCCATAGGCTAACAAAGATGGGGGGTGAATTGATACTTTTAAAAATTTCTTGGATGTTCTAAAAACCCTTTTTTTAAAAAAAACTTTATATATATCATACAGTATGATTACGTTCGTACTATACAAACAGTTATAAAAATTTAACTTTTTCAATCAGAGAAAAATAAAGTACAATACAGAAATTAAAAATGCGATAAGTAAACATAAGAAAAGAGAACACCAGATTTTATAGTGGTTCGGTCAAACACGACCTACATCCACTCCCTAGAGACTCCTTCTCTCGGTGTTACACTAAATCAAAGTGACTCTCCTTTTTCCCTCATAGCAAGGTGGAGAGGCTCTTACAAACTCTCTTCCACCAAACCCTGGTGTAGCAGAGAACCATTATCCTTTTTCACCCTCCTAGTAAAGGTAGAGAACTGTCATCCGTTTTCACCCACCTAGTGAAGGCAGATAACCGTCATCCTTTTTCACCATCCTGGTGAAGGCAAAGAACCCACCATCCTTTCTCACCCTCCTAGTGATGGCAGAGAACCGGAGTCCCTTCTCACCCTCCTGGTGGCGATAGAGAACCAGAGTCTCCTTCAAAGATCTTCTCTCAAGAGTCTTCAAAGAGATAAGGAAGAGACCTGAAGTACAAACAATGAGATCCTCACCTTTGGACAACCTTGTGAATCCCCTCACAATTTCTAAAAGTTCATTAAGGATGTTAAGCCCTTGTGAACTAGTCCCGAGGCTAACCAAGACGGGGGTGAATTGGTTATTTTAAAAATTCATGAGCAAAAATGATTTAGAAAAAATCTTTTTTGGATGTTTTAAAAATAATTACAATTTTGCGATGATGTGCAGATGTGCAATAATAACAGAATAATAATCACAATCACATGATCCTCAACAGAAAAATAAATATAGAAGATAATCCAAAAGAACACACCAGATTTTATAGTGGTTCGGTCAACTTGACTTGCGTCCACTCCCCGGAGCCCCCCCTCTAGGTATTACGCTAACACTAAGTGAATCTCCTTCTGCTCCCATAGTAAGCCAAAGAAGCCTATACAAAACTCCTTTCCAACAACCCGGTGAGGCAGAGAACTTGGACTCCTTTTGCTTCCTCCTGAAGCAGGAAGAGAACCTAAACTCCTTTCGCTTCCTCCTGAAGCAGGTAGAGAATCTGGATCTTCTTGCAGACAATCCTCCCACAGAGACACCAACAAGACAAGAGACGATGATTGGAGAAGATGACTCAGATCCTTTCTTGGAGCAACCTTTGTGAACACCTCACAAACTCCCCCTCACAAGATCCTCTCTCTCTCTCCCAAGCTTTCTCTCTCTCTCTCAAGGTTCTCTATAGTAACGAAGGTGGCAAAGATCTTTCTTGTTGAAAGAAAAAGATCTTAAATAGTAGGGCTAAAAAATTATCCTAAATTTCAACTGGTCGTCAAAGATCATCCAGGACGATCGGTCGATCGTCCTATACGATTAGTGTAAAATCATGTATATCAGCCGGATGATCTGGTTTATCTAGATGATTAGAAGATAAAATTTGTTCAAATCATCCCGTACGATTCTGCGATCGTCCGGGATGATTAATGTAAATCAAGAATTTCATCCAGAAGATAGCTCGGGTCGTCTAGGGAAACTTATGCTAGATGATCTCAAAATGACTTGATCGTCTAGGATGATATCTCTATCGTCCTGTAGGATTAGTTCAAAAATGACAATATCATCCTACACATAGCTTGGGTCGTAAAGTAAAAACCTACTAGATGATCTCAAAATGACTTGATCATCCAGGATGATATCTCTATCATCCCGTATGATTAGTTCAAAATTGAGAATATTGTCCAGCACATTCCTCGGGTTATCCAGGTGAAGGGCTCTAGACGGTCAGGATTTTGCATATATCATCCCGGATGATATTGCGATCGTCCAAGATGATATAATCATATCAATCAAATATTAGTTACTTTCCTTAATCACCAGACTAATTTAGGCATGATTGTAAAGGATCATCCAGGATGATACACGTATCATCCAGGACAATCAGATAAAATCTCTAAAAATAAAAACTTGCTTAACTTAATCTAGCAGCTAAGAATTTCTGATTTAAGCCTATTGTCCTGTATAATGGGTCTATCATCCAGGATGATCTGCTTAATCAAATTGACTTAACATGGCTACCCTAATTAGGGTTTCTATTTTCACTGGATCATCTAGGATGATGTTAATATCGTCTAGGATGATTTGAATAAAATTTGAAATAGAAACTCTAACTCACTAAAACTCTCCCCCTGAGTGTGTGTGTGCAAGATTACTTAGCTTGGAGATCTGTTACATTACACTTGACTCAAGAAAAATGAAAAAGTTCATTGACCCTAAACCACAAACAGAGTGACTCAATCTTGGGCTGGCTTTAATTACAATTGATCCTGTGAATCTAAAAGATTAGTCACTCAAATAGAAACACAGAGGTTTGCTATCATAAAAATATAGTCCTTGAAACCAGATTCATAATAATTTACCCCTTTTTGATGATGGCAAACATTTGTTATTAATTCAAAATTTAGTAAATAAATATGGTGAACATTTGATTCAAATAGCACTGAACATTTTTATTTATAATAAAAAAACTTTACAATGACCCACAAACTACTCCCCCTTTTGACATGTCAAAAAGGGAAAAACATAATACAAACATCAATAAAAATAAAAACATACAGACAGAAAAAGAAAATAGTACAAAAAGAACGTAAACATTAGAAAACATAAGCAGACTAGTAGAAAGGGGGATCCTGATCAGATAGAGGAGGAGGTGGTGGCTAAAAAAGGCTGTGGAGAGAAGCAAACTACTCGCCAAACCAGGCCATGTCCTGGTCGTGCTACTACTATGGCTGGGCTACGTAGGTATTGAAGCGATGGACTTCCTCAGCATGCTGCTGCTCCTGGGCATTGATGTAGGAGTCAAAATATGCCTCCCACTGGTCAAATCGGTGCACCAGGTTATCAAGAGGTGACTCTATCTAGAGAGGAGCAGGTGCAGGTATCGGAGCAGCTTCTTCCTCTTCTCCCTCAACATTCGAGCCGGGCTCCGGATGAAGGCGTGTACTGTGCATAACATGGAAGGAATTGTTGGAGAAGGAGGAAGGAGGGATATCGGATGGAACCAAATATTACAGATTATATTTGGTCTCGAGAGCATAGGCAATGATGTGTCCTAGGGATAAATTTGGGCGTCGCCTGTGGCCCGGATCCCTAATGCTAGTGAGGTATTCTATGTAACAAAAGAGAAGATCAGTAGCATTGAATTCACGACAGGCCAGGATGTAGAACATAGTCAGAGAGAGTAAGCAGGTGATGTGGATGCGGTCCCCAGCTTTTGGAATGATAAAGGAGCGAAGGACATGATGGATTGTCCGAGCATCCTCAATTAAGGAAGAGCATGCATTATCATGATAGGGGATGCTAGTGTTCCTAAGAAATCAATTTACAACACTCCAGTCAAAATTAGGGTCAGAAGAGATAAGATGGAGTTTGTCGCCAGTAATTGAGAGTTAAAGAATATCATGGAAGTCTTGGGTGGTTAGCTCGATAGGACGACAATTGATAAAAGATCGGAGGGCGGAGTAAGAGGACTCGATGCAAAGATTTGCAAAGAAAACAAGTAAAAGCTCAGTATTGAATAGAAAAGCTAAAGTCATAATGAATGTGAGAGAAGTATGGGTAAAAAGATCTAAGATAGGATAACTCAAAATACGGGGATTAATGATTTTGGATTGGGTGATCCCCACCTAAAGGTATCGCTGGAAGGCAGCCTGATCGGCTGCTTCAAGAAAGCGGGGATCAACATTTTCCCTGGAGGAACTCACACCCGGATGCCTGGATCATTTGCCACCAGCCATTAGAAAAGGATTGGAGTAAGTATTAGAAGAGAAGATGTGAAAATTTTGAAGAAAATGGCTGTTTAAATAGAGTTCGTCCAGATCATCTAAGATAATCGTAGGATCATCCAGGATGATAGGATCAATAATGACATCTTGGATGATTGGTCAAAAATATGGTCAGATCATCTAGGATGATCAGATATCATCCAAGATGATTAGATATAGATGATCGCCTCGAGGAGACAGGCTGCATGACTTTTGACTAAAGGTATCGCCCAGGACAATTAGGTAGATCGTCCAGGATAATATGAAATAAATGAATCGGATGGGCCGAATTTAAATCATCCAACTGCTGCCACGTGGATCGTCCATAATGATGAGGTGGTTCGTCTAGGATGATCACCAATAATTGGTGCATACCAGCTATTGGATCATGGTGGGAATGATTTGAATGGATCATCCAAGATGATGTATGGATCATCCAGGATGATGTATGGATCATCCAGCATGATGTATAGATCATCCAGGACGATGTAAAGAAAAAAAATTGACCAAGATAAAGAATTGAGAGGAAAGATTAGGGATCCCAAAAACATAAAAAAAGAAAAATTAAAATCAAATTAAATTAAAGAAAATAGAAATGAGAAAACAACAGTAAAAATAACAAAAAATTTCTTTTTTTTGAATCGATCAGCTCCAGTAAAATAAAATTTTTCTTGATTTTCAATCCAAAAGCCAATAAGAAGAAAATCAACCATGTTGAAATCCAAAAAAAGTTTGAAAATCAACTTTTGTAACTCCTACCTCGGACACCTTACAAGTTCAAATTCCTTTCAAACAAAAGTCTAATTCAGAAGAAAAGTAATTAGATTTGAAAAGAGATCCTTCTAAGCCTCGTTCTAGAAAAATATCTGATAGAATAGTATTACAAAGTAAGGAATTAGAAATTATGATTTTTTGTCTCAAGCTTTTGAAAATATTAGGTGGCACATGGATTTTTCTAAGACATTTAAGGATCTGAAAGGAAAGGATGCTTATTTCTTTATGGGCTCATTTTGTACCTCTTTTTTAATTTATTTGGTGTACTTTGCGCATCTTTTGATTTTTGATACACTTTGTGTATCTTTCCAATTTGACAATATTGCACATCTTTTCAGCTTTGGGCTTATTTTGTGCCCCCTATTTTTCATTTTTGCTCTCTTTATGCATCTTTTACAAGCTTGCATCCTTTCATAATTGTTAAAAAATCTCAGTTATGAAATTATCTTCTAGACATAAGAGAAGATAGAACTCACTCTCTATAATACGGAGGAGTAATTCACAGAGCAAAAATCATACATCATATGATAAGTGCAATCACCTGATTAAGAAAAATATAATAATGATCCCAAGCTTTGAAAATACTATTCATATGAGGTAGATTACTGTAGAAGGATAAAATAGATCTCTATTTCAAAAACCAAGTTTTTAATTTTGAAGAAGATTTTTATCCAAAAGAAATAATACACCATTAAAAGAGTTAGAGGAAGAGAAATAATCATCAATATTTCTTTCCTTTAACTGATTCAGAGGAGTCAATCACTACTTACAAGCTTCCAAATAAAAATAAGGCAAAACTCTCAGTTAGAAATCCAGTTTATCAACAGTAGTGAGCAGTGATCTGATTTAGAAGAAAAGCAGTAAATCAATAATAAGTAGGAAATTACATCAAAATAAATACTCAAATTAGGAAAATAACAACACTAAAAAGAAAACTAGCAGAGAATAAAAACCAACAGGAAACTGATAATTAAATCAAACAAAAACTAACAGAAACAAAATGAAAAATAAAAAATTTAGAAATCATCAGTCATCAGATTCTTACATTTATGTCAATCACACCCAATCTGATCCTCAAAATGCTGAATGAGTCAAAGGCTAGTAGTTTAGTAAAGATGTCAGCCAATTGATTTTTAGTTGCTACATGATATAGCTCAATATCCCCTTTTGTATAGGATTCTTAGAGATGCAGATGGAACTAGTGATATCACATAGAACTAAAATTATGCCAACATGTAATCATAAATCCAAAACTTGTTACTTCAACCAAAGGACTTGGGCCACACAACTTCCTAAGGTAATGTACTCAGCTTCAGCAGTGGAAAGTACAACTGAGTTTTATTTTCTACTTGACCAGGAGACTAAAGACTGTCCTATAAATTGGCAAGTTTTAAAAGTGCTCTTTCTATCCACCGTACATCCTACAAGATCAGAATCATAATATCCAATAATCTCAAAAGAAGTGTTATGCCTAGGATACCAGAATCTTAGGTTTGGGGTCCCTAAGAGATATCTAAGGATTCTCTTAACTGCAGTCAGCTAGGATTCCTTAGGATCAGCTTGAAATCTCACACAAAGATAAACACTAAACATAATATCAGGTCGGCTAGCAGTCAGATAAAGCAGTGATCCAATTATTCCTCTAAACTTCTTCTGATCAATAGATTTTCCATTTAAATCCTTATCTAACTGAATAGTGGAACTCATGGGAGTGTTGATTGGCTTAGCTTTATCCATTTCATATTTCTTTAAGATGTCCTTAGAGTATTTTGATTGATTAAGAAAGGTTCCATCATCCATTTGCCTTATGCTAAACTCCAAAAAATAGGATAATTCTCTCATCATACTCATCTTAAACTCTTTACTCATTATTTTAGAAAATTATCACATAAGTTTTTATCAGAAGATCTAAAAAGTATATCATCAACATAGATCTGGACAATGAGTAAATCATCTCTTACTTTCTTCAAAAAAAGGGCGGTGTCTATGCTCCCTATAACAAACTCTCTTTCTAATAGGAATGTACTAAGCCTCTTATACCAAGCTCTGGGTGCCTGTTTCAATCCATATAAGACCTTTTTTAATTTATAAACATGATTAGGATATTGTGAACTCTCAAAACCTGGGGGTTGCTCTACGAAGACATCTTCCTTTATTACCCCATTCAAAAAGGCACTCTTGACATCCATTTAAAAAAGCTTAAATATCTTATAACAGGCAAAGGTTAGTAGCACTCTAATAGCTTTCAATCTAGCTACATGGGTAAAGGTCTCCTCAAAATCAATCCCTTCTATTTGACTGTACTCCTTAGCCACCAATCTTGCCTTATTCCTAACCACCACACCAGAATCATTCATCTTATTCTTAAAGACCCATTTGGTTCCCACTACACTTTGATTCTTAGGTCTTTCTACTAACTCCCAAAGATCATTCCTTATAAATTGATTCAATTCCCCTTGCATAGCTAAGATCCAAAATTCATCAGAAAGGGCTTGATTGATGTTGGTAGGTTCAGCCATTAAGATAAAGGCAGAATAGTTTACTTCCTTCCTAAATCCATGCCTAGTTCTAACACCTTCAGAAGGGTCTTCTAAGATCAGTTCTTTAGGATGACTCGAAGAATATCTCCAATATCTAGGCAAAGTGTTTTGAGGTTCTACCCTTTCCTCATGATTTGAATTTTTAACTCCTTGGGTAATCTCTCCTACTTCTTCTTCTTCCTCAACTCTAGACTCCTTAGGATCAGATTCATCAAACATCATATGAGTTGTCACCTCCACCACCAAAGTACTCCACACTAGAATAGCCTAAGAACACTCATTCACTAGATTTGGGGTCAAATTTTCCTAAGGATGATTTTCCATTATTTAGAATGAAAACCTTACAGCCAAAGACATGGAGGTGGGACAGGTTTGGAGTTCTACCCTTAATGATCTCATAGGGTGTCTTATTAAATTTGGGTCTAACATTCACCCTATTCAATACATAATAGGTTGTGTTCACCGCTTCTGCCCAAAACTATTTTGGAAATGAATACTCAGAAAGTATGGCTCTAGCGGCTTCCACCAAGGTCTTATTCTTTCTTTCAGCTACCCTGTTCTGCTGAGGGGTCCTAGGAGCTAAAAAGTTATGGCTAATCCCTTGCTCCTCATAGAATATTCCAAATCTCATATTTTCAAACTCTCCCCCATGATCACTATGAATAGTCAAGATCTCACAACCTAACTTCTTCTGAATCCAAGTGGAGAAAGATTTAAATTCATCAAATAACTCAGATTTAAATGACAGAAATCTAATCCAAGTGAACCTCGAGTAATCATCAACAATCACAAATCCATAGACTTTCCCCCCTAAGCTGGCAGTGATAATGGGTCCAAAGAGATCCATGTGAAGGACTTCTAAAGGTCTAGAGGTGCTGATGCCCTAATGGAGTGAAAGAAGGATTGGACTTGCTTCCCTAATTGACAGGCATCACACAGGTGATCCTTATTGAACTTAAGCTTGGGAACACCTCTAACTAAGTCCTTTTGGGTAACACATCTAAGGGTTTTCATACTGGCATGACATAATCTCCTGTTCTACAACTAAGACTCATCAGCAACAATTTTTAAGCAAAATGAAGTAGCACATTCAATATTATTTAATTAAGCATGTAGACATTATTGATCCTCTTGCCCTGCAAAATAGTATCATTATTTAAGCTTATGATGCAAGTATTTGCAAGGAACTTGATACTGAACCCTTTGTCACACAATTGATTGATGCTGAGCAGGTTGTGTTTTAGTCCATCTACATGTAAAACCTTTTCAATCAAAAGGTTCTTGGAGTTTCTGATTATACCTGCACCTACCACTTTCTTGGTGGTGTTGTCTCCAAGAGTGACCTTGCCTCCCGCCCTGGCCTCCAGTGAAATGAATTGATTTGCATCTCTAGTCATATATCTTGAAGATCTGCTGTCCAGGTACCACATGCTCTTATGAGGTCTTATGTGAGAGCACCCCTACAAAATCATCAAATTATGAAAAAAAGAAAAAAATAAATATGTGCTGTGTTGTGAAGCATGCAATTTGGGCCTCCACACCTAATGTGTGCTATGATGAACAGTGCAGGAGTGAGAGATATATCCTAGCATGCCACAAGAGAAACATCTAACACAAGAAAAAGGGTTAACTAATCTACGTGGGTGATAGTGCCTCTTCCTAGGTTTGAATGAAACATGCTTTGATGATTTTAAATGAGATTCTTCAAATGATGGAGGTGCATAAAATTATGCAAAAGTAGGTGTTTCATTATTCTCATATGCACTAATTTTCACACTTAAAAATTTATTTTCTTTCTCGAGACTTACAATTTGAAATTTTAAATGATGCTCACTAATATCTAAATTAGATGCATGAGTTTCTAATTTCTTAACGAAAGTACGAGATGCGCTAAGCGGGGGGGGGAGTGAATTGGTATTTTAAAAATTACTCCTAAATAGGAGTTCTAAATTTTTTTTTTGGATTTTTAAAATAACAACACAACGAGTAGAATGCGGAAGCTAATGATACAATCACAATGATGATATTGGAAAAATAATTATTGATCTCATAATACAAAGAAAACACAACCAGATTTTTCACCACACAGATATAGTACTAAGCAAGTATGTGAAAAATAAAATACGATAAAAAAATGGAAAAATCACACCAGAAATTTTTATAGTGGTTCGGTCACTTGACCTACGTCCACTCCCCGGAGTCCTCTACTCCGAGAATTAAACTACTAAAAGTTGACTCTCCTTTCACTCCCACAACAAGGCGGAGAAGCCTTTACAAAACTCCCTTTCACCGTCCCTGGTGTGGCGGAATACCAGACACTATGTCACCCTCCCGATGACGGTAGCGGACCTTCTCCTTTTTCTCCCTCCTGGAGAAGGCAGAGTACCCAGATGATGTTGATCTTATAGCCTCTCTTTCCTAGAGAACTTTCATCTGACTCCCCAAAGCCACAAGAGGAGCAAAGCATGCAGCTACCTTGGAGCCACCGTATGATCCCCTCACACTCCTTCTCCCTCACGCTCAAGCTCACCTTCACCTTCCTCTCATAAACCCTAGATCTCTCCAAAGAAAGCTTCTCTCTCAAGAGTTCCTTCCTCTCTCAATGCTTCTCACAACAGCAAGACAGACCAACAACCTCTCAATTGAAAAATCAAAGTCCTTTTAAATCAGGCTTTAAAAAACCCTAAAAATTTCAACTTTTTTATCTCTGTTCGTACAGTATAATATAACATCGTACAGTACGATCAGCTCAAAGACAGCTTCATTTAGTACAAGCACAGATGAATAGTTCATGAATTTTATGAATATCATACTGTACAATATGGAGATCATACAGGATGATCATGTTATTTTTAACTGTTCGTATAGGATGATCTATGGGACGATCTCTAGGACGAGCAAATTCATCTCTAACCATCATCCAGAACTATACCATTTGTACAGTATGATTAGTTCATTTTTAGGACATCATTCATTACGATATGAATATCGTCTGGGATTAATAGAACAAAAAACCTAGGTTTCATCTGGTACGATCAATGGGATGAATAAAATCATCTCTAACAATCGTACAGTACAATCCAATGTAATTAAGAAACCAAAATTTTATTTTTTGATTATGGGAGATAATTTTGATAAGTTTTTAAATAATCATATAATACGATATATATCGTACAGTACGAATAGTTCAGAATATCAAAATTAGAAACTTATCAATATTCTGGCGGCTAGGGTTTTTGAATTGAACCTCATCGTATAGTACGATTAGTTCACAGAACTAATCATCCAGGATTAGCCATTAGCCTGAGTCATTAATGACTAATCATACAGTACAATCCATTTTTTTAAAAAAACATTTTGACATATAAAAAATCTCCCTCTGTGTGTGTGTATGGTTGGTCCTTTTACATATATACTTTTATGGCAGACTCAAGAAAATAAAAAATAAAGAAAATAAAAATACAAGTTTTTGAATATCCTATTCTACCCAATTTGAGTCTCCAACAATCTTGAGTGGTGTGTATCTGACCTGAAATGTTAGTGCTCACAGACAAAGATAAACATTTATAATCTTTAAGGAAGTCCATATAAATTCAGTAAGTATTAGTTGTCACCATCAAACTCAAGTGCTTAGGATCTTGGATTTCAATAATCTCTCCCTTTTTGATGGTGTCAAATAATATTTTCTAATGGCCATAATTATTATGTCTTCCTTAGCTCCCCCTCAGAAGAATAATTAATTATAAAATAGGAGGAAAGATATTTTTTCTTTTATTTTTATTTCTAAAAATAACAGAACAAAAATAACAAGAATAATATATAAATAACAGATAACATTAATTTAAGGACATAACAACACAAAAACTTCTCCCCCTTTTGATAGCAACAAACATGGAAGAACAACAAGTACAAACAAGAACAAAAAGATTACAGATCAAAAATAAGAACTACAAAAGAAAACACAAATACAAGCAACTAATAAAAGAAAGTACAACACAAGCAAACTAAAACATTCAAAAATCAGGATCCTAATCTAGAGGTGGTGGTGGAGGTGGTGGAACCACTACAAAGTACTGATTGAGGGATGCAAACTAATGATCTATTGAGGTGAAGCGTTCCCCTAACCATTTCATATCATTTTCATGCTGTTGGCGTTGTTGATCAATGTGGGAACCCAGTGTAGTCTCCAAACGATCAAGTCGTTGAATAATATCATCATGAGGGTAGGCAGGATATGCTGGTCCAGGCAGGTGTATTAGTGGTGGTGGAGGTGCGTCGGCAGGAGTAGCAACCTCTTCTTCATCAAAATCGGGATCAGCATGAGCGGCCCCTCGATGGAATATAATACGAAATGAGGCGTCTGAATAGAAAATAGGATGATTGTCTGGAGGGAGAGGATAATGAAGTTGATATTTTGCATCTAGGATGTAGCCTATAACATGTCCTAAGGCAAGATTTAGTTTTCTTCGGGCACTGGATATTGGAAAGCAGACAAGGTATGAATATAATCAAAGATCATTTAAGCTTCATTGAATTTGGTTCCTGACATAATTAAGTAAGTGACCACAGACAGAAGTGGGATAATGTGTATGCGGTCTCCAGCTTTGGGTATTATGGACATGCGAAGAACATGCTGGATAACGCGTGCATTTTGATTAAGAGTTTGGACAAGTGGTAGGTGTTGATTAGAGGGTAAATTTTTAAGTAGCATGTTGATTGAAGTCCAATCATAATCATTAGTGAGTAGAGATTGGGGATGAGGGCCTTCAGTGGATAGGCCAATATGTTCAGCTATGTTGTTTACAGTGATGAGGACATGTTGTTTGCATATATAGGAGGTAAAGGTGGTACATTCTAGGTCGATTTTATGATTTGCTAGAAATTCAAGGAGAAGTTCAGAGTGGAAGAGAAAAGCGACTGTCAAAATAAATTGAAGAGTGGTGGAGATAAAAAGATTCATCACCTCAAAGTTTAGAGCCACTTGATTTAACATAAGAGATGGGGTGATTTTGGATTCTTTGAATTTGTTGCATGCTTTCTCGTCAGCAGCGAAGAGAAAGCAGTCGTCGAACTGTCGAGAGGAGGAAGAGCTCCCCAAGATCAATCGGCCTCGCTTGCTTCCACCAGACATTGATCAGGAAATGGGCGAAGAGATTGAGGAGTTATAAGAAGAGTGAGTGAGATTGATCAGAAAATTCCTCCAGTTAATAGAGTTTTAGAATTATTGTACAGTACGATATGGTATCATACAGTATAATATGGGCAATTATTTCATCTGGACAACTTGTCAGAAAAAGATACTCAAATCATGCAGTACGATCAGAATTGTACTGGACGAATATGAGTGAGAGGTCATTTATCTCGAGGAGTCGTCTTAATGACTTTTGACGAAATCGATCGTACAGTACGAACAGGTGTTCATACAGTACGAACGATAATTATTTTCATACCAGCCTAGTTTAAATTCATCCCAATCCAGATTGACATGTGGATCGTACAGTATGATGAGTTATTCATACCGTATAATAAATAATAATGTGTATCATACAGTACGAGTGATTCTTCATACAGTACGATATGTACAAGACAAGATAAATCTAGACTGTGGATGGAGTGGAAGGCTGTGATTTGTGTATTTGGGATAATCGTACAATATGATACTGAATCATACAGTGCGATGTACAGAGAAATTCAAGGTTTGGGTATCAGCAAGGTGAATGTGAGAGGATCAGGAAAGCCCTTTTTTATTTTAAAAAAAATAAGAAACACACAAATTCTTTTTTTTTTAAGCTTGAATATCTATGACACCTAATTTTGTTCTTAAAGAACTAAAGGTGTCATAAGCTAATGGTTTTGTGAAAATATCAGCCAATTGATCTCCAGTAGCAATGTAGTGCAGTTTAATATCTCCTTTGGCTACATGATCTCTTATGAAGTGATGTCTAATGTCTATATGCTTTGTTCATGAGTGCTGAATTGGATTTTTGGATATGCAAATTGCATTAATGTTGTCACACATTATTGGTATGGTTCCTACAGGTAGTCCAAGATCTAAAAGTTGTTATTTTAATCAAAAGACTTGTGCAACAAGCTTCCAACCACTATATATTCTGCTTCAGCTGTTGAGAGGGCTACCAAATTCTATTTTCTACTGGACCATAAAACTAATGATTGTCCAATGAATTGACAGGTACCAGAGGTGCTTTTTCTATGTACCCTATATCCTGCAAAGTTTGAATCTGAGTACCCTAAGATTTCAAAAATAGTGCTGTGTCTAGGATACCAAATTCCTAAGTTTGGAGTGCCTAGTTGATAGCTAAGAATTCTTTTGATAGCAGTCATGTGAGATTCTTTTGGATCCGCTTGAAATCGAAAAGTTCGATAGGGATGTTAAGCCCTAATGAACTAGTCCCGTTGCTAACCAAGAGGGGGGGGGGGTGAATTGGTTATTTAAAAATTTGAAAGCAACAACAAAAATCTTTTCTATGATATGCAGCGGAAACAAGCAAATACTCAAACGAAAAGATTAAACACAAATTTTACCAAAGAAGATAATCATGGAAAAACTAAAGTGCAGAAAGTAATCAGAAAGAACACACCAGAATTTTATAGTGGTTCGGTCAACTTGACCTACGTCCACTCCCCGGAGCCTCCCCTCCGGGTATTGCACTAACTCAATTGTCTCTCCTTTTGCTCCCACAGCAAGGCGGAGAAGCCTGTACAAAAACCTCCTTTCCACCAACACGGTGAGGCAGAGAACCCAACCTCCTTTTGCTTCCTCCTAAAGCAGGCAGAGAACCTCGGACTCCTTTCGCTTCCTCCTGAAGCGGTCAGAGAACCCCAAATTTTCTAGCGAACGATCCTCTAAAAAAAACACCAACACGATAAAAAATGACGAGCGGAGAAGACGACTCTGATCCTTGCTTGGAGAAACCTTCGTGAACCCCTCACGAACTCCCCCTCACAAGATCCTCTCTCTCTCTCTCCCAAACTCTCTCTCTCTAGGGTTTCTCTGGAAAGGAAAGTGGCAAAAGATTTTTCTTGTTGAAAGAAAAAGATCTTTTATAGGAGGGCGCAAAATTTGCCCTAAATCTCAACTGGTTGGCCTAGATCGTCCAGGACGATCGATAGATCATCCTGTACGATCAGTTCAAAATCATCTGCTTCAGCCTCGATGATCTGGCTCTTCTGGATGATCAGTAGAAAAAGTTGTTCATATCGTCCCGTACGATTCTATGATCGTCCGGGAAAATTAGTGTAAATTCAAGAATTTCATCCAGAAGACCGCTCTGGTCGTCCAGAGAAACCTGTGCTGGACTATCCAAAAATGACTTGATCGTCCAGGAAGATAAGGATATCGTCCTGTACGATTAGTTCAAAATGTGCCCAAATCATCCTAAGCACAGCTCTGAACGTACAGTTGAAACACACTAGACGATCATGTTCGTCCAGGATGATCCTGCGATCGTCCAGGATGATATGATCGTATCAATCAAGTATTAATTGCTTTCCTTAATTACCAGACTAATTTAGGCATGATTGTATTGGATCGTCCAGGACGATACACGTATCATCCGGGACGATCAGGCCAGATATCTTAAAATAAAAACATGCCTAACTTGATCTGGCAGCTGAGAATTTTTGATTTGAGCATATCGTCCCATATGATGCAATGATCGTCCAGGACGATCTGCTTAATCAGACACACTTAACTTGGTCGCCCTAATTAGGGTTTCTATTTTTACTTGAACGTCCAGGACGATGTGACTATAGTCTAGGACGATCTGAATAAAAACTTGAAAAGAAACTCTAATTCACTCAAGCTCTCCCCCTGAGTGTGTGTGTGCAAGGTTACTTAGCTAGAGGATCAGTTACATTACAATTGACTCAAGAAAAGGAAAATTGTACACTTAGACACACTTGGACCCGATCTTGAGTTGGCTTGAGTTGCTCGTGATTTTTTGTGCCTGAAATGGGTTAGCCTAGCAAAAACACAATAGAAACATGTTTGTCATCATCAAAACCAGATTTGTAACAATCTCCCCTCTTTTTGATGATGGTAAACATATGTGCAGTAGTTTAAAAAATAAAAGAACTAGGAGATCGAAAAACAAATTTTTTCCAATTTTCATTAAACAACTAGAGCAGTACAGGAAACACAAGTACAAAACATAACAAGAATAAAAACTACTACAACTGACTCCCCCTTTTGACATCACAAAAAGGAGGAGTGCAAACAGAACCAACAGTACAAACAAAACAGTGCAAACATAACACAAAACCAACAGCTACAAAACATAACACTAAAATGGAGGCGGATCCTGATTAGAAGGAGGAGGTGGCTGTGGTGGGTTGAAGTAACTGTGAATGGCTGTAAAGTGGGCTCCAATCCAGGCAATGTCCTGGTCATGCTGTTGTTGCTGTTAAGCAGCATAGTCAGTAAAGCGCTGTAGGTCCTCAGTGTGTCGTTGCTCCTAGGCAGCAACATAGGAGTCGAATCTGGCCTCCCACTGATTGAAGCGCTGCACCAGATGGTCAAAAAGAGAAGTGATGTGAAGAGGAGCAGGTGCATCGGGTGTAGCAGGAACGGGAATAGCCTCTTCCTCTTCCTCCTCAATATTCGGGGCGGGCTCCGGATGTAGTCAGGTACTGTGTAGGACATGGAATGAATTATTTGTGAAGAAGGAAGGAGGGACATCAGGAGGGATTGGATACTACAGGTCATATTTGGTTTCTAAGGCATATGCAATGATATGACCTAAAGCTAGATTTAGACGACGTCTATGACTCGGATCCCTAATAGTGGTGAGGTGTTCGATGTATCGGATAAGAAGGTCAGTGGCATTAAAGTCCCGGTGGGCCAAGATATAATATGTGGTCAGAAACAATAGGGGGGTGATGTGAATCTGATCCCCAGCCTTTGGGATGATGGAGGAACGAAGGACGTGCTGAATGGTCCGTGCATCGTAAAGGAGGGAAGTAGAAGCATTATCGTGGTAGGGTGTATTCGTATTTTGAAGAAAGTGATTGGCGACACTCCAGTCATAGTTAGGGTCAGTAATAAGAGTGTGGATTTTATCGCCAGTCACAGAAAGTTAAAGGATATTATGAAAGTCTTGTGCAGTGAGTTCCACGGGATGTTGATTGACTTAGGAGCGGAGAGTGGAATAGTCAGCAGAAATGCATAGATTGGTGAAGAAAACTTGAAGAAGTTCAAGGCTAAATGGAAAGGCTAAGGTAAGGATGAAAGTGAGGGAGGTGTGTGCGAAAAAATTAAGAACAGGATAGGTAAGGGTGCGGGGGTTTACTATTTTTGACTGCGTGATCCCCACCTCACGATAGCGCTCGAAGGCAGCCTAATTAGCTGCATTGGGAAAGTAGGGATCAACATTCCCCCGTGAGGAACTCGCGCCCTTTTGCCTAGAATGCTTCCCGCCAGCCATTAGAAAGCACAACTGAGGGAGAGTGGAAGGAGAAGTGTGGAAAAAACTGAAGAAATCGGCTGTTTAAATAGAAGTCGGCCGGATCGTCCCGTACGATCGCGAGATCGTCTAGGACGATATGAGCATTTATGACGGCCAGGAATATTGGTCAAAAAGGTGGTCGGATTATCCAAGATGATCAGAGATTGTCCAAGATGATTAGACACAGGTGATCATCCCGAGGAGTCAAGCTGGACTACCGTTGACGAAAAGTATTATCTCGGACGATTAGGTGGATCATCCCGGACGATTAGGTGGATCGTCCAGGACGATGTGCAATAAGTGTGTCAGATGGGCCGAATTCGAATTGTCCGGATGCTGACATGTGGATCGTCCGGGATGATGTGGTGAATCGTCCAGGATGATGACCAATAATTGGCGCATGCTCAGCCGTCCGATCAGATCATGAAGATATGGATCATATCGTCCAAGACGATCACCAATAATTGGTGTTCCTTAGCTGTATGATCAAATTTGCGATGATTTTGAATTGATCATCAAGGACGATCTATGGATCGTCCAAGACGATGTGAAGAAAACAGGAAAAAGATGGAGGATGGAGATGAACGATCAGGATCCTAAAAATACAACCATTAAAAAGAAAAAATAAAACCAAATAAAATAAAACATGTAACGAGAACACAAAAGCAACAATTTTTTTTTTGATCAAGCTACTCCTGTGAATCAAATTTTTTTTTAATTTTAGATCCAAAAACCAATAAGAAGATGTTTGACAGCACTGAAATCTAGAAAAAGTTAGAAAAATCGACTTTCGTAACTCCCACCTCGGGCACCTTATAGATGCAAATCTCTTTCAAAATAAAAATCCAATTCAGAAGAAAAGAAATTAGATTCAAAAAGAGATTCTTTCAAGCCTCGTTTCAAAAAAATATCTGATATAATAGTGTTACAAAGTAATAAACCAAAAATCAGTATTTTCAAACTCAAGCTTTTGAAAATATTAAGTGGCGCACAGATTTTTCTAAGATATTTAACGATCTGAAAGGGAAGAAAGCTTGGTTTTGGCTCATTTTGTGCCTCTTTTTCAATTTGTTTGGCGCTTTGCACATCTTTTAATTTTTGATACACTTTGTGTATCTTTTAGTTTGGCGACATTTCACATCTTTTCAGCTTTGGGCTAATTTTGTGCATCTTTTTCAATTTATTTGGCGCACTGCACATCTTTTATAAGCTTTCTCCCTCTCAAAATTGTTAAAGCATCTCAGCTGTAAAGTTACCTTCCAGACACATGAGACGCTCTCCACAATAAGGAAGAGTAATTCACAAAATAAAAACCATACGTCATATGATAAGTGCAATCACTTGGTTTAGAAAAGCATAATAATGACTCAAGACTTTGAAAACACTATTCATATAAGGTAGATTACTGTAGGAAGATAAAATAAATTTTTATTTCAACAACTAATATTTTAATTTTGAAGAGGATATTTATCCAAAAGAAACAATACACCAGCAAAGGAGTTAGAGGAAGAGAAACAATCATCAATGTTTCTTCCCTTTAACAGATCCAGTGGAATCAATCACTGCTTACCGGCTTCCAAATAAAAATGAAGTAAAACTCTCAGTTAGAAATCTAGTTTATCAGAAGTAGCGAGCAGTGATCGGATTTTAAAAAGCATAAAATAGTAGATAAAAGAGATGAACAAGTAATTAAAAATAGGTAGAAAATTATATCAATATAAATACTCAAATCAACCTAACACCAAGGCTAACACAAAAATCAGTAGAAGACAAACAAAAAATAATAGAAAGTAAATAATCAAATCAAACAGCTAACTAAAAGAAGCAGAATAAAAACCAGCGAAATCAAAAATCAGCAATCATTAGAATCAAGCATTTATATCAATCACTTATAATCTGGTTCTCAAAATACTGAATAAGTCAAAGCTCAGTGGTTTAGTGAATATGTCAGCTAGCTGATTTTCAATTGCTATATGATGTAGCTCAATGTCCCCTTTCGTAATATGGTCCCTAATAAAGTGATGCCTTATATCAATGTGTTTAGTTCTAGAATATTAGATTGGATTCTTAGAGATACAGATGACACTAGTATTATTACATAGAATAGAAATTATGCCCATAGGTAATCCTAAATTCAAGACTTATTGCTTCAACCAAAGAACTTGGGCCACACAACTCCCTAAGGCAATGTACTCAGCTTCAGCAGTGGAAAGTGTAATTGTGTTCTATTTTCTACTGGACCAAGAGACTAACGATTGTCCTATGAATTGACAAGTTCCAAAAGTGCTCTTTCTATCCACCATACACCCTGCAAAGTCAGAATCAGAATATCCAATAATGTCAAAAGAGGTGCTGTGCCTAGGGTACCAGATTCCTAGGTTTGGGGTCCCTAAAATATATCTAAGAATTCTCTTAACAGCAGTCAGGTGGGACTCTTTAGGATCAGCCTGAAACCTAGCACAAAGATAGACACTAAACATGATATCAGGTCGGCTAGCAGTCAGGTAAAGCAGTGATCCAATTATTCCTCTATACTTCTTCTGATCAACTAATTTTTCACTTTATCCTTATCTAACTGAACAGAGGAGCTCATGGTAGTGTTGTTTGACTTGGCTTTGTCTAATTCATATTTCTTCAAAATGTCCTTAGTGTATTTAGATTGATTGAGAAAGGTTCCATCATCCATTTGCCTTATGCAAAATCCCAAAAAGTAGGACAATTCTCCCATCATATTCATCTCAAACTCCTTACTCATTGTTTTAGAAAACTCATCACATAAATATTTATCAGAAGATCCAAAAATTATATCATCAACATAGATCTGGACAATGAGTAAGTCATCCCCTATTCTCCTCAAGAAAAGGGTAGTGTCTACGCTCCCCTTAACAAACTCTCTTTCTAACAGGAATGTGCTAAGCCTCTCATATCAAGATCTGGGTGCCTGTTTCAATCCATATAAGGCCTTTTTTAATTTGTAAACATGATTTGGATATTGGGAACTCTCAAAACCTGGGGGTTGTTCTACAAAAATATTCTCTTTTATTACCCCATTCAAAAAGGCACTCTTGATATCCATTTGAAACAGCTTAAATCTCTTATAACAGGCAAAGGCTAGTAGCACTCTAATGGCTTCCAATCTAGCTACAGGGGCAAAGGTCTCCTCAAAATCAATCCCTTCATTCTGATTATACCCCTTAGCCACCAATCTCGCCTTATTCCTAACCACCACACCAGAATCATTCGTCTTATTCTCAAAGACCCACTTCGTTCCCACTATGCTTTGATTTCTAGGTCTTTCTACTAACTCCTAAACATCATTCCTTACAAATTGATTCAATTTTTCTTACATAGCTAAGATCCAAAACTCATCCGAAAGGGCTTGATTCATGTTGGTGGGTTCAGTCATTGAGATAAAGGTAGAGTGGTTTATTTCCTTCCTAAGTCCATGCCAAGTCCTAACACCTTCAGAATGGTCTCCTAAGATCAGTTCTTTAGGATGACTCGAAGCATATCTCCAATCTCTAGGCAGTGTGGTTTGAGGTTCTACCCTTTCCTCCAGATTTGCATTTTCAACCCCTTGGGTAATCTCCTCTACCTCTTCTTCTTCCTCAACTCTATTCACCTTAGGATCAGATTCATCAAACACCACATGAGTTATCTCTTCCACTACTAAAGTCCTCTTATTGAACACCGTAAAGGATTTCCCCACAGTAGAATTGCCTAAGAACACTCCTTCATCAGATTTGTGGTCAAATTTTTCTAAGGGTGATTTCCAGTTGTTCAGAATGAATACCTTACAGCCAAAGACATGGAGGTGGGACAGGTTTTGAGTTCTACCCTTGATAATCTCCTAAGGTGTCTTGTTCAGATTTGATCTCACATTCACCCTATTCAGCACATAACAGGCAGTGTTCATCACTTTAGCCCAAAAGTATTTTAGAAGTGAATACTCAGTAAGTATGGCTCTAGCGGCTTCCACTAAGGTCCTGTTCTTCCTTTCAGCTACCCTGTTCTGCTGAGGGGTCCTAGGAGCTGAAAAATTATAACTAATCCCTTGATCCTCATAGAAACTTCCAAACTTTACATTTTCAAACTCTCCACCATTATCACTATGAATAGTTAAGGTCTTACAACCTAACTTCCTCTGAATCCAAGTGGAGAAGGACTTAAACTCATCAAATGACTCAAATTTGTGTGACTGAAATTTAATCCAAGTGAACCTCGAGTAGTCATCTACAATCACAAACCCATAGACTTTTCCCCCTAAGATGGTAGTGCTAATGGGTCCAAAGATATCCATGTGAAGGACTTCTAAAGGTCTCGAGGTGCTCATGTCCTTAACAGAGTGAAAGGAGGACTGGACTTGCTTTCCTAACTGACAGGTATCACACAGGTGGTCCTTAGTGAACTTAAGCTTGGGCACACCTCTAACTAAGTCCTTTTGGGTGACTCTCCTAAGGGTTTTCATACTAGCATGACACAATCTCGTATGCCACAACCAAGACTCATCAACAGTAGTTTTTAAGCAAATTGAATTTTCACCTTTAATGCAACTTACATCCAGCTTGTAGACGTTGTTGATCCTTTGTCCCTGTAAAACAACTTTGTCATTTAAGCTTAAAATACAGTAAGTGGGCAAGAATTTGATGTCGTATCCTTTGTCACAAAGTTGACTGAAGCTCAGCAAGTTATATTTCAGTCCATCTACAAGCAAAATATTGTCAATCATAAAATTCTTTGAATCACCAATTATACCTGAACCTACCACCCTCCTGGTGGTGTTATCTCCAAGTGTAATCTTACCTCCAGCAAAATGAACTGATTTGCATCTCCAGTCATGTGTCTAGAACATCCATTGTCCAGGTACCACATGCTCTCACGAGGTCTTGTGTGAGAGCACACCTATAAAATCATCAAACGTCAGTTTTAGGAACCCAAACAAGTTTGGGTTTCTTCTTATAAAAAGAAGAATGCAATGCATGTGTGCTGTGCTGTGAAACAGGCAATTTGGGCCTCCACACCCAATGTGTACTATGGTGAACAGTGTAGCTACGGGAAATGTGTCCTGACATACCACAGAAAAAACATCTAACACCAGGAAAAGGGTTAATTAATCTATGTGGGTGATAGTGCCTCTTCCTAGGTTTGTATGAAACATGCTTTGATGATTTTGAACTAGATTCTACAAAAGGTGGAGGTGCATAAATCAGTGCAAACATAGGAGGTATTTCATGTTTCTCAAAAGCACTGATTTTAACTTTCAAAAATTCATTTTCTTTCTTTAAACTTGCAATTTCAAATTTCAAAGAACCATTGCTACTCTCCACTTCATATGCCAGATTGTCTAATTCTTTGAAAGCTTTTTCTAAATCAACATGCGTGATTTTCAATGAATCATGCTCAATAATTAAATCAGAATACTTTTTATTCAGTTCATCAAATTCATCAAGTAAAGACATGTGATTGTTATCAACAGTGGAATGATCCTTAATCAAAACATCATGCTCTTTTTGTAAAGTCAAATAATCCAGTTTCAAGCTAGCATGGGTTTTCTTAAGCTTCCTATACGATGCATGAATTTTTTCAGATATTTCAAGTAATTGATCATAAGTAAGCTCACATACCTCTTCCTGGTCAGACTGACCAGGATGATCATCAGCCATAAGACACAGATTTGTTTCCTCCTCTTCAGCTTCAGTCTCAGAAGAGTCGGATGCAGAATCTTCCCAGAACGCTTTCTGAATCCGCTTCTTGTCCTTCCTAAACTTGTGTTTCTCCTCACCCTTCTCCTTACTTGGGTGAGTTTTAAGTTTAGGACAATCAGCCTTAATGTATCCAGGCTTCCTGCATTCAAAACAGACAGTGTCAGATGAACCCTAAAAATTTTTATTGGACTTACCCTTATTCCACTTCAAAAAGTTCTTTTGTTTCTTCCTTAGAAAGCTTTTGAATTGCCTAGTGATCAAGGCAACGTCATCGCTATAAGACCCGGAAGCACTAGTATCACTCTCGTTGGCCTTTAGTGCCACTATTTTCTCCTTCTTCTTCTCACCTGCATCAAGCTGTCTTTGGTTCACCCCTTGCTCGTAAGCAATGAGTGATCCAAGTAAGCTATCAATAAATTAAGTATTCAAATCTTTAGATTCAGTGATTCTAGTTATCTTAGCATCATATGAAGATGGCAGACATCTAAGAATTTTATTCACTCTTTCGTAGTTTGTAAGTTCTCTACCTAAGGCATGCAAAGAGGTGGCAATTTGAGTGAATCTCGTATACATTTCAGAAATGGTTTCAGTAGGTTTCATGCGAAAAAGTTTGCAGTCATGAAGCAGAATGTTTAACCTAGATTGTTTGACTTCAGTTGTACCTTCATACGTGACGCACAATCTATCCCAGATTTCCTTACTAGTTGTACACGTAAAGACATGCATGTAATCCTCAGATTTTAAAGCACAGAAAAAATAATTCAAACATTTGGCATTCAATTGTGCTAAGTCACGATCATCAAACGTCCAATCAGTAAAGAGCAGTTCAGTTTTAACATTGTTAACCATCCTAAAAGGTGGTTCTTATCCATCCTTAACTAGCATCCATATGCGACAATCAATTGATTGAAGAAAAGTGGACATGCGAGTTTTCCAAAAATCAAAAGGTATGTTATCAAATAATAGCAGTCGTGTAATTGAATAACCTTCAGGATTATTACAATTACCAAAGTTAGCCATGGATCCCACTCTGATACGACTTGAAAGTTTGATAGGGATGTTAAGCTCTCATGAACTAGTCCCGAGGCTAACTAAGAGGGGGGGTGAATTGGTTATTTAAAAATTTGAGAGCAACAACAAAAATCTTTTCTATGATATGCAGCAGAATCAAGCTAATACTCAAATGAAAAGATTAAACACAAATTTCACCCAAGCAGATAATCATAGAAAAATTAAAGTGCAGAAAGTAATCAGAAAGAACACACCAGAATTTTATATTGGTTCGGTCAACTTGACCTACGTCCACTCCCTGGAGCCTCCCCTCCGGGTATTGCACTAACTCAAAGTGTCTCTCCTTTTGCTCGCACAGCAAGGCGGAGAAGCCTGTACAAAAACCTCTTTTCCACCGACACGGTGAGGCAGAGAACCCAACCTCCTTTTGCTTCCTCCTGAAGTAGACAGAGAACCTTAGACTCCTCTCGCTTCCACCTGAAGCGGGCAGAGAACCCTGGATCTTCTTGCGAACGATCCTCTCACAAAGAACACCAACACGATGAAAGATGACGAGCGGAGAAGATGACTCTGATCCTTACTTGGAGCAACCTTCGTGAACCCCTCACGAACTCCCCCTCACAAGATCCTCTCTCTCTCTCTCCCAAACTCTCTCTCTCTCTAGGGTTTCTCTGGAAAGGAAAGTGGTAAAAGATTTTTCTTGTTGAAAGAAAAAGATCTTTTATACGAGGGCTCAAAATTTGCCCTAAATCTCAACTGGTCAGCCTAGATCATCCAGGACGATCGATAGATCATCCTGTACGATCAGTTCAAAATCAGCTACTTCAGCCTAGACGATCTGGCTCTCCTAGAAGATCAGTAGAAAATGTTATTCATATTATCCCGTACGATTCTGCGGTCGTCCAGGACGATTAGTGTAAATTCAGAAATTTCGTCCAGAAGACCGCTCTGGTCGTCCAGAGAAACTTGTGCTAGACAACCCAAAAATGACTTGATCGTCCAGGATGATAAGGATATCGTCCTGTACGATTAGTTCAAAATGTGCCCAAATCATCCTAAGCACCACTCTGGATGTACAGCTGAAACACACTGGATGATCATGTTCGTCCAGAATGATCCTGCGATCGTCCAGGACGATATGATCATATCAATCAAGTTTTAATTGCTTTCCTTAATTACCAAACTAATTTAGGCATGATTGTACTGGATCGTCCAGGATGATACACATATCGTCCGGGATGATAAGACCAAATATCTTAAAATAAAAATTTGCCTAACTTGATCTGGCAGCTGAGAATTTCTGATTTGAGCATATCATCCCGTACGATGCAATGATCATCCATGACGATCTGCTTAATCAGACACACTTAACTTGGTCGCCCTAATTAGGATTTTTGTTTTTACTTGGTCATCCAGGACGATGTGACTATAGTCCAGGATAATCTGAACAAAAACTTGAACAAAAACTCTAATTCACTCAAGCTCTCCCCCTGAGTGTGTGTGTGTGCAAGGTTACTTAGCTAGGGGATCAGTTACATTACAATTGACTCAAGAAAAGGAAAATAGTACACTTAGACACACTTGGACCCGATCTTGAGTTTGCTTGAGTTGCTCGTGATCTTTTGTGCCTGAAATGGGTTAGCCAAGCAAAAACACAATAGAAACATGTTTATCATCATCAAAACAAGATTTGCAACAAAATCGAGCATAGAGACAAACACTAAACATTATATCCGGTCTGCTGGCAGTTAAGTAGAGAAGTGATCCAATTATTCTCCTATATTTCTTCTGATCTATTGACTTTCCATTTGAATCTTTATCTAATTGAATGTTAGAGCTCGTAGGAGTATTCAAGGCCTTAGCATTTTCCATTTCACACTTTTTAAGAATATCCTTGATATACTTAGATTGGCTAAGGAATGTTCCACCTTCCATTGGTCTTACACTAAACCCAAGGAAGTAATTAAGTTTTCCCATCATACTCATTTCAAACTCATCACTCATTAATTTTGAAAATTCATCACATAAAGTTTTCTCTAATGATCCGAACAAGATGTCATCTACATAAATCTGAACAATGAGTATCTTATCTCCTACCTTTTTTATGAATAAGGTGGTGTCCACACTACCCTTAATAAAACCTCTATCTAGTAGGAATATACTAAGTCTTTCATATCAGGCTCTTGGTGCTTGCTTTAATCCATATAGTGCCTTTTTTAACTTAAACATATGATTTGGAAATTATGAGTTTTCAAATCCCGGAGGTTGTTCAACATAGACATCTTCTTTGATTACCCCATTTAGGAAAGCACTCTTAACATCCATTTGATATAATTTGAAACCATTGAAGCAAGAAAAAGCTAAGAGTACTCTAATGGCTTCTAATCTGGCCACAGGTGCAAAGGTTTCCTCAAAATCTATTCCCTTAATTTAGTTGTACCCCTTTGCTACTAATCTAGCCTTATTTCTCACTACTATGCCAGAGTTATTCATCTTATTTTTAAAGACCCACTTAGTTCCAACCACACTTTGTTCTTTAGGTCTCTTGACTAATTCCCATACATCATTCCTAACAAATTGGTTTAACTCTTCTTATATTTCTAGGATTCAAAATTCATCTCTTAAGGCTTGATCTATATTTGAGGATTCAATCATAGATATAAATGTAGAATGATTAACCTCTTTCCTAAGTTCATACCTAGTTTTTACACCTTCCGATGGGTCTCCTAGGATCAGTTCTCTAGGATGATTAGAAGAAAATTTCAAATCTCTAGGCAATTGCTCCTGAGGTTCTACTCTAGTCTCTATGGCAATGGTTTCTACTCCCTGAATAATCTCAACTTCTTCTTCTTCATGATTAGATTCAGAGATCTTATTGGATTCATCAAATACCATATGGGTAGACTCTTCTACTACCAGGGTCCTCTTATTAAAGATTTTATAGGCTTTACCTACAGATGAGTAGCCTAAGAAAACCCCTTCATCAGATTTAGGATCAAACTTTCCTAAGGGTGACTTACCATTGATTAAGATGAAACATTTGCATCCAAAAATATATAAGTGGGAAAGATTAGGTGTCCTACCCTTAAGAAATTCATAGGGTGTCTTATTAAGTTTGGATCTAACATTTACCCTATTTAGAACATAGCAAGTAGTATTCATTGCTTCTGCTCAAAAATATCTAGGAAGAGTGTATTCAGCTAACATTGCCCTAGCAGCTTAAACTAAAGTTCTATTCTTTCTTTCTGCTATTCCATTTTGTTGAGGAGTCCTAGGGGCAGAAAAATTATGTTCTATTCCTATCTCTTGACAAAATGATTCAAACTTATCAGTCTCAAATTCTCCACCGTGATTACTATGGATTATCGTAATTTTACATCCTAATTTTCTTTTAATCCAAGTGGAGAAAGTTCTAAACTCTTCAAATGACTCACTCTTATGTGCCAAGAATTTTACCCAAGTAAACCTAGAGTAGTCATCCACTATTACAAATCCATAAGATTTTCCACCTAGGCTAATGGTACTAATAGGTCCAAATAGGTCCATATGTAGAATTTCTAGTGGCCTAGTAGTGTTGATATTCTTAATTGAATGAAAAGATGATTTCACTTGTTTTCTTAATTCATAGGCATCACATAGATGGTCCTTAATAAAGTCTAACTTAGGTATGCCTCTAACTAGGTCTTTTTGAGTGATGTTCCTAAGTATTTTCATGCTAGCATGGCATAGTCTCCTATGCCAAGAGTCATCAACTATTATTTTCAGACATAAAGAGTTTGAGTTTTTAATGCAGTTTAAGTCTAACATATATACATTATTTATGTATTTTCCTTCTAACACAAATGTATCATTTAAGCTAATCATGCATTTGTTAGAAAGAAATTCTATGTCAAAGCCCTTATCACATAGTTGACTAATACTTAAAAGATTATGCTTTAAACCATCAACTAAAAGTATATTTTCAATTACCAAATTCTTAGAATTTCCAATGATACCTGAGCCCACCACTTTCCTGGTGGTGTTGTCTCCCAAAGTCACCTTACCTCCTGACCTGGCCTCAAGTGTCACAAACTGTTTCATGTCTTCAGTCATGTGTCTTGAGCAGCCATTGTCTAGGTACCACATGCTCTCGCTAGGTCTTTGGTGAGAGCATCCCTATAATATCAATCAAGGATTAGTTTTGGGAACCCAAGTGAGTTTGGGTTCCACCTTATGCTTGTATGAATAAAATGTATGCATGTTATGCTGTGATGAATGTAGTTTAGGTCTCCACACTAGATGTGTCCTAAGATGAATTATGCAGGTGCGGGCTATGTGACCTAGCATGCCACAAGAATAGCACCTAACACCAGGAAATGGGTTTACTAATTTATGGGGGTGATAGTGCCTATTTCTTGGTTTGGATGATGCATGCTATGATGGTTTTGAATGAGATGGTTCACATGGTGGAAGTTTATAAAACTCAGCAAACATGGGCGGTGTTTTATTTTTTTCAAATGCATGAAGTTTTTCATTTAGAAATTTATTCTCTTTGTTAAGATTTGCAATTTTGGATTTCAATGTATGCTCACTTCTATCTAGTTCACATGCAAGTTCTTCTAATTCCTTAAATGTATTCTCTAGTTCAACATGTGATGATTTCAAGGTATCATGTGCAGTAGTTAATTCAATATGCTTCTTATTTAATGCATCATATTCATCAAGCAGGGACATGTGATCTCTATCTAAGTCAAAAAAATCTTTAACTATGCTAGCATGCTCTTTTTGTAAAGTACTAAACTCAGTGTTAAGGCTAACATGCTTTTTCTTTAACTTTCTATACGAGTCACGAATCTTTTTAGAAATAATTAATAGTTTATTACAAGAAAGTTGACATACCTCATCTTGATTTGATTGATCAAGATTATCGTTAGCCATAAGACATAAATTTGTTACCTCCTCCTCTGCTTCTTCTTCTGATAATTCCGAGGCAGAGTCGGCACAAAATGCTTTTTGTGTCTTAAATTTGCCCTTCTTGAACTTTGACCTTTCCTCGCCCTTTTCCTTAGTTTCATGAGTCTTAATATTGGGGCAGTTAGCTCGAAGATGACCAGGTTTCCTACACTCAAAACAAATTGTGTCAGATGTAACTTTAGTATTCTTTGAGTTTTTATCTTTGTTCCAATTACTTTGATGATGGCGTTGCTTTCTTTTTAGAAAATTCTTGAACTGACGAGTCATCAAGGCTATGTCGTCATCTTCCTCCACTGCAGAACTGTCACTTTCAGAATTGTTTGCTTTTAAAGCCACCGTTTGCTCCTTCTTCTTTTCACCTACATCACTTTGTCGTTGACTCACTCCTTTCTCGTAGGCAATGAGGTACCCAAGTAAATTATCAATTGAATAAATATTTAGATCTTTCGACTCAGTTATTGCAGTAATTTTTGCATCATACGAGCTAGGTAAACACCTCAATATTTTGTTAACTTTTTCAAATTTTGAAAATTCTCTTCCTAAAGCATGCAAAGATGTCACTATTTTCATAAACCTAGTATACATTTCAGATATAGTCTCGCTAGGTTTCATGCAAAAAACTTCCTAATCATGTAGTAGTATGTTTAGCCTAGATTGTTTGACCTCACTAGTTTCTTCGTATGTGATACACAGTTTGTCCCAAATTTGCTTACCAGTACAAGTAGACACTCACATATAGTCGTCTGATTTTAATGCGCAAAAGAAATAATTTAAGCATTTAGCATTTAACTGTGCGAATTTTCTATCCTCATTGCTCTATTCATTAAAAGATAATTCAGTTTTGACTCCATTCAACATACGAAACAGTGCAGTGTAACCTTCTTGAACCAACATCCACATACGATAGTCTAGAGACTGTAAAAATTTAGACATGCATATTTTTCAGAAATCAAATGGTATATTGTCAAATAAAGTTGGATGGGTTATAGAATAACCCTCCGCAGTGTTACGGTTATCAAAATGTGCCATGGATCGTACATTTTTAGGTTTTCTAAAATACTATTTTGAAACCCCACTCTAATACCACTTGAAAGTATGAGATGCGCCAAGAGGGGGGGGGGGGGGGGGTGAATTGATATTTTAAAAATTATTTCTAAACAGGAGTTCTAAATTATTTTTTTTTTTGGATTTTGAAAATAACAACACAACGAGTTGAATGTGGAAGCTAACGATGCGATCACAATGGTGATATTGGTAAAATAATTACTGATCTCACAATATAAAGAAAACATAACTAGATTTTTCACCACGTAGATATAGCAGTAAGTAAGTATGTGAAAAATAAAATGCGATAAAAAAATGGAAAAAGCACACCAGAAATTTTTATAGTGGTTCGGTCAATTGACCTACGTCCACTCCCCAGAGTCCTCTACTCCGAGAATTGCACTACTAAAAGTTGACTCTCATTTTGCTCCCACAGCAAGGCGGAGAAGCCTTTACAAAACTCCCTTTCACCTTCCCTGGTGTGGCGGAATACCAGACGCTATGTCACCCTCCCGGTGACGGCAGCGGACCTTCTCCTTTTTCTCCCTCTTGGAGAAGGTAGAGTACCCAGATGATGTTGATCTTGAATCCTCTCTTCCCTAGAGAACTTTCACAAGACTCCCCAAAGACACAAGAGGAGCAAAGCATATAGCTAGATTGGAGCCACCGTGTGATCCCCTCACACTCCTTCTCCCTCACGCTCAAGCTCACCTTCACCTTCCTCTCACAAGCCCTGGATCTCTCCAAAGAAAGCTTCTCTCTCAAGAGTTCCTTCCTCTCTCAATGCTTCTCACAGTAGCAAGACAGACCAACAACCTCTAAATTGAAAAATCAAAGTACTTTTAAATCAGGCTTTAGAAAACCCTAAAAATTTTAACTTTTTCATATCTGTTCGTACAGTACGATATAACATCGTATAGTACGATCCATTCAAAGACATCTTCATCCAGTACGAGTACAGACGAATAGTTTATAAATTTTATGAATATTGTACTGTACGATACAGAAATCGTACAGGACGATCATGTTATTTTTAATTGTTGGTACAGGATGATCTGTGGGACGATCTCTGGGATGAGCAAATTCATCTCTGACCATCATCCTGAACTGTACCATTCCTACAGTATGATTAGTTCATTTTCAGGACATCGTCCGATACGATATGAATATCATCCGGGATGAATCGAACAAAAAACCTTAGTTTCATTTGGTATGATCAATGGGATGAATAAAATCATCTCTGACAATTATAAAGTATGATAATAATCATACAGTGAAAGTTCGATAGAGATGTTAAGCCCTAGTGAACTAGTCCCGAGGCTAACCAAGAGGGGGGGGTGAATTGGTTATTTAAAAATTTCACGAGGAACATAAAAATCTTTTCGATACTTTGCAGCGGAAACAAGTAAACAAGAACGAAAAGATCAATCACAGATATTCACCCACACAGTTAATATCAGAAAAGTAAAGTGCAGAACAGAATCAGAAAAGCAAACCAGATTTTATAGTGGTTCGGTTAACTTGACCTACGTCCACTCCCCGGTGCCTTTCCTCTGGGTGTTGCACTAAACAAAAAGTGTCTCTCATTTTGCTCCCACAGCAAGGCGGAGAAGCCTGTACAAAACCTCCTTTTCACCATACGGTGAGGCAGAGAACCCGACCTCCTTTTCCTTCCACCTGAAGCGAGCAGAGAACCCTGGATCTTCTTGTAAATGATCCTCCCACAACGAACACCAACTAGACGAAAGACAACGAGCGGAGAAGATGACTCTGATCCGTGTTTGGAGCAACCTTAGTGAATCCCTCACTAACTCCCCCTCACAAGATCCTCTCTCTCTCTCCCAAACTCTCTCTCTCTCTAGGGTTTCTCTGGGAAGGAAAGTGGCAAAAGATTTTTCTTGTTTGAAGAAAAATATCTTTTATAGGAGGGCTTAAAATTTGCCCTAAATCTCAATTGGTCGGCCAAGATCGTCCTGGACGATCTATAGATCGTCTTGTACGATCAGTTCAAAATCAGTTGTTTCAGCCTGGATGATCTGGCTCTTCTAGATGATCAGTAGAAAAAATTATTCATATCATCTCGTACGATCCTACGATCGTCCGGGATGATTAGTGCAAATCGAGGGATATCGTCCAGAAGACAGTTCGGGTCGTCCAGAGAAACTTGTGCTGGACGACCAAAAAATGACATGATCATCCAGGATGATCGGGATATCGTCCTATATGATTAGTTCAAAAAGTGCCCAAATCATCCTATACACAGTTCGGGTCGTACAGCTGAAATGCACTAGACGATTATGATCATTCGGGATGATCCTGCGATCGTCCAGGATGATATGATCGTATCAATCAAAAATAAATTGCTTTTCTTAATTACTAGATTAAATTAGGCATGATTATACTGAATCGTCCAGAACGATACATGTATCGTCCGGGATGATCATACCAAATAACTTAAAATAAAAAATTGCCTAACTTGATCTGGCGGCTGAGAATTTTTGATTTGAGCATATCGTCCCGTACGATCCAAAGATCATCCAGGATGATCTGCTTAATCAGACCCTCTTAACTTAGTTGCCCTAATTAGGGTTTCTGTTTTTACCTGATCGTCCAGGATGATATGAATATCGTCCAGGACGATCTAAATAAAAAATGAATAGAAACTCTAATTCACTCAAGCTCTCCCCCTGAGTGTGTGTATGCAAGGTTACTTAGCTGGGGGATCAGTTACATTACAATTGACTCAAGAAAAACAAAAATAGTACATTGGACACACTTGGACCCGATCTTGAGTTGGCTTGAGTGGCTCGTGATCTTTTGTGCCTGAAACGGGTTAGCCAAGCAAAACACACTGGAAATATGTTTGTCATTATCAAAACCAGATTTGCAACAATCTCCCCCTTTTTGATAATGACAAACATTTGTATAGTAGTTTGAAGATAAAAAATAACTAGGAGATTGAAAAACAAATATTTTTTCAAATTTTTATTTAACAACTAAATCAATACAGGAAACATAACACATACCAAAAACCAGAAATGACTACCACTGACTCCCCCTTTTGACATCACAAAAAGGAGGAGGGTAAATGGAAATACTAAAACCTCAGTACATAACAGAAAAGAAAACAACTACAAAATAAAAAACTTGAACGGAGGCGGATCCTGATCGGAAGAAGGAGGTGGCGGTGGTGGGTTGAAGTAGTGGTGAATGGCTTGAAAATGGGCTCCAATCCAGGCAATGCCCTGGTCATGCTGTTGTTGCTGCTGCATAGCATAGTCAGTGAAGCGCTGGATGTCCTCGACGTGCCGCTGCTCCTGGGCAACCACATAGGAGCCAAATCTGGCCTCCCACTGATCGAAGCGCTGCACCAGGTGGTTAAAGGGAGAGGCAATGCGAAGGGGAGCAGGTGTCTCGGGTGCAGCAGGAACTGGAATAGCCTTTTTCTCTTCCTCCTCAACATCTGAGGTGGGCTTTGGATGTAGTCGGGTGCTGTGTAGGACGTGGAATCAGTTGTTTGTGAAGAAGGAAGGAGGGACATCAGGAGGGACAGGATACTGAAGGTCATATTTTGTTTCTAAGGCATAATGAATGAGATGACCTAAAGCTAGATTTGGGCGACGCCTGTGACCCGGATCTCTAATAGTGGTGAGGTATTCTATGTATCGGATAAAAAGGTCAGAGGCATTAAACTCTCTACAGGCCATGATGTAGTATGTGGTCAAGGACAGTAACGGGGTGATGTGAATTTGATCCCCCGCCATTGGAATGACGGAGGAACGAAGGATATGCTGAATTGTCCGTGCATCCTTAAGAAGTGAAGTGCAGGCATTGTCATGATAGGGTGCGTTTGTATTACGAAGGAATTGATTGGCGACGCTCCAATCATAGTCAAGATCGGTGATAAGCGTGTGGAGTTTGTCGCCAGTGATAGAAAGGTTAAGAATATTGTGAAAGTCATGGGTAGTTAGTTCCACAGGATATTGATTGACATATGAGCGAAGAGTGGAATAGTTTGTGGAAATGCGCAAATTGGTAAAGAAAATTTGAAGGAGTTCAAGATTAAAAGGAAAGGCTAAGGTCAGGATGAAGGTGAGGGAGGTGTGTGCGAACAGATCAAGAATAGGATAGGTGAGGGTGATGGGATTTACGATTTTAGAATACGTGATCCCCACATCATGATAGCACTCGAAAGCAGCCTGATCAGCTGCATTTGGGAAGCGAGGACCAACATGTCCCCGAGAGGAACTCGCACCCTTTTGCCGCGAACGTTTGCCACCAGCCATTAGAAATCAAAAGTGAAGGGAAGTAGAGGGAAATGTGTGAAAGAAAGGATGAAAACTGGATATTTAAATAGACTTGGTCCGATCGTCCCGTACGATCGTGAGATCGTCCGGGACGATATGGGCATTTATGATGTCCTGGATGATTGGTCAAAAAGGCGGTCCGATCGTCCAGGATGATCAGAAATTGTTCAGGATGATTAGACACAGGCAATCATCCCGAGGAGTCAGGCTGGACGACCTTTGACAAAAAGGTATCGTCCAGGACAATTAGGTGGATCGTCCCAGACGATGTGCAATAAGTGTGTCGGATGGGCCAAATTCCAATCGTCCAGCGACTGACACGTGGATCATCAAGGACGATTAGGTGGATCGTCCAGGACGATGCCCAATAATTGGTGTAATATCAGCCGTTTGATCAGATCAGGAAGATATGGATCATATCGTCAAGGACGATGTAAGGATCATCCAGGACGATCACCAATAATTAGAGTTTTTCAGCAGCAGGAGTAGTGTGGGGACAATTTTGAATGAATCATACAGGACGATGTTTGGATCATCCAGGATGAAGAGGATCGTCCAGGATGATCGGGGTATCGTCCAGGACGATGTGAAGAAAACAGAAAAAGATGGAAGATGAAGATGATAGATCAGGATCCCAAAAACACAACCATGAAATTAAAACAAAACAAAAACGAATAAAACTCACAGCAAAAACACTTAAAAGCAACGCATTTTTTTTTATCAAGCTGCTCGAGTAAATCAGAATTTTTTCTTAATTTTAGATTTAAAAACCAATAAGACGATGATTGACAGCGCTGAAATCTAGAAAAAGTTGAAAAAATTAACTTTCGTAACTCCCACCTCAGGCACCTTATCGATGCAAATCTCTTTCAAAACAAACATCCAATTCAGAAGAAAAGAACTTAGATTTGAAAAGAGATCCTTTCAAGCCTCGTTCCAGAAAAAATACCTGATATAATAGTGTTACAAAGTAAAAAATCAGAAATCAAGATTTTTAAACACAAGCTTTTGAAAGTATTAAGTGGCGCACGGATTTCTCTAAGACCTTTAACGATCTGAAAGGAAAGAAAGCTTGGTTGGCCTCATTTTATGCATCTTTTTCAATTTATTTGGCGCGTTGTGCATCTTTTCATTTTTGATACACTTTGTGTATCTTTTAGTTGGCGACATTTCACATCTTTTTAGCTTTGGGCTCATTTTGTGCCTATTTTTCAATTGATTTGGCGCACTGCGCATCTTTTGTAAGCTTTCTTCTTTTCATAATCATTAACTAGTCTCAGCTGTAAAATTACCTTCCAGATATAGGAGATGCTCTCCACGATAAGGAAGAGTAATTCACAAAATAAAAGCCAGACGTCATATGATAAGTGCAATAACTTGGTTTAGAAAATCAAAATAATGACTCAAGACTTTGAAAGCACTATTGATATGAGGTAGATTACTGTAGGAAGATAAAATAATCTCTATTTCAAAAACTAACATTTTAATTTTGGAGAGGATTTTTATCCAAAAGAAACTATACACCAGTAAAGGAGTTAAAGGAAGAGAAACAATCATCAATGTTTCTTCCCTTTAACAGATTCAGTAGAATCAATCACTGCTTACTAGCTTCCATATAAAACAAGGTAAAACTCCTAGTCAGAAATTCAGATTATCAGAAGTAGTGAGCGGTGATCAGATTTTGAGAAGCATAAAACAGTAAGTGTAAGAGATGAACCAGTGAATAAAAAGCAGGCAAAAAATCACATCAAAATAAATGCTCAAATCCAACTAACAGTAAGGATAAAACAAAAATCAGTAGAAGAAATAAAATCAACTGAAAGCAAATAATCAAACCAAAAACTAACTAACAGAAAATAAAATAATAATCAGAATAATCAGAAATCAGCAATCATCAGAATCAAGCATTTATATCAATCACTCCTAATCTGGTTCTCAAAATGCTGAATGAGTCAAAGGCCAGTGGTTTAGTGAATATGTCAGCCAGCTAATTTTCAGTTGCTACATGATGTAGCTCAATGTCCGCTTTTGTAACATGGTCCCTAATGAAGTGATGCCTTATATCAATGTGTTTGGTCCTAGAATGTTGGATAGGATTCTTAGAGATACAGATGGAACTAGTATTATCACACAGAACAGAAATTGTGCCAACAGGTAATCCTAAATCTAAGAATTATTGCTCAACCAAAGAACTTGGGCCACACAACTCCATAAGGAAATATACTTAGCTTCAGTAGTGGAAAGTACAACTGAGTTTTGTTTTCTACTGGACCAGGAGACTAAAGATTGTCCTATGAATTTACAAGTTCTAGAGGTGCTCTTTTTATCCACCCTACACCCCACAAAGTCAGAATCAGAATATCCAATGATCTCAAAAGAGGTGCTGTGCCTAGGGTACCAGATTCCTAGGTTTGGGGTCCCTAAAATATATCTAAGAATTCTCTTAACAGCAGTCAGGTGGGACTCTTTAGGATCAGCCTGAAACCTAGCACAAAGATAGACACTAAACATGATATCAGGTCGGCTAGCAGTCAGGTAAAGTAGTGATCCTATTATTCCTCTATACTTCTTCTGATCAACAGATTTTTCACTTGAATCCTTATCTAACTGAATTGAGGAGGTCATGGGAGTATTGATTGGCTTGGCTTTGTCCATTTCATATTTCTTCAAAATATCCTTAGTGTATTTAGATTGATTGAGAAAGGTTCCATCATCTGTTTGCCTTATGCTAAACCCCAAAAAGTAGGACAATTCTTTCATCATACTCATCTCAAACTCCTTACTCATTATTTTAGAAAACTCATCACATAAATATTTATCAGAAGATCCAAAAATTATATCATCAACATAGATCTGGATAATGAGTAAGTCATCCCCTAATCTCCTCAGAAAAAGGGTGGTGTCTATGCTCCCCTTAACAAACTCTCTTTCTAACAGGAATGTGCTAAGCCTCTCATACCAAGCTCTGGGTGCCTGTTTCAATCCATATAAGGCCTTTTTTTATTTATAAATATGATTTGGATATTGGGAACTCTCAAAACTTGGGGGTTGTTCTACAAAAACATCTTCTTTTATTACCCCATTTAAAAAGGCATTCTTGACATCCATTTGAAACAGCTTAAATCCCTTATAACAGGCAAAGGCTAGTAGCACTCTAATGGCTTCCAATCTAGCTATAGGGGCAAAAGTCTCCTCAAAATCAATCCCTTCTATCTGATTATACCCCTTAGCCACCAATCTTACCTTATTCCTAACCACCACACCAGAATCATTCATCTTATTCTTAAAGACACACTTGGTTCCCACAATACTTTGATTTCTAGGTCTTTCTACTAGCTCCCAAAAATCATTTCTTACAAATTGATTTAATTCTTCCTGCATAGCTAAAATCCAAAACTCATCCGAGAGGGCTTGATTGATGTTGATGGGTTCAGTCATTGAGATAAAGGCAGAATGGTTTACTTCCTTCCTAAGTCCATGCCTAGTCCTAACACCTTTAGAACGGTCTCCTAAGATCGGTTCTTTAGGATGACTCGAAGAATATCTCCAATCTCTAGGCAATGTTGTTTGAGGTTCTACCCTCTCCTCCAGATTTGCATTTCCAATCCCTTGGGTAACCTCACCAATCTCTTCATCTTCTACTTCAGATCTAGACTCCTTAGGATCTGATTCATCAAACACTACATGGGTTATTTCTTCCACCACCAAAGTCCTCTTATTGAACACCCTAAAGGATTTCCCCACACTTGAATATCCTAAGAACACTCCTTCATCAGGTTTGGGGTCAAATTTTCCTAACGGTGACTTCCCGTTGTTCAGAATGAAAACCATATAACCAAAGACATGGAGGTGGAACAGATTTGGAGTTCTACCCTTAATGATCTCATAAGGTGTCTTGTTCAGTTTGACTCTCACATTCACCCTATTCAGCACATAACAGGCAGTGTTCACCGCTTCAGCCCAAAAGTATTTTAGAAGTGAATACTCGGCAAGCATGGCTCTAGCGGCTTCCACTAAGGTCCTGTTCTTCTTTTCAGCTACCCCATTTTGCTGAGGGGTCCTAGGAGCTAAAAAATTGTGATTAATCCCTTGCTCCTCACAAAAACTTCCAAATCTTTCATTTTCAAACTCCCCTCCGTGGTCACTATGGATGGTAATAATCTCACATCGTAACTTCTTCTGAATCCAAGTAGGGAAAGATCTAAACTCATCAAATGACTCAGATTTAAGTGAACCTCGAATAATCATCTACAATCACAAACCCCTAGACTCTCCCCCCTAAGCTGGCAGTGCTAATGGGTCCAAAGAGGTCCATGTGAAGAACTTCTAAAGGTCTAGAGGTGCTAATATCCTTAACAGAGTGAAAAGAGGACTGGACTTGCTTCCCTAACTGACAGGCATCACATAGGTGATCCTTAGTGAACTTAAGCTTGGGCACACCTCTAACTAAGTCCTTTTGGGTGACTCTCCTAAGGGTTTTCATACTGGCATGACACAATCTCCTATGCCATAACCAAGACTCATCAGCAGTAGTTTTTAAGCAAATTGAATTATCAGATTTAATGCAACTTACATCCAGCTTGTAGACGTTGTTGATCCTTTGCCCCTGCAAAATAACTTCATCATTTAAGCTTAAAATGCAGCCAGTGGGCAGGAAATTGATGCTGTATCCCTTGTCACAAAGTTGACTGATGCTCAGTAAGTTGTGTTTCAGTTTATCTATAAGTAAAATATTATCAATCATAAAATTCTTTGAATCACCAATTATACCTGTGCCTACCACCTTCCTGGTGGTGTTATCTCCAAGTGTAACTTTGCCTCCAGCTCTGGCCTCCAACGAAATGAACTGATTTGCATCTCCAGTCATATGTCTAGAACATCCGTTGTCTAGGTACCATATGCTCTCACGAGGTCTTGTTTGAGAGCACTCCTACAAAAATATCAAACATCAGTTATAGGAACCCAAACAAGTTTGGGTTCCTTCTTATAAAAAGAAGAATGCAATGCATACGTGCTGTGCTGTGAAACAGGCAGTTTGGGCCTCCACACCCAATGTGTACTACGGTGAATAGTGCAGGTGTGAGAAATGTGTCCTAACATGCCACATGAAAAACATCTAACAACAAAAAAAGGATTAACTAAACATCGTGAGTGATAGTGCCTCTTCCTAGAAGTGTATGAAACATGCTTTAATGAACTTGCAACAAATTTTTCAAAAGGAGGCGGTGCGTAAAACTGTTCAAAAGTAGGTGGTTTTTTGTTCTTTTCAAAAGCAGCAATTTTCACTCTTAAAAATTCATTCTTCTTGTTAAGACTAGTAATCTCAAAAGTTCTTGTACTTTTATTACTTTCTAATTCACATGCCATATCATTCAATTTCTTAACGGTAGCTTCTAATTCAACATGCGATGTTTTTAATGCACCAAACTCAACAATTAAATCAGAATGCTTTCTATTCAGTTCATCAAACTCATCTAGTAAAGACATGTGATTGCTATCAATAGTGGAATGGTCCTTAATCAACACATCATGCTCTTTTTGCAAAGTCAGATAATCCAGTTTCAAGTTAGCATGGGTTTTCTTAAGCTTCCTATACGATGCATAAATTTTTTTAAATACTTCAAATAATTGATCGTAAGTAAGCTCACATACGTCTTCCTGGTCCGACTAAGCAGGGTGATCATCTGCGATCAAACACAGATTTGTTTCCTCCTCTTCAGCTTCAGTCTCAGAAGGGTCGGATGTAGAGTCTGCCCAGAATGCCTTCTGAATCCGCTTCTTGTCCTTTCTGAACTTTGGTTTCTCCTCACCCTTCTCCTTGCTTGGGTGAGCCTTGAGTGTAGGACAATCCACCTTTATGTGTCCAGGCTTCCTACATTCAAAACAAACAGATTCAGATGAACCTTTATAAAGTTTCTACTGGTCTTACTTTTGTTCCACTTTTGAAAATTCTTATTCTTCTTCCTTAGAAAGCTCTTGAATTACCTTGTGATTAAGGCAACATCATCGCTATCAGACCTGGAAGTGCTAGCATCTGAATCTTTGGCCTTTAGCGCTGCTGTCTTCTCCTTCTTTCGTTCACCTGTATCAAGTTGTCTTTGGTTCACCCCTTACTCGTAAGCAATGAGTGATCCAAGTAAGCTGTCAATAGAGTAAGTATTTAAATTGTTAGATTCCGTGATCGCAGTAATCTTAGCATCGTAAGAAGCAGGAAAACATCTAAGAATTTTGTTCACTCTTTCATAATTAGTTATTTCTCTTCCTAGAGCATGTAAAGAGGTAACGATTTGAGTGAACCTTGTGTACATTTCAGAAATCGTCTCACTAGGTTTCATGCAAAAATGTTCGTAATCATATAACAAGATGTTTAACCTAGATTGTTTGACTTCAGTTGTACCTTCATATGTTATACACAATCTATCCTAGATTTCTTTACCCGTTGTACAAGTAGAAACACGCATATAGTCTTCAGATTTTAAAGCACAAAAGAAATAGTTCAAACATTTTGCATTTAACTGTGCTAAATCACGATCATCAAAAGTCTAATATGCAAACGGGAGTTCAATTTTCACATTGTTAATCAGTCTAAAAGGTGGTTCGTATCCATCCTTTACTAACATCCACATGCGATAGTCAATCGATTGAAGAAAAGTAGACATGCGTGTTTTCCAAAAATCAAAAGGAATATTATCAAACAACGGTGGTCTTGTAATAGAATAACCTTCAGCAATATTACGATTGTTATAGTTAGCCATGGATCAAATTTAAAAGTTTTTAAACCTAAATTTTGAATCCCGCTCTGATACCACTTGAAAGTTCGATAGGGATGTTAAGCCCTAGTGAACTAGTCCCGAGGCTAACCAAGAGGGGGGGTGAATTGGTTATTCAAAAATTTCATGAGGAACAGAGAAATCTTTTTGATACTTTGCAGCGAAAATAAGTAAACAAGAATGAAAAGATCAATCACAGATATTCACCCACGCAGTTAATATCAGAAAAGTAAAATGCAGAACAGAATCAGAAAAACAAACCAGATTTTATAGTGGTTCGGTCAACTTGACCTACGTCCACTCCCCGGAGCCTCCCCTCCGAGTATTGCACTAAACAAAAAGTGTCTCTCCTTTCGCTCCTATAGTAAGGCAGAGAAACCTGTGTAAAACCTCCTTTTCACCACACGATGAGGCAGAGAACCCGACCTCCTTTTGCTTTCACCTGAAGCGGGGAGAGAACCCTGGATCTTCTTGTGAACGATCCTCCCACAACAAACACCAACTAGATGAAAGACGACGAGCGGAGAAGATGACTCTGATCCGTGCTTGGAGCAACCTTAGTGAATCCCTCACTAACTCCCCCTCACAGGATCCTCTCTCTCTCCCCCAAACTCTCTCTCTCTAGGGTTTCTCTGGGTAGGAAAGTGGCAAAAGATTTTTCTTGTTTGAAGAAAAATATCTTTTATAGGAGGGCTTAAAATTTTCCCTCAATCTCAACTGGTCGGCAAAGATCATCTAGGACGATCTATAGATCATCTTATATGATCAGTTCAAAATCAACTGTTTCAGCCTGGACGATCTGGCTCTTCTGGACGATCAGTAGAAAAAATTGTTCATATCGTCCCGTACGATCCTGCGATCGTCCGGGACGATTAGTGCAAATCGAGGAATATCATCCAGAAGACAGTTCGGGTCGTCCAGAGAAGCTTGTGCTGGACGACCAAAAAATGACTTGATCGTCCAGGACGATCGGGATATCATCCTGTATGATTAGTTCAAAAAGTGCCCAAATCATCCTATACACAGTTCGGGTCGTATAGCTGAAATGCACTAGACGATCATGATCGTCCGGGATGATCCTGCGATCGTCCAGGACGATATGATTGTATCAATCAAAAAAATATTACTTTCCTTAATTAACAGATTAAATTAGGCATGATTGTACTGAATCGTACAGGATGATACACGTATCGTCCGGAATGATCGGACCAAATAACTTTAAATAAAAACTTGACTAACTTAATCTAGCTGCTGAGAATTTCTGATTTGAGCATATCAACCCGTATGATCCAAAGATCATCCAGGATGATCTGCTTAAAAAATGAACAGAAACTCTAATTCACTCAAGCTCTCCCCCTGAGTGTGTGTGTGCAAGGTTACTTAGCTGGGGGATCAGTTACATTACAATTGACTCAAGAAAAAGAAAAATAGTACATTGGACATACTTGGACCCGATCTTGAGTTGGCTTGAGTGGCTCGTGATCTTTTGTGCCTGAAACGGGTTAGCCAAGCAAAACACACTGGAAACATGTTTGTCATTATCAAAACTAGATTTGCAACATACAATACGATCCAATGTAATTAAGAAACAAAAATTTTATTTCTTGATTATGAGAGATAATTTTGAATAATCATATAGTATGAATAGTTCAGAATATCAAAATTAGAAATTTACCAAACTTATTCTGGCAGCTAGGATTTTTGAATTAAAACTCATCATACAGTATGATTAAAATCGTACAGTATGATTAGTTCACAGAACTAATCATCTAGGATTAGCCGTTAGCTTGAGTCATTATTGACTAATCGTATAGTACGATTAAAAATCATACAGTACGATCTTATTTTTTAAAAAAAGATTTTGACATAAAAAAATCTCCCTCTGTGTGTGTGCATGGTTGCTCCTTTTACATACATACTTTTGTGGCAGACTCAAGAAAATAAAAAATAAAGAAAATAAAAATACAAGTTTTTGAATATCCTGTTCTACCCAGTTTGAGTCTCCAGCAATCTTGAGCAGTGTGTATCTGACCTGAAATGTTAGTGCTCATATACAAAGATAAACATTTATAATCCTTAAGGAAGTCCATATAAATTCAGTAAGTATTAGTTGTCACCATCAAAATCAAGTGCTCGGGATCCTAGATTTTAACACTTAAACACAGCTTCTAATTCAACATGCGATACTTTTAATGAATCACGCTCAATGATCAAATCAGAATGCTTTTTATTTAATTCATCAGATTCATCAAGTAAGGACATGTGATTACTATTAAATATAGAATGATCTTTAACCAAAATATCATGCTCTTCTTGCAAATTCAAGAGATCCAATTTTAGGCTAGCATGGGTTTTCTTAATTTCCTATATGATGAATGAATTTTCTTAAAAATGTCAAGCAATTGATTATAAGTTATATCACATACCTCTTCTTGCTCAGACTGACCAGGATGATCATCCGCCATCAAACATAAGTTCGTAGTCTCCTCTTCAGCTTCAGTCTCAGAGGAGTCGGATGCTGAATCCGCCTACAAAGCCTTTTGAATCTTCTTCTTATCCTTTCTAAACTTGGGTTTCTCTTCACCCTTCTCCTTGCTTGGGTAAGCCTTAAGTGTAGGACAATCAGCCTTCATATGTCCAGGCTTCCTGCATTTAAAATAAATAGTATCAGATGAACATTTTAAATTTCTGCTACTCTTACTTTTGTTTCACTTCTGAAAGTTCTTGTGTTTTTTCATTAGAAAGATTTTGAATTGCCTAGTGATTAAGGCAACATCATCGCTATCAGACCCAGAAGAATTAGTGTCACTATCATTGGCCTTCAGCGCCATAATTTTCTCATTCTTCTTCTCACCTGCATCAATTTATCGTTGGTTCACTCCTTTCTCATAAGCAATGAGTGACCTAAGTAAGTTAATAATAAAATAAGTATTCAAATCTTTGTCTTTAGTAATTACAGTTATCTTGGCATCATAAGAAGAAGGCAAACATCTCAGAATTTTGTCACATTTTCATAGTTAGTGAGTTCTCTTCCTAAAGCATATAGAGAGGTGACAATTTGAGTAAACTTATTATACATTTCAGAAATTAATTTACTAGGATTCATGCGAAAGAGTTCATAGTTAAGAAGTAAGATGTTTAATCTAGATTGCTTAACTTCAGATGTACCTTCATAAGTAATGCATAATCTATCCCAGATTTCTTTACCAGTCATACAAGTAGAGACACGCATGTAATCCTTAGATTTTAAAGCACAGAAAAAATAGTTCAAGCTTTTTGCATTTAGTTGTGCTAAGCCACGATCATCAAATGTCCATTCAGTAAAGGGAAGTTTAGTTTTAATGCCATTAACAAGTCTAAACGATGCTTCATAACCATCTTTAACAAGCATCTACATGTGATAATCAATAGATTATAAAAAAGTGGACATGTGAGTTTTCTAAAAATTAAAAGGTATGTTATCAAATAAAGGTGGATGAGTGATGGAATAACCTTTAGTAGTATTTCTATAATCAAAGTTAGCTATAGATCAAATTCAAAAGTTTTTCAAAATTAGATTTTATGAATCCCGCTCTTATACCACTTGAAAGTTCGTTAAGGATGTTAAACCCTTATGAACTAGTCTTGAGGCTAAGGGGTGAATTGGTTATTTTAAAAATTCATTGGCAAAAATGATTTAGAAAATTTTTTTGGATGTTTTAAAAATAATTATAATTTCATGATGATTTGAAGATGTTCAGCAATAACAGAATAATAATCACAATCAAACGATCATCAATAGAAAAATAAATGTTGTAAATCTGTTTTGATGATGACAAACATGTCTCTATTGTGTTTTGCCTGGCTAACCCGTTTCAGGCACAAAAGATCACGAGCAACTCAAGCCAACTCAAGATCGGGTCCAAGTGTGTCTATGTGTACTATTTTTCTTGTTCTTGAGTCAATTGTAATGTAACTGATCCCCTAGCTAAGTAACCTTACACACAAACACTCAGGGGGAGAGCTTGAGTGAATTAGAGTTTCTGTTCAAATTTTTGTTCAGATCGTCATGTATGATAGTCACATCGTCCTGGATGATCAAGTAAAAATAGAAACCCTAATTAGGGTGACCAAGGTAAGAGGGTATGATTAAGTAGATCGTCCTAGACGATCTTTAAATCGTACGGGATGATATGCTCAAATCAGAAATTCTCAGCCACCATATCAAGTTAGGTAAGTTTTTATTTTAAGATATTTGGTCTGATTGTCCCAGACAATACGTGTATCATCCTGGACGATCCAGTATAATCATGCCTAAATTAATCTGGTAATTAAGGAAAGCAATTTATATTTGATTGATACGATCATATCGTCCTGGACGATCACAGGATCATCTCGGACGATCAAGATCGTCTAGTGTATTTCAGCTGTACGACCCGAACTGTGTACAGGATGATTTGGGCACTTTTTGAACTAATCGTACAGGATGATACCCTTATCGTCCTGGACGATCAAGTCATTTTTTGGTCATCCAGCACAGTTTGCGCTGGACGACCCGAACTGTCTTCTGGATGATATTCCTCGATTTACACTAATCGTCCCGGACGATCACAAAATCGTACGGGACGATATGAATAACTTTTTCTACTGATCGTCCAAAAGAGCCAAATCATCCAGGCTGAAGCAGCTAATTTTGAACTATCTTACAGGATGATCTATCGATCGTCTTGGATGATCTTGGCCGACCAGTTGAGATTTAGGGCAAATTTTGAGGCCTCCTATAAAAGATATTTTTCTTTTAATAAGAATCATCTTTTGCCACTTTCCTTTCCAGAGAAACCCTAGAGAGAGGGAGAGTTTGGGAGAGAGAGAGAGAGGATCTTGTCAAGGGGAGTTCGTGAGGGGTTCACGAAGGTTGCTACAAGCAAGGATCAGAGTCTTCTTCTCCGCTCATCGTCTTTCATCGTGTCGGTGTTCTTTAGGAGAGGATCGTCGGCAAGAAGATCCGAGGTTATCTGCCTGCTTCAGGAGGAAGCAAAAGGATGTTGGGTTCTCTGCCTCACCGTGTGGTGGAAAGGAGGTTTTTGTACAGGCTTCTCCGCCTTGCTGTGGGAGCAAAAGGAGAGACACTTTGGTTTAGTGCAATACCCGGAAGGGAGGCTCCGGGGAGTGGACGTAGGTCAAGTTGACCGAACCACTATAAAATCTGATGTGTTCATTCTAATTACTTTCTGCACTTTTATTTCTTTGTGATTAACTGCTTGGGTGAAATTATGTTTAATCTTTTCATTTGATTGTTTTGTTCGTTTCAACTGTAAATCATCGAAAAGATTTTCATTGTTGCTCTCAAACTTTTAAATAACCAATTCACTCCCCTCTTGGTTAGCCTCGGGACTAGTTCATCAGGGCTTAACATCCCTATCGAACTTTTAAGTGGTATCAGAGCGGGATTCAAAATTTAAGTTTAAAAAACTTTTGAATTTGATCCATGGCTAACTTTGGTAATCGTAATACTGCTGAAGGTTATTCAATTACACGACCGCCATTATTTGATAATATTCCTTTTGATTTTTGGAAAACTTGCATGTCCACTTTTCTTCAATCGATTGATTATAGCATGTAGATGTTAGTTAAGGATGGATATGAACCACCTTTTAGATTGATTAACAATGTGAAAACTGAATTGCCCTTTGCTGATTGGACTTTTGATGATCGTGATTTAGCACAATTAAATGCCAAATGTTTGAATTATTTTTTCTGTGCTTTAAAATCCAAGGATTATATGCGTGTCTCTACGTGTACAACTGGTAAGAAAATCTGGGATAGATTGTGTATCACGTATGAAGGTACAATTGAAGTCAAATAGTCTAGATTAAATATCTTGCTTCATGACTATGAACTATTTTGCATGAAACCTACTAAAACCATTTCTGAAATGTATACTAGATTCACTCAAATCATCACTTCTTTGCATGCCTTAGGTAGAGAACTTACAAACTATGAAAGAGTGAACAAAATACTTAGATGTTTACCTTCTTCATATGATGCTAAGATAACTGTAATCACTGAATCTAAAGATTTGAATACTTACTCTATTGATAGCTTACTTGGATCACTCATTGCTTACGAGCAAGGGGGGAACCAAAGACAGCTTGATGCAGGTGAGAGGAAGAAGGAGAAAACAGTGGCACTGAAGGCCAAGGATAGTGATTCTTACTCTTCCGAGTCTGATAGCGATGACATGGCCTTGATCACAAGGCAATTTAAAAGCTTTCTAAGGAATAAACACAAGAACTTTCAGAAGTGGAACAAGGGTAAGTCCAACAAAAGTTTTAAGGGTTTATCTGATACTATCTGTTTTGAATGCAGGAAGCCTGGACACATTAAGGCTGATTGTCCTACACTTAATGCTTATCCAAGTAAGGAGAAGGGTGAGAAGAAACACAAGTTCAGAAAGGATAAGAAGTGGATTCAGAAGGTATTCTGGGCAGACTCTGCATACGACTCCTCTAAGACTGAAGCTGAAGAGGAGGAAACAAATTTATGTCTGATGGCTGATGATCACCCTAGTCAGTCAGACCAGGAAGAGATATGTGAGCTTACTTACGATCAATTACTTGAAGTATCTGAAAAAATTCATGCATCGTATAGGAAGCTTAAGAAAACCCATGCTAACTTGAAACTGGATTATTTGACTTTGCAAAAAGAGCATGATGTTTTGATTAAGGATCATTCCACTGTTGATAGCAATCACATGTCTTTACTTGATGAGTTTGATGAATTGAATAAAAAATATTCTGATTTAGTTACTGTGCATGATTCATTGAAAACTACTCATATTGATTTGGAGAGAGCTTTTAAAGAATTAGATACCATGGCATATGAAGTAGAAAGTAGCAATGGTGCTTTAAATTTTGAAATTATAAGTTTAAATAAAGAGAATGAATTTTTAAAAGTAAAAATCAGTGCTTTTGAGAAAAACCAAAAACCTCCTACTTTTGCACAGTTTTATGCACCTCCACCTTTTATAGATTTAGATTTAAAATCATCAAAGTATGTTTATATAAACCTAGGAAGAGGCACTATCACTCACGTAGATTAGTTAACCCTTTTCCTGGTGTTAGATGTTATTCATGTGGCATGTTAGGACACATTTCCCACACCTGCACGGTTCACCATAGTACACATTGGGTGTGGAGGCCCAAACTTCCTGTTTCACAGCACAGCACGCATGCATTGTATTCTTCTTTTCATAAGAAGGAACCCAAACCTGTTTGGGTTCCTAAGACTGACATTTGATATTTTTGTAGGGTTTCTCTCACAAAAGATCTCGTGACAGCATGTGGTACCTGAACAGTGGATGTTCTAGACACATGACTGGAGATGCAAATCAGTTCATTTCACTGGAGGCCAGGGCTGGAGGCAAGGTTACACTTGGCGATAACACCACCAGGAGGGTGGTAGGGTCAGGTATAATTGGTGATTCAAAGAATTTTATGATTGACAATGTTTTGCTTATAGATGGACTGAAACACAACTTGCTGAGCATCAGTCAACTTTGTGACAAAGGATACAGCATCAAATTCCTGCCCACTGGCTGCATTTTAAGCTTAAATGATAAAGTTATTTTGCAGGGGCAAAGGATCAACAACGTCTACAAGATGGATGTAAGTTACATTAAATCTGAGAATTTAATTTGCTTAAAAACTGTTGCTGATGAGTCGTGGTTATGGCATAGGAGATTGTGTCATGCCAGTATGAAAAACCTTAGGAGTGTCACCCAAAAAGACTTAGTTAGAGGTTTGCCCAAGCTTAAGTTCACTAAGGATCACCTGTGTGATGCCTGTTAGTTAGGGAAGCAAGTCCAGTCCTCTTTTCACTCTGTTAAGGACATTAGCACCTCTAGACCTTTAGAAGTTCTTCACATGGACCTCTTTTGACCCATTAGCACTGCCAGCTTAGCGGGGAAAGTTTATGGATTTGTGATTGTAGATGACTACTCGAGGTTCACTTGGATTAAATTCCTGTCACACAAATCTGAGTCATTTGATGAGTTTAAGTCCTTCTCCACTTGGATTCAGAGGAAGTTAGGCTGTGAGATCTTGACTATTCATAGTGATCATGGTGAAGAGTTTGAGAATGCTAAGTTTGGAAGTTTATGTGAGGAGCATGGGATTAGTCACAATTGTTCAGCTCCTAGGACTCCTCAGCAGAACGGGGTAGCTGAAAGGAAGAACAGGACCTTAGTGGAAGCCGTTAGAGCCATGCTTGCCGAGTATTCACTTCCAAAATACTTTTGGGCTGAAGCGGTGAACACTGCCTGTTATGTGCTGAATAGGGTGAATGTGAGAGTCAAACTGAACAAGACACCTTATGAGATCATTAAGGGTAGAACTCCAAATCTGTCCCACCTCCATGTCTTTGGCTGTAAGGTTTTCATTCTGAACAACGGGAAGTCACCCTTAGGAAACTTTGACCCCAAATTTGATGAAGGAGTGTTCTTAGGATATTCAAGTGTGGGGAAATCCTTTAGGGTGTTCAAAAGGAGGACTTTGGTGGTGGAAGAAACAACCCATCTAGTGTTTGATGAATCTGATCCTAAGGAGTCTAGATCTGATGTTGAAGATGAAGAGATTATTGAGGTTACCCAAGGAGCTGAAAATACAAATTTGGAGGAAAGGGTAGAACCTCAAACCGAGTTGCCTAGAGATTGGAGATATTCTTTGAGTCATCCTAAAGAACTGATCTTAGGAGACCCTTCTGAAGGTGTTAGGACTAGGCATGGACTTTGGAAGGAAGTAAACCATTATGCCTTTATCTCAATGAATGAACCCACCAACATCAATCAAGCCTTGTCGGATGAATTTTGGATTTTAGCTATGCAGGAAGAATTAAATCAATTTGTAAGGAATGATGTTTGGGAGTTAGTAGAAAGACCAAAAAATCAAAGTATTGTGGGAACCAAGTGGGTCTTTAAGAATAAGATGAATGATTCTGGTGTGGTGGTGAGAAATAAGGCAAGATTGGGGGCTAAGGGGTATAATCAGATAGAAGGGATTGATTTTGAGGAGACTTTTACCCCTGTAGCTAGATTGCAAGCCATTAGAGTGCTACTAGCCTTTGCCTGTTATAAGGGATTTAAGCTGTTTCAAATGGATGTCAAGAGTGCCTTTTTAAATGGGGTAATTAAAGAAGATGTTTTTGTAGAACAACCCCCAGGTTTTGAGAGTTCCCAATATCCAAATCGTGTCTATAAATTAAAAAAAGCCTTATATGGATTGAAACAGGCACCCAGAGCTTGGTATGAGAGGCTTAGCACATTCCTGTTAGAAAGAGAGTTTGTTAAGGGGAGCGTAGACACCACCCTTTTTTTGAGGAGATTAGGAGATGACTTACTCATTGTCCAGATCTATGTTGATGATATAATTTTTGGATCTTCTGATAAAAATTTATGTGATGAGTTTTCTAAAATAATGAGTAAGGAGTTTGAGATGAGTATGATAGGAGAATTGTCCTACTTTTTGGGGTTTTATCATAAGGCAAACGGATGATGGAACCTTTCTCAATCAATTAAAATACACTAAGGACATTTTGAAGAAATAAAAAATGGACAAAGCCAAGCCAATCAATACTCCCATGACCTCCTCAGTTCATTTAGATAAGGATTCAAGTGGAAAATCTGTTGATCAGAAGAAGTATCGAGGAATAATAGGATCACTGCTTTACCTGACTGCTAGCCGACCTGATATCATGTTTAGTGTCTGTCTTTGTGCTAGGTTTCAGGCTGATCCTAAAGAGTCCCACCTGACTGCTGTTAAGAGAATTCTTAGATATCTTTTAGGGACCCCAAACCTAGGAATCTGGTACCCTAGGCACAGCACCTCTTTTGAGATCATTGGATATTCTGATTCTGACTTTGCGGGGTATAGGGTGGATAGAAAGAGCACTTCTGAGACTTATCAGTTCATAGGACAGTCGTTAGTCTCCTGGTCTAGTAGAAAATAGAACTCAGTTGCACTTTCCACTGCTGAAGCTGAGTACATTGCCTTAGGAAGTTGTGTGGCCCAAGTTCTTTGGTTGAAGCAACAAGTCTAGGATTTAGGATTACCTGTTGGCACAATTTCTGTTCTGTGTGATAATACTAGTGCCATATGTATCTCTAAGAATCCAATCCAACATTCTAGGACCAAACACATTGATATAAGGTATCACTTCATTAGGGACCATGTTACAAAAGGGGACATTGAGCTACATCATGTAGCAACTAAAAATCAGCTGGCTGACATATTCACTAAACCACTGGCCTTTGACTCATTCAGCATTTTGAGAACCAGATTAGGAGTGATTGATATAAATGCTTGATTCTGATGACTGCTGATTTTTTATTGTTCTGATTGGTATTCTGTTTTGTGTTAGTTAGTTTTTGGTTTGATTATTTACTTTCAGTTGATTTTATTTCTTCTGCTGATTTCTGATTTAGCCTTACTGTTAGTTTGATTTGAGTATTTACTTTGATGTGATTTTCTACCTGTTTTTATTCACTGGCTCATATCTTGCACTTACTGTTTTATGCTTTTCAAAATCTGATCACCGCTCACTACTTCTGACAATCTAAATTTCTGACTGGGAGTTTTTACCTTATTTTAATTTGGAAGCTGGAAAGCAGTGATTGATTCCACTGAATCTATTAAACGGAAGAAACATTGATGATTGTTTCTCTTCCTCTAACTCCTTTACTGGTGTATAGTTTCTTTTGGATAAAAATTCTCTTCAAAATTAAAATGTTAGTTTTTGAAATAGAGATTATTTTATCTTCCTACAGTAATCTACCTCATATCAATAGTATTTTTTCAAAGTCTTGAGTCATTAGTTTGATTTTCTAAACTAAGTGATTGTATTTATCATATGATATATGGCTTTTGTTTTGTGAATCATTCTTCCTTACTGTGGAGAGTCATCTCCTATATCTGGAAGATAATCTCACAGCTGAGACTCTTTAATGATTATGAAAAGGAGAAAGCTTACAAAAGATGCGCAGTGCGCCAAATAAATTAAAAAAGAGGCATAAAATGAGCCAAAAACTGAAAAAGAAGCGAAATTGCCAAATTGGACACACAAAGTGTATCAAAAATGAAAAGATGCGCAAAGCGCCAACCAATTTGAAAAAAGGCACAAAATGAGCCCAAATCAAGCTTTCTTCCCTTTCAGATTGTTAAATATCTTAGAAAAATCCGAGCGCCACTTAATATTTTTCAAAAGCTTGAGTTTGAAAATCCTGATTTTTGATTCCTTACTTTGTAACACTATTATATCAGATATTTTTCTGGAACGAGGCTTGAAAGGATCTCATTTCAAATCTAATGTCTTTTTTTTAATCGGATTTTTGTTTTGAAAGAGGTTTGCATCGATAAGGTGCCCGGGGTCGGAGTTACGAAAATTGATTTTTCCAACTTTTTTTGGATTTCAGCACTGTCAATTGTCTCCTTATTGGTTTTTAGATCTAAAATCAAGGAAAATTTCTGATTTACTCGAGCAGCTTGATCAAAAAAAAAACAAACAAACAAACAAAAAAAATAAAAAAAATAAAAATTGTGGCTTTTATTTATTTTTGCTGTGAATTTTATTCGTTTTTTGTTTTATTTAAATTTCGTGGTTGTGCTTTTGGGATCCTGATCTATCATCTTCATCCTCCATCTTTTTCTATTTTCTTCACATCGTCCTGGACGATACCCCGATCATCCTGGATGATCCTCTTCGTCCTAGATGATCCAAACATGATCCTGGATGATTCATTCAAAATCATCCCCACACTACTCCTGCTGCTGAGAAACTCCAATTATTGGTGATCGTCCTGGACAATCCTTACATCATCCTGGACGATATGATCCATATCCTCCTGATCTGATCAAATGGCTGACATTGCTCCAATTATTGTTCATCGTCTTAGACGATCCACCTTATCATCCTGGACGATCCACATGTCAGCCGCTGGACGATTCGAATTCGGCCCGTCCGACATAATTATTGCATATCATCCTGGACGATCCACCTAATCATCCTGGATGATACTTTTCATCAACGGTCGTCCAGCCTGACTCCTCAGGATGATCATCTGTTTCTAATCATCCTGGACGATCGGACCGCCTTTTTGACCAATCATCCAGGCCGTCATAAATGCCCATATCGTCCAGGACGATGTCGCGATCATACGAAATGATAAGGCTATTTTCTATATAAACAGCAGTTTTCTTAAGGATTTTCCACACCTTTTTCTTCCACTCTCCTTCTACTTACACTTTTGATTCCTAATGGCTGGTGGCAAACGGTCCCGTCAAAAGGGTGCCAGTTCCTCCCGGGGACCTGTTGATCCTCGCTTCCCCAATGCAGCCGATCAGGCTGCCTACGAGCGATATTGCAAAGTGGGGATCACACCGTTGAAAATCATAAATCCCCGCACTCTCACTTATCCTGTCCTTGACCTCTTCGCACACACCTCCCTCACCTTCATCATGACTCTTGCATTTCCCTTTAGCTCGAAACTTCTTCGCATTTTCTTTGCAAACTTGCGGATTTCAACTGATTACTCCACCCTCCGCTCTTATGTAAATCAGTGCCCCGTCGAACTTACCTACCAGGAATTTCATAACATTCTCCAACTTTCCGTCACTAGCGACAAAATCCACACCCTTATCACCGACCCAGACTATGATTGGAGTGTCGCCAATCATTTCCTTCGCAATACAAATGCCCCTTATCATGACAATGCCTGCTCCACACTTCTTAAGGACGCCCGGACTATTCAGCATGTTCTTCGTTCCTCCGTCCTTCCAAAGGCGGGATCGAATTCACATCACCTCACTCCTGTCCTTGACCACCTACTACATCCTGGCCCATAGGGAATTTAATTCCATCGACCTTATTATCCGGTACCTCGAGCACCTCACCACCATTCGGGATCCATGTCATCGTCGTCGTCCAAATCTAGCCTTAGGACACATCATTGCCTATGCCCTCGAAACCAAATATGGCCTGCAATATCCCACAGCTCCAGATGTTTCTCCTTCCTTCCTCACCAACAATGCCTTCCATGTCCTACACAGCACCCGACTACATCCGGAGCCCGCCCCGGATGTTGAGGAAGAGGAGGAAGAGGCCATTCCAGTTCCTGCTGCACCAGAGGCACCTGCTCTCCTTCGCATTGCCTCTCCCTTTGACCACCTGGTGCAGCGCTTCGATCAGTGGGAGGCAAGATTTAACTCCTATGGTTGCCCAGGAGCAGCGGCACGCCGAGGACATCCAGCGCTTCACTGACTATGCTGCGTAGTAGCAACAGCAGCATGACCAGGATATTGCCTGGATTGGAGCCCACTTTCAGGCCATTCACCATTACTTCAACCCACCACCGCCACCTCCTTCTTCCGATCAGGATCCGCCTCCGTTCTAGTTTTCTGTTTTGTAGTTGTTCTCTTTTATGTTTTGTACTTGTATTTCCGTGTTCTGTTTTACCCTCCTCCTTTTTGTGATGTCAAAAGGGGGAGTCAGTTGTAGTCGTTTCAATTTTTATTATGTGTTATGTTTTCTATATTAGTTTGATTGTTAAATAAAAATTTGAAAAAAAATATATCTGTTTTTCGATCTCTTATTTATTTTTATTTTCAAACTACTGTACAAATATTTGCCATCATAAAAAAGGGGGAGATTATTGTAAATCTTGTTTTGATAATGATAAACATGTTTCCAGTGTGTTTTGCTTGGCTAACCCGTTTCAGGCACAAAAGATCACGAGCGAATCAAGCCAACTCAAGATCGGGTCCAAGTGTGTCAAATGTATGATTTTTCTTTTTATTGAGTCAATTGTAATGTAACTGATCCCCGAGCTATGTAACCTTGCACACACACACTCAGGGGGAGAGCTTGAGTGAATTAGCGTTTCTGTTCATTTTTTGTTCAGATCATCCTGGATGATATTCACATCGCCCTGGACGATCCAGCAAAAATAGAAACCCTAATTAGGGCGACCAAGTTAAGTGAGTCTGATTAAGCAGATCATCCTGGACGATCTTTGGATCGTACAGGACGATATGCTCAAATCAGAAATTCTCAGCCGCCAGAACAAGTTAGGCAAGTTTTTATTTTAAGTTATTTGGTCTGATCATCCCGGACGATTCAATACAATCATGCCTAAATTAGTCTGGTAATTAAAGAAAGCAATTAATATTTAATTGATACGATCATATCGTCCTAGATGATCGCAGGATTGTCCCGGACGATCATGATCGTCTAGTGCATTTCAGTTGTACGTCCCGAACTGTGTTCAGGACGATTTGGGCACTTTTTGAACTAATCGTACCCGTATCATCCTGGACAATCAAGTCATTTTTTGGTCATCCAGCACAAGTTTCTCTGGATGACCTGAACTGTCTTCTGGACGATATTCCTCGATTTGCACTAATCGTCCCGGACGATCGCAGGATCGTACGGGACGATATGAACAATTTTTTCAACTGATCGTCCAGAAGAGTCAAATCGTCCAGACTGAAATAGCTGATTTTGAACTGATCGTACAGGATGATCTATCGATCATCCTGAATGATCTTTACCGACCAGTTGAGATTTAGGGCAAATTTTAAGCCCTCATATAAAAGAACTTTTTCTTAAAACAAGAAAAATCTTTTGCCACCTTTCTTTCCAGAGAAACCCTAGAGAGAGAGAGAGTTTGGGAGAGAGAGAGGGGATCTTGTGAGGGGGAGTTAGTGAGAGATTCACTAAGGTTGCTCCAAGCACAGATCCGAGTCATCTTCTCCGCTCGTCGTCTTTCTTCTAGTTGGTGTTCGTCGTGGGAGGATCATTCGCAAGAAGATTCAGGGTTCTCTGCCCGCTTCAGGTGGAAGCAAAAGGAGTTTGAAGGTTCTATGCCTGCTTCAGGAGGAAGCAAAAGGAGGTCGGGTTCTCTGCCCCACCGTGTGGTGAAAAGGAGGTCTTGTACAGGCTTCTCCGCCTTGCTGTGGGAGCAAAAGGAGAGACACTTTTTTTTAGTGCAATACCCGGAGGGGAGGCTCCAGGGAGTGGACGTAGGTCAAGTTGACCGAACCACTATAAAATCTGGTTTACTTTTTTGATTCAGTTCTCCACTTTACTTTTTGATATTAACTGCGTGGGTGAATATCTGAGATTGATCTTTTCGTTCTTGTTTAATTGTTTCGGCTTCTAAGTATCGAAAAGATTTTTCATTGTTGTCGTGAAATTTTTAAATAACCAATTCGCCCCCCCCCCCCCCCCCCTTCCCCTCTTGGTTAGCCTCGGGACTAGTTCACTAGGGCTTAACATCCCTATCGAACTTTCACTTTTAAAAGGCAAAACCATCTTTGATAACATTTTACTTGCTCAAGAGTTGCTTCATAATATTGAAACCAAGGAGAGGGAGGAACATTATCTTTAAATTAGATGTTGCTAAAGCCTATGATAACATCAACTGAAGTTTTCTCTATAACATTCTACATTTATTTGGTTTTAGCTATGCTTACATCCAGCTTATTAGAAATTGCATTTAAGGTTTCTATTTATTTGTGATTGTTAATGCCAAAAGCAATGATTTCTTCAAAGCTTCTCAAGTCTTGAGGCAAGGTGATACCCTTTCTCCTATCTTATTTATTATAGTTGCTGAGTCTCTACCTAGAAGCATTGATAAACTTTATGACAACCACCCTAATTTGTTTTATAGGACTTTGGGTGGTCTTCATATTTCTCATTTATGTTTTATTCATAATATTATTATATTTGCTAAAGGTTCATAAAATATGATTAACATTCTTATGAGATTTTTACATAATTTGGAGAATTCTAGTGGTCTTTGTATTAATAACAACAAGAGTTATTTTCTTACTTCTGAAGCTATGCCTTAGGATTGGATTAACTTTACAAAGGTAAGAAAAAGTCATTTCTTTTTTATGACATTATATCTTTTGTTCACAATTATTTTGCTTCTTGGGAATTTAATTTGCTAACTTTTGGGGGGAGACTTACTCTTATTAAGAGTGTTTTTTGCTCTTTACCTATTTACATTATTTAAACCATTCAACCTACTATCTCTATCTGTAACTGGTTAAAGAGAATTTTCAAAAAGTTCTTTTGGGGAGGTATTACCAATCATTGAAAATTACTCTGTTCTTCTTGGAGTAATTCCTGTGGGGTGATTGAGGAAGGTGGTTTAGGCTATAAAAGGATGGGTGATTTGGCTCATGCATTTTCTATCAAACTTTTGTTTAATTTTCATGCCATGCAAAGCCTTTGGGCTAAATTTATCGCTTTTAAGTATTGTATTGGCAAACATCCTAATATGTGTTTTTATAAAAAAAAAAAGTGACTAGAATTTGGAAGAGATTGTGTGGCATTAAATGGGAGGCTAAGAACTTGATCCCAAGGGGTTTGGGTCAGGGAAATATTTTTTTTCTTAAAAGATAATTGGTTAGTTTCTTCTTCTATCAATTATTTGCTTAACATTAATTCTAATTCAACTATTAAAGTGAGCTATTTTATCTCTAATAATGATTGGGATATTAATAAATTGGTTAGGGTAATCCCTCAATCTATGATTAGTCAAATTTTGAATACACCCCTTATTGTTGATTTTGATGATTCTTTATTATTTAAGCTTTACAATACTGGTAATTTTAGTTTGAAAGAAGCATGGAATGTTTTTAGAAATAAAAATTTTGTTTCTTTGGTGTTTTCTATGTTATGGCATAAGAGTATCCCCACTTCCATTGCAATTTTCATTTGGTGGGTTATGCAAAGGTATGTCCCAACTGATGATAATTTAATGACTAAAGGTTTTGTTCTACCCTCTAGGTGTCAATGTTTCTCCCACGTAGAGAATATGAGTCAAGTGTTTATTTTTGTTCCTATTACTGCTAAAGTATGGATGTATTTTGATGAGATATCTAGATCTAATCATTTATGTGGTAATATTATCTCTGTTATGCTTAATAATTGGTTTGTCAATTCCAAAGGCCACATAAAGAATGTGATTGAAAGTTTGATGTAGGGTGTTAAGCCTCGTTGAACTATCCCTAGGCAGACCAAGAGGGGGGTGAATTGGTTATTTTAAAAACTTTCATTGACATAAAGTAATTTTTTTAGCTTTTTTAATAACTTAGCACAAATAATGTTATCACCTAATGTGGAAGCAAACTAATGAAACAAAACTTATAACTAGGGTGATGATGAATTAGTCAAATGAATATATCTTAAACATGCAATTTTTCAACATGAAATTTTTAGGAATATAAAGTGCAAAAAGTAAATTGCAGAAAGTAAAACTCAGAATAAACACACCAGAAATTTAAAGTGGTTTGGTCCAAAAAGACTTACGTCCACTCCTTGGAGTCCTCCTTTCTGAGTATTGCATTAAAATTTTAGTGTCTCTCCTTTAGCCCCCACATCTAGGCAGAGAAGTCCATATAATCTTTTCACCAACCCGATGCAGCACTGAACCTAGAACTCCTTTTCACCCTCTTAGTGAAGGCAGAGAACTTAGTAATCCTTTTTCACCCTTTTGGTGAAGATAGAGAACCTCAATGGTTTTGGGTTGATGTTCTTCTTCCCAGAGCTACCTAAGAAACAAAATAAGACACTTAGAGGAAACAAGGAAGAAGCTTGCTCGGAGTAATCATGTGAAAACCCCTCACACTCTTTCTCCCTCACACACAAACTCTCCTTTCTCCTTCCCAAAACCCTCCAAGATCTCTTCTCAAAGCTCTCTCTCCAAAAAACATAACAACGAAAGACATGGAACAAGTCTATAAAGAGAGCTTAAATACATGGCTTCATAAAAAGCCCTTAAATCAAATAATCTTTTTCTCTTTAAATGTAAATAAAAAATCTATTAAAATCATCAAAAGCATTATTTTTATTTGCAAAGAATAATACCCGTGTGTATCTGAAATGATCATTTATAATAATAAGTCAATAATTCTTGCTACTGAGGCTAATTATGTTAATTAGTCTAAATAAGTCCATGTGAAATAATTCTAAAGGTCTACTAGTAGTGACTATATTTTTAATCTAAAAAAAACTTTTAATATACTTACCTTTAATATATGCATCACATACAAAATCAAAATGAAAATTTATTTTTGGTAACATACTACTAAATAAAGTTTAGACATTTTATTTATATGTGGATATTGGCATGATATAGTCTTCTATGACACAATTAAGCATTATAATTTATAAATTTTATACAAAGTAAATTTAAAAAAATATCATTTATATTTTCTAAATAAATTAAATAAATATTTTATATCTATTTCTAATAGGTAAAATATTTTCATTATTTCTAATGATGCAATGGGAAACATAGAAGGAAACATCTAAACCTTTATCACATAATTGACTAATTGATATTAAATTATGTTTTAAACTAGAAACAAATAAATTTTTTCTAATGTAGTAAATTTTTTATAAATGGAACCAATGTTAATGATTTTTTCCTTTGCATTATCTTCATATGTCACATATCCTCCATTACTTATTTCTAAATTAGTGAATTTTATTTTATCACCCGTCATATGTCTTGAACATCTGGTGTCCAAGTACCACATGCCTTCATTGACTTTGCTTGCAGGTATCCCTACAATAGAAAACCAAATGTTAATTTTTGGAACCCACATATTTTTAAGTCCACATTCTAAATGAGTATTATGATATCTATCATGTATTGTATGTGAAGTGCTTATATTTTTTGGTACCCATGCAAAAGATGATTATTTAGCAATTTGTAATTTATGAGCATAGCAATCAAATGAGATATGTCCTCTTCTATTATAATAGTTACACCAAATATTAGTGTTTACAACTGTTCTTCCTAAGATTATCTCTCCTTATCAAATGGGCTTTGTTAAAGGTCATAATATCTCTGATAATATTTTGCTAGCCCAAGAATTCTGCCATGATTTTGATATCAAGGTTAGAGGTGGTAATGCTATTTTTAAGCTGGACATTTCTAAAGCTTATGATAACATTAGTTGGCAATTCATTTATAACATCCTACATCATTTTGGGTTTAACTTGGTGTTCATTAACCTGATTAAAAATTGCATTGAAGGTTGTTTCTTTTCTATTATTATTAATGGTAAGTCCACTGGTTTTTTTAAATCCTCTCATGGGTTAAGGCAGGGAGATCCCATGTCTCTCGCTCTGTTTATCATTGCAATTGATTATCTTTCAAGAAGCCTTGTTTACTTATTTGAAAGTCAGCCCTCTTTCTATTTCAGGACTAGAGGGGGTTTTTCGATTTCCCATTTATGTTTTGCTGATGATTTTATTATTTTCATGAATGCTTCTAGTAATCACGTTAATAAGCTTATAAAATTTTTTCATAATTTTTATATGGTTAGTGGTCTCCTTTTGAATAATCAGAAATGCTGTTTCATTATCTCTAACAAGGTTACTAATAATCGTACTACTGCTATTAAGAATCTGACTGGCTTTATGCATGGGCAATTTCCCCTCAAATACCTTGGTATTCCTCTTTCTAAAGGTCGGAGAAAAGCCTTTTTGTTTGATGATTTAATTGCTTCTATGCAAAGCAAATTGTTATCTTGGGACTCTAACTTTTTGAGCTTTGGTGGTAGGCTTACCCACATTAAAAGTGTCCTCTGTTCCCTTTCGGTCTTTTTTTTTTAAACTCTTCTTCCCCCTAAGCTGGTGTGTAATAGGATTGATAAGATTCTTAACAAGTTCTTTTGGAAAGGTGCTAATAGCAACACTAAAATTACTTGGGCTTCCTGGGATAAGTGCTGTGGGGTTTTGAAGGAGGGGGGTTTGGGTTGTAAATGTATGGTGGACTTGGCGCATGCTTTCTCCTTTAAATTATGGTTCATTTTTCGTGCTAATCTGTCCTTGTGGGCCAATTTCATGGTTTCTAAGTATTGTGGGGGCAAGCATCCTACTACTTGTTCTTTTAAGGTTGGGGATTCCTTAGTTTGGAAGAGGTTGTGCAAGGTTAAGTGGGAAGTGGAGCCTAATCTTTCTTGGGGTCTTGGCGAGGGCAATGTTTTCTTTTGGCGGGACCAATGGCTTGCCAATCAGGCCCTGGATTCTATTCTCAATACTGCTTCTATTGACAAGGTCATGGTCAAATTTTTTATTGATCACAATGGCTGGGATTATGGTAAGTTGGCTAACGCGATTCCTGACTTTCTTATTCATAAAATTATTAGTATTCCCTTAAATTTAGACTCTAAGGATTTGTTATTTTGTAATTTAGCAAATGATGGTAATTTTAGACTGAAAGATTCTTGGAATGTTTTTAGAACGAAAAATGCTGTTTCTTCTATCTTTTCCATGATTTGGCATAGGAGTATCCCTCCTACTATTTCCACTTTTATTTGGAGACTTTCGCATAAGTTTATTCCTACTGAAGATATTTTGATTAAAAAAGGTTTTGTTTTTCCTTCTAAGTGTCATTGTTGCTACCATGTCGAGAATTTGCATCATGTCTTCATTTCGGGTCCTATTGCTGTTAAAACTTGGTGCTATTTTGATGATCTTTTTAACCTTAACTGTTTTAATGTTAACTTATCTGTTACTGCTCTTCTTCATGTGTGATTTGTTAATTCTAAAGGTCATGTCAGGAACCTTATCCCGTCTCTTATCTTATGGTTCATTTAGATTGAGAGGAACAATTCTCTCTTTAATAACATTAGAATGGAAGCTCAAAGGATCATTAAGAATGTTACTAACAAATTTTTGGCACTGTTCACGATTAATTTGCTTTCTTCCGAAAGCTTCAATAACTATCATAAGGTGGCTTTTGACCTTGGCATTCGGTTTCAACCTCGTTTGTGTTCTCCTAATCTGAGGACTGTTATTTGGTCTAAACTTGCTCTTGGATTTTTTAAACTTAATGTGAGTGAGTCTTATGAGTCTAACTATACGGGCTATGGGGGCATCATCAGGGATAACCTGGGTAATGTCACTTTGGCTTTTGCGGGTTATCTGGTCACTGATAATTATCAATGGGCCCTGCTTACTACAGTTTTTTATGGTTTGAATACCTACTCAACTCTTAGCATTTCTAATATTATCATTGAGGCTGAGTCCATTTATAATGTGCAGTGTATTTTGCATGGGAAAGGTACTTTGTGTAATCCTAATGTCCTCTATTTGGTGAGGGATATTAACAAGTTGTTGCTCCGATCGCAAGTTTCTTATTCCTATGTTTTGAAAGATGGCAATGCCTGTGCTAATTGGTTGGCTCATTTTGGTACTGAGACTGATTGTGTCATTGAATTTTTGGAAGATAATGTCCCTAATCCTTTGAAAGGTCTTATACATTTGGACAAAATTGATTTTCCTTATGTTAGGAATTAATTGGCTTTGCGGGTTCTTTTCTCCTTGTGTTTCTCTGTTCTTTCTTTTGCCTTTTGTCCCTGTTGTGCTTTCTATTTTTATGCTGTGGGTTGGTATGATGGTTAGTGCTCCTTGTCTTTATTTTCGGGATGGTTTCAGTAAACCTGTCAGTGGCTTTAAGGGGTTATAGTTTGGTTTTGTGTTTGGGACTATTGCTGGCTCCTTCTTCTGGTTGTTGCCGAGGGGTTTGATGAATTTTTGGTCTTCCAGGTGGATTGTGGGTTGATCGTATACTGGGCTCTTTGTTCCTTTGGGTGGGTTGTATTATTGCTGGTTTGCCTTATGTGATTATGATCTGATGGTTTATATTGTGGTTGGTAACCATTATAACAAGGTTTTTGGGCTTATTTTATACTGGTGGCTTGTGAGGATAGTGGGTTTATGGTCTGTCTTCTTGGTGGCTGATATGCTGGGTATTTTTTTCCTTCATATTACCTTAAGTTCTAATGAGATGGGTTTTGGTCCCTTGATTTGCACTTCTATGTTATATTTGGTGGCCCTGTTCTCCTTTTGCAAATCTTACTTTTTGCAGGTTCAGAGCTCGTGCAGAAGAGTGGTGTGGCATTGGTTGCAGTTTTTTTGGGTGCTCTTTATTGTGCACCGTAGAATGTACCTAGGTTCTTTTGTACTTTTGCTTAGTAGAGGCCTCGAGCTCTTAGGTTTTATTTTATTTTATTTTTGTAGCTCTTCTGAGCATTAGAGAGCTTGGGGCCTCTTTAAGGACTTTGTACTCTTTTTCCTAATTAACACGTAGGTCCCCACCACGAGGTTTTCCCCAAAAAAAAAAAGGCTAAACATGATGTCAGCTTCTTGGTAATAGGAAGTTTGATGATTGCACCTCTTCTTACCATTACAACGATGGATGGTAGGAAATGCCCACAGTTTTCTCCCCGTTCTAATAGGGGTAGTGATGGTAGGAAGGCTTCTAGGAAAGGTAACTATTATAAGTTTTTGGAAGGAAAAGGTTTTGAGGCATGCGAGCAGGTTTTGAAGGTCGCCCAAGATGCTGATTCTGAGCTTTTAGCTGCTTCTTTGATAACAAGCAGCTTTCGTTGGATGATAACCAGTTTCACAAGTCAAATATGGGGTCTGATCGAAACTTCTCTAGAATTCGTCAGGACCTGGACTCTTTGGTCAGTGTGATTAGATCAGAGTGTATCGAGTCAGATTGATTTAGCTTGATTTGTGAGCCTTCACTGGGGTCTGTTCGGGCTTATTCCCCTATCCGTGAGCTTCTGTCCAATAACGTACATCAAGTTGGTTTCCCTGATTCGAACATCCTATGTGTGGATGTCATAAATGATATGTCAGTGTTTGATTGTATTATAGATTCTAGTTTAAAATGTGTGAATAGTTTGGAAGGAAGATTGGATTCTTGTAGGGTTAAATCCCCCATTGCTACAGCTCAAGTTCCTCTAGTAACAGAAAATTTCACTCCAACTATTTTTGTTAATGCTTTTAAGCCTATTTCTCTTAACTTGAAAGCAGTTGGTGTAGAATTTTAGCCCCTTTCCAGCAAACATAACTCCCCAAAACAGTCTAGGGTGTTTGGTGATCAAAGTCAAAGTCATTTTGCTTAGAGGAAGCCATCTTATACTCTTGTATACAAGATTCACAAACAAGAGGGCTTGATGAGGATGGAATTTCCTTAAGCCTTAACTTTGACAAAGTTTAAGAGAATATTTCTAAATTGGAATGTGCTCTTGGGAAACTTCTTGGCAAGTGGATCTCCTTTGCTTGGCTCCAAGGTGAACTATCAAGGTGATGGTCTTATGATGGGGAGTTTCAATTGATCACCATTGCTCCAAATTGCTTTATTTGTATTTTTCAAAGCCTCAAAGCTTGTGATATCATTCTAAGGGGTGATCCTTGGATTGTGGCTGGAATCATAATTGGCCATGATCAGTGGACATGTTCCTTTTCTCTTGAGGATATGAAGGGGTTCATCTCACCTATTTAGGTACAGTTTTCTTAGCTTCCTCTGATGTATTGGGATCCTTCTAATATTTCTCGTATGGCTGTTATGATTAGAGAACCTCTTTGGATGGATGAGCTATCATCCTCTTGGGGTTAAAGTTCTTTTTCTAAAGTGTGTGTTCGTAATGATCTTACACAAAAACTCTCCTCGGGCTTTTGGATTAAGGGCCTAAATGGAAGATTTTTTTCAAAAATTTGAGTACGAGAGCCTCTCTAACCTTTGTTTCCATTGTGGAATTATAGGCCATAAAGTGGAGGCTTTCCCTTATAAGACTAAGCTACAGCCTATTGACAGCACTCTTTAATCTTCTGCTATGGATTTATAGAATCAAGTTATTCCTGTTCATACTCAGCAATCTAATTCTACATCTTCCCAACCTTCAAACCAATTGGAAACTTGGAATATCATAACTAGAAGGTGAATGCAAAAGCAAAAAGGCCATCTTCCCGCAAACCCTTTTAAAGGTCATGAAATGAGGCTCCTTTCCAACCTCAACTAATTCTAACCCAGAGCCTATTATCTTCAATACTCAAAAATCTCAACAGCAGGATATATCCAATGATAGATTGAACCTCTCCAAGGAAAGACCTTGAGTCCTTTAGAAGGAACTGCAGTAGCTGGGGCCTGTCACCACTGCACCTCATAAAAGGAAAAAAAGCAACTGATGAGATATTGGGTGAGGATTTTGGCCCCTCAAATAATCATTGTTGAGGTCTTCTTGGGTGTATTGTCTTCTATAATACCATGGGGGATCTCTCATTTTCAAATGAGGGGTTTTTTCTTTGCTCTTTTCTTTTTTTGGTTGTTCTTTCTTTGGTTTTCTTTGTCTGCCTTCTCTTTTTATGTTAGGGGGACATAGTAGAATTTTTTTCCTGTTTGTACTTTTTTGTACCCCTCTTTTGTATTAATGAAAAATCTTATTTTGCGGTTATATATATATATAGTTAAACATGATATCTGTGTGACATCACTACAGGAAAACAATGAAATACCGGCAAAATTTCTTGCAAAAATATTTACGCTGGAAGCAACGACGGTTCTTTCGGCGGATTAGTCCGCCGGTAATCTTACGGCGGACTTTCCGGCGGAAAGACCATCAGTAAATTCCCGCCGGCTTAACCATCGGAAATGCACCAGAGTTTTGAATATACCGACGCATATTCCGCCGGTAATATCCAGCTGATATTCCAGCGAATTTACCGCCGGGTTAATTAAAACCCGACGAAGAATTATCGGCGGATAATCCGTTGGTAATCATTCCGGCATATCTTCCGCCTGAAAATACACCGGTACTTTCAATATATCGAACCGTGCCCTCGACTTCGGCTCATTCTGTTTCTGTTTAGGTCGCCAGGAGCTCCGTCGACGACGTCCCTCCCCCCTCGATCGACCTCCTTCGACGACGACTTTGTGATTGAGTTCCATCAATGACGTCCCTCCCTTCATCGTGGACATCCCTCCCTCCCTCGCACTGGTGGACTTCGCTCCATCGACGACGTCCCTCCCTCCGTAGACGATGTCCCTCCCTCCCTCCGTCGATGACGTCCCTCCCTCCCTCGCTTGCTGTTTATGTTACAACTTGGGCTCCCGAGTTTATGATTTTGATGATAACAATATTATTGATTGGCTCTTTATTTCTCCTAGTATTTGTTATGTATACATATTTTTGTGTTGACCAACATTTCAGGTACAACAGGCATCGGTCTTTGAAGATTCAGGGCTCAAGACTAGGTAGAATAGGTTATGTTGAAAGAAAATGTAATTTTCATTTATTTTAACTTCTTGAGTCAAGTCCTATAAAGGTGCATGATAGCCTGGTGACCGTGCACACACACACAATAGGAGAAAATTTAATTTTAAATATTTTCATTTTTCTGTACATCGTACTGTACGATTTGGATCGTACTGTACGATCTGGTGTTACAGAAATTAATTAAAATATTTTATTTTTCTAGAAAAAAATTCTTTTGAAATATAACTAATCGTACTGGACGATCTGGAATAATTAGAAACCTCGTCGATCATTAAATTAGGCAAAAATTTAAATTTGAAAATTGTTCTATTCGTACTGTACGATCTTAATCGTGCTGTACGATGTTTAAAATATTGCCTAATTTAATCCTATGATTATTCAATCGAATCTGCATAATTTTGATATTTAGATCATACTGTACGATGATCAGAGATGATTTTGGTCGTCCCAGGATTCGTTCTGGATGAACTGCACTTCGATTGAACTAGTCGTACTGTACGATTCTGAGATCGTACAATACTAACAGGTCAAATTCTGCACATCGTACTGGACGATCCTGCGATCGTACTGTACGATCTTTGACGGCTGAATTGGATTTTTAGGGTTTTTTGAAGCCCTCTATTTAAGCTTTCTCATAAGACTTTGTAGGAGTCTTTTTGAGCATTCATTGAGTTGTTTTCTTCTAAAGAAAGCTTGAAGAGAGAGCTTTGGGCTAGGGAGAGAAAGGGTGATTTTGTAAGAGAGGGAGAAGATCCTTGTGGGCTTCAAGGGAGTGAGAGAGGGGGCTTTCACACGGTTGCTCTGGCGAACTTGCACCTGAGTTCCTCCAAGAGTCAAGGTTTGTCTTGAGGGAAGCTTTGGGAAGAAGAAGACCTCTTTAGTGTCAAAAGACCCGGCTACTCTGCCGCACCGGGGAAGGTGAAAGTGATTCAAGGTCCTCTGCCTCACCAGGAGGGTGAAAAGGAGTTCAGGTCCTCTGCCTCACCACGAGGGTGAAAAGAAGTCAAGGTTCTCTGCCTGTGAAAGGAGTACGGTCCTCTACCACATCGGGTTGGTGGAATAGAGTTTGTAAGAGCTTCTCCGCCTAGCTGAGGGGGCTAAAGGAGAGTCACTATAGTGATAGTGCAATATCCGAAGAGGAGGCTCTGGGGAGTGGACGTAGGTCATAGTTTGACTGAACCACTATAAATCTGGTGTGCTCTTTCTGATTTTATTTTTCGCACTCTATTTTCATGCATCTTATTTTCTATTATAACTGCTTGGTGAAAATCTGAGAACATTATTTTATTATGATAATTAGAGAATAATCACCATTTTTATATAACAAATCATCAGCTTCTGCATTTGACTAGTTAAGTTATTATTGTAAGAAATCTGAAAAATCATAAATATTAGAACTCTTAGCGCATCTCGATCTTTCAAGTGGTATCAGAGCGGTACTCAAAATAGTGTTTTAGAAAACCTAGAGGAAAATGATCAATGGCTCACTTTGGAAATAAAAATATTACAGAAGGTTATTCAATAACTCGTCCGCCACTATTTGAAAATATTCTTTTTAATTTTTGGAAAATTCGCATGTCTGTATTTTTACAATCCATTGATTTTAGGATGTGGCATATGATTCAATCTGGATATTCTGTACCATCTCGTATTGTTAATGGTGTGAAAACTGATATTCCTTTTGCTGAATGGAGTAGAGAAGAAAAAATGTATGCTCAATTGAATGCTAAATCATTGAATTGCTTTTTCTGTGCTTTAACTTCTGATGATTATATAATTGTTTCTACCTGTATCACTGGCAAGGAAGTTTGGGATAAACTATGCATGACATATGAAGGTAGTAGTGAAGTCAAACAATCTAGATTAAATGTATTATTGCATTACTATGAACTTTTTTACATGAAACCTTATGAGACTATCTTAGACATGTACACTAGGTTTACTCATATTGTGACATCATTGCTTGCTTTAGGTAGAGAACTTTCAAACCTAGAAAAGGTCAACAAAATTTTATATTGTCTACCTGATAAATTTGATGCCAAAGTGACTGCTATATGTGAATCAAAAGACTTGAATTCTTATTCTATTGATAATCTAATCGGCTCACTCATTGCCTACAAGCAAAGTGTGAGTCAAAGACTTTTCGATGCAGGTGATGAAAAGGTTATAGTGCTAAAAGCAAACGATAAAGATAAAGATAGCTTAGAAAGTGATGAGAATGAGAAAATGGCATTAATAACAAGCCAATTCAAAAGTCTACTGAAGCACAAGCACAAGAGAGAACAAAAGCGAAGCAGAGGTAAAAATGATAAGTATGATAAGCCTGCTTCTGACATTATTTATTTTAGGTGTAGGATACCTGGACATTTCAAAAATGAATGCCCCAATCTTAAGAAACATCTTGTAAAGAAAAAGAGTGAGGATAAGCCAATTCCAATAAGGGGAAATGAAAAGAAGCAAAAAATCTCCTGGGCAGACTTAGCTTCTAAATCATCAGAACAGGAGCAAGATGATGAGGTAACAAGCTTATGCTAAATCATCAAGAATTCGATTGGTAATTCTGATCAGGTATAAGTATATTGAGGTTTGTTTGTGTGTTTTGTTTATTTTTTTTGTATGTTTGTTTATCTATTTTGTGTGTTTGATGTTTAGTATGTTTTAAGCATGATTTCATATTTTAGTTTTTTATATGTCATTACCTTTTTTTTGCATGTAGTTTAACTTACATGTTGCATTATATCTCTTCTTTTTGATAATGTCAAAGGGGGAGAATGTATTGTGGTTGGTTGCATTTATGGTTTAGGTTTTTTTTAAATTTTTTGTTATTTAGTTTTTTCTATTTTATGTTATTTAGTTTCTAAATATTTATTTGTTAAAAAAAATGCTTACCCCTATTTTTTAATATAATTCTCTTAGTGAGGGGGAGATTAGGAGAAAATATTTTTAAATTTGTAAATTCAACCAATAATATTTGCCATCATCAAAAAGGGGGAGATTGTTACAACTCGGGCTCCCGAGTTTATGATTTTGATGATAACAATATTATTGATTGGCTCTTTATTTCTCCTAGTATTTGTTGTGTATACATATTTTTGTGTTGACTAACATTTCAGGTACAACAGGCATCGGTCTTTGAAGATTCAGGGCTCAAGACTAGGTAGAATAGGTTATGTTAAAAGAAAATGTAATTTTCATTTATTTTAACTTCTTGAGTCAAGTCCCGTAAAGGTGCATGATAGCCTGGTGACCGTGCACACACACACAATAAGAGAAAATTTAATGTTAAATATTTTAATTTTTCTGTACATCGTACTGTACGATTTGGATCGTACTGTACGATCTGGTGTTACAGAAATTAATTAAAATATTTTATTTTTCTGGAAAAAAATTCTTTTGAAATATAACTAATCGTACTGGACGATCAGGTATAATTAGAAACCCCGTCGATCATTAAATTAGGCAAAAATTTGGATTTGAAAATTGTTCTATTCGTACTGTACGATCTTAATCGATTAGTACGATGTTTAAAATATTGCCTAATTTAATCCTGTGATTATTCAATCGAATCTGCGTAATTTTGATATTTAGATTGTACTGTATGAACTGGATCGTATTGTACGATGATCAGAGATGATTTTGGTCATCCCAGGATTCGTTCTGGACGAACTGCACTTCGATTGAACTAATCGTACTGTACGATTCTGAGATCGTACAGTACTAACAGGTCAAATTCTACACATCGTACTGGACAATCCTGCGATCGTACGGTACGATCTTTGACGGCTGAATTGGATTTTTAGGATTTTTTTGAAGCCCTCTATTTAAGCTTTCTCATAAGACTTTATAGGAGTCTTTTTGAGCATTCATTGAGTTGTTTTCTTCTAAAGAAAGCTTGAAGAGAGAGCTTTGGGCTAGGGAGAGAAAGGGTGGAGTTTGTAAGAGAGGGAGAAGATCCTTGTGGGCTTCAAGGGAGTGTGAGAGGGGGTTTTCACACGGTTGCTCCAGCGAACTTGCACCTGAGTTCCTCCAAGAGTCAAGGTTTATCTTAAGGGAAGCTTTGGGAAGAAGAAGACCTCTTTAGTGTCAAAAGACCCGGCTACTCCACCGCACCGGGGAAGGTGAAAGTGATTCAAGGTCCTCTGCCTCACCAGGAGGGTGAAAAGGAGTTCAGGTCCTCTGCCTCACCAGGAGGGTGAAAAGAAGTCATGGTTCTCTGCCTGTGAAAGGAGTACGGTCCTCTACCACATCGGGTTGGTGGAAGAGAGTTTGTAAGGGCTTCTCCGCCTAGCTGAGGGGGCTAAAGGAGAGACACTATAGTGATAGTGCAATACCCGGAGAGGAGGCTCCGGGGAGTGGACGTAGGTCATAGTTTGACCGAACCACTATAAATCTGGTGTGCTCTTTCTGATTTTATTTTCCGCACTTTATTTTCATGCATCTTATTTTCTATTATAACTGCTTGGTGAAAATCTGAGAACATTATTTTATTGTGATAATTAGAGAATAATCACCATCTGTATATAACAAATCATCAGCTTCTGTATTTGACTAGTTAAGTTATTATTGTAAGAAATCTGAAAAATCATAAATATTAGAACTCTTGGTGCATCTCGATCTTTCAAGTGGTATCAGAGCGGTACTCAAAATAGTGTTTTAGAAAACCTAGAGGAAAATGATCAATGGCTCACTTTGGAAATAAAAATATTACAGAAGGTTATTCAATAAATCGTCCGCCACTACTTGAAAATATTCCTTTCAATTTTTGGAAAATTCGCATGTCTGTATTTTTACAATCCATTAATTTTAGGATGTGGCATATGATTCAATCTGGATATTCTATACCATCTCGTATTGTTAATGGTGTGAAAACTGATATTCCTTTTGCTGAATGGAGTAGAGAAGAAAAAATTTATGCTCAATTGAATGCTAAATCATTGAATTGTTTTTTCTGTGCTTTAACTTCTGATGATTATATAATTGTTTCTACCTGTATCACTGGCAAGGAAGTTTGGGATAAACTATGCATGACATATGAAGGTAGTAGTGAAGTCAAACAATCTAGATTAAATGTATTATTGCATGACAATGAACTTTTTTGCATGAAACCTTATGAGACTATCTTAGACATGTACACTAGGTTTTCTCATATTGTGACATCATTGCTTGCTTTAGGTAGAGAACTTTCAAACCTAGAAAAGGTCAACAAAATTTTATATTGTCTACCTGATAAATTTAATGCCAAAGTGACTGCTATATGTGAATCAAAAGACTTGAATTCTTATTCTATTGATAATCTAATCGGCTCACTCATTGCCTACGAGCAAAGTGTGAGTCAAAGACTTTTCGATGCAGGTGATGAAAAGGTTATAGTGCTAAAATCAAACGACGAAGATAAAGATAGCTTAAAAAGTGATGAGAATAAGAAAATGGCATTAATAACAAGCCAATTCAAAAGTCTACTGAAGCACAAGCACAAGAGAGAACAAAAGCAAAGCAGAGGTAAAAATGATCAGTATGATAAGCCTGCTTCTGACATTATTTGTTTTAGGTGTAGGAAACCTGGACATTTCAAAAATGAATGCCCCAATCTTAAGAAACATCTTGTAAAGAAAAAGAGTGAGGATAAGCCAATTCCAATAAGGGGAAATGAAAAGAAGCAAAAAATCTCTTGGGCAGACTTAGCTTCTGAATCATCAGAACAGGAGCAAGATGATGAGGTAACAAGCTTATGCTAAATCATCAAGAATTCGATTGGTAATTCTGATCAGGTATAAGTATATTGAGGTTTGTTTGTGTGTTTTGTTTATTTTTTTTGTATGTTTGTTTATCTATTTTGTTTGTTTGATGTTTAGTATGTTTTAAGCATGATTTCATATTTTAGTTTTTTATATGTCATTACCTTTTTTTTGCATGTAGTTTAACTTACATGTTGCATTATATCTCTTCTTTTTTATAATTTCAAAGGGGGAGAATGTATTGTGGTTGGTTGCATTTATGGTTTAGGTTTTTTTTTAAATTTTTTGTTATTTAATTTTTTTTTATTTTATATTATTTAGTTTCTAAATATTTATTTGTTAAAAAAAAATGCTTACCCCTATTTTTTAATATAATTCTCTTAGTGAGGGGGAGATTAGGAGAAAATATATTTAAATTTGTAAATTCAACCAATAATATTTTCCATCATCAAAAAGGGAGAGATTGTTACAACTCGGGCTCCCGAGTTTATGATTTTGATGATAACAATATTATTGATTGGCTCTTTATTTCTCCTAGTATTTGTTGTGTATACATATTTTTGTGTTGACTAACATTTCAGGTACAACAGGCATCGGTCTTTGAAGATTCAGGGCTCAAGACTAGGTAGAATAGGTTATGTTGAAAGAAAATGTAATTTTCATTTATTTTAACTTCTTGAGTCAAGTCCTGTAAAGGTGCATGGTAGCCTGGTGACCCTGCATACACACACAATGGGAGAAAATTTAATGTTAAATATTTTAATTTTTCTGTACATCGTACTGTATGATTTGGATCGTACTGTACGATCTGGTGTTACAGAAATTAATTAAAATATTTTATTTTTCTGGAAAAAATTCTTTTGAAATATAACTAATCGTACAGTATGAACATCACATCGTACTGGATGATCAGGTATAATTAGAAACCCGGTCGATCATTAAATTAGGCAAAAATTTGGATTTAAAAATTGTTCTATTCGTACTGTACGATCTTAATCGTACTGTACGATGTTTAAAATATTGCCTAATTTAATCCTGTGATTATTCAATCGAATCTGCGTAATTTTGATATTTAGATTGTACTGTATGAACTGGATCGTACTATACGATGATCAGAGATAATTTTGGTCATCCCAGGATTCGTTCTGGACGAACTGCACTTCGATTGAATTAATCGTACTGTACGATTCTGAGATCGTACAGTACTAACAGGTCAAATTCTGCACATCGTACTGGACGATCCTGCGATCGTACAGTATGATCTTTGACAGCTGAATTGGATTTTTAGGGTTTTTTGAAGCCCTCTATTTAAGCTTTCTCATAAGACTTTGTAGGAGTCTTTTTGAGCATTCATTGAGTTGTTTTCTTCTAAAGAAAGCTTGAAGAGAGAGCTTTGGGCTAGGGAGAGAAAGGGTGGAGTTTGTAAGAGAGGGAGAAGATCCTTGTGGGCTTCAAGGAAGTGTGAGAGGGGGTTTTCACACGGTTGCTCCGGCGAACTTGCACCTGAGTTCCTCCAAGAGTCAAGGTTTATCTTGAGGGAAGCTTTGGGAAGAAGAAGACCTCTTTGGTGTCAAAAGACCCGGCTACTCCGCCGCACTGGGGAAGGTGAAAGTGATTCAAGGTCCTCTGCCTCACTAGGAGGGTGAAAAGGTGTTCAGGTCCTCTGCCTCACCAGGAGGGTGAAAAGAAGTCATGGTTCTCTGCCTGTGAAAGGAGTACGGTCCTCTGCAACATCGGGTTGGTAGAAGAGAGTTTGTAAGGGCTTCTCCACCTAGCTGAGGGGGCTAAAGGAGAGACACTATAGTGATAGTGCAATACCCGGAGAGGAGGCTCCGGGGAGTGGACGTAGGTCATAGTTTGACCGAACCACTATAAATCTGGTGTGCTCTTTCTGATTTTATTTTCCACACTTTATTTTCATGCATCTTATTTTCTATTATAACTGCTTGGTGAAAATCTGAGAACATTATTTTATTGTGATAATTAGAGAATAATCACCATCTTTATATAACAAATCATCAGCTTCTGCATTTGACTAGTTAAGTTATTATTGTAAGAAATCTGAAAAATCATAAATATTAGAACTCTTGGCGCATCTCGATCTTTCAAGTGGTATCAAAGCGGTACTCAAAATAGTGTTTTAGAAAACCTAGAGGAAAATGATCAATGGCTCACTTTGGAAATAAAAATATTACAGAAGGTTATTCAATAACTCATCCGCCACTACTTGAAAATATTCCTTTTAATTTTTGGAAAATTCGCATGTCTGTATTTTTACAATCCATTGATTTTAGGATGTGGCATATGATTCAATCTGGATATTCTGTACCATCTCGTATTGTTAATGGTGTGAAAACTGATATTCCTTTTGCTGAATGGAGTAGAGAAGAAAAAATTTATGCTCAATTGAATGCTAAATCATTGAATTGCTTTTTCTGTGCTTTAACTTCTGATGATTATATAATTGTTTCTACCTGTATCACTGGCAAGGAAGTTTGGGATAAACTATGCATGACATATGAAGGTAGTAGTGAAGTCAAACAATCTAGATTAAATATATTATTGCATGACAATGAACTTTTTTGCATGAAACCTTATGAGACTATCTTAGACATGTACACTAGGTTTACTCATATTGTGACATCATTGCTTGCTTTAGGTAGAGAACTTTCAAACCTAGAAAAGGTCAACAAAATTTTATATTATCTACCTGATAAATTTGATGCCAAAGTGACTGCTATATGTGAATCAAAAGACTTGAATTCTTATTCTATTGATAATCTAATCGGCTCACTCATTGCCTACAAGCAAAGTATGAGTCAAAGACTTTTCGATGCAGGTGATGAAAAGGTTAAAGTGCTAAAATCAAACGACGAAGATAAAGATAGCTTAAAAAGTGATGAGAATGAGAAAATGGCATTAATAACAAGCCAATTCAAAAGTCTACTGAAGCACAAGCACAAGAGAGAACAAAAGCGAAGCAGAGGTAAAAATGATAAGTATGATAAGCCTGCTTCTGACATTATTTGTTTTAGGTGTAGGAAACCTGGACATTTCAAAAAAGAATGCCCCAATCTTAAGAAACGTCTCGTAAAGAAAAAGAGTGAGGATAAGCCAATTCCAATAAGGGGAAATGAAAAGAAACAAAATATCTCCTGGGCAGACTTAGCTTAAAGAAAAAGAGTGAGGATAAGCCAATTCCAATAAGGGGAAATGAAAAGAAACAAAAAATCTCCTGGGCAGACTTAGCTTCTGAATCATCAGAACAGGAGCAAGATGATGAGGTAACAAGCTTATGCTAAATCATCAAGAATTTGATTGGTAATTCTGATCAGGTATAAGTATATTGAGGTTTGTTTGTGTGTTTTGTTTATTTTTTTTGTATGTTTGTTTATCTATTTTGTGTGTTTGATGTTTAGTATGTTTTAAGCATGATTTCATATTTTAGTTTTTTATATGTCATTACCTTTTTTTTGCATGTAGTTTAACTTACATGTTGCATTATATCTCTTCTTTTTGATAATGTCAAAGGGGGAGAATGTATTGTGGTTGGTTGCATTTTTGGTTTAGGTTTTTTTTTAAATTTTTTGTTATTTAAATTTTTTTATTTTATGTTATTTAGTTTCTAAATATTTATTTGTTAAAAAAAAATGCTTACCCCTATTTTTTTAATATAATTCTCTTAGTGAGGGGGAGATTAGGAGAAAATATTTTTAAATTTATAAATTCAACCAATAATATTTACCATCATCAAAAAGGGGGAGATTGTTACAACTCGGGCTCCCGAGTTTATGATTTTGATGATAACAATATTATTGATTGGCTGTTTATTTCTCCTAGTATTTATTGTGTATACATATTTTTGTGTTGACTAACATTTCAGGTACAACAGGCATCGATCTTTGAAGATTCAGGGCTCAAGACTAGGTAGAATAGGTTATGTTGAAAGAAAATGTAATTTTCATTTATTTTAACTTCTTGAGTCAAGTCCTTTAAAGGTGCATGATAGCCTGGTGACCATGCACACACACATAATGGGAGAAAATTTAATGTTAAATATTTTAATTTTTCTGTACATCGTACTGTACGATCTGGTGTTACTGAAATTAATTAAAATATTTTATTTTTCTAGAAAAAAATTCTTTTGAAATATAACTAATCGTACAGTACGAACACCACATCGTACTGGACGATCAGGTATAATTAGAAACCCCGTCGATCATTAAATTAGGCAAAAATTTGGATTTGAAAATTGTTCTATTCGTACTGTATGATCTTAATCGTACTGTACGATGTTTAAAATATTACCTAATTTAATCCTGTGATTATTCAATCGAATATGCATAATTTTGATATTTAGATCGTACTGTACGAACTGGATCATACTGTACGATGATCAGAGACGATTTTGGTCGTCCCAGGATTCGTTCTGGATGAACTGCACTTCGATTGAACTAATCGTACTGTACGATTCTGAGATCATACAATACTAACAGGTCAAATTCTGCACATCGTACTGGACGATCCTGCGATCGTACTGTACGATCTTTGACGGCTGAATTCGATATTTATGGTTTTTTGAGGCCCTCTATTTAAGCTTTCTCATAAGACTTTGTAGGAGTCTTTTTGAGCATTCATTGAGTTGTTTTCTTCTAAAGAAAGCTTGAAGAGAGAGCTTTGGGCTAGGGAGAGAAAGGGTGGAGATTATAAGAGAGGGAGAAGATCCTTGTGGGCTTCAAGGGAGTGTGAGAGGGGGTTTTCACACAGTTGCTCCGGCGAACTTGCACCTGAGTTCCTCCAAGAGTCAAGGTTTGTCTTGAGGGAAGCTTTGGGAAGAAGAAGACCTCTTTGGTGTCAAAAGACCTGGCTACTCTGCCGCACCGGGGAAGGTGAAAGTGATTCAAGGTCCTCTGCCTCACCAGGAGGGTGAAAAGGAGTTCAGGTCCTCTGCCTCACTAGGAGGGTGAAAAGAAGTCAAGGTTCTCTGCCTGTGAAAGGAGTACGGTCCTCTGCCGCATCGGGTTGGTGGAAGAGAGTTTGTAAGGGCTTCTTCGCCTAGCTGAGGGGGCTAAAGGAGAGACACTATAGTGATAGTGCAATACCCGGAGAGGAGACTCTAGGGAGTGGACGTAGGTCATAGTTTGACCGAACCACTATAAATCTGGTGTGCTCTTTCTGATTTTATTTTCCGCACTTTATTTTCATGCATCTTATTTTCTATTATAACTGCTTGGTGAAAATCTGAGAACATTATTTTATTGTGATAATTAAAGAATAATCACCATCTTTATATAACAAATCATCAGCTTCCGCATTTAACTAGTTAAGTTATTATTGTAAGAAATCTGAAAAATCATAAATATTAGAACTCTTGGCGCATCTCGATCTTTCAGTTTAGGTAATTTTCTCCCTTTCGCATTCCTGTTTTTTAGGTTTAGTCATGGATGTTCTCACTAGACATTTGCAAGAGGGTACGTGTACATTGGTTTATGCTTTTTCCTGATGATATTCTTCTTGTTGATAAGACTAGAGAGGGAGTTGAAGGTAAACTTGAACTATGTAGGCAAATCTTAGAGTCTAAAAGCTTTCATTTGAGTAAATCTAAACATTGGTGTATGCTTTCATATGTGGTGTTTGTAACTTTGTGCAATCAAAGTCATTAATAAGAGCACACATTTTAAATATCTTGGGTTTATTATTAAGAGTAATAAAATAGATGTGTATGGTTGAAGTGGAGGAATGCATTGGGCTTGTTATGTGATAGAAAAGTCCCTCTCAAACTTAAGGGAAAATTCTATAAGATGGTAGTGAGACCTGCAATTCATTTAAGTGCAGAATGTTGGTCATTAATTAGAGTACACATTTTAGATATCCAAGTAGGATGGTTGAAGTGGAGGAATGCATCAGGCATATTCTGTCTGGATAGCGGTACCGAGCGGTACTATTGTCGGTACCGATCGAGTGGTACCGCGCTCGGTACCGAGCTCAGTACCGTGTGCCTAATGATGTGGTGAGATCGACCTGCAATGCTTTATGGTGCCGAATGTTGGCCAAAAAAAGAGTAGCATAATTTTAAGTTAAGCGTTGCAGAAATGAGGATGCTCAGGTGGATGAGTGGTTGTACCCTTAGAGATAGGATACGAAATGATTCCAAAAGCTCACTTACTGTTCTTAGAACTTTATCATATGCTTTCTCTAAATCAATAAATATCAAATGTAGATCATATCTTTATTCTCTCTATATTTCTCCATCAAACCTAGATAGGACTACCTTGCTATCTTTTTATCAATGATAGTATGTAACTATTTTGGCAAGTAATCGTAACTTATATCCTTATTGTCAATATTATATGTAGGCTATATATTATGGATATCAGAACTCAAAGAAGTTGGATGTATAATCGATTGGCGCAAGGGCAAAAGACATTAACTGATGAGTTCATTAGAGGGGTGCATATTTTTATTCAGACAGCTTCTCAACTACCCAGCTTCATCTCAGATGGAAAGTTTCATTGCCCATGTTCTAAACATAAAAATCAGGTGCACCTTAGCCCAGATGACGTAACTGTTGATCTATATCGTCGAGGTTTCATGCCAGATTATTGGTATTGGACTTCTCATGGTGAGTATGAACCACATTTGGATTCTCGATGCTGCCCATCGACAAGTGCTACAAGAGATGATAAAGAGCATTTCATACCTAATCTTGAGGACTTAATTCATGATGCAAGTGGAGCATAATTTGAACAATATACAAAAGAGTCACCTAATAAAGAAGCACAAAATTTTTATGATTTATTGCATGCTTCCCAACAACCAATATGGAAAGGTTGCACTACTCACTCAGAGTTATCCGTTGCGCTTAGGATGTTAAGTATCAAGGCAGACTATAATGTCCCCCGTGATTGTTTTAATCAATTTATTGGACTGCTCCAAGAAACCAATCCAGCAGATAACATAATTCCCACAGATTTATATCGGACTAAGAAGTTAGTTTCAAAGCTTAGTTTGACATACAAAAAGATAGATTATTGTGTCAACGGTTGCATGTTATTCTACAAAGATTTCCAATCAGAGATTGCATGCCATCATTATAATGCACTGAGATTTAAACCAAAATCTATCACAAAAAGAAAGCTGAAAGATGTAGCAGCCAACAGGTTATTTTACTTACCCATAATTCCTAGACTGCAACGATTATATGCATCAATGAGATCTGCTGAACATATGAGATGGCATAAAGAACATATCTCACAGGAAGGGTTTATTACACATCCATCAGAAGCAGATGCCTGGAAACATTTTAATCGTACATATCCCACATTCACCTCAGAATCAAGAAATAAAAGATTAGGTTTATGCGCAGATGGTTTCACTCCATTTAGTCAGTCTGCTTCACCTTACTCATGTTGGCCCGTCATACTCACACCATATAATCTTCCACCAGAGATGTGCATGACAACTCCTTATATATTTCTGATGCTTATTATTCTAGGGCCATATAATCCAAAAGCAAAGATCGATGTTTTCTTACACCCGCTAATTGATGATTTAAATCTATTATGGGAAGAGGGAATAAGTATATATGACATCTCCACCAAACATAACTTTATTATGAGGGCAGCATTACTTTGGACAATTGGTGATTTTCCCACATACGGTATGCTCTCAGGTTGGAACACTTCTTGAAAATTAGCTTGTCCACTTTGTATGGAACATACAAAGTCATTCACTTTAAAGCACAGAGGGAAGAACACTTGGTTTGACTGTCATCGCGTGTTCTTACCTACAGATCATCCTTTCAGGCAAAATAAAGATAGTTTTGTCAAGAATAAAATGGTTATGTCGCTGCCTCCTCCTAAATTAACTAGTGAAAAAATGTTTGAAAGAGTCAGATCCAGCCCCACAATAGTGGAATCTCCATCATTAGCTGATTACAAATTGCCAGGATATGGTGTCAATCATAATTGGACTAAGAAAAGTATTTTTTGGTCATTACCATATTGGAGGACAAACTTGATCAGACATAACTTAGATGTGATGCATATAGAGAAAAATATCTTTGATAATATATTCAATACATTCATGGATATCAAAGATAAATCCAAAGACAACATAAAAGCAAGGATGGACTTAAAGGAGATTTGTAGGAGAAAAGCATTAGAATTGAGGGATGGTGGAAGTGGAAAATATTTCAAACCAAAAGCTCCATTCACTTTGGCGTTAGAGCAGAGGCGTGCTGTTTATGAATGGATGAAGAGTTTACATGTACCTAATGGATATTCTTCAAATCTAAGCAGATGTGTTGACATTAGAACTGGGACATTATTTGGTATGAAGAGTCATGACTGTCATATCTTCATGCAATGTCTGTTGCCAACTGCCTTTAGTTATCTACCGGATCAAATTTTGAAGCCCTTGATCGAGCTGAGTATCTTCTTTAAAAATTTATGCTCTTCAAAATTAAATACAGAGCACCTGATTCTTATTGAGCAGCATATTCTGTTTGTTCTGTGTAAACATGAGAAGATATTTTCTCTAGCTTTCTTTGACTCTATGGAGCATCTCCCCGTACATTTACCATATGAAGCTAGAGTCGGTGGACAAGTTCAGTATCGGTGGATGTATCCTTTTGAGAGATACTTAAATAAACTTAAGAAGACTGTTAAGAATAAAGCGCATCCTGAAGGCTCAATATGCGAAGCATATTTAATGTACGAGATAACTCAGTTCTGCTCGTATTACTTTGAAACAATGTAACAATCAAGTCAGAGCACTACACCTAAAAAAGTGGGTCAATCCTCAAATTTATCTGTATTCAATGGCAATGGAGAACCCTTTGGCGCTAGTACCATGCGCTATTTGACTGATAAAGAGATGCGAGTTGCCACTTTATATGTCTTGCTTAACTGTGATGAAGTTGAGTCATATCTCGAGTAAGTATGAATAAGGTTGCTCATAAAATTATTACTCACAATTTCATTCAATCTAAACCTTAATGTTTACAGGAGGTTCATTGATGGATTGAATACAACAGAACAAGTAGAAGTCCAGAAGATAGTGGAAATGAATTTTCCTATTTGGTTTAAAATACGATACATATTTCGACTATTCATTTCAATTAATATATCTTTATTTAGTTATTAAGCATACTAATGACATGCTTTATCTAATAACTAGGTCCATGCTGAAGGTAGTAATTTGCAATATCATGGACTAGTTGATCTAGCTTGGGGATCAAATAGAGCGGTAAAGTGTTATCAAAATTTCTTAGTTAATGGTTATAAATTCCAAACCAAATATTGGTGTGAAGATAGAAAAATAGATAATTCTGGTGTATGTGTTAGAGGCAATACCCATATAGGTGATGAGTCTGAGTATTATGGGGTATTAGAAGAAATATTACAGTTGAAATATCCTGGTGTTGGGAATAATGAGTATCTATTCAATTGTGAGTGGTTTGATCCAGTAAAGAATAGAGGTACAAGAATACATCCATTGTACGGTATAACAGAAGTCAAATGGGGTAGAAAATATTCAAAGTTTGACCCATTCATCATTGCTAGTCAGGCGCACCAAGTCTATTTTGCTAACTACCCAAGTAGAGTACGAGTCAAACAAGATTGGCTCGTAGTTATGAAGACCAAACCCAAGGGAGTTATTGAAAAGACTACTTCAATACCACCAGCACATCAAGAAGAGTTCATGTCAAACATACAAGATGTTTCTAACGATGTGGACGATCACATTACAACTACTGAGAGTGAGTTGCAGTTAGAGGAAGTGGATTTAAACATAGAGGATATTCATGATGATTCTGACAGTGGTACAGAAGTTTCATCATATAAAAGTGAATCAACATAAGGTAAATGAATTTGGACTAAAAATGAAATTTTTGTATTTATATTGACTTATTTGTTGTGTTATTTTATATTTAAAAGTTTTTTGTACTTGCATTTATTTAATTCCTGTGATATTTTATATTCATTTTTTGTCATAATATCTGTTACTAATATTTTCCAATATTTCTGTAGATGGCTTCAGGTGATGACCGTCAAAGAGGAATGATCAAGAATATATTTGGTAGGCGCAGCAAGAAGGCTGCTGTTAGCAGGCCTGCATATACTGAGGGCACCTCTTCATCTCAACCTGCTACTCAGAGTCAGCCTAGCCCGCCTATACCTACTCCTGCAGCTAGTAGCCCACAGTTCTACTCACCAGACCCACACTTACCTTCACCGGACCTTACACAGACTACTCCTTTCTACCCCTATTACCCACCCCCACCTTATCAAGGTGCATATCCTCTATATCCATATCCGCCATATGTACCACCACCACCTCAGCCCGCTACAGCACCACCTCAGCTTGCTACAGTCGAACCTTCCCACCCAGTTACAGCAGAGCAGGCGACAGAGGGTCGCATATTGATTGAACCTGACGGTGACACATAAGTACTAATTTTATTTCAGTTATGTAAATAAAATTGAATTAGTTTTTTTGACAACTAATATATTGCTTTCAGGTTTCATACGTCAAAAGATCCTATGCTTAAAATCTGGGACATAATACGGAGCAGATACGATGCTCCTTATATTTCTTTGAAGAAAGTCCCAAAAGAAGTATGGGACATGTGGTTTAGAGAGTTTGAGGTATGTTATTATATAAAATTTTTTTATTATATTTAATATATATAAGCTAAAAAAATTATTTATTCTTTATTGTATATGTTTAATTGCAGAAAGATTTTTGTTGGCTTTCCCAACATAATGATAGAATCAGAAAGAACTTTGAGAAGCGTGGCTCGACTCGTATGCGAGACATGTTTACTGACATTAGAAAGTCAGGCCAGTGACCTCTCTGGATTGGTGAGGGTGTATGGGCAGAGTTGAGCAGTGCTTGGGGAAGCCCAGATTATACTAGAAGGAGAGATCAAAATAGACAGAACAGAGCTTCTGATGTTGGGGGCTTGGGTAGTTCCCTTCATACAGGAGATTATGTTCCTCATACTGAGCACAGAAGATATTTGGTAAGAAATTTTAAAATCTTTTAATAATTTACTTTAATTAGAATAGTAATATATGTCTATTATAGAAATAGGTGCTGGGTAGAGAACCGACTCCTGTTGAATTGCATAGTCATACCCATAAGCGGCAGGAGGACATGCAATGGGTTGACGAGCGTGCTAGGAGAGCCTATGTAAGTATATAAGTTAATTTGGGTGATATTATGTGTAAATTACATAACTTTTTATTAACTTTCATAGGAGGAGTATACACGGCTTCGAGAGAGTCAGACTGCAGCAGGTGAAGGTTCTTCTGCTGGATCAACAGACTATTCTGACTAGCGCACTTGGTCGCAAGTGGTAGGAGGAATGTAGCATGGCAGAGTATATGGGTTAGGCTCGCAGGCCTATGCATATGAAGGGCAGTCATCTAGTGGCGGCAGTTTTTCATCTAGTACCAAGGAATCTTTATATACCCAACAGATAGCTGCCCTTACAGTTGAGCTAGAACAGGTACGAAAAGCCCAAGCTGATTGGCAGACCCAAATATAGCAGCAGCAGATACAGATACAGCAGCAGCAAGCACAAATGTTAGAAGAAATGAGAAAGATGAGGGAGCAGATGAGTAGTGGTAGAAGTACAGCATCACCTGAGGATGAAACTGAATCAGAGTAGACATTATTCATGTATTGTACTGATGTGGACATCTGTTTTTATGCGTTTTTGAACAAATTTATCTATTTGCTATTTGAACATGTTTAGTTACTCTTCTTATATATGTTTATTGTATACATGTTTATTTATTCCTTATCTGGATCTGGATGATGCTATTATGGTTTGTGTAATTGTTGATTTTGTAGAATATATATGGTGTTGTAATTTTTTGTATGCAGGTATAAATGTGGAAATTAATTTTCAAAGTGAGGAAGGTTTTTTTTTGTTTCTGCTACAGGTTTCCGGCGGAATATCCACCGGTAATTTCACCGGAACTACGATATGATGACATTTCCGATGGAATTTAAGACGGAACGCCCGATGGCTAATGCGACGGTGATATCCGACGGTAAGAATATACATCATTTTTATTGCGGCGGAATATCCACCGGAACTTTCGGCGGCTATGATCCGCCGGTAATTCCGGTTGTTTTTACGCCGGAACAGGGACACAGAAAAGCCGTCGGTTTGTCAAATATATCCGCCGGTGTTCCGACGAAAATTTTTCCGGCGAAAAAAATGCGCCGGAATTTTTTTTTCCGACGTGCGTTTTACCGTCGGATGAGTTTTCGCCAGAAAAGCATTATTTCTGTCGCATTTTACACTTTACCGGCGGATTTTGTCCGTCGGTAATAGTTGTTTTTCCTGTAGTGCATATAAGAAGAATTTTATTTGATGTTTTATTTGATGGTGCTCGTGTATTAACTTGTGATTTCATGAATAAATCTAATCTTTCTTTTAATAAAATATTCTTCAATGCTTACAAATAATTAAAGAATAATCTAATAAAGAACTATTTTTATATTTCAAATCATCACATTCATTTTTTAAATCAATGAAATACATATCTAAATTTTTATGCACTTTTTCTAAAATTTTATATTTTATCTTTAATTTTTTATATTGATCAACTAATTCATTAAATGCATCATCTAATTCTTCATAAGATATGTCATTACATACCACTTGAGAATCATAATCAGATTCTCCTATTGACATAAGACAAATGTTAATCTCTTCATTTTAATGAACTTGATTCATCTGAATCTGGGTTGGCTCACAAAGCCTTCTTATTCTTGAAATGCTTCTTTTCTTTCTTGCAGTTCTTTCGCTCAATATCCATCTCTTTCTTCTTTGAATCAATAAGACCTGGATAATCTCCTCTTATATGTCCAAGCTTCTTACAATGATAGCAAATGATCCCTTCACTGGAAGAAATGTCTTAGTTTGAAATTTATAATTTCTAAATTTTTATACCTTAGATTTTTCTTCCTTAGTAAGCTTCAAAGTCTTCTTGAAAGCATGGCCACCTCATCACTATCTTCCTTAGAGCTTGAGGAGCTAAGCTTATTATTATCATCAATCTATAAGGTAATAGTTTTTCCTTTCTCATTCTCTTTCTTGGAAGAGCTATCCAACTTATCCCTTTGAGCTTTAATTTTTTCATGTGCTATCAAAGAACCCAAAATCGGATCATGTGGAAAAGTAAATAAATCTTTAGCCTCATTAATTGTATTTACATTAGCATCCCATTCTTTGGAAAAGTATCTAAGAATCTTTTGGACTAAGTCTTGATTCTTATATATTGTTTGAAGAGAATGTAATTTGTTAATTATTTTCATAAATATAGTATACATTTTAAAAATAGATTCAGAAGAAAACATATAAAGTAACTCATATTCACAAGTTTATTTATATGAGCATCTTTAGCCTGACTAGTACCTTCATATGTTAATTAATTTATCCCAAATTATTTTTGTGGAATTTAACATGGAAATTTTTAAGTAACCATTTGGAAGAATTGCATAAAGCAAAGCATCATAAGCCCTAGCATTTAACTCAACTACCTATCTCTTTGATATGGTCCATTCATCAAAAGTTTTTTGAATATTAATTCCATTTATTTCTTTGGTGGGTGTTTAATATTAGTGTGTAAGCATGTGCAATATATGAGAGTCGTGAGCTCTTAAAAATGTACTAAGTCTATTTTTTTAATACTCAAAAGGGACATTATCTAATAGTGGTGGTCGGTGAGTGGATTATCCTTCAAGAAGTGAACCCTTAGGAAAATCTTGTGACATAGTTTATAAATGGATCTACTCTAGGATGTTAAGAAAAAAAAGAGCTAAAGCTTTAATACCAGTGGTTAGAAGATTATGGCATCCCAAGAGGGGGGTCAAATTAGTGTTCTAATACTTTTTGTTAAAAAAAATAATGTGATTTTGATGCTAATTATAAAGAAAATAAATAAACACATAATTTTGCAAGTAAATGATAACGAAAGATTGATGCAAGTAAAGAAAATAACATGCACAAAAATTTTACGTGGTTATTGACCTACATTCGCTCTAGACAACTCTTAGGCTAGAATCCACTAATCCTAGGTTTTCCTAGCAAATCTTACTTTTAAAAAAAAAAGATGTTGCTTACAACCAAAGTACTATCCTACACAAGCAAGTACAACCCAATCTAATTACAAAATATACTTTACTAAGCTAAATAGCTTATACTGATAACTAGAAAAAAATATAATTTTATGGAAATAATTAAAGATCAAATGATATTTGGAATGACAGAAATATTTGAGGTGATCTTATTATTTAATTTTAATCACCTAGCTACTTGCAAATGGAATGTAAATTTTGCTCAGTACAAGATAGATTTATATCTTGATATAAGTAAAAAACATTTTACATAAAAATATTTTTCTTACTGATTTAAAATATGACTCCTGAATTCATATATGGTGGATATATTAAATAAAAAAATGCATATAATACTTTTAAAGCTGCATTAGATATGTATGGTAGATATATGCTAAAAATAAAATGATTTAAACATAGAAGCTTAATATAAGCTTCTCAACTTGTACTTCACCAAATATCAAATATTTTCATATATATATATATATATATATGGTGAATATTAATAGAACAACGAAGAAATATTTAGTAGAAGAAAAAGAACTCAAGAACTTAAAGTGAAGTTACACGATTTACTATGTTAAAGCTTTCGAATTATTGATTTGATCTTGCATATGTGAAGAGCATTTGGAATGAAGTTCAAATATTCTCCTCTCAAGATTTAACATGTAAAGAAGGAAAGTGGAAGAGAGAATATGCTGGAATTTCCAAGTTTTTTGCAGCCCTCACATAAAGTGAATGAGGGGTATTTATAGAAAAAATATAAGTTAACCTAATTTTAAGGAAAATTAAGAATATAACACCATTTTGTCAACTAATAATATAATATTTAATAAAGAATTCATTTACATTAAAGAAATATAAATTTCAAAAGGCTAGAAAATAGCTAGTAACATAGTCAAAAAAGTCTATATATACATCCAAATAAGGCAAAAATGGCTAGCCATCTTAAAATATTAAAATTATGTAATATTTTGAAAATCATAATAAATTCAATTTTGGTTTAAAGTAGATTATGTCACCTATTAATTTATATCTATAGTATCTAAGGAATCTATTGCAATGAAATGTAATCCACGATTCAGTCATTATAATAGCTTATTTTGATAAAATAAATACTTATGCATATTTTAATCAATTTAATAATATATTAAATATTCATATAAACATTCTAATGTAATTTAAATAGAATCATTTGTATATCAATAAATGTTTATAATACAATTTAATTCAAAATGAATTTATAATAAAATTTTAACCATATATGCTTATTACTTTTAGTTAGCCTAATTAAGTATCTTTTCATATTTGATAAATTTTATGTAATATGAAGTACATTAAATTTATTTTATTAAAAGATCCTATTAATTTCTAAATTTATCTTATTTTGCTTAATTAATAATATGTAAAGTATATTAAAAGATATATTAAATTGTGAGCAAATCAAACCATGAAAGTAAACATTTATGGACCTCTAAGATACTTCTAAACTAATATAACTTAAATTGTTATATATATAAACCTTTAAGCTATCCATTATGGTCCATCTTGGGTTCTTCCAAGCTCAAATTTTGATTGAACTTGGGTTGTGCAATGTACATCCCTTATAACTAATCATCTTATACATTCATCAAACCATTACACCTGAAATACTTAGCGCACAAATTTGAACATCCAAAAATATATTTGTTATCATCACTAAAATAGGTCATGAGGCACATAATACCAATAGTGACTACACTTCTTGATATTTACTACAATATATATCAATGATTTGAATTTTCCACCTACCAATTGGGAAAGTTTCAAATATTGAACACTTATTTGTGGAATCAATGAATGAAAAGTAGAGAGTGCTTGAGATTCTTGGGAAAATCATAGAAACCCTCAAACATATTTTATGATTGGGATTTACTAGTTCATATCAGGACTAAATTTAGGTTTTTATGAGAATTTATTAGATAATTGGGATAATCCTCTTGAGAGCAAGTAAGGGAAGTGTATGCAAAACTTGACTTATGTTTACCTAGAGTGGGAAGCTAACTAATCACCTAAGTGCATTTTATAAAACTATGATTTTTAGGTCTAATATATTTAAGGTAGATAGTTCTTATTTAAAATAGAATCAAGGATTTAGGTTTACACTTTAAATCAAGAATTTTAAAAGTGTCTGGACTTCAAGTACGCTTAATTAATACATTTTGAAATGATTTTACCCTAGACTCTAACTCTTTTATAATGCTAATGCACATGATATGACCATCTTTCTAAGAAAAAAAATGTAGCATAACGGCCTTAAACCCATAGGGAAAAGTGGACCGGCGCACATGCTTAGGCCTCCCTTCCTTACAGTCAGTGTGTGAGGGTATAGTGTATATATAAGAAAAGTAAAATGCATGTTATGCTCATAGACATTTAAAATGTTGGTGTTAAAAAGTTATAAACCAACATAGATTCCCAGGTGCCTAATGTATATATCTAGGAAAAATGCATGTAACACCAAGAAATCAATTAAAAACATACAAAATCACAATCATTTATAATCAATGAATATAAGAATATATAAGTGTAAAAGAAAAGTAAAATCTAGGGCCAACATAAAAAGTAAAGGTGGATAAGCTCTACCGATAATATGCTTGAATTTCTACACTTATATAAAGATGTAAATCCTTAAAAATTTAAATTTCTTACTTTTAATCATTTGGTCTTCTATCTTCTAGCTCCTTGTATATACAAGATATATAATTCCAAAAGAGATGAAATTCAAAGGAAGAAGAATATTATTTTAGAATTCTTATACTCTATAAGCAATTTGCATTTATACTTTCACAACTCTTTACACTTTACAATTTTATTTATATTTATAATTTATATTTACATTAATATTTTTAAAAGAAATTGACACTACTCCTACAAGGGTTAATATGCAAAAATAGTGTGTAGTGTGTATATATAATTATTTACATGACATTAATGAGTGCAATGAAAATAAGAAATCACATCATCACACATCCACCAGAATAGTATCAGACCATACTAAGTGCAAGAAAGTAAACAATTTACCTAACCGAGACTAGAGTTGGTTGTCTTATCAAGTAATTCTAAAGTGTATACTAAGTTGTACGGTTTAGATATATTTTAGGCTGATTAATGGTTGATGTTATTAATAAATTAAATTTATATATTTTTAGGTCATTGAATATAGTTTTAAGTTTAAGTTTTAATGATTGAGTGTTATATGCTTTATCTAAATGTTTTAATCATTTAAGTTGTATAGCTTAGATTTTAACGAATCAATTTGGATTCATGTCGGGTAGGTCTTCTATGGACACTATAAATTTATTAAGAAGTTTGATGGAGAAGTACAGAGAGAATATGGAGGATCTACATATGAAATTTATTGATTTAGAGAAAGCAAATGATAAAGTTCCATGAGAAGTGTTATGGAGAGTTTAAGAAAAGAAAGACGTTAATATTGCTTATATTTAAGACATTACAGATATAAATGTAGGAGCTATTACTTGTGTTCAAACCCAAGGTGGTTTGACTAAGTATTTTCCTATTTCAATTGGATTACATCAAGGATTATCCTTAAGCCCATATCTTTTTTTCTTTAGTCATGGATGTTCTCACATGTAAGAGGTTGTACCCTAGTGTATACTTTTTACTGATGGTATTTTTCTTATTGATAAGACTAGAGAGGGAGTTGAAGCTATATTTTAATTATAGAGGTCAACCTTAGAGTCTAAAGGTTTTTATTTGAGTTAATCGAAAACTAAATATATTGAGTATAATTTTAGTTGTAATGGATCTAGTGGGGGATTGTGCCTTTGGGTGATCAAGTCATTAATTAGAGTACACATTTTAGATATCTTGGGTCTATTGTTCAGAATGATAGTGAAATCAATGGGGATATTATTAGTAGAATTCAAGTTGGATGGTTAAAATGGACGAATGCATCAGGATTATTGTGTGATAGAAAAGTCTCCCTCAAACTCAACAAAAAATTCTATAAGATGGAGGTGAGACCGACAATGCTTTATGGTGTAGAATGTTGGCCATTAAAAGAGAAACATAATATTAGGTTAAGTGTTTTAGAGATGAGGATGCTCAGGTCGATGAGTGGCTTCACTCAAAGAGACAGGATATGAACGAGCATATACGTGAAAAGGTTGGATTAGTTCAAATGTAAATAAAGTGTTTTATCTATTTTAGATTTTAGAGAATAATGTTAATTAATCATTTCAAAGTTCTTGAAGTAATCAATCAATAAGTCCTACTCTTTCAAATTAATGCATTTGTTTTCTCTTAAGAGATAAAACAAGTATATATAGCCTTTATTTTGTTTAAGTTATTTAATTTAGATGTATTTAATCATTTGAATTTATTTATGTTGATTTACTTAACTAGGTTGAATTAATTTCATTTATTATTCAAATTAAGTTAATTTAAATGATTTAATTTTATTTATTATTCTTTGATTTTTTTTAATTATTTAATTTTGTTTAAATTTTATTTGATTTTTAGTTAATTTTATTTATTTATTTAAATTGGATTAATAATTTATTAGAATTCTAATAAATTTTTTAACTACTTTCTTCATTTATTTAAGTTTGATTTATTTAAATGATTTATGTTTAGTTATTTAATTTAAAATTTATTTTATTTTTTTTAATTTTTATTAATTATCTACATATTAAGGCTTATTTAAAGAGTTGACCAAGATTTAACTTTATATATTAATGAAAATTTTAGAGGTTTATATTTTTTATTAAATTCTATGTTTAATTTGGAGTTCAATAAATATGAGTTTGTATTTTAGGTTTTTTTTCTTATTTAATTATGATTTATTGAGAATCGGCCACTAATATTGAATTATTTAATTAAGGAATTTAGGCTATTGCTAATTTTGGAACCAAATCATATCCAATCAACTTTAAATCATCATCGGATATCATGAATGCCCTAAAATGATGTTTACAAGAGTTTTGAGTTATTTAAGACTTAATTTATATTTTTAATTATTTTATTTATTTAGTTGTTAGATTTTTTTTAATTTTAATTTTTATGTTTTATCAAAGTCTTTTTTCTTTTAACAATTTACAGATTTATGATCGAATGAAATTTATATTTAATTTTTTGGATTTAAATTTTATTTTAAATATTTTAATAAAAATCCCTTTTTTTGTTAAAACACTCCAACAGGCTTACAGTTAATAACCAAAAAAATGTACAAGGTCTTTAAGGGAACCTCTAGCTCTCTACTATTACAACTCAAGCTCACGAGTTAATATTTTTAATGATAACAAATATTGTGGCTCACATCCTTATGTATACTTGTATTTGCAATATATCTTTGTTAGTGTGTGTACTAACATTTTAGGACCACCATGCACCATCCAACGAAGATTGAAGGCTCAAGTTTGGGTAGAATAGGTTATGCTGTAAAGATTTTTATAATATTCATTAATGTATTTTTTATTTCTTGAGTCAAGTCCTATAAGGGTGTGAGCTAACTTGGTGACCATGTATATACATAGTCAGGGGGAGTGAGATTGAGTCAAAACCAAAAGTTTAAATTTTAAACAAATCATACTATATAATTTTTATCGTAATGTACGATCAGCTCATCAAAATAGCTAATTTTAATGTTTACTACAAATTGAAGTAATCATACCGGATGATTTAGATCATTTAGGATGATCAGTTATGATCATGAAAAATAGTCGCCAATTATAATTTTGGCAAGATTTCAAGATTAAAATTTTCTTCAAATCATCCAGGATACATCGTACTAGATGATCTACGATAATCATGCCTAAATTGATCTTATGATTAAGGGAGTAATTATGATAAATTTGTTCAATCATATCGTGTGGGATGATTGGTGACGATCATACTAGATGATCTGATCATTGCATGGGATGATAATTAATCGTCGCATATCATATAAGATAAAATACCATAACCCTAAACTAATCATACTGGACAATCGCATAATCATCCTAGATGATTAGTACAAACTCTTGAACTGATCATATAGGATAATGCAGTTCGTACTATCAAAAAGGGCTATTTTTTACTAATCATATAGGATGATCGTACTGGATGATCTTTGATGATAGAATTAATTTTTTAGGGTTTTTTGAAGCTCTCTATTTAAGCTTTCTCCAAAGATATTATAAGTGTCTGTGGCATGCATTGAGTCATTTTTCTTTTGGAGAAAACTTGAAGCGAGAGCCTTAAAAGGGACAGAGAAAAGGGTGGAGTTTGAGAGGGAGAAGATCCTTGGAGGGGGTTTAAGGAGAATGTGGAGGGGGTTTCACATGGTTACTCCAACAAGCTTGCACCTTAGTACCATCATTTTCAAGGTTTGTCTTGAGGAAAATTTTGGGAAGAAGAAAATCTCTTTAGTGTCAAAGGACCTGGCTACTCCACCACACCAGGGAAGGTGAAAGGGATTTGAGGTTCTCTGCCTGTGAAAGGAATATGGTCCTCTGCTGCACCAGGTTGATGGAAGAGATTTTGTAAGAGATTCTCCGCCTAGCTATGCAGGCTAAAAGAGAGTCACTAAAGGTTTAGTGCAATACCTGGAATAGAGGGTTCCAGGGAGTGGACGTAGGTGTAGTTGGACCAAACTACTATAAATCTAGTGTGTTCATTCCTTTTATTATTTTTGCATTTTAATTTTTACACTTTTATTTTTTTATGATTAATTATATGGTTTAAATCTCTATTTATTTATTATTATGAAACTAATCTTCTTCCACATCTGGTGATTAAATTGTTTGATTTTAGATATTTAGAAAATACTTTAAAAAAGGGTTTTTCTCTTTTTATTTTAAAGAAGTTTTTAAAATAATCAATTCACCCCTTCTCTTGGTTATTCTCGAGCTTGTTCTTTAGGGTTTCATAACCCTCATGAACTTTCAAGTGGTATAAGAGTGGGATTCATAAATTAAGTTTTAGTAAACTTTTAAAAAATGATCAATGGCTAACTTTGGAAATTGTAACATTGTGGAAGGCTATTAAATCACGTGATCACCTTTATTTGAAAATAATTTTTTGATTTTTAGAAAATTTGAATGTATATTTTTTTGCAATCCATGAATTATCGAATGTGGCATATGATTCAAACTGGTTATTCTATACCGTCACATATTATAGATGGAGTCAAAACTGATATTCCTTTTTACTGAATGGAGTAGAATAGAATAAATCAATGCTCAATTCAATGCTAAATGTTTAAACTTTTTTTTTGTGCTTTAAATTTTAAAGATTATATGAGAATCTCTACATGAACTACTGGCAAGGATATTTGGGATAGATTATGCACTACATACAAAGGTACTAGTGAAGTCAAGCAATCTAAGTTGAATATTCTAATGCATGATTATAAACTTTTTTGCATGAAACCTTATGAGATGATCTTAGACTATACTAGGTTTACTCAAATTATGACATCATTACATACTTTAGGTAAAGAACTTTTAAACTTTGAAAAGGTCAATAAAATTCTACATTATCTACCTGATAAATTTCATGCTAAAGTCACTGCTATATGTGAATCAAAAGACTTGAATGATTTTTTTATTAATAATCTAATTGGTTCACTCATTACCTAAGAGCAAAGTATGAGTCAAAGAATTTTGGATGCAGGTGAAACTATAGTGCTAAAAGCTGAAGCCATGGATAAAAGCGACTTAGTAGATGATGAGAGTAAGGAAATATCATCAATAACATGAAAATTTGAAAATCTACTAAAGAGCAAGCATCAACATCAGCAAAAGTGGAACAAAGATAAACATGGTAAGAACGTTAATATTTCCTCTAGCATTATTTTTGCTTTGGGTGTAGGAAACCCAGACATATGAAAAATTAGTGCCCTAATATAAAAACTCTTCATGCAAAGATAAAGGGTAAATATAAGCTAATTGAAATAAGGGCAAAAGATAAAAAGCAAATGATCTCCTGGGCAGAGCTAGCTTCTAAATCATTGCACCATGAGCAAGATAATGAGGTATAAAGTTTTATTTGTGTGTTTATCATTGTTATAGTTAATGCATGCATATATGTTCTTTATTTTATTTTTATTCACCATGAATGTTTTTATTTTTTATGTTGTTTTAGTATTTTGTTTTATAATAAGATATTTATGTTTGCAATTTTTTATTTTATTCTTAATGTATGTTTTTGAAAACACTCTCTAATCATCACACATAAAACACATCTCACATCGTATTTGAATAAGAGAATCAATCACTTCTCTCTAATCATATTATTTTTAAAATGAAAAATTTACCTCCTTTTTGCTAAAATTTTTTGTAAGTGATTATTAACTTCCTTAAATAGTTAAAGGAAGAGAAATTAATGACTATCCCTCTTCCTCTAACTCTTTTAGTGTTGAAACTTCTTTTTGAATCAAAATATATTTCAAAGTAAAAATTGGACCTAGAAATAGAGATCTGCTTCATCTTCCTACATTTCATTATCTCATATAAATATTTTTTGCAAGTCAATGAATCTACTTCAAATTTTCTTAATCAAGTTGTTTGTTTCTATCATATGGATTGGGTTTTGCTTTGTGGTTTACTCTTCTTTATATAAGAGAATGAGTTCTTCTTCTCTTATATTTGGAAGATAATCTCAAAACTGAGAGAACTTTTTCTTTAAAGATTTAGAAAGGAAGCAAGTTGGCAAAATATGAAAACAGGCATAAAATGAACCCAAAATGAAAAGATGCATAATGTCCGCCAAATAATTGCAAGATACACAAAGTATATCAAAAATGAAAAGATGTGTAAAGTGTACCAAAATTGATAAAGAGGTACAAAATAAGCCCATAATAAGTTAGCTCTCATTTCTTTCAAATCTTTAAATGTTAGAAAAATCCATGTGTTAATTAATATCTTCGACACTTAAGTTTGAAAATCATGATTTTATATTCATATTTTTTGCATTAATATTGTATTAGATATATTTCATGTAAGAAGATTAAGAAGATTAAAATTCTTTCTCTTATTTATTTTTATAATTAGATTTTTGTTTGAAAAGGAGCTTGAAAGTTCGATAGGGATGTTAAGCCCTAATGAACTAGTCCCGAGGCTAACCAAGAGGGGGGGTGAATTGGTTATTTAAAAATTTGAGAACAATAGTAAAAGTCTTTTCGATGATTTTCAGCGGAAACAAGTAAACACATAAATGAAAAGATCAACCACAGATTTCACCCAAGCATATAATCACAGAAAACTAAAGTGCAGAAAGTAATCAGAAAGAACACACCAGATTTTTATAGTGGTTCGGTCAACTTGATCTACGTCCACTCCCCAGAGCCTCCCCTCCGGGTATTGCACTAAACCAAAGTGACTCTCCTTCTGCTCCCACAGCAAGGCGGAGAAGCCTGTACAAAAACTCCTTTCCATCGACACGGTGAGGCAGAGAACCTAACCTCCTTTCGCTTCCTCCTAAAGCAGGCAGAGAACCTCGGACTCCTTTCTCTTCCTCCTAAAGCAGGCAGAGAACCTGAACTCCTTTCGCTTCCTCCTGAAGCGGGCAGAGAATCTGGATCTTCTTGTGAACGATCCTCTCATAAAGAACACCAACAAGACGAGAGACGACGAACGAAGAAGACGACTCTGATCCTTGCTTGGAGCAACCTTCGTGAATCCCTCACAAACTCCCCCTCACAAGATCCTTTCTCTCTCTCCCAAACTCTCTCTCTCTCTAGGGTTTCTCTGTAAAGGAAAGTGGCAAAAGATTTTTCTTGTTGGAAGAAAAAGATCTTTTATATGAGGGCTCTAAATTTGTCCTAAATCTCAACTGGTCAGCCAAGATCGTCCAGGACAATCGATAGATCATCCTGTACGATCAGTTCAAAATTAGCTATTTCAACCTGGATGATCTGGCTCTTCTAGATGATCAGTGAAAAAAATTATTCAGATTGTCCCGTACGATGCTGCGATCGTCCGGGACCATTAGTGTAAATTTAGGAATTTCATCGAGAAGACCGCTCTGGTCGTCCAGAGAAACTTGTTCTAGTGGACCTAAAAATGACTTCATCGTCCCGAACGATACGGATATTGTCCGGTACGATTAGTTCAAAAAGTGTCAAAATAATCCTGAGCACTGCTCTGAACGTACAGCTGAAACACAGTAGATGATCCTGATCGTCCCAGATGATCTTGTGATCGAGTCAATTAAATATTAATTGCTTTTATTAATCACCAGACTAATTTAGGCATAATTATATTGGATCGTCCAGGATGATACACGTATCATTCAGGACGATCAGATCAAATCTATAAAAATAAAACTTGCCTAACTTGATCTGGCGGCTGAGAATTTCTGATTTGAGCCTATAGTCCCGTACAATGTATTGATAGTCTAGGAAGATCGACTTAATCAGACAGACTTAACTTGGTCATACTAATTATGGTTTCTATTTTTACTGGATCGTCCAGGATGATGTGAATATTGTCTAGGACGATCTGAACAAAAATTGAACAAAAACTCTAATTCACTCAAGCTCTCCCCCTCAGTGTGTGTGTGCAAGATTACTTAGCTAGGGGATTAGTTATATTATAATTGACTCAAGAAAAGGAAAATAGTACATCTAGACACACTTGGATCCGATCTTGAGTTGGCTTGAGTTGCTTTTGATCGTTTGTTCCTGAAATAGGTTAGCCAAGCAAAACAGAATACAAATATGTTTGTCATCATTAAAACCATATTTACAACAATCTCCCCCTTTTTGATGATGGCAAACATTAGTGCAGTAGTTTAAAATAAAAGAACTAGGAGTTAACCAATGCACATCGAAAAATAAATTTCTTTCCAAATTTTATTGAACAATTAGAATAATACAGGAAAAAAACTATAAAGGAAATAAACAACATAAAACAAGATCAATACATAAACCAAAAACTACTACAACCAACTCCCCCTTTTGACATCACAAAAAGGAGGAGGAACAGAAACAACAGTACAAACAGAAAAATAGTACAAAAAATAACGATTTTTTTTAATCGATCTGTTCCAGTAAATCATAATTTTCCCTTGATTTTGAATTCAAAAACCAATAAGAAGACGATCAACAACATTGAAATCCAAAAAAAGTTGAAAATTTGACTTTCGTAACTCCCACCTCGGACACCTTATAGATGTAAATCCCTTTTAAAACAAAACAATCCAATTCAGAGGAAAAGAATTAGATTCAAAAAGAGATCCTTTCAAGCCTCGTTCCAGAAAAATATCTGATATAATAGTGTTCCAAAGTAATAAATCAGAAATTAGGATTTTCAAAATTAAGCTTTTGAAAATATTAAGTGGCGCACGAATTTTTCTAAGACATTTAACGATCTGAAAGGGAAGAAAGCTTGATTTGGGCTCATTTTGTGCCTCTTTTTCAATTTGTTTGGCATTTTGCGCATCTTTTAATTTTTAATACACTTTGTGTATCTTTTAGTTTGGCGACATTTCGCATCTTTTCAGCTTTGAGCTCATTTTGTGCCTCATTTTCAATTTGTTTGGTGCACTGCGCATCTTTTGTAAGCTTTTCTCCCTCTCAAAATTATCAAATGATCTCAGCTGTAAAATTACCTTCCAGACATAAGAGACGCCAAAGCTTACTCTCTACAATAAGGAAGAGTAATTCACAAAATAAAAACCATACATCGTATGATAAGTGCAATCACTTGGTTTAGAAAATCATAATAATGACTCAAGACTTTGAAAACACTATTCATATGAGGTAGATTACTATAGGAAGATAAAATAAATCTTTATTTCAAAAACTAATATTTTAATTTTGAAGAAGATTTTTATCCAAAAGAAGCAATACACTAGTAAAGGAGTTAGAGGAAGAGAAACAATCATCAATGTTTCTTTCCTTTAACAGATCTAGTAGAATCAATCACTGCTTACCAGCTTCCAAATAAAAATAAGGCAAAACTCTCGGTCAGAAATCTAGTTTATCAGTAGTAGTGAGCAGTTATTTGATTTTGAAAGAGATAAAATAGTAAACCAAGGAGATGAACCAGTAAATAAAAATAGGTAGAAAATCACATCAAAATAAATACTCAAGTTAAACTGACACCTAGGCTAAAACAAAAATCAGCTGAAAAATAAAAAACAACAGAAAATAGATAATCAAATTAAACAGCTAACTAACAGAAATCAGTATTCATCAAAATCAAGCATTTATATCAATCACTCCTAATCTGGTCCTCAAAGTACCGAATGTGTCAAAGGCCAGTGGTTTAGTAAATATGTCAGCCAGCTGATTTTTAGTTGCTATATGATGTAGCTCAATATCCCTTTTTGTAATATGGTCCCTAATGAAGTGATGTCTTATATCAATGTGTTTGGTTCTAGAATATTGGATTGGATTCTTAGAAATGTGGATGGCATTAGTATTATCACACAGAATAGAAATTATTCCCACAGGTAATCCTAAATCCAAGACTTGTTACTTCAACCAAAGAACTTGGGCCACACAACTTCCTAAGATAATGTACTCAGCTTCAGCAGTGGAAAGTACAACTGAGTTCTATTTTCTACTAGACCAGGAGACTAAAGACTATCCTATGAATTAACAAGTTCCAAAAGTGCTCTTTCTATCCACCCTACACCCTACAAAATCAGAATCAGAATATCCAATAATCTCAAAAGATGTGTTTTGCCTAGGGTACCAGTTTCCTAGGTTTGGTGTTCCTAAAAGATATCTAAGAATTCTCTTAACAGCAGTTAGGTGAGACTCTTTAGGATCAGCTTGAAACCTAGCACAAAGACAAACACTAAACATGATATCAGGTCGGCTAGCAGTCAGGTAAAGCAGTGATCCAATTATTCCTCTATACTTCTTCTGATCAATAGATTTTTCCACTTGAATCCTTATCTAACTGAACAGAGGAGCTCATGGGAGTGTTGATTGGCTTGGCTTTTTCCATTTCATATTTCTTCAAAATGTCCTTAGTGTATTTAGATTGATTGAGTAAGGTTCCATCATCCATTTGCTTATGCTAAATCCCAAAAAGTAGGACAATTCTCCCATCATACTCATCTCAAACTCCTTACTCATTATTTTAGAAAACTCATCACATAAATATTTATCAGAAGATCTAAAAATTATATCATCAATATAGATCTGGACAATGAGTAAGTCATCCCCTATTCTCCTCAGAAAAAGGGTGGTGTCTACGCTCCCCTTAACAAACTCTCTTTCTAACAGGAATGTGCTAAGCCTCTCATACCAAGCTCTGGGTGCCTGTTTCAATCCATATAAGGCCTTTTTTAATTTGTAAACATGATTTGGATATTGGGAACTCTTAAAACCTGGGGGTTATTCTACAAAAACATCCTCTTTTATTACCCCATTTAAAAAGGTACTCTTGACATCCATTTGAAACAGCTTAAATCCCTTATAACAGGAAAAGGCTAGTAGCACTCTAATGGCTTCCAATCTAGCTACAGGGGCAAAGGTCTCCTCAAAATCAATCCCTTCAATCTGATTATACCCCTTAGCCACCAATCTTGCCTTATTCCTAACCACCACACCAGAATCATTCATCTTATTCTTAAAGTCCCACTTGATTCCCACCATACTTTAATTTCTAGGTCTTTCTACTAACTCCCAAATATCATTCCTCACAAATTGTTTCAATTCTTCTTGCATAGCTAAGATCCAAAACTCATCAGAAAGGGCTTGATTGATGTTGGTGGGTTCAGTCATTGAGATAAAGGCAGAGTGGTTTACTTCATTCCTAAGTCCATGTCTAGTCCTAACACCTGCAGAAGGGACTCCTAAGATCAGTTCTTTTGGATGACTCGAAGAATATCTCCAATCTTTAGGCAATGTGGTTTGAGGTTCTACCCTTTCCTCTAGATTTGCATTTTCAACCCCTTGGGTAATCTCCTCTACCTCTTCTTCTTCCTCAACTCTAGTCACCTTAGGATCAAATTCATCAAACACCACATGAGTTATCTCATCCACCACTAAAGTCCTCTTATTGAACACCCTAAAGGATTTTCCCACACTAGAATAGCCTAAGAACACTCCTTCATCAGATTTGGGGTCAAACTTTCCTAAGGATAATTTCCTATTGTTCAGAATAAAAACCTTACAGCCAAAGACATGGAGGTGGGACAGGTTTGGAGTTCTACCCTTGATGATCTCATAAGGTATTTTGTTCAGATTTGATCTAACATTCATCCTATTCAGTACATAACAGGTAGTGTTCACCGCTTCAGCCCAAAAGTATTTTGAAAGTGAATACTCAGCAAGCATGGCTCTAGCGGCTTCCACTAAGGTCATGTTCTTCCTTTCAGCTTCCCCATTTTGCTAAGGGGTCCTAGGAGCTAAAAAATTATGACTAATCCCTTGCTCCTCACAAAAACTTTCAAACTTCACATTTTCAAACTCTCCACCATGATCACTATGAATAGTCAAGATCTCACAACCTAACTTCCTCTGAATCCAAGTGGAGAAGGACTTAAATTCATCAAATGACTCAGATTTATGTGATAGAAATTTAATCCAAGTGAATGTCAAGTAATCATCAACAATCACAATACCATAGACTTTCCCACCCTAAGCTAGCAGTGCTAATGGGTCCAAAGAGATCCATGTGAAGGACTTCTAAAGGTTTAGAGGTGCTAATGTCCTTAACAGAGTGAAAGGAGGACTGGACTTGCTTCCCTAATTGACAGGCATCACACATGTGGTCCTTAGTGAACTTAAGCTTAAGGACACCTCTAACTAAGTCCTTTTGGGTGACTCTCCTAAGGGTTTTCATACTGGTATGACACAATCTCCTATGCCACAACCAAGACTCATCAGCAGCAATTTTTAAGCAAATTGAATTTTTAGCTTTAATGCAACTTACATCCAGCTTGTAGACATTATTAATCCTTTGTCCCTACAAAATAATTTTGTCATTTAAGCTTAAAATACAGTAAGTGGGCAGGAATTTGATGCTGTATCCTTTGTCACAGAGTTGACTAATGCTCAGCAAATTGTGTTTCAGTCCATCTACAAGCAAAACATTGTCAATCATAAAATTCTTTGAATCACCAATTATACCTGAACCTACCACCCTCCTGGTGGTGTTATCTCCAAGTGTAACCTTGCCTCCAGGCCTGGCCTCCAGTAAAATGAACTGATTTGCATCTCCAGTCATGTTTCTTAAACATCCGCTGTCCAGGTACCACATGCTCTCACAAGGTCTTGTGCGAGAGCAGACCTACAAAATCATCAAACATCAGATTTAGGAACCCAAACAAGTTTGGGTTCCTTCTTATGAAAAGAAGAATGCAATGCATGTGTGCTGTGCTGTGAAACAGGCAGTTTGGGCCTCCACACCCAATATGTACTACAGTAAATAGTGCAGGTGTGAGAAATATGTCCTAACATGCCACAAGAAAAACATCTAACACCAGGAAAAGGGTTAACTAATCTACGTGGGTGATAGTGCCTCTTCCTAAGTTTGTATGCAACATGCTTTCATGATTTTGAAATAGATTCTTCAAAAGGTGAAGGTGCATAAAACTGTGTAAAAGTAGGAGGTATTTCATTTTTCTCAAAAGAACTGATTTTAACTTTCAGAAATTCATTCTCTTTGTTAAGACTTATAATTTCAAATTTCAATGCACCATTGCTACTCTCTACTTCACATGTCATATTATTTAATTCTTTAAAAGCTCTTTCTAAATCAACATGCTAGGTTTTCAATGAATCATGCTCAGTAACTAAATCAGAATATTTTTTGTTTAATTCATCAAACTCATCAAGTAAAGACATGTGATTGCTGTCAAGTGTGGAATGATCTTTAACTACATAATCATGCTCTTTTTGTAAATTCAGAAATTCTAGTTTCAGGCTAGCATGTGTTTTCTTGAGCTTCCTATACGATGCATGAATTCGTTCAGATATTCCAAATAATTGATCGTAAGTAAGCTCACATACCTCTTCCTGGTCAAACTGACCAGGATGATCATCAGCCATCAGACACAAATTGGTTTCCTCCTCTTCAGCTTCAGTCTCAGAGGAGTCGGATGCAGAATCTACCCAGAACGCCTTCTGAATCTACTTCTTATCCTTACTGAACTTGTGTTTCTTCTCACCCTTCTCCTTGCTTGGGTGAGCTTTAAGTGTAGGACAATCAGCCTTAATCTGTCCAAGCTTCCTGCATTCAAAACAAACAATATCAGATGAACCCTTAAAATTTTTACTAGACTTACCCTTGTTCCACTTCTAAACATTCTTGTGTTTCTTCCTTAGAAAGCTTTTGAATTGCCTAGTGATCAAAGCAACGTCATCTCTATCAGACCCTGAAGAACTAGTATCACTCTCGTTGGCCTTCAGTACCACTGTTTTCTCCTTCTTCTCCTCACCTGCATCAAGCTGTCTTTGGTTCACCCCTTGCTCGTAAGCAATGAGTGATCCAAGTAAGCTATCAATAGAGTAAGTATTCAAATCTTTAGATTCAGTGATTGCAGTTATCTTAGCATCATACGAAGAAGGTAAGCATCTAAGAATTTTGTTCACACTTTAATAGTTTGTAAGTTCTCTATTTAAGGCATGCAAAGAAGTGACAATTTGAGTGAACCTCGTATATATTTCAGAAATAGATTCAGTAGGTTTCATGTGAAAAAGTTCGTAGTCATAAAGAAATATGTTTAACCTAGACTGTTTGACTTCAGTTGTACCTTCATAAGTGATGCACAATCTATCCCAAATATCTTTGCCAGTTATACAAGTAGAAACACGCATATAATCCTCAGATTTTAAATCACAAAAAAATAGTTTAAACATTTGGCATTTAATTGTGCTAAGTCACGATCATCAAAAGTCCAATCAGTAAAGGGCAGTTCAGTTTTAACATTGTTAATCATTCTAAAAGGCGGCTCGTATCCATCCTTAACAAGCATCCACATATGATAATCAATGCGTATGTTATCAAACAATGGCGGTCGTGTAATTGAATAACCTTCAGCGGTATTACGATTACCAAAGTTAGCCATGGATCAAATTCAAAAGTTTTTCAAAACTAGATTTTATGAATCCTGCTCTGATACCACTTGAAAGTTTGATAGGGATGTTAAGCCCTCATGAACTAGTCCCGAGGCTAGCCAAGAGGGGGGTGAATTGGTTATTTAAAAATTCAAGAATAACAGTAAAATTCTTTTCGATGATTTGTAGCGGAAACAAGTAAACACATAAACGAAAAGATTAACCACAAATTTCACCCAAGCATATAATCACAGAAAACTAAAGTTCATAAAGTAATCATAAAGAACACATCAGATTTTTATAGTGGTTTCGTCAACTTGACCTACATCCACTCCCCGGAGCCTCCCCTCCGGGTATTGCACTAAACCAAAGTGACTCTTCTTCTGCTCCCACAGCAAGGCAGAGAAGCCTGTACAAAAACTCCTTTCCACCGACACGGTGAGGCAGAGAACCTAACCTCCTTTCGCTTCCTCCTGAAGCAGGCAGAGAACCTCGGACTCCTTTCACTTCCTCCTGAAGAAGGCAGAGAACCTGAACTCCTTTCGCTTCCTCCTCAAGCGGGCAGAGAACCCGGATCTTCTTGCGAATGATCCTCTCACAAAGAACACTAACAAGACGAGAGACGACGAACAGAGAAGATGACTCTGATCCTTGCTTGGAGCAACCTTTATGAATCCCTCATAAACTCCCCCTCATAAGATCCTCTCTCTCTCCCAAACTCTCTCTCTCTCTAGGGTTTCTCTGTAAAGGAAAGTGACAAAAGATTTTTCTTGTTGGAAGAAAAAGATTTTTATAGGAGGGCTCAAAATTTGCCCTAAATCTCAACTGGTCAGCCAAGATCGTCCAGGATGATTGATAGATCGTTATATACGATCAGTTCAAAATCAGCTGTTTTAACCTGGACAATCTGGCTCTTCTGGATGATCAGTGAAAAAAAATTGTTCAGATCGTCCCGTACGATTCTGCGATCATCCGGGAGATTAGTGTAAATTTAGGAATTTCATCCAAAAGACTGCTCCGATCGTCCAGAGAAACTTGTGCTGGATGACATAAGAATGTCTTGATCGTCCCGGACGATACGGATATCGTCCGGTACAATTAGTTCAATAAGTGCCAAAATCATCCTGAGCACCGCTCTGTACGTACAGCTGAAACACACTAGACGATCTTGATCGTCCCGGACGATGTGATCGTATCAATTAAATATTAATTACTTTCCTTAATCACCAAACTAATTGAGGCATGATTGTATTGGATCGTCCAATATGATACACATAGCGTCTAGGACGATCAGATTAAATCTCTAAAAATAAAACTTGCCTAACTTGATCTGGCGGCTGAGAATTTTTGATTTGAGCCTATCATCCCGTACGATGTATGGATCGTCCAGGACGATCAGCTTAATCAAACAAACTTAACTTGGTCGCCCTAATTAGGGTTTCTATTTTTACTGGATCGTCCAGGACGATGTGAATATAGTCCAGGATGATCTGAATAAAAATTGAACAGAAACTCTAATTCACTCAAGCTCTCCCCCTGAGTATGTGTGTGCAAGGTTACTTAGCTAGGGGATCAGTTACATTACAATTGACTCAAGAAAAGGAAAATAGTACATTTAGACACACTTGGACCCGATCTTGAGTTGGCTTGAGTTATTTTGATCGTTTGTTCCTGAAATGGGTTAGCCAAGCAAAACTGAATACAAATATGTTTGTCATCATCAAAACTAGATTTGCAACAAAGCTCGAGTTAGGGTGAATAAAACTCGAATCTCTAACCTTTCTGTCTTTAATCATTGTCAATGCAATTCTTAATAAGCTTTTGAATAAAATCAAGAGGTAACCTTCTCATTTCAAGAAAATTTACTAAAATTAATTGATTCTTTTTAATCATCACCATCACCTCCACTTGGTCAGGGTTTGTATGATCTTTAGTTTGTTTTATGTGTTCCATTTTATTTTTTTTATGTTTCTCTTCTTTTTGATAATGTCAAAGGGGTAGAATGTATTTATCTGGTTGTATTTGTAGTTAGGTTACATCTGTTCATCTTGTATTGGCATTTGTTTTCTATTTCTTAATTGCTGAAATTTATTTGTCTTTATTAAAAAAAACTTTTTTATTTTTCCCCTATTTTTAATATAATTATCTTAGTGAGGGGAGATTAGGAGAAAATATTTTTAAATTTATAAATTTAACCAGTAATATTTGCCATCATCAAAAGGGGGAGATTGTTGTAACTCGAGCTCATGAGTTTATGTTTTTGATGATAACAAATATTGTGGCTCACATCCTTGTGTCTACTTGTATTTGTAATATATATTTGTTTGTGTGTGTGCTAACATTTTAGGAACACCACACACCACCCAACGAATATTCAAGGCTCAAGATTATTTAGAATAGGTTATGCTGTAAAGATTTTTGTAATATTCATTAATGTATTTTTGATTTCTTGAGTCAAGTCTTATAAAGGTGTATGCTAGCTTGGTGACCATGCACACACACACTCAGGGGGAGTGAGATTGAGTCAAAACTAGAAGTTTAAATTTTAAACTAATCATACTATATAATTTTTATCATATTATATGATCAGCTCATTAAAATAGCTAATTTTAATGTGTACTATAAATTGAACTAATCATACTAGATGATTTAAATCGTCCAGGACGATCAGTTATGATCATAAAAAAAAATAGCTACCAATCTTAATTTAGGCAAGATTTCAAGAATGAAATTTTTTTTCTAATTATCTAGGATGATATACATCGTACTGGATGATTTATGACAATCATGCGTAAATCGATCTTGTGATTAGGGAAGTAATTATGGTAAATTTGTTCAATCAGATCATACGGAATGATTGGTGATGATCGTACTGGATGATATGTTCATTGCATGGGATGATAATTAATCATCGCCTATCATACAAGATGAAATACCATAACCCTAAATTAATCATACTGGATGATTGCATAATCATCCTGGATGACCAGTATAAAATTTTGAACTAATCGTATAGGACAATGCAATTCGTACTGTCAAAAAGAGCTATTTTGTACTAATCGTACAGGATGGTTGTACTTGAAGACCTTTGTCGACAGAATCGATTTTTTAGGATTTTTTAAGCCCTCTATTTAAGCTTTTTCGAAAGACATTATAAGTGTCTTTGGCATGCATTGAGTAATTTTTCTTCTGGAGAAAACTTGAAGAGAGAGCCTTGAAAGGGACAGAGGGAAGAGTAGAGTTTGAGAGGGAGAAGATCCTTGGATCAGTTTTTAAGGGAGTGTGGAGGTGGTTTCACACGGTTGCTCCAGCAAGCTTGCACCTTAGTACCATCATTGTCAAGCTTTATCTTGAGGAAAGTTTTTGGAATAACAAGATCTCCTTGGTGTCAAAGGACCTGGCTACTCTGCCGCACCAGGGAAGGTGAGAGGGATTCGAGGTTCTTTGCCTGTTAAAGGATTACAGTCCTCTACCACACCAGGTTTATGGAAGAGATTTTGTAAGGGCTTCTCCATGTAGCTGTGGCAGCTAAAGGAGAGTCACTAAAGGTTTAGTGCATTACCTGGAATGGAGGGTTCTGGGGAGTGGACGTATCTTAGGTTGGACCGAACCACTATAAATCTAATGTGTTCATTCCTTTTATTATAAACGCATTTTAATTTTTTGCACTTTTATTTTTTTATGATTAATTGTGTGGTTTAAATCTCTATTTATCTATTATTATGAAACTAATCTACATCTGCATCTGATGATTAAATTATTTATTTTTAGATATTTGGAAAAAGCTTTAAAAAAGGGGTTTTCTCTTTTTATTTTAAAGAAGTTTTTAAAATAACCAATTCACCCCCCTCTTGGTTAGCCTCGGGCTTATTCTTTAGGGTTTCACAACCCTCATGAACTTTCATCTACTACTTGAACGAGCTATTAAAAAGTAAAAAAAATACCTATGAGCCAGAGTACCCCACTAAACACAAGTATAAGGCAACCTAATAACATGCTAGGTAGGTTAGAAGCCAACACCCAAAAAAGAAAGATCCAGATATGCACATTCAGCTCCATCCTACCACCCAAAAAATAGACCTGTACACAAAAAAATAGAGGCTCCAAGAACCTGAAAAAGGGAATGGCAAAGCAACTGAAAGATTAAATTAAAAGCAATATAGTAGTATTCATCATAAAAATTAAAGCAGATACTAGGATAGAAACACCCAAAAATAAGAATGGGAGTATCCATGACAGTTGCTTGTTTCCTCAGCATAGACTAGAAAGCCTCAAAAGGTAAATAAGCAGCTGGCATATAGAAACAGCCATTAGCAATTATGCTCCAACCATTCAGATCCATATAAACAATTAAGATGCTCAAAATGATCCACATGAAAAGAGAATGAAAAATAAGAATAAAAAGCATAGAGGAAAGGCAGATGGAGGAGACCATAGAAATAGTCCCCAAAAGATGAAAACACCCCAATCGAATAGGCAAGGAATACAAAAGAAATAAATAAACCAGAAGAGACTAGAAGATAGAACAAATCAGGCCCCTTTCAACAACCACAACCCCAATAATTACACCTAACAGGGCCAACCAAAAGGAAAACAACCAAAGAGCATGTATCCAATGTATAACAGTGACAGAAATACAATAAAGTTGGCACAATAATCAAAAACTAATCTAACAGCCCAACACAACCTAGCAAAATAGCATGGCAGAAAAAATTAAAAAAATAAACCCTTCCTTCCAGGCCACATCAAAACCAACAAGACTGAATTATAACCCAATAATAATAGAGAGAAAAGGATAATAATAACAGGCCCTGCCAACCCAACCAAAAGAAATAGTCCCAAAAAATAGAGCCAATATAAGGTAACATGAACCACTAAAATCAGAGCACGAGACATGAAGAAAAAACCCCTATAAACAGCAAAATTTAAATGGTTCTAATATAAGGAAGGATAGACTAATCCAACCTTACCAAACCCTTAAGCTTGGCTGGTAAAGAAGCCCTAAAAAATTTAGTAAAACCCAGTAAATTACAGCAAAGATTAGCCATATAGTCAGTAGTCGAATTACCTTCCTGCAGAATATGCAAAATGGTAAAATAAATAAGAGAGAGTCAATGCTTAATTTCTTTAATCAGGTAAAAATTAGATGGATTGGAATTCGTATTACCCTCAATATAATGAATAAGAAGGATAGCATCAACTTCAATTAAAACTTTAGTAATCCCTAAAGAAATAAATAATCGCAGGCCATATTAAAGAGCTTGAAGCTTAGTTATAATAGCAGTCATAGAACCTCTAGGACCAACAAAAGCAACAATCACATGGCCATTAGAACACAAATAAGACCCCCATAACCAGCATTAGAATTGTTAAGTTTAAAATAATCTTGAATAAGTTTAAGCCATCTGACAATTTTATCTTTGATAATAGGGGAAGAGGAATAAAACGTAATACCAAAATTAGCAACAATCTGATAAAAGCCTTTGAAACAATTAACTCTAATCAAATTATCCACAAACAACTGCACCACTTTATCCTTAACTTTATAGATAATATTTAAAGTATTCATACTAATATCCTCGTACTTAGACTCATTCCTACTCTTCCACAGAAATCAACAAAGAATAACAAGTAAGACATTACAAATGTGACCTTTAGTAGGAACAAACAAAGCTTGTAAAATATCACTGATAGAAGTATAATTAGTACAAAAAATGAGCATTAAACAACTTATCAAATTATAACCAAGCTATAATAGAAGTAGGACCTTGAACAAAAATATGATTGAGGCTTTCAATATGATAACAACATTAATATTTAGAAACCATGTAGAAGCCTTTTCATTAAAATCAAATCAACAGAATATAATTATGCAAAATTCTCCCACAAAAAAAATAAAATAAGAAGAAGGAATAGAATTGTGCCAAATAGCTGAATAAAGCAAAGAATTAGAATAAGAATGCCTAATAGAATTCTAGACTTCTTTAAGAACAAACGTACCATTATACGAATTGGTAAACATCATACAATCCACCTTATCCAACTTAAGGGAATTTTGAGAATAAGATTAACAATAGAATCCGGAATAGTATCACTAAGTAAATCCACATTCCAAACCCCCTACTAAATAAAAAAATTAACTTTGCAAGCACTAGTGGACTGAATATTTAACAAATTATAAATAGAGAAAGTACCTAACCATTTGTCTTGCCAAAAGAAAATGTTACCAACCACAATACCCCATTGAAAAAATTGTTCAACATCCCACTTAATAAAACAAAGCCTTTTCTAAATATGGGAATCCCCTTTTTTAAATGACAATTAAGAGGATTCTTACTAGCATAATACTTAGAGATCACGAAATTAGCACAAAGACTCTTCTTAGATCTTAAAATAAACCAAAGCTTGTAGGAAAAGCATGAGCTTTATCAATGAAATTTTTAAAACAAAGCTTCCCTTCAGAAACCCTAGAGCAATTATTCCAAGAGGCCCACAAAATAGCCAACCTGCCATCCTTAGCCCCCCAAAAAAATTTGTTGAATAACATTTCCATTCTTCTACAAACATATAAAGTAGGGCATAAAGTTTAGAATAAATAAATAGGAATAGAATAAAAGACACTCCTAATTAAAACTAATCTATCACCAAAAGAGAGGAAGTTAAAAGCCCAACTAGAAAGCTTATTTTGAATAATAGAAAAAATGTCACCAAATAAATGGGACCTTTTCTTAACCCTGAAAAGAGGAGTCCCTAAATACTGTAAAGGTAATGTCTTATAAAAAAAACAAACTTGTTCTTAATAGTTCTAATTCTGTGATGGGAAATAGACTTGGTAGTAATAAAATAGCTATTAAGAGGATTAAAAATTAAACCATGGGCTCTTTGAAATTGATTAAGAAATTTAAAAAGAAAGTAAAGCATTTTGAATGAACCATTAGTGAAGATAATAAAATCATCAGTGAAACTCAAATGAGAAATAGAAAAACAACCAATAGTCAGAAACTGCAGATTAGGAGGGATCCTAAACAGCTCATTCATGCCTCTAGAGAGATATTCCACAACAATAATAAACAAGGAAAGAGACAATAGATCCCCTTGCCTAAGCCCATGAGCAAATTTGAAGTAACCATAGAACTTACCATTTATAATGACATAGAAAAAACAATTCTTAATACTATTTTTGATGAGTCCAATAAAATCCATGTTAAAACCAAATAAATTTAACATAGTGTAAAGAAATTACCAATTCAGATTATCACAAGCTTTGGTAATATCAACTTTCAAGATAATATTGTCAAGGTCATGAACTAACTCCTGAGCATGAAAATATTGTCAAAACTAGATCGACCTTTGACAAAACCAGTTTGCTTAAACAAAATAATTTTAGGTAAAACAAAATCCAACCTTTCCTTAAGAAATTTTGCAGTAAGCTTGTTGAAAAAGGAACAAAGACTAATATAATAAAAATCATTCTAGAAGTTAATGCCATCACATTTAGGTACTAAAGCTATGGAAGTACATGTAAAGAATTTAGGGTAAGGATTACCCGAAAAGAAATCCACCACAACATTCAATAAATCACCTTTAATAATGGACCAAGACATCTGAAAAAACTTGTTAGTGAACCCATCTGGGCCGACCACAGAATCTGCATTCATCTTTAAATATTGAGCCAAATTTACTCTTCAGAAGGCACCTTAGTAAGAATCATATTATCCTCCTCATAAATAAGATTTAGAATAAAGGAGAAATCAATATTCAAATCAAGAATAAAATCTCTATTGAAACATTTTTAAAATAGCTAATACCAAAATCATTAATCAACTAAGGTAAATCAATGGAGGAACCATTTGGAATAACAATTATATAGATATGACTACCAATTTTTTTGTAATTAGCAATATTGTGGAAGAATTTGGTACTTTTGTCACCCTCAACCAAAAATTTAGAAGAAGCCTTTTGTCTCCAAAAAGCTTCTTCTTTTTCTTGATGTTTAAACAAATTTACCTTAGCTTCATTCAATAAAGAGAGGTTCTCAAAAGAGGAATCACTCATATACTTATTATCAACAATAGCAACCATATTCTTAGCCTGCAAAATATTAGAAAAAATATTCTTGAAAACACATTTGTTCCACCAGTTTAATTTTTTATTAAGTCTCTTGAGCTTAAACCACAATATAGTCATGCCCCCAATATTATCATAAGGAAATAAAGGAGCATTCCAGTTACCCTCTAAAATATTGAAGAAAGACTCATCAAGAAGCCACATATTTTTAAATCTAAATGGCGGATGAGAATTAACATTATGAAAGGAAATCTTCAAAAGAAGAGGAGAATGATTCGATAAAGTTCAAGTCAAATGCTCAATGTGGGTCATAGGAAAAGAATAAATCTATGAATCATTAAATAAAATTTGGTCTAATCTTTGCCACATGGTAGCCTTATTCCAAGTAAAAGCATTTCAAATAAAACAAATTTCATGTAAATTATAATTTAAAATCATATCATTGAAATCTTCCATGGCATGAAGTTAGGAGATTTACCCACTATCCTTTCAACATCATTAGGAATAGTTTTAAAATCACCACCAATCATCCAAGGAGCATTTATATTAGAAGAAAAATAAAAAGTTGGCTCCAAAGAATTTTCCTTTCACATCTAGAACAAGAAGCATAAACAATGGATGCATAATAAGAAAATTGAAAAAAATTAATATTAGTATGCACTGTTTGAGGAAAATCAACAATAATATCTAAACGCACCAACTGCTTCCAAAATATCCAAATCTTATTAGAATAATTACCAAATGCTAAATCGAAGCCAAGTTTGATACAAATAGAATCTATTTTAGAAGGAGAAATTAACAGCTCAATTAAAACAAGCCCATTAATATTATGAATCCTACATAAATTTCTAACCCTATCCTAGGACAGGGAAGCACCCACACCCCTAATGTTCCAAATAAGAGCTTTAACCATTAGAAGAGGTTGAAACATTTGAAGCCCATTAAAACTTTGGAAAAGCCTCCCCCCATCTTTATTTATAGCTTCATTAGAATGAGAGCCAAGAGGAACGATTGAAGTATGATCATTATCCTTATCAATTAACCCACTCCCTAAAGGCAAAATCGAATTGATCAAAATAGGACCATTCATAGCCTCTAAATTTTTCTCAAGTTTGTCTAATTCAATGTTATCAATAGTTTCCATGTCTAATTCCCTGTTGGATTTTTCATAAAGTATAGTTTCTATGTCATCACTAGCATCCACATTTTCAGGAACCAAATGACTGAGGACATTAACTCATTTATCATTTGATTCCCCATTATTGGATTCAACCATATTTGTTGCTTTCTTAGGTATCTTTTTTAGAAGAGGATGAAACATGAAACATTTATTAATTGAATGACCATGGACTTTACAATCATTATAGAAATCTGGTATGTCTTAAAACTCCACTTTTTGTAAATAACCAAACAGCTTAGAGCCAAGTGAAATCTCTTTAGGGTGTTTCTCAGTAATATCCATTTTCATAAGTATCCTAGTTATAGAGGGCCCCGACTGAGAGGCAGTAACTTGATCAAATTGTAAAGGCCTACCAAAGATCAATACCAAGGCATGTAAAACATGAGGATTAAAGAAATGTAACCATAAATAACAGAAATAAAGCCAAATGTGAACAATGGGAGATTCTTCCTTGACATCAAAATAAGGAGTCCATTTTAACAATCTCATTTGACATTTGTTAATGTAATATGTTCTCCTAGAAAAAACATGGCTGTAATTTAAATCATTCGAGAGTTGAATCACCACATGAATAGCATCCAACAACCCTATGGTAAAAACACCTGAAAGTTTTAGGTTGCTAAAGAATAATCAAATTGAATAAAGATTAGGTCTACGAATAAAAAATTTTCCAACTAGAGTTAATTCATAAGGGCTAGTTAATTTAACAATATCCTCATCAAACATCTAAATAGCCAAAAATCTTTTAACAGGAGATTTAGTGAAAGAAAAAATCAGATCCTTCGAAGAGGCACCAGCAACAACATCATGAAAAGAGCGAGATTTAGGAGAGTTATCGCTACTATTAATACCAAAAAACCTTTATTTGCATCCACCAAACCCGCTGGAGAAATACCGCATGGATTTGGAAAAGAAGAGAATGGAGTAGCCACCATCCAATAAGAAATTGAAAGCCTCTGGCCTAAAGGCCTCAGGACAAAGAAACCAAATAAAACAAGCTAACAAAATCACATAAGGAAAGGAAGAATAATTTCGTTTAACCAGCTATAGAAGAAACCACAACCAGCTACAGAAGGAACCATGAGCGCTAGAGGAAAGAGAACGTGAATGTTAGAATGATTTTAATAAAAGTCCTCTTTTTTTTCTTTTTTTAGAGTAAACCCATAGAGGGGCCTACACTTAATTCCAAAAAAGGGTTACAAGGTCCTTAAGCAGAACCTTCAGCTCTCTATTACTAGAATGAGCTACAAAAAAGTTAAAATAAAATATATGAGCCGATGGTTCCCCCTACTAAAAGTTACAAAAAATCCTAATAACATTTTAAGGCAGCCAAAACCTGGCACCTAAAAAAGAAAAATTTTAGTAATAACCTTTCGCACAATCTTCCTGCAAAAAAAATATAGGCTTGCCAAAACAATCTTTAATCCCTTGAACCTGCAAAAAATAAGGACTGCAAAAGAGAGAAATGCACAGAAATACATAGCAATAACCAAAAAATTTATAAGAAATAGAAGTCAGAAGACAATTGTAGTTAAATAAGGTATATGTAAAGAAATCCCAATTTATAATAATGAAACTTATCCGAGAAAAGGCAGCCTGTAAGAGCACGATCCAATCCCTGTAACTAGTCAACCAACTTCCCATAATAATGATATATCTGTGATGAATTTTGATAACAACCACATTGAACCATCAACAATTAAATTCAAAAACCATAATCAAGATCAAAGGAAAAACAACCAGCAGGCAAATAATGCCTTAAACCAAAGTGAAGAGGAGCTAGCAACAATAGAATAATATAATTAAAGCATCTGTGCAAGGTGATGAATTTTTAGTAAAAGCTCCTGGGAAACACAATCACATGGTGAAGAGGCCAATCCTTCGCACCATGCCTTCTTCAACCATGAATAATAAGATAACAGAGAGGAAGCAGATTTGTGTTAAAATGGAACATAGCAAATAAAACAAAATGTCGGGCTACCCTGAAGTAAAAAACCACAGCTTAGGTTGGGCCACAGAGAAAAACACATTCGATCAGCTTTGACAGCCCTCTCAAATAACAAGTGTTCAAGACATTCCAAACCAACAACAAAAATCAGCCAAAAATCAAAATTATCCATAGCCACTCCAATAGCCTAGGGAAGAAAGAACATAATGAAAATGCCACAAAAGCCAACATACATCCACCAACCAAATAGATAATCAAGATACCACAAAGATTACACCACATAAACTAAGAAGACACTAACAAAATCAAAATGGAACATAAAATACACAATCACCCAAAACCAAGGCACCAAAAGATTAAATGGTTCTAACATAAGGAATGCCGAATTGGTGAAGCCTAGCCAAACCCATAAGTTTGGTAGGAGTAGAGGAGATAGTATATTCCACAAAATCCATCAAATTACAACCCAAATTAGCTAAAAATTTTGCAGCCAAATTATCTAAGAATGTGAGTGATAAAAAAATTAATGAGTGACAACCACTGTTTAATTTCTCTGATAATATAGAAGTTAGAGGGATTAGCATTAAAGTTTTCATTAATATAATGTATCACAAGCATAACATCAACTTCTATATAGATGTTTGTAATCCCTAAAGAAATGCATAATTGTAAACCATACTTTAACGCGTGAAGCTCAACCATTATAGCAGTACAGGCATCAAAAGGACCCGCAAAGGCTGCAATGATACAACCATTGTAATCATGAATGAGCCCACCAAAACCAGCTTTAGAAATCTTAAAGGAGCCATCAATATTGAGTTTGTAGCAACCTTGGATGGGTTTAATCCATCTGACAATAGTGTCTTTAAGGTTGCGCAAAATAGTAGAAAAATTAATACCAAAGTTTTCAGCAGTATGGATACAGCTATTAAATCAGTAGCTATGATCAGACTAGCCAAATATAAATGTCTCACTTTATCCTAAATCTTAATAATAATACACATGGCATTCATAGAAATGTTTTCATGTTTTGACTCGTTCCTGCTCTTCCAAATAGCCCAATAAATAATAACATGTAAAGTATTATGAATATGACCCTTAGTAGGAACAAACCAATCTTGCAAGATACTAACGATACTGTTATAATCTTTACAAAATTGAGTATTAAAAACATTATAAAAATATAACCAAACTCTCAGGACATTTGGGCCATTAGTAAAAACATGGTTCAAGCTTTCAATATGATAACAACACTAACATTTGGAAACAATATTAAAGGCCTTTTTTATTAAAATGGTATCCACAGGAATGTAACAATTAAAAGTTCTCCAAGTAAGAATAGAATAAGAGGCAGGAATACCTTTATGCCATATAGCTGAGAAAAGATGAGATTTAGTCTGAATATGCCTAATAGAATGTCAAACTTCTTTAAGCACAAAGCTCCCATCATTAGACTTGTTAAATAAAATGCAATGATTCTTATCTAATTGAAGAGGAACATGCATAATGAGGTTAATGTTGAAATCAGACACCATCTCACTAAGATAACCCACATTCCAAACCCCATCTTGAATAAAATGATAAACTTTACAGGAACTAGTAAAGTGGGTGTTAAGCAAATTATCAATTGAGGAAATACCAAGCCAATTATCTTGCCAAAAAAAATAAGTCACCATTCCCCATCCCCCATTGAATGAATTGCTCAGCATCCCATTTAATGGAGCAAAGCCTTTTCTAATTGAAAGAATCCCCTTTCTTGAAAAAAAAAAGTTCAGAGCATGTTTGCCAACATAATATTTAGAAACCATAAACTTAGCCCAAAGGCTCTTTTTGGACCTTAAAGTAAACCAAAGCTTATAAGAAAAGCCAAGAGCCATGTCACCCAAGTTCTTAAAACCAAGATTATATTTATCCTAAACACCCAAGCATTTGTTCCAAGAGGCCAACAAGATAGCAGATCTACCATCTTTTGCCCCCCAAAGAAATTTATTGAAATTCTTTCCAACCTACTATAAACATTAACAGTAGGATATAAAGTATGAAATAAATAAATAGGAATCAAGTAGAGGACACTCTTAATTAACACTAATCTACTACCAAAGGAAAGAAAATTAAAGGCCCAAGTAGAAAGTTTTTTTGTGAATGTTAGAGAAAATGTCCCCAAATAAATGAGATATCTTCTTACCCTTGAAAAGAGGCATGCCTAAATACTTAATAGGAAGATGCTTATGTATAAAACCAAATTTGTTCTGAATAGAGCTAATTCTCTGATTGGAGATAGACTTAGCAGTGATAAAGCAACTTTTAACGGGGTTAAAAATTAACCCACTAGCTCTTTGAAATTGGCCAACAAATTTAAAAAGGATATTCAACATTTTTTTGGAACCATTTGTAAAGATAATGAAATCATCAGCAAAACTTAAAGAGACATAAAATCCACTAATAGTCTAGTACTACAAATTGGGATGTTTCATAAGGAGATGATTAAGACCTCTTGAAAGGAATTCCACAGCCAAAATGAATAAAGTAATGGATAAGGGATCCCCCTGCCTAAGGCCCTCACCAGAATTGAAAAAACCATGGCTCTTGCCACTAATCATAATCGAAAAGTAGCAATGTTCAATACTATTTTTAATGAGTCTAATAAAACCATTATTGAAATCAAATAACTTTAGCATAATATAAAAGAAATCCCAATTGAGATTATCATAAGCTTTGGTAATGTCAATTTTGAAAATAGTATTACCACCAGCAATTTTAGCCTCCAAATCATCGACTAATTCCTGAGCTAATAACAAATTATCAAATATAGAATGACCTTTAACAAAACTAGTTTTTTCAAAAGAGATAATATTAGGGAGAATTAAAGCTAATATACCCATGAGCAACTTAAAATTAAGTTTGTTGAAAAAAGAATAAAGGCTAAAAGGACGAAAATCATCCCAAAAATTAATAACATCATTTTCGGGAATCAAAGTAATGGAGGTAGAAGTAAAAAAATGTAGGGTAAGCATTACCCTTAAAGTAGTCCACAACAGCATTAACTAAGTCCTCTTTGATAATATGCCAAGTTTTTTGAAAAAATCTAGTAAAAAACCATCCAGCCCAGTAACCAAAGTAGTATTCATCTCTTTGATGATTAACCAAATTTCCTCAGCAGACAGAATTTTAGTAAGCATAATGTTATCCTCCTCAAAAATAATAAAGGGAATAAAAGAAAAATCCAAATCTAAAATTGGGTTGAAATTCTTATTAAGCACATTCTTAAAATAATCAATACCCGATTCAATAATCAAACCAAGAGAATCAATTTGAGAGCCATTAGGAGCAACGATTTTATGAATGTGACTAGCAACTTTCTTATTATTGGCAATATTATGAAAAAATTTGGTGTTTATATCCCCCTCAACTTAGAATTTAGAACCAGCTTTTTGTTTCTGAAACACTTCTTCCTATTCTTGAAGCTTAAACAAATTGTCCTTGACCTCATTCAAAGAGGATAGGTTCTCGATAGAAGGGTCACTAATATAATAGTTATCAGCCAAAGCAACCTTATTCTCAGCTTGCACAATATTAGAAAAGATATTCTTGAAAACATATTTATTATACCATTTCAACTTATGTTTAAGTCTCTTGAGCTTTAACCAAAGTCTATTTATACCACCAATATTGTCAAAGGGAAATAAAGGTGCATGTCAATTGCTCTCAACAATGTTAAGAAAAGAATCATGAAGAATCCACATGTTAAATCTAAACGGCGGATGATTACTATCATAATGCATAGAAATATTCAATAAAAGAGGAGAGTGATCATATAATGTTCTAGATAAATGCTCAATATGAGTATTATGAAATTTAGAGATCCATAAATTATTAAAAAGAATACAATCTAAATGTTGCCACATGGTTGCATTGCCTGTAAAACCAACATCATGCAAATTAGAGTTTAAAATCATATCATTGAAGTCTTCCATTGCATGGAAATTGGGAGGTTTCCCACCAATTCTCTCAGAAATATTAGTAATAGCATTAAAGTCACCACCAACCATCCAATGTTCAATTATAGTAGAAAAGAAGGGGAATTTCCCACACCCCTAATGTTCCAAATGAGAGCTTTTACCATTGGGAAAAGAAGAAAGATTAGAAGCTCGAGTAACTCTAGAAGTTTGACCATCCAAGAGCTTAATGTTTTTATTTTTCTTCTTTCCACTTTAAGTAAAACCATCCTTATTAATGTTAGCATTTTGTTTTGATGAATGGGATAACATGGAAACATTATTAAGACCTTCAGACTTTCCTAATATGGAAACATTCTTATTAGGTGGAAATTCTCTCTCCTACAAAATTTCTTCCTCTCTACCATCCTATTTCTCAAGTTTCTCTCCATTACTATGATTTAGAGCACATTTTTTTTTCAAATCATCACCATCTCCCTCTTCCTCCTTATCAAGTAAATCCTTTTCCCTGTTTCCAATTTGATCCACTTCCCTGTTTTCAATTTACTCCACTTCATTGGTAGGCAAGTTATTAAAAACAATAGACTCACCTTCTTTATTATTAAAATTAGATCCACCCATTTCAAGAAATGTATGAGGTTCCTTCAAAGGGTAAATTTCTAAATTAGCTTCATGATCACTAAGAGGTTTATCCGAAGGTATAGTTTTAATGTTTTCCCCATTTTCCATAAGAACATTATTCACATGTAAAGGAATGTGAGCATCATTATCATTGGAGTTTTTCTTATTAGAAAGATCCACAGATTTCCCTTCCATGTTAACTTTTTTTAGCTTTGGATGGGCCATGAAACATTCATTGAATGAATGACCATGGACTTTGCAATGAGTGCAAAAATTAGGTATATTTTCAAATTCTACATTTTGTAGATAACCAAAAGCTTCTGATCCAAGCCCAACCTCTCTTGGGTGTTTTTGGGTAATATCCATTTCCATAAGAATTCAGGCTATAGAGGGTTTGGATCTTGAAGTAGTAGCTTGATCCGATTGTAAGAGTCTACCACATATGGATTCCAAAGCATGTAAAACATGCGAGTTAAAGAAATGAAGCCACAAATTAAGGAAAGAAATCCATATTGGAACAATAGGAGACTCCTGTTTAATATCAAAGTAAGGAGTCCACTTCAATAATCTCATTTAGCAATTGTTTATACAATAAGATCTTCTAGGAAAAATATGACTATAGTCCATGTCATTGGAAAGTTGAATAAGCGCATGTCTAGCATCCAATAGTCCAATAGAATACACACCAAAAAGTTTAAGATTACTGAAAAATGACCTAACATAATCTAGGTTAGGACATTGAAGTGAGAACTTTCCAACCAACGTGAACTAATAAGGAGAGGCTAGTTTCACAATATCTTCATTAGAAATTAATAAATCTAGAATACTTTTCACTGAAGACTTAGTAAATGAAAAACATGATTCTTTCAAAGAAGAAATGCTAAAAAGAACATCGCAAAAAAATGAGATTTAGAGTTAGAATCGTTACCAGCAGCACCAAAAAAACCATTATTTACCACCATTGAGCCCGAAGGAGGGACACCCCAAGGGGTGGGAGTGGAGGAGGACAGACCAGTCGCCATTGAAGAGAAAATAGAAAAACCTAAGGTCGAATGACCTCAGGCTAGAGGGAGCGATGATTAAAATTAAGAAACAAAAACAAATAACAAAAACTCTTAAAATCTACATTAGAAGCCATAATCTGCTACAAGAGGGGAGTCTGATTGCCAAAGCCAAAATACACACAAGAGGTGAGATAATATGTTTTAATAAAAATTCTCTCTTTTTTTGGTTAAAACCCACAAAGGGGCCTACGTATTAAATAAAAAGGGTGATTACAAGGTCCTTAAAGGGGACCTTCAGCTCTCTAAATCTTTAAAGAGCTATAAAGAAAAATAAAAGAAAACCTATGAGCCGATAGTCCCCACAAAAAAGAAATACATAATAATCTAGTAAAATGCTAGGGCGGTTAGAAGCCAGCACCCAAAAAAGAAAGATGAAGATGAGAACATTAAGCACGATCTTTCTGCAAAAAATGATGACCACAACCAGAAGCAAACCCACCTAAAAAACACCAAGGCTGCAAGACAAAAAATTAATGCGCAAAATATTATATAAATAAGAAAGAAAAATATCTAAGTGAAAGGCAATATAACATTGAGAATTAGTATAAAAGGATATTTGAGTCAAACACCAATTGCACTTTAGAATGACCTAAAACCACACATTATCAGTACCGATATCTAAAATACTAACATAGAGGTCTAGAATATAATTACTTGAGAGCACAGAGGACATAATTGACAAAGGTATGGTATTGAACATGTCATAGTAAGAACGGATGCAAAACAATAGGGAATGGAAAAGGCAAATAAACATTTAACCAATTCATGAAGTTGTGAACAACCGCTAGCAAACTATTACCGAGAGACCACACATACATCCAAGCTAACATATTTCTACCAACCCAAAAAGCAACCAAATAACCATTCCAGACCATAGAGGAGAAGATAACCCAAGCCTCCAAAAGCCTGCTAGTAGAACTATAAATAAACCCAGAAATCCAAATAGCCCAGGAGAAATAAAGCCTAATTATAGGGTAAATAATCAGAAGCCTCACATCCAAAAAAATCTTGCATGCTCAATGGATACACAGAAAAGACTCCAGGTGAAAATGCCTCATATCAAAATTATCTTGAGACTGAATCTCAGGTTGATCAAACCAGTAATTAAAAGCAAAATAATCCAATAAATCGGAGATAATAACCCCAACAGCATCAAAAACATGCCAAATGAAGTGATCCAGCAAATGGGAGGTCAAGCCCAAAACCAGCATAGTCACACTACAATTGCGACTCCACATGCAGTCAACTGAGTGATCAGTGATGGTATTATTCTGAAAATTAATTTGACTCTCGATTGAAAAAGAAGGGAAATCATAACCATTAGAGAACACCTACTGCTCAAATCTATTCCAACTCCAATACAGGAAACACCCATAGGATAAAGGAGTGGAATCAGGAGGCACACAGCCCCCCAAAAACTCATTAAGAAGGGTGAAGGCAAGGCACTAAAAAACAACAAAGCTATTAAAATGTAAGTCCTCAGAATGATTAAGATAACCGAATAACTTGGTAGAGGACAAATAAAAAAAAATCCACAAAAAAAGAATCCCTATAAACACTCCACCAACAATCGAACACCTCAAGAAAAAAAACTAGTAAAGTCACCCGCCCAACCACATAATCCTCTAATAAACAGAGAAGGATCATATGAGCAACATAGGGTCCAAAAGTTCATATCCATAAGGTTGCAATCATAACAAGCCATCATGAAACACTTGGTCACCTGGGCTGAAAGCCCAGACATATTAGCCAAAACAGTGACAATCATAAAAATACCAAAGCCAAAACCCAACCAAGCACAAAAGGTACCAACCAGAAAATCAAACAGCAGCATACCATCACAAAAGAGAAAAGCAAAGGAAAAGAACTTAATTAAACCTAATGTAGGGCAAACTAGACCAATCGAATCTAACCAACCCTCTCAGTTCTTTAGGTAAAGATAACTCAGTAAATTTGGTGATCCTATGCATATTACAACAAATTTTAGCAAGGGAATCAGCCACCGCATTGCCTTCCCTTAAGATATGAGAAATGTTGAAGGTTATGCAAGAATGCCAAAACTTAATATCCCGTAACATATTAAAATTATCATAATTAGAAATAGAATCCCCCGTAATTTAGTGAATCAAAAGCAAGGCATTCACTTCTATGCAGACGTTAGTAATACCAAAAAAAATTCATAATTGAAGACCAAATAGAAGAGCCTCAATTTCAGCTTTAATAACAATGTTAGCATTACTAGGACCCGTAATAGCTATGATAACATGGCCGTTATAATCTCTAATAATACCACCACAGCCAGCATTCAAGTTGTTCATCGACCTATCAGTATTAAGTTTGAAACAACCATGAAGAGGTTTTCTCCAATAAATAACCCTATCTTTAAGAATAAAAGAAGAGGGTTGAAAAGTAAGATTGAGCTTAGTAGCAACATGTTGAAAGACTTTAAAGGAATCACCATTCAAAAGGTTAACCGCAACCAAATGGAGGATTTTATCTTTAATTTTAAAAATAATATTAGTGGCACTCATCTTAATCCCCTCATGCTTAGCCTCATTTCTGCTCCTCCAAAAAAACCAACAAATAAGAACAGGAAATATGTTCCTAATATGCCCTTTAGTTGTAATGAACCAATCATTAAGGCGATCAGAGATGGAATTATGGCGAGTAGAAAAATGCAAATTGAACATGTAGTTAAAAAATAACCAAACTTTCATAGCAATAGGTCCCTGAATAAAAACATGATTCAAATTTTCAATATGATAACAACATTGACATTTTGAGACAATATTAATACCTTTTCTTAAAAGGATAGAATCCAAGGGCAAAAAATTATGTAAAACCCTCCAAACAAGAATAGAATAAGTTAGAGGAATACTAGCATGCCAAATAGTAGAATAAATCAAATCTTTATGATGTACTTGCCTAATAGAATTCCAAACCTATTTAGTAGCAAATTTATCATCATTACAAAGATTAAACAAAATTGTATCCTCAGCATCCAAATGAATGGAATTGTTGAGAATAAGATTGATCATAAAATCCAGCACAAAATCAGTAAGTTAATTGATATTCCAATTGTAGAAGTGGAATGAGTATTTAAAAGGCTATCAATGGAAAAATTACCCAACCATTTGTCTTGCCAAAAAAACATGTTGCCAGCTCCCAAATCCCACTATATAGACTCTTCAGCCTCCCATTTTATAGAACATAATCTTTTCCAGATAATAGAATCCCCCTTTTTGAAAAACTAATTAAGAGGATGTTTCCCGACATAGTATTTAGATACCATAAAATTGGACCACAAACTTTTCTTAGATCTAAAGGCAAACCACAGTTTATGGGAAAAGACTTTAGACATATCCGTCAAAGTTTTAAAACCTAATCTCCCTTCATCAATAACCCCAACATAATTCTTCCAAGATCCCCATAAAAATGCATGTTTATCTTCTTTAGCTCCCCAAAAAAACTTATTCATTAAAATCTCCATTCTGTGAAAACATTTAAGGTAGGGCATAAAGTATGCAACAAGTATATAGGAATAGAACAAAGGACATGTTTAATAAGTGTAAGTTTACCACCAAAGGAAAGAAAATTGAAAGATCAAGAAGAAAGTTTCTTGTGAATCATCATGAAGATGTCATCAAATAAATGAGAATGTTTCTTACCCTTATAAAGAGGAGTACCTAGGTATTTCAAAGGTACATTTTTAGGAGTAAACCCAAATTTATTTTCAATACTAGAAATCCTCCTAGGGGGTATAGATTTGGCCAGAATAAAGAAACTCTTGGAAGGGTTGAACATTAACCCACTAGCCATTTGAAACTTGTTGAGGAAAGTGAAGAGAATGTAAAGCATTTTAATAGAGCTATTAGTAAAGATAATGAAATCATCAACAAAACTCAAATGCATAATGGGAAAGCCACTAGCCATTCTAAAATTCAATCTAGGATGTAAGTTAAAGAGATTATTAATCCCTCTATATAAAAATTCCACAGGAATAATGAAGAGAGCAAGAGATAGAGGATCACCCTGTCTAAGCCCATGAGACGATTTGAAATAACCATGAGATTAACCATTTATCATAACAGAAAAGAAATAATTATCAATACTATTCTTAATCAAATTAATGAACTACGAATTGAAACCAAAAAGGTTTAACATGGTATAAAGAAAATCCCAATTTAAATTATCATACGCTTTGGTGATGTCAATTTTAAAAATAATATTACCACCCACAACTTTACAAGGCAAATCATGAACTAATTCTTGAGCAAGGGGAACATTATAAAAAATGGAACAACCTTTAACAAAACCCGTTTGCTCCAAAGAAATAATTTTTTAAGTAAAAAGATAGCTAATATAGTCACTATAATTTTAGTAATAAGTTTGTTGTAAAAAAGAGCATAAACTGATAGGATGATAGTCATTCTAGAAGTTAACGGCATTGGACTTAGGAATTAAAGCTATCAAAGTTGAAGTAAAAAATTTAGGAATCGGGTTCCCTAAAAAGAAATCAACAACAACATTAACAAGATCAATTTTAATAATAGACCAAGTTTTTAGAAAAAACTTATTTGTGAAACCATCAGGGTCGGCCACTGAATCAGAGTTCAAAGCATTTATTATATGCCAAATTTCCTCCTCAGACGGAACCTTAATGAAGGTCAAATTATCCTCCTCATCAATAAGAGTAGGAATAAAAGAGAAATCACTGTTTAAATCCGGACATAAATCTTTGTTGAAAGCATTTTTAAAGTATTCAATGTCATAAGTAAAAATCAAGTCAAGGTTATCAATGACATTGCCATCAGGAGAAATGATTTTACGAATCCTTCTAGTTACTTTATTGTGATTAGCAATATTATGAAAGAAAGATGTATTATGATAACCCTCAATAAGAAATTTAGAAGCAGATTTCTATCTCCAAAAACTCTCTTCTTTTTTCTGAAGTTTAAAAAGTAATGTCTTAGATTCATAGAGATCGGACAAGTTTTTAGAGGAAGGATCCTGCATGTACAAAATATTAGGATTGTCCACATTCTTTTCAGCAAGCACAATATTAGAGAAAATATTTTTGAAAATACATTTGTTCCACAAAGATAGTTTTTGTTTAAGTCTCTTAAGTTTAAACCATAACCTGGTCATACCAAAAATATTATGAACGGGAAATAGGGGAGCATGCCAGTTACTTTGGACAACATTTAAAAAATTTTCATCAAGAAGCCACATATTTTGAAATCTAAAAGGATGAAAAATACTTCTATTATTCATGAAAATATCAAGCAATAAATGAGAGTGGTCAGATAAAGTTCTCGTTAAATGTTCAATATGGGTCGATTGGTAAGTAGAAATCCAAAAATCATTAAACAGAATAGAATCTAATCTTTGCCACATACTACCCTTATCCCAAGTAAAAACATTACCAGAAAAATTAATGTCATGAAGGTTACAATTCTGAATCATATCATTAAAATCCTCCATAGCTTAAAAATTAGGAGGGTTGCCCCCTACTCTTTCAGAAGCATTAGTGAAAATATTAAAATCCCCCACAACTAGCCAGGGAGACTTGATAGAGGAAGAAAAATCAGTGAGTTGTTTCCACAACAACTGCCTACCTAATTTAGAACAAGAAGCATAACAAGAAAACTGATTAAAATAAACATTAGTGTGAACTGTTTGAGGCAAATCCAAAATAATGTCTAAAGAAATAAAATACTTCCAAAAAATCCAAATTTTATAAGTACAATTACCAAAAGCTAGATCAAAGCCAAGTTTTCTACGAACAGAATCCATCTTAGCATTAGAAATTAAGGGCTCAAAAAACAAGAAGGTGAACATTATAAATTCTACACAAGTTCTTAACTCTGTCCTTAGTTTAAGTACCACCAACACCCCTAATATTCCACACAAGAGCTTTAAATATTAATAGAAGAAGAAGCATTTGAAGCACGGGTTGTTCTAGGGGTCTAACTAACATAATTCTTATTACTATTATTTTTCTTTTTCGAAACTTTCTGATAGCCCTCATCAATGCTATCGGCTTTCCCATTAGGAGGTGAAATAAAAGTAGAGGTATTGCCTTCTATTATATCTTTAGAAGATTCAGTGTCATGGGATATATATTCCCCTTCTTCCAAAGAATCAATCCTTAAATCCAAAGGCGCCGCTTGATTTTTAAGTGAAGAATCACAATTAATATTAGCATTATCCTCATTCATTAGGTTTAAGGAACAATTATCATTAACCAATCCTTCCTCATCTATAATAGCCATTTCCTTGTCATTAGTTTCCACCACTTTATGCATTTTTTCTTGTTGAATAGAATCACCTATAAGAGGACCAAAAGAGTTGATTAAAGCAGGACCTTCAATGTCTCCATTGATATCGTCAAGTTGGTTAGGCTCAATGTGTTCATCAATATTATTCTCAAAATCCCTAACATTTTCATTGTTGTCACAAAAACCTTAAGCTCGTTAGTGTCCATTTCAAGGGCAGCATCTTGATTCTGACTTTGCCTTACCTTTTCGTTCCCAACCTTTATAATCGATTCAACTAAATTTTTTTATTCATTCTTATTTTGTTTTAGTTGCAGATGAACCACAAAACAATCATTAAAAGAATGTCTGTGAATCTTACAATGAGAGCAAAATTCCAGAACATTTTCAAAATCAACTTTTTGTAAGTACCTCGACTTTTCAGAACCAAGCCAGATTTCTTTAGGATGTTTCTTGGTAATATCTAATTCAACCAATATCTGAACTACAAATGATCTTGAACGAGATGCAGTGGCTTGGTATGATTGTAAAGGCTTCCCAAAAATGGATCCCAAAGCATGCAAAATGTGAGAATTAAAAAAAATGTAATCGAAGATTAGGGAATGAAATCTAAATCGAAACAATTGGTGATTCTTCCTGGATGTCAAAATAAGGAGTCCATTTCAGTAAATGCATTTGATAGTTGTTAATATAATTAGACCTTCTAACAAACACACAACTATAATCAAGATCGTTAGATAATTGTATAGCAATGTGTCTAGGATCCAACAATCTGATAGAGAAAACCCCAGAAAGTTTTAAGTTCCCAAAAAAATTTTGAATCGTGCCATGATTAGGTCTTTGAATGGAGAACTTTCCAACTAAAGTAAACTAAAAAAGAGAGGCTAGTTTCAAAATATCATCATCAGAGAATAAAAAAGCCGGAAAACCTTTAACAGAATATTTCGTAAATGAGAAAGTCGGATCTTTAGAGGAAGAAGTGTCAAAGACTACATCACAAAAAGATCGAGATTTAGGATTATAAATTTTACCGTCACCATAAAAAAAGCCAGTCTTTGAAGCAACCGATTCTGCTAGAGGTTTTCCCCAAGGATTCGGTGGAGCAGAGGGCTTCCCTGACGCCATCCCAGAAGAGTTACGAAACCTAAGGCCACACGGCCTTAGGAAATAAAAGCAAAATAAGAAACCAGCAAAGCAAGATGAAAACAAACCAAAATCAACAGTAACGAGCCGAGATGAACAGAGGAAACCACGATCGCCAGAGCACAATCGCAGAAAGGAATTGAGAATATGGATTATTTTTGTAGTGCAATTCAGGGTTCACTAAATGACATATCAAATGAAGTCTAATTAGGTTAAAATTTAAACCCTAATTCAAACATTACCAAAAGTTTAAACCTTACTAATTTTAAACCATCAAAGTTTACCAAGATGTTTTATGAATTTCCAAAATAAATCCATCTGTAATTTAAAAACTTATTATAAGCTATCTAGAAAATATGACGGCATGAAATCAATGGCTAACAACCCTTTTATATTTACCGAGAAAACCATACAAGCACATACCCAGATGCTTTATGGATTCCATGTTCTTGAATTTTGATAGGATCTATATTAAATTCAAACTAGCTTGAATAATTTTGGACGTGTAAAACATGTCCAAGAATCATCCTTAAAATTTTGAACCCAATTAGACCAGAATTGATTGAATAATTTTATTAATATAGAAAAAGTGTATTTATGAAATTAAATTTTACCTACGCAAAATTAGACTTTAAAACCATGGGGCTTTTATAGTACTCCTCAAGATGAATTCATAAAGCTATTATACTCTCTTACCGGTCAAGTGGATGAGGAGTTATGGGTTCTTAAAGTTTTTGGTGATTTGAAGAATTACATTTAGTAGATCTGTAAACTATACAATTAGCCTAGCTGATTGCATAAGCGCTTTTGCATGTACCTATGCTTCATTAAACCTTAAAAGAGTGGCAAGCCCTCACAGAAAGTGCGGCAATCATCTCAGCCTTTTGATCATAGATCAAAGGTTGGATGATAATGACTCAAAACTACAAGTGGATGAAAGGAATAGGGTTCAACTAGGTCAGCGTCTTCCATCTAATTTAAATTAGAGGGATGACGGTGATTCCATCTTCAACCTCTTGCTACCTTTCTCATCCTTGAAGATTTTTCTACATGATCCAAGGAATTCGGCAAATGAGTCTTGTTTAAATTTATCCAGAGCATCATCTAAATGTGGACTTCCAATCCAATGGCTGATTTGTCGTGGATTTGAAGTCCACTTTACACTTGACCAAACCAATGCAAATCAGAGGTCAGGAATGGAAATTACCTCAGTGTGATGACTAATTAATGGGGGTTTCTATTCCCTTGCACTTGACTATGTTGCAAATCTGGTTTTGATGATGACAAACATGTTTCCAGTGTGTTTTTCTTGGCTAATCAGTTTCAGGCACAAAAGACAACAAGCTACTCAAGCCAACTCAAGATCGGGTCCAAGTGTGTCAAATGTATGATTTTTCCTTTTATTGAGTCAATTGTAATGTAACTGATTCCCTAGCTAAGTAACCTTGCACACACACACTCAGGGAGAGAGATTGAGTGAATTAGAGTTTCTGTTGCAATTTTGTTCAGATCGTCCTGGACGATATCCACATCGTCCTGGACGATCCAGTTAAAACAGAAACCCTAATTAGGGCGACTAAGTTAAGAAGGACTGATTGAGCCGATCGTCCTGGACGATCTACTGATCGTACGGGACGATATGCCCAAATCAGAAATTCTCAGCCGCCAGATTAAGTTAGGCAAGTTTTATTTTAAGTATTTTGGTCTGATCGTCCCGGACGATACGTGTATCGTCCTGGACGATTCACTACAATCATGCCTAAATTAGTCTGGTAATTAAGGAAAGCAATTAATGTTTAATTGATACGATCACATCGTCCTGGACGATCGCAGGATCGTCCCGGACGATCGTGATCGTCTTGTGCATTTTAGCTGTACGACCCGAACTGTGTTCAGGACGATTTTGGGCCTTTTTGAACTAATCGTACAGGACGATGTCTCAATCGTCCTGGACGATTAAGTCATTTTTTGGTCGTCCAGCACAGATTTCTCTGGACGACCCGAACTGTCTTCTGGACGATTTCCTTCAATTTGAACTAATCGTCCCGGACGATCGCAGGATCGTACGGGACGATATGAACAACTTTTTCTACTGATCGTCCAGAAGAGCCAGATCGTCCAGGCTGAAACAGCTGAATTTGAACTGATCGTACAGGACGATCTACCGATCGTCCTGGACGATATTGGCCGACAAGTTGAGATTTAGGGCAAATTTTAAGCCCTCCTTTAAAAGAACTTTTTCCTAGATTTGGAAAAATCTTTTGCTGCCTTCCTTCCCTGAGAAATCCTAGAGAGAGAGAGAGTTGGGAGAGAGAGAAGAGATCTTGTGAGGGGGAGTTAGTGAGGGATTCACTAAGGTTGCTCCGAGCACGGATCAGAGTCGTCTTCTCCGCTCGTCGTCTGTCGTCTAGTCGGTGTTCTTCGTGGGAGGATCATTCGCAAGAAGATCCGGGTTCTCTGCCCGCTTCAGGAGGAAGCGAAAGGAGTTCGTGGGTTCTCTGCCCGCTTCAGGTGGAAGCAAAAGGAGTTCGAAGGTTCTCTGCCTGCTTCAGGAGGAAGCGAAAGGAGGTCGGGTTCTCTGCCTCACCGTGTGGTGAAAAGGAGGTGTTTTGTACAGGCTTCTCCGCCTTGCTGTGGGAGCAAAAGGAGAGTCACTTTCGTTTAGTGCAATACCCGGAGGGGAGGCTCCGGGGAGTGGACGTAGGTCAAGTTGACCGAACCACTATAAAATCTGGTTTGCTTTTCTGATTCAGTTTTGCATTTTACTTTTCAATATAAACTGCTTGGGTGAATATCGTTGGTTGATCTTTTCGTTATTGTTTACTTGTTTCCGCTGCTAAGTTTCGAAAAGATTTTTGTAGTTATCGTGAAATTTTTAAATAACCAATTCACCCCCCCTCTTGGTTAGCCTCGGGACTAGTTCACTAGGGCTTAACATCCCTTTCGAACTTTCAAGTGGTATCAGAGAGGGATTCAAAATTTCTGTTTAAAAACTTTTGAATTTGATCCAATGGCTAACTGTAACAATCGTAATACTGCTGAAGGTTATTCTATAACTAGACCACCGTTGTTTGATAACATTCCATTTGATTTTTGGAAAACACGCATGTCTACTTTTCTTCAGTCTATTGATTATCGCATGTGGATGTTAGTTAAGGACGGATACGAACCACCTTTTCGAATGGTTAACAATGTGAAAACTGAATTGCCGTTTGCTGATTGGACGTTTGATGATCGTGATTTAGCACAGTTAAATGCCAAATGTTTGAACTGTTTCTTTTGTGCTTTAAAATCTGAGGACTATATGCGTGTTTCTACTTGTACAACGGGAAAAGAGATTTGGGATAGATTATGTATAACATATGAAGGTACAACTGAAGTCAAACAGTCTAGGTTAAACATCTTGTTACATGATTACGAACTTTTTCGCATGAAACCTAGTGAGACTATTTCAGAAATGTACACAAGGTTCACTCAGATTGTTACCTCTTTGCATGCTTTAGGTAGAGAACTTACCAACTACGAAAGAGTGAACAAGATTCTTAGATGTTTGCCTGCTTCTTATGATGCTAAGATTACTGCTATTACTGAATCCAAAGATTTAAATACTTACTCTATTGACAGCTTACTTGGATCACTCATTGCTTACGAGCAAGGGGTGAACCAAAGGCAACTTGATGCAGGTGAACGCAAGAAAGAGAAAACAGTGGCACTAAAGGCCAAAGATTCAGATGCTAGCACTTCCGGGTCTGATAGCGATGATGTTGCCTTAATCACAAGGCAATTCAAAAGCTTTCTAAGGAAGAAACAGAAGAACCATCAGAAGTGGAACAAGGGTAAGTTCAATAAAAACTTTAAGGGTTCATCTGAATCGGTTTGTTTTGAATGCAGGAAGCCCGGACACATTAAGGCTGATTGTCCAACACTTAAAGCTCACTCAAGCAAGGAGAAGGGTGAGGAGAAACCAAAGTATAGAAAGGACAAGAAGCGGATTCAGAAGGCGTTCTGGGCAGACTCTGCATCCGACTCTTCTGAGACTGAAGCTGAAGAGGAGGAAACAAACTTGTGTTTGATGGCTGATGATCACCCTGGTCAGTCCGACCAGGAAGAGGTATGTGAGCTTACTTACGATCAGTTATTTGAAGTTTCTGAAAAGATTCATACATCGAATAGGAAGCTTAAGAAAACCCATGCTAGTTTGAAACTAGATTATCTGACTTTGCAAAAAGAGCATGAAGTGTTGATTAAGGATCATTCCACCATTGATAGCAATCACATGTCTTTACTAGATGAGTTTGATGAACTGAATAAAAAACATTCTGATTTAATTGTTGAGCATAACTTGTTAAAAACAGCGCATGTTGAATTAGAACTTGCTTTTAAGAAAGTGAATGATTTGGCATCTGAGTTAGAAAGTACTGATAGTGCAAAAATGTTTGAAATTGGAAGTTTAAACAAACACATTGAGTTTTTGAAAGTGAAAATCAGTTCTTTTGAAAATAACAAAACACCGCCTACTTTTGAACAATTTTATGCACCGCCACCTTTTAAAAATTCTGTTGCAAGTTCTTCAAAGCATGTTTCATACACTACTAGGAAGAGGCACTATCACTCACGACGTTTAGTTAATCCTTTTCCTGGTGTTAGATGTTTTTCATGTGGCATGTTAGGACACATATCACACACTTGTACTGTTCACCGTAGTACACATTGGGTGTGGAGACCCAAACTGCCTGTTACACAGCACAGCACACATGCATCGCATTCTTCTTTTCATAAGAAGGAACCCAAACCTGTTTGGGTTCCTAAGACTGACATTTGATGATTTTGTAGGTGTGCTCTCACACAAGACCTCGTGAGAGCATGTGGTACCTGGACAGCGGATGTTCTAGACATATGACTGGAGATGCAAATCAGTTCATTTTGCTGGAGGCCAGAGCTGGAGGCAAGGTTACACTTGGAGATAACACCACCAGGAAGGTGGTAGGCACAGGTATAATTGGTGATTCAAAGAACTTTATGATTGATAATGTTTTGCTTGTAGATGGACTGAAACACAACCTGCTGAGCATCAGTCAACTCTGCGACAAGGGATACAGCATCAAATTCCTGCCCACTAGCTGCATTTTAAGCTTAAATGATGAAGTTGTTTTGCAGGGGCAAAGGATCAACAACGTCTACAAGCTGGATGTAAGTAGCATTAAATCTGATAATTCAATTTGCTTAAAAACTGCTGCTGATGAGTCTTGGTTATGGCATAGGAGATTGTGTCATGCCAGTATGAAAACCCTTAGGAGAGTCACCCAAAAGGACTTAGTTAGAGGTGTGCCCAAGCTTAAGTTCACTAAGGATCACCTGTGTGATGCCTGTCAGTTGGGGAAGCAAGTCCAGTCCTCTTTTCACTCAGTTAAGGACATTAGCACCTCTAGACCTTTAGAAGTTCTTCACATGGACCTCTTTGGACCCATTAGCACTGCCAGCTTAGGGGGGAGAGTCTATGGTTTTGTGATTGTTGATGATTATTCAAGGTTCACTTGGGTTAAGTTTTTGTCACACAAATCTGAGTCATTTGATGAGTTTAGATCTTTCTCTACTTGGATTCAGAAGAAGTTAGGATCTGAGATTATTACCATCCATAGTGATCACGGAGGGGAGTTTGAAAATGAAAGATTTGGAAGTTTTTGTGAGAATCATGGGATTAGTCACAATTTTTCAGCTCCTAGGACCCCTCAGCAGAACGGGGTAGCTGAAAGGAAGAACAGGACCTTAGTGGAAGCCGCTAGAGCCATGCTTGCCGAGTATTCACTTCCAAAATACTTTTGGGCTAAAGCGATGAACACTGCCTGTTATGTGCTGAATAGGGTGAATGTGAGAGTCAAACTGAACAAGACACCTTATGAGATCATTAAGGGTAGAACACCAAATCTGTCCCACCTTCATGTTTTTGGCTGTAAGGTTTTCATTCTGAACAACGGGAAGTCACCCTTAGGAAAATTTGACCCCAAATCTGATGAAGGAGTGTTCTTAGGATATTCAAGTGTGGGGAAATCCTTTAGGGTGTTCAATAGGAGGACTTTGGTGGTGGAAGAAACAACCCATGTAGTGTTTGATGAATCTGATCCTAAGGAGTCTAGATCTGAAGTAGAAGATGAAGAGATTGTTGATGTTACCCAAGGAGTTGGAAATACAAATTTGGAGGAAAGGGTAGAACCTCAAACCCCAATGCCTAGAGATTGGAGATATTCTTCGAGTCATCCTAAAGAACTGATCTTAGGAGACCCTTCTGAAGGTGTTAGGACTAGGCATGGACTTAGGAAGGAAGTAAACCATTCTGCCTTTATCTCAATGACTGAACCCACCAACATCAATCAAGCCCTGTCGGATGAATTTTGGATTTTAGCTATGCAGGAAGAATTGAATCAATTTGTAAGGAATGATGTTTGGGAGTTAGTAGAAAGACCTAAAAATCAAAGTATTGTGGGAACCAAGTGGGTCTTTAAGAATAAGATGAATGATTCTGGTGTGGTGGTGAGAAATAAGGCAAGATTGGTGGCTAAGGGGTATAATCAGATAGAAGGGATAGATTTTGAGGAAACTTTTGCCCCTGTAGCTAGATTGGAAGCCATTAGAGTGCTACTAGCCTTTGCCTGTTATAAGGGATTTAAGCTGTTTCAAATGGATGTCAAGAGTGCCTTTTTAAATGGGGTAATTAAAGAAGATGTTTTTGTAGAACAACCCCCAGGTTTTGAGAGTTCCCAATATCCAAGCCATGTCTATAAATTAAAAAAGGCCTTATATGGATTGAAACAGGCACCCAGAGCTTGGTATGAGAGGCTTAGCACATTCCTGTTAGAAAGAGAGTTTGTTAAGGGGAGCGTAGACACCACCCTTTTTCTGAGGAGATTAGGAGATGACTTACTCATTGTCCAGATCTATGTTGATGATATAATTTTTGGATCTTCTGATAAATACTTATGTGAAGAGTTTTCTAAAACAATGAGTAAAGAGTTTGAGATGAGTATGATGGGAGAATTGTCCTACTTTTTGGGGTTTAGCATAAGGCAAATGGATGATGGAACTTTTCTCAATTAATCAAAATATACTAAGGACATTTTGAAGAAATATGAAATGGACAAAGCCAAGCCAATCAATACTCCCATGCCCTCCTCAGTTCAGTTAGATAAGGATTCAAATGGAAAATCTGTTGATCAGAAGAAGTATAGAGGGATAATAGGTTCACTGCTTTACCTGACTGCTAGCCGACCCGATATCATGTTTAGTGTCTGTCTTTGTGCTAGGTTTCAGGCTGATCCTAAAGAGTCCCACCTGACTGCTGTTAAGAGAATTCTTAGATATCTTTTAGGGACCCCAAACCTAGGAATTTGGTACCCTAGGCACAGCACCTCTTTTGAGATCATTGGATATTCTGACTCTGACTTTGCGGGGTGTAGGGTGGATAGGAAGAGTACCTCTGGGACTTGTCAATTCATAGGACAGTCGTTAGTCTCCTGGTCCAGTAGAAAACAGAACTCAGTTGCACTTTCTACTGCTGAAGCTGAGTACATTGCCTTAGGAAGTTGTGTGGCCCAAGTTCTGTGGTTGAAACAACAAGTCTTGGATTTAGGAGTACCCGTTGGCACAATTTCTGTTCTGTGTGATAATACCAGTGCCATCTGTATCTCTAAGAATCCAATCCAACATTCTAGGACCAAACACATTGACATTAGGCATCACTTCATTAGGGACCATGTTACAAAAGGGGACATTGAGCTACATCATGTAGCAACTGAAAATCAGCTGGCTGACATATTCACTAAACCACTGGCCTTTGACTCATTCAGCATTTTGAGAACCAGATTAGGAGTGATTGATATAAATGCTTGATTCTGATGACTGCTGATTTATTATCTTTCTGATTGGTATTCTGATTTCTGTTAGTTAGGTTTAGTTTTTCTTTTGATTTCTGATTTCTGTTAGTTAGTTTTTGGCTTTGATTATTTACTTTCAGTTGATTTTATATCTTTTGCTGATTTCTGTTTTAGCCTTATTGTTAGTTTGATTTAAGTATTTACTCTGATATGATTTTATACCTGTTTTTTATTCACTAGCTCATATCTTGCACTTACTGTTTTATGTTTTTCAAAATCTGATCACCGCTCACTACTTCTGATAATCTGAATTTCTGACTGGGAGTTTTTACCTTGTTTTGATTTGGAAGCTGGTAAGCAGTGATTGATTCCATTGAATCTGTTAAAGGGAAGAAACATTGATGATTGTTTCTCTTCCTCTAACTCCTTTACTGGTGTATGGTTTCTTTTGGATAAAAATCTTCTTCAAAATTGAAATGTTAGTTTTTTGAAATAGAGATTATTTTATCTTCCTACAGTAATCTGCCTCATATCAATAGTATTTTTCAAAGTCTTGAGTCATTAGTTTGATTTTCTAAAACCAAGTGATTGCATTTATCATATGATGTGTGGTTTTTTGTTTTGTGAATCATTCTTCCCTACTGTGGAGAGTCATCTCCTATGTCTGGAAGATAGATTCACAGCTGAGACTCTTTAATGATTATGAAAAGGAGAAAGCTTACAAAAGATGCGCAGTGCGCCAACCAAATTGAAAAAGAGGCATAAAATGAGCCCAAAACTGAAAAGATGCGAAAATGCCAAATACACAAAGTGTATCAAAAAAAAAAAATCAAAAGATGCGCAGTGCGCCAAATAAATTGAAAAAAGAGGCACAAAATGAGCCCAACCTAAGCTTTCTTCTCTTTCAGATCTTTAAATGTCTTAGAAAAAAACTCGTGTCACTTAATACGTTCAAAAAGCTTGAGTTTGAAAATCTTGATTTCTGATTTTTTACTTTGCAACACTATTATATCAGATATTTTTCTGGAACGAGGCTTGAAAGGATCTCTTTTCAAATCTAATGTCTTTTCTTCTGAATCGGATTTTTGTTTTGAAAGAGGTTTACATCGATAAGGTGCCCGGGGTCGGAGTTACGAAAGTCGATTTTTTCAACCTTTTCTGGATTTCAGCGTTGTCAATCGTTCTCTTATTGGTTTTTTAATATAAAATCAAGGAAAAATTCTGATTTACTCGAGCAGATTGATCAAAAAAAAAAAAAAAAACTTCTATGTGTTTTTTACGTAAGTTTTATTCGTCTTTTTGTGATTTTGATTTCATGGTTGTGTTTTTTTGATCCTGATCGATCATCTTCATCCTCCATTCTTTTCTGCTTTTCTTCACATCGTCCTGGACGATACACCTATCGTCCTGGACGATCCTCTTCGTCCTGGACGATCCAAAAAATCGTCCGGGACGATTCATTCAAAATCATTCCCACTGCTCCTGCTGCTGAAACTACCCCAATTATTGGTGATCGTCCTGGACGATAATTACATCGTCCTGGACGATATGATCCATATCTTCCTGATACGATCAAACGGCTGACATTGCACCAATTATTGCCCATCGTCCTGGACGATCCACCTCATCGTCCTGGACTATCCACGTGTCAGCCACTGGACGATTGGAATTCGGCCCGTCCGACGTATTTATTGCATATCGTCCTGGACGATCCACCTAATCGTCCTGGACGATACTTTTCGTCAACGGTCGTCCAGCCTGACTCCTCGGGACGATCGCCTGTGTCTAATCGTCCTGGACGATCTCTGATCGTCCTGGACGATCTCTGATCGTCCTGGACGATCGGACCGCCTTTTTGACCAATCGTCCAGAACGTCATAAATGACCACATCGTCCCGGACGATACCGCGATCGTACGGGACGATCCGCCCGTTTTCTATTTAAACAGCGGTTTTCTTCATGTTTTTCACACCGTTTTTTCTCCACTTTCCTTCTCCTTTCCTCCTCTCTGGTTTCCTAATGGCTGGTGGCAAAAGATCTCGTCAAAAGGGGGCCAGTTCGTCCCGGGGACATGTAGATCCTCGCTTCCCGAATGCCGCCGATCAGGCGGCTTTCGAATGCTATCGTAATGTAGGTATCACGCACTCCAAGATTGTCAATCCACGCACCCTCACGTATCCCGTTTTAGACTTGTTCGCACACACCTCCCTCACCTTCATTCTGACCTTAGCCTTTCCCTTCAATCTGGAACTCCTTCACATCTTCTTTGCCAACTTGCGCATTTCCGCGGACTATTCCACTCTTCGCTCCTACGTAAATCAACGCCCCGTGGAACTCACGACCCACGATTTTCACAATATCCTCAACTTGTCTATCACTGGCGACAAGATCCACACGATCATCACCGATCCTGACTATGATTGGAGTGTCGCCAATCACTTCCTTCGCAATACCAACGCACCCTATCACGACAATGCTTGCACCTCCCTTCTCAAGGACGCCCGGACCATTCAGCACGTCCTTCGTTCCTCCGTCATTCCAAAGGCGGGGGATCGGATTCACATTACCCCGCTCCTGTCCTTGACCACCTACTACATCATGGCCCGTCGAGAATTTAATGCCTCTGATCTGATCATCCGATACATAGAACATCTCACCACCATTAGAGATCCGGGCCACAGGCGTCGCCCAAATCTAGCTTTAGGTCATCTCATTCACTATGCCTTAGAGACAAAATATGACCTTCAGTATCCTGTCCCTCCTGATGTCCCTCCTTCCTTCTTCACAAACAACTCATTCCACGTCCTACACAGCACCCGCCTACATCCGGAACCTGCCCCGGATGTTGAGGAAGAAGAGGAAGAGGCTGCTCCAGTTCCTGCTGCACCAGAGGCACCTGCACCCCTTCGCATTGCCTCTCCCCTTGACCACCTGGTGCAGCGCTTCGACCAGTGGGAGGCCCGTTTTGACTCCTACGTGGTTGCCCAGGAGCAGCAGCACAACGAGGACCTCCAACGCTTCGCGGACTATGCTGCACAGCAGCAGCAGCAGCACGACCAGGACATGGCCTGGTTTGGAGCTCACTTTCAGGCCATTCACCATTACTTCTACCCTCCACCGCCACCTCCTTCCGATCAGGATCCGCCTCAGTTTTAGTTTTCTGTCGTGTTGTTGTTCTGTATTTGTTTTATTTTATGTTTTATTTCCGTGTTTATGTTTCTCCCTCCTCCTTTTTGTGATGTCAAAAGGGGGAGTCAGTTGTAGTCGTGTCGTGTCTGTTTCTGTTTTCTATTTTGAGCTGTTAAATGAAAATTAAAAAAAAAAATATTTGTTTTGTTTGATCTGCTAGTTTACCTTTGTTTTCAGACTAATTTACAAATGTTTGCCATCATCAAAAAGGGGGAGATTGTTGCAAATCTGGTTTTGATGATGACAAACATGTTTCCAGTGTGTTTTTCTTGGCTAATCAGTTTCAGGCACAAAAGACAACAAGCTACTCAAGCCAACTCAAGATCGGGTCCAAGTGTGTCAAATGTATGATTTTTCCTTTTATTGAGTCAATTGTAATGTAACTGATTCCCTAGCTAAGTAACCTTGCACACACACACTCAGGGAGAGAGATTGAGTGAATTAGAGTTTCTGTTGCAATTTTGTTCAGATCGTCCTGGACGATATCCACATCGTCCTGGACGATCCAGTTAAAACAGAAACCCTAATTAGGGCGACTAAGTTAAGAAGGACTGATTGAGCCGATCGTCCTGGACGATCTACTGATCGTACGGGACGATATGCCCAAATCAGAAATTCTCAGCCGCCAGATTAAGTTAGGCAAGTTTTATTTTAAGTATTTTGGTCTGATCGTCCCGGACGATACGTGTATCGTCCTGGACGATTCACTACAATCATGCCTAAATTAGTCTGGTAATTAAGGAAAGCAATTAATGTTTAATTGATACGATCACATCGTCCTGGACGATCGCAGGATCGTCCCGGACGATCGTGATCGTCTTGTGCATTTCAGCTGTACGACCCGAACTGTGTTCAGGACGATTTTGGGCCTTTTTGAACTAATCGTACAGGACGATGTCTCAATCATCCTGGACGATTAAGTCATTTTTTGGTCGTCCAGCACAGATTTCTCTGGACGACCCGAACTGTCTTCTGGACGATTTCCTTCAATTTGAACTAATCGTCCCGGACGATCGCAGGATCGTACGGGACGATATGAACAACTTTTTCTACTGATCGTCCAGAAGAGCCAGATCGTCCAGGCTGAAACAGCTGAATTTGAACTGATCGTACAGGACGATCTACCGATCGTCCTGGACGATATTGGCCGACAAGTTGAGATTTAGGGCAAATTTTAAGCCCTCCTTTAAAAGAACTTTTTCCTAGATTTAGAAAAATCTTTTGCTGCCTTCCTTCCCTGAGAAATCCTAGAGAGAGAGAGAGTTGGGAGAGAGAGAAGAGATCTTGTGAGGGGGAGTTAGTGAGGGATTCACTAAGGTTGCTCCGAGCACGGATCAGAGTCGTCTTCTCCGCTCGTCGTCTGTCGTCTAGTCGGTGTTCTTCGTGGGAGGATCGTTCGCAAGAAGATCCGGGTTCTCTGCCCGCTTCAGGAGGAAGCGAAAGGAGTTCGTGGGTTCTCTGCCCGCTTCAGGTGGAAGCAAAAGGAGTTCGAAGGTTCTCTGCCTGCTTCAGGAGGAAGCGAAAGGAGGTCGGGTTCTCTGCCTCACCGTGTGGTGAAAAGGAGGTGTTTTGTACAGGCTTCTCCGCCTTGCTGTGGGAGCAAAAGGAGAGTCACTTTCGTTTAGTGCAATACCCGGAGGGGAGGCTCCGGGGAGTGGACGTAGGTCAAGTTGACCGAACCACTATAAAATCTGGTTTGCTTTTCTGATTCAGTTTTGCATTTTACTTTTCAATATAAACTGCTTGGGTGAATATCGTTGGTTGATCTTTTCGTTATTGTTTACTTGTTTCCGCTGCTAAGTTTCGAAAAGATTTTTGTAGTTATCGTGAAATTTTTAAATAACCAATTCACCCCCCCTCTTGGTTAGCCTCGGGACTAGTTCACTAGGGCTTAACATCCCTTTCGAACTTTCAGACTAGACCTAAGGAGCACCTATACTTAATATAGCAATAGATGGGGAGCAAAGGATCAAATTCAAAAAGTTTAGCTATAAGGGATGGCTAGAGCTTGATCTACTTTGCACTAGAAAGGGTCTTGATCTCTATGGAAGCTAGAGATTTAATTAGTGAGTTATGGGGAGTATTTTGGAAGCAAGAAGAAGAACCTCACTTCAATGAAAATTGAAGTATTTATAGAGGGAATTTTTTAGGTTCAAACTCAAATTCTAGCTGGTCTCAGCTATGTCAGCTTGTCAAAGTAGTTAAGGACGATCTAATAAGGGTTGAGCAAGTGTTCGTAAAGTTTTGGAGCAATGTGCTCAGTTAGGGAGCTAGTTAATAGTGAACTAATGGAGATTGAAGGCTATCTTCTTGAATTCTAGCCACCTCAAACAGCCATATGGTCTGAGATGATGTGGCAAGGTGTCTGGAAACTTCTTGAGTGCAATTCAAGAGTTAGTTATGCCTAATTGCTTCTAGGCTATGAAATGGCTCAAGGAAGGCTTATTTTGGAGACTTGGGTTAGCCAATTTGGCTAAATTGGGTCAACCTATGGGCTAGGTCTATTAGAGATGATGTAAGGAGTCCCTATGCACCTAATGCATACAATGGTTTCATTTAATTTTATAAGGATTGAATTTTGGCTCATGGGAACCCATTTTGGTTCATTTAGGTCAATCCATGTGGCTAGCCCAAGTGGAACAAGGGCTAAGCTAACTAGGTTTGATCCTTGGGCACCACTTGACTAGTTAGAGGGGTTTGGAGGCCTTGAATGCTTATAGGTTGTTGAATTGAAGGAAGGAACCCTTATGGCTAATTTGATCAAGCTAGGCTAACTGGGTCAACTAGGCTTCAACAGACATTGGGGATAGATCCATTCAGTTCCAAATAACACTTGAAACTTGTTGGAAGTGTTTTCAAGCATTGACATGGTCAACATGTATTGAATTGAATGTATGGGGTCTTTAGGTCAAATTTAGGTTCAATAGTGATCTTGGTTAACCATGGTCACCTATGGTCTACCAAGGGTTCAATCATGCTTAATCATGTATGGTTTAATGTTTGGAAGGTTCAGTAAGTTTTGGCATGGTTTAGTTTGACTCATATGCATGATTGAAGGAGTATGGGTCAAATGGGTCCTTAATGGTCAAAGTGACCAATTCTAGTCAACCTAGCTCATCCAAGGGTCCACTTGGGTTGGATGATTATATTGCTTAGGGTTTAAGCCTAAGGCATATATTGGATTTTGCAATATGCTTCATGCATATGGAAGTGTTTTTTGGAGTTTAAGGGTACATTTGGTCAAACTTGGTCAACCTAGGTCAACCATGGATCCAAGTGGGTTCAAATCATTATACTGTTGATTATGAACATGTTTGCATGAGTTTGAAAGATTTCCAAGGTGTTTAGACTAATATGCCATGTTGAGTGGCATGAAAGATAAATATTTGAAGGTTTTGAACATATGGAGGTGACTTTGAGTTTTAGGATTTGGAAAGACATTAAGGCTTCCAAAGTAACTAGGAAGACTCTTAAGATATTTCTAATCAATATGTGAATAATTAAACATAAATCCAAGGGTTTCACCGAGGGTTTTGAGCAAGTTAAAATTTTCTCTAAAAAAGGGAAAAGTTCAAAAACTATAGGGTTTAGGTTTGAACTGAATTTTGAACTTGGATTTGATTGTATGATTAAACTTTGATTGAAGGATTTAAGTTTATTGAATGGTTTAAGTTGATTGAAGGATTGAATTGAGCTTGATTAAAGGCAATTTAAGGATTTATTGAACTTGGGTTTAATGATTGAATTGAATTTACTGGTTGAATGGAATTCAAGAAATTAAATACTATGATTGAAGTTTACTAATGATTGAATTTGGAGCTTGAATGATTGACCTCATACAAAAATGAGATCAACACACCTATTCAAGATTTACATTTGATTATTTAGATTCAAATATGTAGTTCGCAATCCAAATGCTAAAACTTAAATGACATTATGATCACATTACCTATTATAAACATGCTCAAATATTGTTTAAAGTATTATTAACTATTTTTCAAATCTTGGATGATTTTTCAAATTTGGTTCGCATGAGGTTCAAACATGGTTTAAAAAAGGATTTAAAAAAGTTTGGAAAATGTTTGAATAAGGTTCCAACATAGTTTAAACAAATTTAAAAAAATAGATCATAAAAAGGTTAAAATAAGATTCAAATAAGGTTTAAGTGAGGTTCGAGCAATATTTAAACAAGGATCAAACATTATTTGAGTGTTACTCAAACATGCTTTGATCATAGCATGATCATTATTTGTGCATTATTCAAACATAATCGGAGCATGCTTTAAACCATTTTGTTCTACCTTCATAATCTTTTTATAGAATTAATGAACTTTATTTGTGAGGTATATAAATATCTTCTCTAGTCATAAATTTAGAGGCGTTAAAATGCTCAAATAATATATAGAGCCAAGCATATGATGGAAAAAAATAATTAGATGAACACATTGTCAAGGCTAAGAGCTCTCCCTAAACTGCAACTCTCTAGGGCCACAATTCATCAATTATTACAAAGGATGAATGATGATGATGAGAATGAGAGATACTACATTATATTAAACATGTAGTTGTTGAATTTGCTCTTATCACTGGGTTGAAGTTTAGAGAATTTTCGTCTAAGGATATATTTAAGAAAATGAACACAAACTATGGGATAATAGATAATAACAACTTGGCCTGAGACAACAACTTGAAGAATGTAGATTTGGAGAAAACATTCATAGAGTGCAAGTGCATTAAGAGGAATGATGTGGAAGAAAAGTTTATCTTATCTTGTAAATGTTGTTCTCCTCAACTACGAAAAACAAAATATATATTTTTTATTGAAATGCTTGGCATAGCTACTAAGAAAAAATATATTTTGGGCACCCATGAGATAGGTTATCATGAGAAATGACACTAAGAAGGCTAAAAAAAGGTATGGTGCAGTATGAAGCCAATGTCCTAAAAAAAATTCTCAATCTCAATAAATTGTATTTGGATATGCCTTATCATTGAAATAATGAGTTAAGAAGCAATCACAAAACTTCAGATGAAATGTGGTGAGTTCCTCAGAGGAAGAGAGAGAGCACCATAAATATTAATCTGAAAAAAAAAGCATGATACACATGGGCAAAGTTTTTTTGTGCTTCCTAAATGGTGTAATATGATAAGTATAATATTGCATTTTCAACAAAAACTATCTCGTAGAATACAACACATAATCAAACTATAATGAAAATTTTAAAAAATTACACCTTATCACATACAATTCTAAAAAGACAAGCTACATAGAAACTTGTTTCACAATAATACAAATTCACAAGTCTATTCAAAAATGACTGAGCTATTCTTTAAATATCATTTTCTATTTAGTTTTGTATAAAACTTTGTTATAAACATCTTATAGTAATCATTTCACCTTCGATTCTTGTTTGAATATATTTCACTTGCTTTGGACTTCAAATAAAATCCGTCTAAATGAACTTAAAAGCATATTTTCTCCCAAAACACAAACATTAAATATATTTAGCAAATAAACATATAAATTGAATCCTTTATTCACCTTACACTCGTAACTCGGATAAATGATCAAATTTAACTGTGTTATGATGAACCATTCTCACCAAAGCAAACTGAAAAGTATAAAATGGCTAGGATTTGATTAATATGAAAGGTTTTCAGGAACAAAATAAATTATATATGTCAATAAGATCTATCTGTCACCATTTAGCTGCATATATGTTTTGAGATACCTGAACTCCTACAAATCTACTGGCAGGTAGACATACATAAAGTAAATAAATGCATATGTAAACATTAAAAGTAACTGGAAAGGTATTTTCCAAATATCAGCAGTCACGAAATGCTGATAAAAATCAACCAGTACATGCAGATTTGAAGTGATAATCGTCAATTGTAGAATAAATATGGCCAACATCAACGTGGTAATTAATCGCCTCCCTGTTTCATATAAAAAATTAAAGAAAGTCAGAAAGAGAACTAGCAGAAATAGATGGGGGAAAAGCCAAATGAACAAGGGTGAACAGAGCTACATGATCTTTTTGTGAGGAATGCCCAGCCTTTTGACAACTTCATCCACATGCATTCCATGTTCACTTACCCTGAAAAAAATATGTTGAGTTACTACGATGTGTTGAAGCAACTGGTAAATTGGAAGAGATGGTTTACTTACAGGCTTTCTGGTTCCTCAAAAATATCCAATACTAATTTGTAGATGTCAGCTTTAGCATCAGTATTGCTGGTTGTTACTTGATTGGAAGCAGGAGATTGATTTTCCTTTACATCACTTAAACCGTTGCTCGCCTTGACTGAATCTCCTGGTGGTTGAGCTGGGGCGCTAATCTGAAACTCCACCCTTATTAGCAGGGGAAAGAGAAAATTGTGTACACAACAAACTTGAAAGACGAACACCAATAAATGCATGAATTGTGAAATATTATATAGAAGACAAAGGAAAAGTGGCAACCATTATAACAAGCAATACCTTCTTTCTTCTGTGATCTGCATGAATTTGAATGCAATGGATGAAATGGAGAGGAATTTCATTGTAGTCGACAACAGCGCTGAAACAAAGCCCAATAAACAATATTTTTCAGTATCATAACAAATCCTACGTATTGATCATCAAGAAACTATTGTACTGACTGGCTTGATTAGAAGAAAAGAACTGGAAATTTAATGAACAAAGGCTACTGTTAAATTAAAATGTCATCATGTTTGGCTGCATCATACCTCTCAACTTTAACTATATATTGATTGAATGAGCAAAAAATAACCAAAAAATCCACCACAAAAGAATAGATAAATGTAATTAGTTAGAAACCTACATTCAACTGAAAGATGGCATGTTCGAACAGAGAGAAGCAACAGAATTTATGCAAAAGAATAAAACTAAAGTAAACTCACTCTTAAACCCAAAAAACATCCTAATCTCCTTATAAATAAAGCTCCAAACCGCTAACATAGAAAACATTCTAATTTCCACTTGCAACAAGAATGCATTAGACATAATAAGAAAGGTTTAGCAAAAGGAATATCACACAAATCGTATGATTGTCTTTTCAAACTCCAAAGAGCAATACAAAAAGATGGTTCAAAATTTGTGGCGTGCTTCTGCAACCAAAAATCAAGGTAATAGCTTGCCTAAATCATTAAGTGCTATTGGATCTGAATTTATCCATGGCCCATGAGTGATATTTGACCTAACTAGCAGGCATGCTCAAGAGACTAAAACCTAAAGACTTGTGGTTAGTATGGAACAGGAAGATTAGGGGAAAGTATTTTATTAGCTCAATAATATCTTTAGAATGTGCCAAACAAATCCAAAATGTACCTCTTCACATTTTATTTATGGAATTCTAGAACTACAGAGAATGTTGTACCAAAAAAATATAAGTACTGCAATAAATGAGACCTAATACGGACTGCCCTGAACACGTGTCTTGGTTTGGTAGGCACTGATATGATTGTTGCTCTCTAGCCCAACTCCTAAGTCTCGGGGGCAAGCTGCCTTGTATTGAGTGATCATGGACGAGTTGATAGAGGTGAGTCCTTAGATGGGCCAAGTTCGAAGGACTACTGTCAACGAGTCAATTGGTAGCATTAGCGACCTATTGGACAGAGTCCTTGGGCTGCCTTGATGTGAGGGCTAAGTCTACATAAGTTATGGGGATAACGAACTCCATGGTTAGTTGAGCGTGAGCAAGCAAGCTTAGTTCTTTGGATAATCCTTCCCTACAATTGGGTTGAAGAATTTCATTGAAGGCACACTGCTCAAGGTGATGACAAGTTCTTTTGGAGTGTGCTTTTCACAAGAAGACGAGTCCTCCCAATCTGAGGAGGATTGTGAAAACCCTTAGTGTTCCCCAAAGAGTCAACACCCATCAAATTGCTTAGCCGAGCTAAGGATGATTCCCCTTGGACGAGTCTTTATTATCGAGGTAAATGGGGTTGAAGTTCTCCCATTGTCAACTATTAAATACATGTTAAGAGCATAAAAAGACATGTACAAGTATATTTTTAATTCTCTAATTCACTTGACCCTTAGAAGGGTGAGTGGCGAAAAATATAAATGAATTAATGACGATCATTTATTATACCTACTAAACAATCAAAAGGAATGTAAATACAAAGTTATTTCCAATTTGTACTACAGCCTCAATTGCCTTGTTGATTCCTCATGATGATAGTAATATGACGCTAACAGGACTACAATTATTATTGTTCTGTTTATCTTGCTTGCTATATTGTGATGTAAATCATGTAATACTCAAATATATGTGTCGTGTCAAATAATAAGGTGATGAGTCAAGTATCATTCTCACGAGGATTTGAATTACCCTAAGGCCACTCTAATATTACTTATATGAACTACTTAATTTATCTTATTGATCGAATTAAAAAGGTGTTATTGAAAATTAACAAATACAGTTTTAAAAGCAAATTCCATATCTAAAGTACTCTGAACCTAGGATATTTAAAAACTCATGTTTGCAATAGTTAGATATTTTCTAATGTTGCTATGAATTATAGCATAATAACTCTTCATCTAAGTCGAGCCGTTAGAGTGTTTAGTTAAGATTTCTCTCAACTGCAGTAATAATATCTCCTTAAATCCCAAAATTAACTATCATATATCTATGCATGACAAAGTTAAGTTTTAAATCCCTTAATTATTATTTTACTCCTTCGTCGAGGTTTTAAATTACACTATATTTTAAATTCATGTAAGACCTATACATAAACTAAATTAAGTATAAAGAATTTAAGAACAACATTGGGTAATTCATAAAATTATAAATCTAATCTAGAGCAACCATGGTTTCTAAAGAATCATAAGCCTAGAGAAAAAGTTTTAGCCATACATGAGGATTAAACTAAACAAAATATACTCCATTGCAATATAGAAAATAAAGTACAAGAGATGAGTGAAGATATATATCACCAAGAAATCTTTTACAACAACGATTACAGAACCTTGTACTCTTCCTCTCTTTTCTCTAGACTCTTCCTAGACTAACACAAAGTAAATATATGGCCAACCCTCTCCAATAACAGCAGCCTCCTACATGTAAAATAAGTTATCTATTTATAGTTTTTGCAAATAACTAATCAGGCGTCACGATGTTCGCTATACAACATGTTGGATCATCATTTATCGCATCGATTTATCAATTCAATTGTCTGTAATTGTATTCCTCCACGACGTTGTGGCCATTTGGCGCCGCAACGCTCCATCCTTAGCACCTGAGCTCCTTGCTCTCGGATGAAGTTCAATCCTGTATTGTTGCGATGCTGAACTGGTAGTGCTCTGTCTCTAGTAACTCGCTCTTCTAGTAACTCGCTTAAACAAAGAATGCAAGAGATATACAAAGAAAGTGGGAAAGTCTTATTCTCATTCTAAATAATCTCATATGTACATGCAACTACAAGAACATCCCTTTATGATAGAAAATCATTAAGTCATCTGCGTTCCATGTTTTTTAGCACCTCCCTTCCTAAATGAGTTTGTAGTAGATATGCCCCTAGACCAACTTGCCTTTTTATGATGTAAAGACCCTCCAAAGTTGACCCCAAGTTTCCCAAAAATGAGTGACAAGTTGTGATGTCTTCTTTCTTGAGAACTAAGTCACCTGTATTAAAGGACTTCTCACTAACAAGAGTATTATAATACTTAGACATCCTTCTTTTAACTTCTTTCTACCTGAGCACAACTTGTGTCTAAAGCCCTATGATAGGCTGACTACTATCTCCAAGCCTTCTTGGTTCCTCTCCCACTTGCTAAAATTAATCAGCACGACCACTTGCTAACCATGCAATTTGAGTTCCAGTGAGAGCAATGCCTCAATATCACGGGAGAGGGAAAGGGTGATTATCTAATTGCTGAGGATGGAGCTCTTAGCGCTCATAAGACAGAGAAGAGTACCTCCACCCATTTGCCTTTTGATCTCTCAACATTTAGTATTAGCTTATTCGCTACCTCCACCCGCCCTTTGGTTTGTAGATGGTGCACTAAAGAAAATTTAAGGATAATGCCTACAATGAATAGAAGTCCTTAATGTTATTGTATGACAACTATGACCATTGTTATGATAGTGAGGAGCAAACCGCCTCTACTAACTAATATTTATCCACAATATGCTCTTAATAACCATGTAAGTCATCTTCAATCCATTTGGAGAAATAATCTATCATTATAAGTATAAACTTTCTTTGGCCACTAGATGGTGTGAAGGGTCCAAGAGATTCATCCTTCACACATCAAATGGCCATGAGTTGCTTATTTAAGTGAAGCTTGTGGAATGGTTGCAGCTGCATATGAGCGAATTTTTAACATTGTGAGCATCTACCTGAGAATTCCTCTTCATTTTTTTAAAGTCAGCTAGAAATATCTTTACCCTAGAATTCTATATGTGTGTGTTTTTCCTTATAAATGACTTCCAAACTTTCCATAATGGACTTCCTTGAGTATTACTTCCTTCTTGTCCTCTCGAACACAACGCAGATTAAGAAAAGTCGCCAACCACCTAAATAATACTCCTCCAATTATCAGGTACCTTGTATTTATTTTGAATCATTGTGGATCTTTAGCCTGGACACTTACTTTCCTGCTTTCAAATACTCTAAAAATGGATCAATCTAACTCTTCAAACAATTACAATCCACCTGCATGTTGTCTCCTTGAATGATTGTCTGATTATTATAGGTGGGTAACCCATCTAAATTGCCCCATTTTGAAAGTAAGTCAATGAGTTGATTCTATTCTTGGGATATATGAGTTATCTTTAAGCAAGAAAATTTGTTGATTTTTACCTTCATCTTGAAAGGGTACTTTAATAGCATCACATCTTGCCCTTCGTACTCACCATTTATTTGATCTACCATTAATTGAGAATCATAATCGCTTATTAATTGCAATGCCCATATCCCAACAACTAATCTCAGATTGCCAAATAAAGTCTCATACTCTAAAGCAGGTCAATGAGTTGATTCTATTCTTGGGATATATGAGTTATCTTTAAGCAAGAAAATCTGTTGATTTCTACCATCACCTTGAAAGGGTACTTTAATAGCATCACATCTTGCACTTCGTACTCACTATTTATTTGATTTACCATTAATTGAGAATCATAATAGCTTATTAATTACAATGCCCATATCCAAACAACTAATCTCAAATCACCAAATAAAGTCTCATACTTTACTTGAGTATTAGCCTCTGAGAACTCTATAGTGGTTGTCTGAGTGGTTATTATTAAAATTGGGCTCTACAAAAACATGCCAACCCTCAAGCCCTGCTTGCATGAGGCTCCATACATGTACAAGACCCCATGGAGATAGCAACACCCCTCAATGTCATAGTCATGATCTATTTAGAAGGCGCAGCACATCGAGAGGTCCCTGGGGTGCACACTTTCTTGCATAGGTGTTGTGCGCTTAAAGAATTCTTTATTTTGAATGTCCTCTATAAGCTCAACCATTGACATTTGTAGAAGGATGATTGTAAGATAATTGAGGAGATGGTGCATACATTTTCCGTTAAAGGGGTGAGTGGTGCAAGTTGGCTCATCTACCGTTGCATGGGTGGTTCAATAATTTTGAGCAGCCTCGCCTGTAGAAGCTCTTTCATTAATTTTGAGCAGCCTCGCCTGCAGAAGCTCTTTCTAATGAATTAGACGAAAGTGATCTCATGATATTAGATGTCTCCTATCAGCACATTTATCTCTTGTGATACTTCTCTCTCGCTCCCTTCCACACCACTGATCTCTCTTAGTGATGAGTTTTGTGGGTGAGTGGATGAAGAAGACTCAACTAAAAGGTTAAACTCCTTGACATTGATGGTTGTTGGCGAGTTCAAGCTAGCAAGTTCAAGCAACTCAACCAACACCTTTGATTGTTGCAAAACTAACACATAATGAAACGGACTTTCTCTCAATACTTTTGTTAGAGTAACTTGAGCAACTGCTAGTTCTAAGTCTTTTATCTTCAGTATTTTCCCCTTAAGCCTTACTATGAAGCTTCACAATGGTTTGACGACTCTCGGTGCATCTAGAGGAGAGTTTGCAAGCTCTTTTGAGCTTTTGGGTGCTCGTGAATTAAGTCAGAAATATCCTTCTAAATTCAACAAAGTAGGGGATCACTCTCCTAAAGGCCAGGGAGTGAACCACTTGATTGTCAATTCCTAAAGAGCTATGAAGCAGAGCCGACACTTTAAGGCATTGTTGATGTCCAACAAAGATTTCATGAAGTCAAACTTGGTGACATGGTCCAATGAGTCAATCCTCCCCTAGTAGGATTCTATATGAGGCATCTTAAATTTTGGAGGTAGCATAAACACAATAATTTCTTTAAAGAAAGCTTTCATTAATTCCGATTATGCTCTTCACAAATGAATCAAGCCTTCAACTAGCTACTCACAACTTGACTCAATTAGAGCTATTTCATTATCATTTGAGTAAATAATCAAACAAATTTAAACATTTTATAAATACTTGATTGTTAACAAACATACTTGAACAACTTCTTGTCCAATACATTAATGACCATGAATAGTATAGTTTAAAATTTGTGAACAAGTTCATTAGGAAGCTCAATTAAGGCTCAATATAAAGCTTAATTAAGGCTGGATATTAAGGTTGGGTATATTGCTCAATATTAAGACTCAATATGATGCTCAATTAAGGCTCAATATAATACTCAATATTAACATTTGTAAGTAATTTATAAACCAATTAATTTTAACATTTATCAATAACAATTATATAAGTAAATATATATTTTTACTTTAGATTTAAGTAAATTTAAAAATAGAAGACTTATCAACTAAACGAAAAATAAATTAACTTAATAAAAATAAAAATATAGATTGCAGTTTCAATTATAGCTATTGTAGTTTCAATTTTAAAAGAATCAAGATGGCATGCTCATATTAAACTTCATCTTAAGAGAATCTAAAAGCTTCATAGTAGAAAATATAGTTTTCAAACCTTCATCTTTCTAAATGGCATGCTCATCTTAAACTTAATGAGTTGTTCATCTTCCAATAAAAGACAAATTCATCAAAAAGCTGTTAACACTTCAGGAACTCTCTGAAAAGGTGTATACAGTGAATCTATATTATGAATACAAAAACAAAAGTGATCTGAGATGAACATGAAAGAAAATTTAGCTTACCGAATTGAGAAAGCTGATATTTGCACTTTTCCCTGGAAGTCCTTTAAGGTCCCAATGACCGTAACGTACATGCCATTCCTAAAAAACAAAAGACTAATTTTAGCATAGTAAGTGGAACAACCAAAGAAACAAACTTCATATTAGCGCAGCCTACTGAATCACAGCCACTTCATTTGCATCTGCAGTGTCATTAACCCTGCAAACAGAACCCAATGAATTTTATCATATATTACAATATATGCAATCCCATAATTTATTCCGAACACCATACAACATTAAAACAACTCAAACAAGAAGCCCCACCATCTGATTACACTGACACGCCCGGTGCCATCATCAATTGTAAAGGTCACATCCGTTGCCTTCTCCGTTTTGTTCATCACCAGTCCCAAGAGTTTCACCTGCGTGTGCAACATTAATTCAAGAGTTTTCCGCGAATAAAGAAATACTTGAAAAGAAGAAAGAAATATTAGGTATCTATTTGAGGGGTTACATGGGTGACATCGACATGATCAACAACGATGCGAGACTTATCATTGCTAGAGTAGTAAGAGTCACTGATCTGCTTTACAGTCAGTGGTATCACGCCATGGGCAGTGCGACCCTGCCGAAGAAAACGGGACGAGAACTAAATAGCAAAAGTATGGGACCAGTTGAAACCCTAAAATATTATTGTGAATGACATATCATCTATACCTTGGAAACCGAGGAATCGGCAGGTTGAGTGGCCTCAGAAAACATGAAGCCACCGCCGGAGAAAAGGGAGGCACTGCCATCGAATTGGGTTAAGGACATATCTTGCATTGGTTGGATCAAAACCTAAAAAATTTCTATGCAGAGTCAAGACAACACAGTAAAAGGTTCTAAGAGGACCGAGGATTAAGAAGCGCGGGAATTTCAGAGTGGTGGGAACCATTTCCCGCCAAATTCCATCACAAATTCCGCCTAATTGAAGCTTGATTTCCATTTCAAAATTCCTCTCGGTTTCTTCTTAAAATAAAATAGAATGAAGGCGTTGCACCCATTAAGTCGGAGAAATTTGCCTTTATATACATTAACAATGTTCTTGTTTCTTATATTTTGAGAATATATAATTAACTATTTTTATTTTGATGAAATCATTTCTCTTGCATTCACCGATTACTTATTTAAGTATATTACGAATTCAATTTATATGCTCATATATGACTTCACATGTATTTCACAGGTAGCTAGCAGGTCATGATAATGAAACTCACCCTTAAAGCGGCAATTAGCTCCATTATAATAATTCTGCATTTTGGCTAGTGAGAAGTAAAAGTCCATAAGAAAATACCCTTATGGTCCCTAATCACACCATTGTTGGTGTGTTTGAAAAGGGGATTTGCTTTGCATTAGAAAGATATAAAGCAAATCAGGATTAAATTTCATTGGGAAATTTTAATTTTTGGAATTTCCAATTTTGAAATCAAATATGTCATTATGAACGATATATCACATCAGGAGGCAAGAATATCATTCCCTAATAGGTCAGACAGTAGAACTATAAATTGCATCCGGATTATGATAGTCAAATTCAAGAAAGAACAACATATAATTCAGAAATGCCTCAGTCTACCAAATTCAAGAAAGAACAACATATAATTCAGAAGTTGGAGGCATTTTGGGATTCTAAAATAATTCAGAAATGCCTCAGTCTACCAAATTTTGGTTTGAAGAGAATTTTGATTCAAGTTGATAATTTATTAGAATGGTGGGATTATATTCTTGAAATTGGAAAAAAAATTCTCAAAATTGGGAACTTATGATTTTGAGCATGCCCCAAATCCTATGTCTAACTTGGGTACTAAACAATAGTAGCCTGAACCTAACAAATGCAGTGCAAACCTAGACTTACCCTGGCTTGGATTGGGGAGCCAACTAACAACCTAGGCACTTAAAATCATGTGTCTGATCTCTTTATTAATGATTTGTAGGGATGTTGTTAATTAAGTTTTGAAGAATTAGGTTTGACATCTAGAGTAGATCCTAAGTGGCCCTTTGACTTATGTAAGGTGATTAATACTCCAAAAAATGCAATTAAATTTTTATTGACTATTTAATTAGTTTCTAATACAATGCATGCTAGTTGAACTTTAAATGTATAAAATTAATATGAAGCAGTTTTAAAAAGGCTTAAAATTTTTTTTTATATTACTTAACATCCCCTTGATAAAACTATACTCTAATAGGTCAGGTGGTCTATTAGAACCTGTAGGTAGTGAGGTGCCTAATAGGGAAGAGAAGAAATTAATATGAATGCATGTGAACTCTCGATGATTTGGTGCTTACTTCTTAAATTGTTAGAGTTTTTATGTGAGTCTAAAAAATTTTATTTAATTTAAGTAGAAAAGGTTTTTTTAATCGTACCCTTATGAGTCTCCAAATGTTTTTAGGCTAAAACAAAATTAGCATGCAAGAAAAAAAGCTAAAAAAAGGCAATTACTACTGCATAAATAATATAAATAATTAATCAATTAATTAAATGAATTTAAAAAATCTAGAGAACCTGTATGGACATCCTAAGCAGTTAAAATCATCAATAATCCCAAGCAGTTATATATTTGCTTAAATTAAAATCACAACCATACTTGGCCATACTCTTTTAATTTCAAGGGGGCTTAGCATTTCTGCACCCATAGAAAATATGCCAGTTTAAGGTTTTAATTCCCCCCTCCCTTGATTTAGCCCTGCATGAGCATAGCCACCTGTAGAAAATAATATGAGCATCTAGATCATTCCTATCCTAGGGGTAATATAATGCCCATCACATCAAATTATAAATTGTATATAATTAACATATAAATAAATAATTATATTAATCAATTAATTGCAACTAGCATGTAGTAAAAATCATGAAAAATATGGCACATAAGTAGCAGGAAAGTAAACACCATCCTAGCCTAAAACTGGAGTTGGTTATTTTAGCAAACCATCTAAAGTGTATAGAAAAGGCTGTGTGGCTTGGATATGTCCTATGCTGGGTAATTATTGAAGTTCTCCAGTATTTTAGTGTTTGTTGTAGGCTTAAGGGATTTTTAATTTAAGTTTAAATATTGATGTTTCGATGTTAATTTTAAAGTATATTTTAAATGTTGAGTGATTTCTATCTTTGTTTACATCAAAGCTATGAAGTTGATTACACCTTTCTTGGGGCTAAGTTAATAGCCTCATAGGCCCGGGCTACTAAGTAGTAACCAATTTTATTAAGTTAATTTAATTAGTCAAAATAAAGAAGTTTGGTTAATTTTAAATTAATTAGTTAGTTTATGATTTGAGAGATTAAGTTAGTTAATTTTGTTTGCCATTAATCTGTTCGTGGCAATGTCATAGTGGGCTCGAGGATGAAACCTGCTTAGGACACTTAGCCCGCAACTCAAGGTAGTCCATCCTAAAAATCGGGTTGATATAGTTAAGTTAAGAATTTTAATTTAGTTAAGTAATTAATAATCAATTGATTTTAAAGTTTTATACTCCATTAAATTCATTCATGGCGTTGTCTTAGTGGCTTGAGGAAGAAACATCTTAAGGATACTTAGCCCCACAGCTCAAGATAGTCCATCCTAAAAACTTCATATATGGAGTGCTTGTTATGTATTAAAAGGTTGGTTGATTGATTTTAAGAATCAAATTAATGTTTTATGGAGTTTTAATTAATTATTTATTTTTTAGAATTTTTAGGATTTATTTATTACATTAAATTAAGTGGGCAAAATTTAAACTTTTTAAATTAAAGTGAATTCTAGAATTTTGATATTTTTCCAAAATACTAGACCCTGAGATGAGTAATTAGACACTATATTTGCTAGAATTGGATTTTTCTACTATAAATTATGAATTTTTAAAGGTTTTACCTATTTTGAACTACGATTGAACAAATTATTGACTTTTTAACTTTGACTTAATTCTAGTTGTTTAATATTTTTAATAAATACTAGACCCTAAATGGAGTCTAATGGCTTTAATTTTGTTCAATTTAGAATTTTTTGGAATTAGTTATGAATTTTTAAAATTTGAATATTTAATTGAATTTTTAAATTGGGTAATTAAGAAGGCTTTTAATGATTTTGATCCAAATATGTCCCAAACTTCATGAAATCACTCCTAATAGTTTGAGAATTATTTAGAATTTGATTGGTTAGATTGTTTCCAAGTGTTTGAGAATCATTTAGAATTTTTTAATTATTTTTAATTAATTAAATTAATTAAATATTAATTTTCACTAAAAATTAAGTTAAGGTTAAATTAAGGGTTCAGTCAAGAAGCTTTTAATTTTCCTAAGTTAAGAGTTTAATTTTGGTTAGTTTGATATGTTATTTTTAATTTTTTGTTTTAATTTGGATTTTTTATAATTTTTAGAATTTTTTGGGCCCATAAAAGGGTTGCATTTTGACTTAGCTAATTTTCTAACCTAATGGGCTCCAAGTTCATTGAAATTTTAACCTATGGTGCAAAATATCACTAACTTTAATTTTCTAAAGTTTTGCCCCTATTGGATGTATGTAGAATTTCCTAAGAATTTTTTAAGTTTTCTAGATATGGTCCTTAATTATTTTTCCTAGGTGTCACTAGTGTTCAAATGGGTTTGAATCTTTGTCCAGCTAACCCTAACACATATGCAAGCACACCACGGCAATCACAGAACTAATTCAACAAATTTTAAGATTATGAATTTTAAATGTTTTGAGTCTAAAATGGACCAATTATTTTGTAAATTTACTCCACATCAATCCTCTGAGCATCTAGACCTAAGAAAAATGCAAGGGATGCCTAAGATGTTCAAAAACCTTTCACCAAAATTTGTGTCTAATTTGTCCTTTGGATTGTGAGAAAATTAACAAAATTGAATTCAAACAATCATAAATAACTTATTATTTAGTGACCAAAATAACTTAAATTTAATTTTATAAAAATACTAGACATCAATATCTTTAAAATGACCCCAAAATACTTAATTTGGTGAAAAACTAGATTTTCTGTGAATTTCCAAAGATTTTGAGCTTTTAAAATAATTTTTTTTATTAAATTTAGGTCAAATCATCCTCGGTGCCATTCTGCCAATCATTGGCAATGATTGGCAAGAGAAAATAGCAGCGGCACGGCAGCGACTGACACGTGTCAGTGCGATAAAGTGTCGTATAGTCAAGATACGGTGGGGGACAAGTGCCAGCATGGTAGAATACCACTTTGCGGGACACGCAACATGCTATGGTTTATCACTTAAATATATGAATAATTGATCTAGATTTTTTGATCCTCATGATTTGGATCATTATCCAGATCATGCCATGTATATAGACTGCACATACCATGGGATTCGAAACTATACAGATAGTCACAATTTTGCTGCGTGATATTGCACAATTGGCACCGTCTAATCGCAATGAACGTGCAATCGGATGACTGCGATTAGCCGATTAAGGTTTAGTTCAAAATGATTAAAAAAACTCAAATGCTCATAACTTTCAAAATGCTCATCCAAATTTGATGAAATTGGAAACATAGACTCCTAGTAGCCTAATCTTCTAATGCCTGGAGTTTTGAGGCTCCATTCATTATAGATTCGCTACAGTTTCAAATTTAATTTCTTGCCAAAAGTTGAAATAGCTTACAATCCAATGGATGGATTTTTTATTTCTTGGACTTGTTGGAAAGCTAGAGAAGTCCCCTTTAAGTTCCAAAGACTCAAAGGCTTGATTTTAGTTGGATTGAAAGATATCTTTGAATCCTATTTCTCTCTCTAATCTCTCTCTCTTTCTCTCTCTCTTCACCAATGAAGGTTTTAAAAGCTAGGAGGAGCTAGGAAATGACTTGGGTAAGATAGGAGGAGCTTTAGAGAAGCAAGAGGAAGGGTCTTGGGGGTTGGAAGAGCTTTGGAGGTTGAATGGGGTAGAATGCTTAGAATGAATCCCTTTTGTCTATCTTAGCATTAGGGTTTGAATTGGGTGTCTAGTATTGATCAGACCTCACCCTAGGATGATGGACATGTGTCCAATGTGTTAGCCAGCAAAGGAATGGCTGAGCCAAGCTCTATTCCTAATTATGGATCTTGGAAGGGAGGGGACCACTTCTTGCCTAAATTGGCTGAACTAGCCCTTGGAGACTGCTTGGAAAGTTTTTAGTGGGTAATCAGGCCCATGTGACTAGGTTAAGATAGGTTGTTTGGAGGGAAATGAGTTAAGCTAGGTGTGTTGACCATTTGGAAGAGTTTTAGGCTTATGGTAATTGGTTTGACTAATTAATGGGTCAAGGGTGCTGAGGTGGACTTGGGGAGTATATGGGTGCTATTTATGTGAGCTCCTAAGGGCTTGATGAGATGGGTTAAGTATATAAGTATGCATAAAAATGGGTTTGGCCAAATCTTAATGAATTGACTTTGTCAAATTGACTATAACTTGACTCATAATAGGTTAAGGAATGTTTAAGGCATTGTGAAATAAATTTAAGGCTTGATGTGGCTTGAATACATTTGATTGGTTACCATAAATTGACCTATATTGACCTGAATTGATCAGAACTAGGTTAGTTGACTAAGTCAGCTGATAACTGGATCAAAGTGACTAGTCATATCTATTTCATTAGGGGAGATGATCAAAGAGGTTTGAATGAGTTCAGGTTTGATTTGAGGATTAACTAAGTGTGAATGATGGTTATGGTTAATCTGCTCAACCATGGTTGACTTGGTTAATGAAGTCAAACTAGGAGCTAGATTTGGGTTCAACGTTTAATTTGATGATTAGAGACCAATGGAGGTGTTCTCATACACTTGGATGTCCATTTGGATTGAAATGATCATTTGGGCCCTTAAGGGGCAATTTGGTCAAAGAGAGTTGACTTGGTCAACCATGCTTGACCAAGACTTAGATTTGAGTTCAAAGCACTCCTAATGGTGTTTAGGATGAATTAAAAAAGGTTTGAAAGTTTGATTTTACTGGGCCATGTTGAGGTTTGGAGAAAATTTCAATTTTTCCCTTAATGGACATTTTGGTCATTTGGACCTCTGGTTAACTGTGTCAACTGGGTCCACCAAAATGTAGTTTAATGTTCAACATATTATAATTAAGGCTATGGATATGGTCAAGGGTTTTGGGGAAGGTCCCAAGGTCAAATTCGACAAGGTGGAAAGTCTAGTGACATATGCTGTAAATATTTAAAGGTTTTGCAATATTTTGAATTTAATTGAGTTTCTAGGGTTAGAGGTGTCATATTGAACTCAAATTTGAAGGGTCAAACCTAAGGACATGCCTAATCAATATGAAATTGATAGATCATGGATTGGGGGTTATTGACTAATTTTTAAAGTGATTGAAAAATCACTCAAAAGAGTTTCAAGACATGGGCCTTAACCCTAGAAATTTGGTCTAGAATTCTAGATTTAAATACAATTTTAAATTGGATTGATTGAGTTCAAATTATCCACATTAATGAAAATGAACTGTATGGTTAAGATTGATTAAATATGATTATGGTTTGATTGAAAATTGATTGAAGATTGGTTAAGGATGGATTGAAGTTTAGATTATAACTTGATTGAAATTTGGATTGAAGTCTGGGTTGAAATATAGATTAAAGCCTTGATTAAAGTCTAGGTTGAAGTCTAGATTAATGTTTGGATGATGTCTGGATTGAAGCTTGGATTGAATTTTGGATTAAAGTTTAGATTGAAGTCTGGATTAAAATCTTGATTGAAGTCTAGGTTGAGGCTGGATTGATGCCTGGATTGAAGTCTGGATTGGAACTTGATTAAAATTTTGATTGAAGTATGGATTAAAATTTGGATTGAAGTCTAGATTGAAGTCTTGATTGAAGTTTGGATTGAAATATGGATTGAAGTCTGGATTGAAGTATGGATTGAGGTTTGGATTGAATTTTGGATTGAAGTCTTGATTGAGGACTAGATTGAAGTCTTAATTGAAGTATGGATTAAAGTCTAGGTTGATGTTTGGATTAAAGTCTGGTTAGAGGTCTAGGTTAAGGTTCGAATTGAAGTTTGGATTGAGTTCTAGATGATTGATAACTTGATGATTGTTAACCATCAGATTAACTGGCAGGAGTCTGGATGGATCCTGATGACCTCATATAAAAATGAGATCAATAAATGGATCCTTAATATGCATAATACAATCAAGTTCTACTACACATAATGACATTGACCAAATGGAAAGATCAAATCTATAATTTATATTCTTAGGGAATGAAGCATTTAACCTTAGAGAATTAAGGTTAAAATTTTACTAAGGTAATGCTAGAAAAGGTGTGCTCTACCATTAGTAAATCTAATCCTAAGGTAAGAAAGCATGATGACTTACATCTAATCCTAAGGAAAAAAAACTTGATGATCATGTGGGAAGGATGAATTGCTTATGATAGAGGACCAGGTCTAGAATTTAAAACTAGGATAGTGCCACAAAGGGTGTGCTCCATCACTAGCATGTCTAATCTAAAGGTAAGAAAGCACGATGACTCACATCTAACCTTAAGGAGAAGGAAACTGGATGATAGTGTGGAAAGGAAGCATTGTTTCCCACACACGATCAAATCTAGAGTTTGAAATTAGGATGGCGCCATAAAGGGCATGCTCCATCACTAGGATATCTAATCCTAAGGAAAAAAAGCATGATGACTCACATCTAACCTTAAGGAGAAGAAAATTAGCTAATTGTGTGAGAATGAAGCATTGCTTCTCACAAAGAATAGGATCTAGAATTTGAAACTAGGATGGTGCCACAAAGGGCATGCTCCATCACTAGGATGTCAAATTAAATCCTAAGGCAAGAAAGTACGATGACTCACATCTAACCTTAAGGAGAAAAAAACTAGATGATCATGTGGGAATGAAGCATTGCTTCCCATAGAGGATTGAATCTGGAGTTTGAAACAAGGATGGTGCCACAAAGGGCATGCTCCATCACTAGGATGTCTAATCATAAGGCAAGAAAGCATGATGACTCATATCTAACCTTAAGAATAAGAAAAAGGATGATCATATGGAAATGAAGCATTGCTTCCCACAGAGGATCAAATCTAGAGTTTGATACTAGGATGGTGCCACAAAGGGCGTGCTCCATCATTAGGATATTTAATCCTAAGGCAAGAAAACATAATGACTCACATCTAACCCTAGGGAGAAGAAAAGTGGATGTACACATATTAATGAAGCATTACTTCCCACAGAGGATTGGATATGGAGTTTGAAATTGGGATGGTACTATAAAAGGCGTGCTCCATCACTAGTGGATGATCATGTGGGGGGAAGCTTGCTCACTATAGAGGATCAGATTTAGATTTGAAATAAGGATTTTGCAATAAAAGGAATACTCCATTAGTTATGGATGATTATGTAGGGAGGAAGCTTACTCACGATAGAGGATTGAATCTTGGTTAAAACTAAGATGGTGCCACAAAGGGCATGCTCCATCACTAGTGGATATAATCCAAAGTCAAGAAAGCATGATGACTCATATCTAACTTTAAAGAAAAAAATATTGGATTTTGATTTCAGATAAAAATTTAAATTTGGATGATTTTTGAATTTGATTTGATTTTGATTTTTGAATTCAAAGAGTTTTGAATTTAAATTTTTTTAATTTGAAGAATTTTTTTTGATATTAAATTTGATATTCATATAGTATGGTACTTCTTAAAGAACCGCCCCATTGGTAGAAACCATCAGGTGCTATCTTCATAATTAATCACTTGAAATGAACCTCCCTTATAGATTATCTCTAGGATGAACAATCCAGTCAACATTAATTTAGACTTTCGATCAATTTTGTGATGGACTAAAATAAGTCTTTGAAGAACTAAGACCAAGTCTAATACTTGGAAAGTTCTAGGGTGAAATAATTTATCGTGACCTTGAATTATTCATGACTTATATATTTTCAATTTTTGTTGAGCTTGCAAGTGGCACTCTACAAGGCCCTCGAGCTCCTCAACTGAAGTAGGGCACTTTGCTCAATTATGGTTTAATTTTGAATAATAATTTTCAATGATAGAAATTATACCTCTAGAGGGTAATGTTCTTGGATCCATAAGGCTTACACACATCCCTCAAGAATGAAATTTCAATTCTCATCAGGAGTAGAAGATTTACTCTTTTTATTGAAAAATTTTCTCTTGATAATTTAGACCCTATCAAACTAACATACATGACCAAATCAAAAGTATAGTGAGAAGTGGATTAACTCCAACTAACCCAAAAGGGTCTAAGAATTTAGGTTTTATTGACCCAAACAAAGTTTTATAAAAATTGAACTGGGGTTCTCCCTTATATAAATTTTTAAAATTAAAATCAACTTCAAAAGGTTTAAGTTAGAGAGACAAATTTAATCTTTTCAATTCTCATGCATGAAACTTTTTTATGTGATAAACTATCCATGCATGATGAGCAATCTGGATTAAAGATTTTTAAAGTCAAGTAATTAAAGGTAATTGGGGTTTTTGAGATTTATGTAATTAAAGAAGATGGAAGCTTCTATCTTTTCTTAATGACACATATTGCGTATCTTTTGATTTTTGGCATAGTTTATGCATCTTTTGATTTTTCTAGCATACTTCGAGTATCTTTTGACTTTTTTGGTGCACTTCATACATCTCTTGATTTTTGACGCACTTTGTGCATCTTTTTGACTTTGATGCACTTCACACATCTTTTGATTTTTGTTGATTTTGATAAGAGGCTTCACTTTCTTTAAAACCTTAAAATGATTGTTCTCTTTTTGGAATGACAAGATTATATCTCAAGTATAAGAGAAGAAAATATATTGTCTTATGCAAGGAAGAATAATCCTTAAAGCGGACCAAATCTTTTGATAAGTATATCATCTTGACTAGGAAAATCCTTGAATAAATTTCAAACATGTGAGAAATACCTATTAAGATAGAAAATTGCATGAACATTGGGAAGATTTTCAATTTTAAAACTAGCTTAAGTTTACCACAGATTTTAATTCAAAAATCAAATCAACCCATCGAAGCTGTGGGAGGGAGGGGCCTTATAATATCTGGTGCAGTCAATTATAACTCTCTCTTATTTATGATTTAAAGTAGAGGTCAATTTTCATTTTAAAGGATAAATTGACTATCTTGAAAACTTGGACCCAGTACACTTGAAAAATGATATATTTTCCTTAATTGCAAGTCTAGGTGGCAAGACTATGCCAATATTGAATTATATTTCTATAATCTATTAGGAGGAAGAGATTGTCTTGGGGTCTGCACAATCCCTAGATGATGCTGCATCATTTTAATATAAAGATCTATCATGAAAAGATCCCTCAAAAGTTAGATTTTGATGGTGTCACTATCTGATAAGATCTCAGATTCATTGTTATTCCCCCTCCTTAATTACTAAAGACCTAATAATTAGGAGAGCGACACCTCGAGTGATCTTTACACCTTATCCTCTATAGATGATGTAGTGGGGCATGCATAATAATGTGATCTAACATCCTCCAATAGAGTGTATGGATCATAACCCTCAACTAGGGGCCTATGGCCTATCACTAGTGATTGTTCATAAGTCACTTAATCGATCTTTTCTATGCAATAGTCATAAGGGCACAGAGGAGATCAAGTTATTCTTCTCACAAACTCCCTCCCTTAAGTAATAGGAAGAGGGTGGAATTGACTTCCACCAAAGTGGGGGTATGTGCAAGGAGCAACGAACTCTCCATTGGCCTCAGATTTGACTTGCTTTAAGGCTTCTTACTCAGCAATCTTTCTAGCCTTAATAATTTTCTTTTTCACCCTATACAAGTAGTTTTTATTTTGGTTCTTACTGGTGAAGGGGGTGCTAGAGCTTGACCCAATCTCAGACATAAATGGTTTTTCATCCATTGTCACTGGTTTTTGTTTCATATCCCTTGAGTAGAGAATACAGTGGGCAAGGGGGCGACAGCAGCCTCCATTTCGGAGATGGGGGAGTCAGCTCCCAATCCTAAGGTAATCTCTACCAAGGGGACATCCTTTTGTGTCCTAGTAGACTAATCAATGATTCTTTCCCAATTAATTGATAGCTTAAAGTTTTTAAATCCCATCACAAACTGAATTGAACTACCATATATAGTTTCTTCTATTGTGTTTGGGAGAATTTAAAAAAAAAGATGGTTTTGAAAATTTTAATCTTCTTTGGGAAATTTTAGACTTGACTTTGAATTTTAGTTCTAAAACCAAACATTCTATCAAAAAAGGTATACCACCTTGAGAGGTAGAAATAAGATTTCAAAATGGGGTTTAAATTTAGAATTGAAAATTCTATATTAAATATCATATCCAAATTTAGGAAAGAACTTCATATGGCCTCGAAGGGTCAAAATGAAGTTCAATCAAATATCTTTAGCTACGATAATCTAGATGAATTATTATTAATTTTATATTCAAAATTTTATTAACGAATGATGTATCTCCCCAAAGAAAGAAAATATCATTCATTATCAATTATTCAAACATGATGATAATGATTGTCGTTGATTTTAATTTTCCCAAAGAAAATTAATTAAATTTAGAAAATTGATTTTTGAAAAAGTAGGTGTGGGTTCTAAATCTCCTACAAGCACAAGACCATGTAGTTAATTACATCATAAAGACTTAAGTTTCCTATGAATACTCTTGATTAAAATAACGACAGAAATTTTGTTTAGAGACTTTCTAGGAGTGATATCAAAGGAGGTGAATTTGGAATTCGAACTGGGATTGGATTGAACTTTGGACACTTATTTTCAGAGTTAATAGAGGAAAGGTAGAAGACATTTTGGGATTCTGAAACAATTCAGAAGTGTCCCAACCTAATCTATATGTTGGGCTTTAAATTTTGGAATGAGAAAATATTTAATTTGATTTGAGTGATTTATTAGAAATTTGGGATTATATTCTCGAAGGCTGGGGTCTTATGATTCAGAATCTGCCCCAGATATTAAATCTAAATTGGGCACTAGACTATAGTAGCCTAAACCTAACAAATGTATTGTAGAACCTGGACTTACCCCAGCCTGGATTGATGAGCCAACTGACCACCTAGTCGATTTAAAATTTAAGAGTTCGATCATTTTAAAAGAGTGGAGGGATATTGTTATTAAAGTTTTTGAGAATTGGGACCGACATCTAGAGCTCATCCTAATTGGTCCCTTGACTTATATAGGATGAAAATACTTAAGACAAATGTAATTAAAATTTTGGATACATTTTTAAATTGATTTCTAATATAGTACAAGCTGATCGACTCGATTAAATGCATAAAATGAATATGTAGTAGTTTTTAAAAATAGCTTAAAAATTATTTTTCCCTAGAGATTGCAAAACATTCCCTTGACAGATCTACACCCTCAAAGGCTAGGTGATCTGCCAGAACCCATAGGCTGGGAGGTGCCTAACAAGGAAGAGAAGTGAATAATATGCTTATATAGACTCCTGGCGGTCTCATACTTACTTCTTAGAATGTTAGAGTTTATATGTTATCTTAAAAAAGTTTACTTAAATTTAAGTTGAAAAAGTTTTAACATGCCCTCACGAGCCTCCACGTATCCAGGCTAAAATAAAAATGACATGCAATCACCAAAAAAATAAGAAAAGTAGGTAATCCTAATCGCAATCAAAATAAATCAAACACATCAATTAATCAAACTAATTAAATAAATGTCTATAGGCAAACTACCTATTTATTATAACCTAGAAATTACATAAGTTAAAGTGGCCGGGCACCACCACCAACAAACCTGGATTCTAATCCTAGGATCGATGCAAGTTGACTTTGAATGGGATACTCTTTATCTTCGTCCTCCTCTTCTTCAGGCTCCTCAAATTCGTCGGGTACTAAAATGATTCAAACTTGGTCTTCCAGATGGAATAGGATTGTCCCCCTAAGGGGTATCATTTTCTCTTTGAAATTTAATTTTGGATACTTGTATCTTGACTCAAACATCAAACTTTCATAACTCTTAACTTTAAACAAATTACATCAATGATAAAATTAAAAATCTAGACTCTCCTATAGGGTTATCCTAAGCATTTAAAATCAAATCAACCCCAAGTAGTTTATATATATATATATATATATATATATATATATATATATATATATATATATATATATATATATATATATATATATATATATATATATATATATATATATATACAGTAGAAAGTAAATCGCACTTGGCCATGCTCTTATTTATTTGGGAGTTAAGCAACTGAAGCACCTATAGAAGTTATAATAATTATTAATTTACCCCCCTTTTATTGCCTACATGAGCCTGGTCACCTATAGAAAACTCAGTGAGAAACCAGATCAGTCGTAGCCTAAGGGTAATCTACTGCCCATCACATTAATTCATAGATTATAGTTAAAGTAAACACTCACATCAATCAATCTTCAATCATAGCATGCAATCAAAACTGGGAAAACTAAGTATGCAGTAGTAAAAGTAAACACTAGACTAGCCTATACTAGAGTTGGTTTTCCTAGAAAACCATCTAAAGTGTGTGCTAAAGGCCATGTGGCTGGGGTAGATCCTAAGCTAGGTAATATGTTAGAGTTATCTGATGCTCGGGTTTTTTGGAAGTTGAAGGATAAATTTATGTTTGTGTTTAGATATTAATGTATTAAAGTTTATTTTAGGATAGATTTTAAAGATTGATCGATTAAATGAATTTAATTAGCTAGAGATTAAAGGATCGATGAATTCTAATTAATTTAATTAGCTGCTAATTTTAAGGATTGAATTAGTTTAAATCTTCCCCCAACCGGTTCGTGGCGTTCTTATAGTGGGCTCGAGGAACCATTCCTTCTTAGGACACTTAACCTTACAGCTTAAGCTAGTCCATCCTAAAAACTTCATCATTGGAGTGCTTGTTGTGTATTAAAATGTTTGTTGGCTGATTTTATTAATCAAGTTAGAGTTTTTTGAGATTTTAAAACCAATTATTGAATTTTTGTAATTATTTAATCGTATTAATTAAGGGGCCAAAAGTTTACTTTTAAAATTAAAGCGATTTCTTAAAATTTAATATTTTTTATAAATATTAGACCTTAATATGAGTAATTAGACTCTAAGTTTGCTCAATTTAGAATTTTTCACATTAAGTTATGATTTTTTTAAGTTTTAACCTAAACTTAAACTACAGTTGACCGGAGAGTTAACTTTTTGACTTTGGCTTGTTTCAGGTGGTTTGATATTTTTAGAAAATACTAGACCTTAATTGAAGTTGAATGACACTAAGTTTGGTCAATTTAAATTTTCCTAGAATTGCTTATAATTTTTCAAAGTTTGCTTAATTAATTGAATTTTAAAATTACTTAATTAGGAAGGTTTTGATTATTTTAATCCAAACTCATTCCAAACTACATGGAATCACTTCGGAAGGTCAGGGATGACCCATGGGAGTGTTTCCAAGTGTTTGGAAATTACTTAGAATTTTTAATAATTTCCAGTTAATTAAATTAATTAATTATTAGTTTTACTAAAAGTTAAAATAGAGGTATGGTAATAGTGCTTTTATATTTCCTAGGTAAAGGATTAAATTCTAGTTAATTTGATATTTTATTTGTATTTTTTTATTTAAATTGGATTTATTATAATATCCTAAATTATCTAGGTCCTTAAAAGGGATGAATTTTGATATGGTTAATTTTCTAACTTAATGAGGTCCATATTTAATGAAATTTAAACCTATAGTGTATAATGTTACTAAGTTCATTGTGGTCAAGTTTCACCCCTATTAGGTGTGTGTAATATTTCATAGAAATTTTCTAAGTTATCTAGACATAGCCCTTAATTATTTTTCCTAGGTGTCACTACTATTCAATTAGGTCCCAATCTCTGTCCATCTAACCATGACACTAATGCAAGCACACAACAAAAACTTTAGGACCTGATTCTAAGAATTTGGAGAGTTATGAATTTTTAAAGTTTTGGGTCCAAAATAGACCCATTCCTTTGAAAATTCACATCATAAAAATCTATTGGGTATATGATCTTAGGAAAAATGCAGTATATGCCTAACATACCCAAAAAAATTTTCACCAAATTTAGATCCTAATTGACCACCAGATTATGAGAAAATCACAAAAAACTAAGTTCAAACAAATAAGTATATCTCATAATGTAGTAATTAAATTAACTCAATTTTAATTTTAATAAATAGTAGGCTAAGTTCCCTTTCCAATGGCACTAAGAACTTCCAATTTGGTGAAAATTTTGATTTACTATAAATTTTTGAAGTTTTTGAACATTTATTAAAAATTTTTAATCAGTTTTGAATACGAAATGATGGCGCCACTATCTCTGGTATTGACGCGTGTCCGGGACACGATTTAGACTCAACCATGTTAGTATGATTTTTTTTCTGTTTGATTTAAGTGGTAACACGTGACAGAATAGGATGACACCATGTCACCCCTACGATTTTAAGTTGAGACCCATGTTTGAGTCCCAGGGCGAGCAAGCATGCAGTTTTGACCTGAGCTGTCAGACCAAATGATTGAATGGCTTAGATTGAAGGGCCTTTTCTTGTTTAAAATTAACTAAAACTTTGATTGCTCATAACTTCAAAAATACCTGTCCAAATCTAACAAAATTTGAAACACAGATTAAGGGTAACATAATCTTACAATGCATGGAGTTTGGAAGCTCCGTGCATTGCATATTTTCTATTGTTTCAAATTAAAGTTCTACCTAAAAGTGAGAATATAATATAATTTAGCTGATGGATTTTTGAGATCTTGGACTCCTTTTGCTCCTGGTGATGTTCTTTACAAGTTTGCTGAACACCCCAAAAGCTTTTGATGGCTAGATTTGAAGTTGTTGAAACGAGATGGGTTTCTCTGACTATTATGGTCTCTCCTCACTAGAATAGTGATTTGAGGCCTAGGAATGATGCGGGAGAGCTTAGAATGGACTTGGGAAGAGCTGGAGAAGAAGGGGAAGGCTTTTGAAAGGTTGGAGAAAGCTGGAGTTAGAGCTTGAATGAAATGAGCAAGGATAATGGGTATTAGGTCAAGTTTCATCCACTTAATCCTTGGCCTTTAGATTGGATGGCTAGGATTTAATTAGGGAGGACTTAGATGCATGCAAAGTGTCCCCTAAGTTGCCTAAAATCAGGAGAAAGCTGGTGGGTTGAGAGGGATTGGTCTTGGCCCATGGGAAAGGGGACCACATACTTTTCCTCTATTTGGCTAAACCAAGCTTAAGCATGGTTTAGGGGGTTAGTTTGGGGTCTCTTAGGAGAGGAAATAGGCCATTTTCCAGTAGGTTTGAGCTAGTTTTATGTGTGGGAAGGGGGCGGGGAGGGGGGGGGGGGGGGAGTTTGCTTATGTGACATGGTGATGTGGCCATGATTTGATTTCTTTCACATGGGCTCAAAGGGGGTTGTTGACTTGTTGACGTATTAACCAGTCAATAGTCATTGGGATAGGCCTTGAGAAGGTCAAGAGAGCTGTAGAAAATTATCCCAAGAGGTTTGAGGTCAAGGGATTGAAACTTGCATGGGTGTTAAGAACATTGGAGAAGTTTGATCAATCATGAAAATTTAACCAAGTCAAATTCATAGAGATTTAACTTACGGCCATGTTAGAGATGTTTGGACTGCTCAATTAAATGATTTTGAGTGGTTGATTTGATTTGGATTGAGTTCAAAAATGGTTATTTTGACATTAGTGTAGGTTAAGGGTTGATTTGGTCAACCATATGTGACTTGGTTAGCCTGGTCAAACCAAGATTTGGGTTCAGGTCCAATGCAATCTAAATGATGTTTAGGATGCATTGGAAGAGGTTTCAAAGATTGATTTAAAAGTTTTATATTGAGTTCTAGGGAAAAGTCCAAAAATGCCCTAAAAGGGTATTTTGGTTATTTTGACCCCCTAGTCAACCTTAGGTCAAACTGAGTCTAGCAAAGTGTAGGTTATTGGTCAATAAGTCATGATAAGGGCCATGGATGTGGTTAGAAGGTTTGGAAAGATTCTGAAGGATAAATTTCACTGAATAGCAAGTCCAGTGGTATAGACCATAAATATTTGAAGGTTTTACAGTCTTTGGAAATTAATTCAAGTTTTGGTGCTAGGAGCCTCAAATTAGGCTTAAATTTGGTGGGTTAACTCCAGGGACATGCCTGATCAATATGAAATTGACAAATCACGAATCAGAGGTCATTTGATTTGATTTCTAGGTGATAGAAAATTTGCCCAAAAAAGGTTTCAGGACTTAGGCTTTTGACCTTAGGTCTTGAATTGAAAGTCTAAGTTTGTGCTGGATTTTGGATTTGATTAGTTGAGTTTTAAAATATACAAATCAATCAAAGTTAGATAAAAGACTGGGGTTGATTGATTAAGACCAAGCTTTATTTAAAAATTAGATTAGATAATGATTACATATAGGATAGAAGTCTAGGGTGGGAATTAGATTGAAGGCTCGATTGAAATCTGACTGGGGTCTCTATGATTGACAAGTGGATAACTATCAACCCTATGATCACCAAACAGGAGTTTAGATAGGCCCTAATAACCTCATACAAAAATGAGGTCAATATACTATCGTATCTTTATTCAGTGAGAAGATGAGTTTCCTAGCCATTTGCATTTTTTTTTTTAATTTTTTGAAATTAAGAAAATGTGATTTGAATTAGTTAATTTTGAAATAGAAATTTAATTTTAAACTTGATTAATTTTCTTTTCAAATTTTAGAACTCAACATATCAAGCTTTCACTCAACCTGAGGGTTTGTAAAATTAACATGAGAATCTTAAGAATTGGCTTGATTTTATCATTCCACTAATTGACTAGGGGTAAAATGTCAAAGCCTATATGTTACTAGAGGTTTTTGAATTTTGAAATTGAAATTGATGGATCTTCTTCAAATTCTGAAACTCAACATATTAAGTTTCACTCAATTATGCAGGTTTACAAAATTGACATAAAGATCCCAAGAATTGGGTTTGACTCTTTCACTTCACCAATTGACTTGGGGTGAAATGTCAAAGCCCATATTTTGTTAGAGGGTTTTAAATTTTAAAATTGAAATTAATGAATCTTCTTCAACTTCTTAAACTTAACATATTAAGTTTAACTCAATTATACAGTTTACAAAATTGACATGCAAAATTGAAATGAAGATCTAAAAAATTGGGCTTGACTCTTTCATTCCTCCAATTGACTTAGGGTGAAATATCAAAGCTCAAATTTTGCTTGAGGTTTCCTCACTCACCTCTCTTGTTAATTTTTCTTTTTAATGTTGGTCAAACTCTCCCAAGAAAGCAATGAGTAGAGGGACCAATAGAAGGAAGGTAGTTAAAACTACCGATTCAATAAAATTTCTATGATTATTAAAGATGGAGAGAGAAAGAGATAATCCCTAGTGGAGTTGCCATTTTTTATTGGTGTGTTTGAAAATGGAATTTACTTTGCATTAGGAAGATATAAAGCAAATCTGAATTAAATTTCTTTGGAAAAGTTTAATTTTTAAAATTTTTAGTTTTGAAATTGAACACATCATTATGAATGATATATTGCATCAGGAGCTGAGAATATCATTCCCTAATAGATTTAGACAATAAAACTATAAATTGCATCCTCATTATAATAGTCAAATTCAAGGAAGAACTATATATGACCCCAGTGTCAAAATAAAATTCAATCAAGTATTTGACTATGATAATCAAGATGAAGCATCATTAATTTCATATTTAAAATCATGATAATAAATGATACATCTTCGTGAAGAAAGAAAATATCGTTTACTCTCAATCATCTTTATATGAAGATAATGATTATTATTGATTTTTATTTTCTCAAAGAGGATTAATTAAATTTTAAAAATCAAATTGGGGTCTTTAAATCTACTATAAGCTTAAACCCTTGTAGTTAATTACATTATAGGAAACCTGAGTTTCCTAGAGAAACTCTCGATTAAAATAATGGTAGAAATTTTATTTTTAAGATTTTTAAAGAATGATATTAAAGGGAGTGAGGCTGGAATTTTAATAAGGATTGGATCCAATTTGAGCACTTATTTTTAGAGGCCAACATATGAGAAGTTAGAAGAATATTGGGATTCTAAAATGATTTAGAAATGCCTTAGTCTACCCTATGTGTTGGGCTTTAAATTTTGGTTTGAAGAGAATTTTGATTCCAGCTCATAATTTATTAAAATGTGGTATTATATTCCTGAAATTGTGGACTTATAATTTTGAGTCTACCTCAGATCCTAAGTCTAACTTTAAATTTTGGTTTGAAGGGAATTTTGAACCTATGGTGTAAAATAATACTAAGTTTAATGTTATAAAGTTTCACCCTTACTGGTCGTATGTAGAATTTCTTAGGAATTTTCTATGTTGTCTAGACATAGTCCTTAAATATTTTTCCTAGGAGTCATAAGTGTTCTAATGGGTTTGAATTTTTGTCCAGTTAACCCTGACACTTATGCAAGCACATCACAATAATCATAGAACTAATTCTTCTAATTTGGAGAGTTATGAATTTTCAAAGTTTTGGGTCTAAATTGGTCCCATTACTTTGTAAATTCACACCACATCAATCCCCTGAGCATCCAAACCTAAGAAAAATGTAGGGGATGCCTAAGATGCTTAAAAAATTTTCACCAAAATTTGTGTCCAATTTGTCCACTTGTTTGTGAGAAAATTGACAAAATTGAAATTCAAACTATTATGAATAACTCATAATCCAGTGACCAAAATAACTTAAATTTAATTTTAATAAATACTAGACATTAATATCTTTCAAATGATACCAAAACACTTAATTTGGTAAAAAACTAGATTTTCTATGAATTTCCAAGATTCTATGCATTTAAATTAATTTTTTTAATTAAATTTGGGTCAAATAACCGCCAGCATCATTCTAACAATCAATGACAATGATTGCAAGAGAAAATGGTGGTGGCATAGTGGTTGATGACACATGTTGACATGGCAGAGTGCCACGTGGTCACGAGATAGTGGGGGGCATGTGGCGATACAGAAGAATGCCATATTATGGGATGCACGGTAGGCCATGGTTTGCCTCTTAAAAATATCAGCAATTGATCTGGACCTTTTGATCTGCCTGGTTTAGATCAATGATCTAGATCACAGACCGTTAGATTCAAAATTATGTGGCTAGCGATGATTTTTCTGCGTGTGATGTGGCACAATAGGTGCCATTCAATCGCGCTGAACACGCTATCGGACGACTTTGATTATCTGACTAAGGTTTAGTTCAAAATGACTAAAAAAATTCAAATGATTATATATTTCAAAATACTCATCCAAATTTGATGAAATTTGAAATAAAGATTTCTGGTAGTCCAATCTTCTAATGTTTTGGAGGCTTCATGTATTGTAGATTCACTACAGTTTCAAATTTAATTTCAAGCTAAATATTGAAATAACTTACAATCCAATGGGTGGATTTTTGATTTCTTAGGCTTGTTACAAAGCTGAAGAGGTCCCCTTTGAGTTCCTAGAAGATTCCAAGGCTTGGTTCTGGCTGGATATAATCTATAGAGCCATTCATAAAAATAAGATTAATAGTCTCAATATAAAAAAAAAACATTTACATTTAAGAGTAATTCAAAAACCTTTATCTTTTAATTTGTTATCAATAGGAATAAAGCCTTTCAGAATCCTCCAAGTAAGTAAAGATATATTAATAGGAGTTTAACCATTCCAAATTTTATCCATTATTTTTTTTATAATCACATTTAGTTCTGAAATCTTTTAAATTAAAAAGACCATTAATAGAATATTTAAAATAGGTTTATCAATCAAGAAGAGGTTAATAGGAATATCACATATCATGTCAATAATACTTTGGGGAATATGATTTCAAAGTATATTGACACACCACTTCCCATCCTTAATGAAATTGGCCACTTTCATGTTAGAGATTGTATGAGTGTTAAAGAAAGAGCCTAGGGAACCAAAGCCAATACAATCATCTTGCCAAAAGAAAGAAGAGGCATTCCCTATCCCACATTGAATAGTCATTTATCCTTGCCATTTAATCTTACAAAGTCTATTCCATCCAAGAGATTTCCCCTTTTTGAAACTACATTAAGTAGGATGTTTATTCTTATAGTTTTTCTAATTCATAAAGCCTATATGAATTATTAGATATATATATTTCCACCAATGTTTTTAAGAAAACCTTTTGACAATGTCATGAATAGATTTGTAGCTGAAACCCCCCACATTAAAAAGGACATTAAAATTAATCCAAGAGGACCAATGATTTTTTGTAGTTATAAGAAGAACACCAGAAGAATTTATTAATCATTTTTTCAAGCCTAGAATAGACCTCTAAAGTGGCATTCTTAGTTTGAAATAAATAAATAGGCATAAAACATAAGACACTTTTAATCAAATTTAGCCTAGCTCGCATGGATAGAAATTTAAATTCCCAAGCAGATAATTTGTTTTTAATACTAATAAACATTTTCTCAAACATAAAAGACTTTTTGTGACCCTTATGAAGAAGAGTCCCAAGATAATAAAGAGGAAGTTTTTGGTTATTAAAAGTAGTTATGGACTTGATTTTATTAATTCCCTCCAAAGACACACCCTTCCCAACAATAAAGGTTCTCTTGCTACTATTAAAGTTAAGACCACTCTCCTTTCAAAAATGTTGAGAAATTTTTTTATTCTCTTGACATTTTAACAAAATTGTTGTAGAACAAGATAATGTCATTAGCAAAACTAAGGTGTGAAATATTAAGCACTCTAGAATTTATGTAAGCTATACTTTTAAAATTATAAAAGCTTTGCATTAAGCCTCTAAATAAATATTCAATAGTTATAATATACAGGGCAAGAGATAAAGGATCCCCCAGCCTGACTCCCTTACAAGACCTGAAAAAATCTTGAGACTTGTCATTTATAAGAATAGAAAACCACACATTTTCAACTATGCTTTTTATCAAAGTAATACTCTTATCATTAAAGACAAGTAAATGCATAATATTAAAGATAATATACCAGCTAATATTATCATATGCTTTGGAAACATCCAGTTTAACTATAAGGTTGTGACCATAAACTTTTTTATGAATATCATGAAGTAATTCTTATACAGCAAATACATTGTCAATAATGTTTCTTCCTTTAATCGAACTTGACTGATTTAAAGAACCAATTTTGGGGAGAATAATAGCCAATCTAATAGCTAGAATTTTGGAAATAATTTCACTAAATATAGAGAAAAGACTAATTTTTCTAAAATCATTCCAATATTGTAGATTATCACTTTTAGGAATAAGATCTATAGAAGTGCTAGAAAAAACCTAAGAATATTAGCTCCGTTAAAAAAAAAAGGAAAGAATGGATTTACACAAATACTCTTTAATAATAAACTAAAATTTCTGATAAAAGAAAGTAGTAAAGCTATCAAGATCAACAACAGAATCATTATTCATATCCATAAGAATGTTTTATACTTCCAAATCATTAGGAGCTAGAGCTAAAAATAAATTATCCTTATAAAAAATAAGAGAAGGAATATAATGAGAATTGGAAATATCCCCAACATTCTTAGAACCACCAAGTATAGATTTGAAATGAAAGGTCGATTCACAAACAACATGTTGATCTTCTATCTAATCTCAATATTCCATCTTGATTTTGATAATAAGAGTTTTAGCCTTTTTCTTATTAACTAATTCATGAAAATATTTACTATTTCTTTCTCCCTAAAAAAGATGTTTTTGAAAATTCGATAAGGATGTTAAGCCTAATTGAACTTGTCCCTAAGCACACCAAGAGGGGGGTGAATTAGTGAATTTAAAAACTATTTTCTTACTTCAAAAATAAAAATGATATTTTTGGATTTTTCAGTATTTGAAAAGCAAGTAATAATTATCACTTAATGCAGAAGAAAATTAAATTTAACAAAACATCAAAAGAATGATGATGATATTCTTATCAGCATAATGAAGAATTGATCACGATTATCACCAAGCAGTTATCATGGAATTAAAATGCAAAAAGTAAAAGTGTGAGAATTCAAATCAGAACAAACACATCAGAGATTTTTAGTGGTTCGATCAAACAATGACCTACGTCCACTCCACAAAGTCCTCCACTCTGAGTATTACACCATTACTATAGTGTCTCTCCTTTGCTTCCACAGCAAGTCAGACAAGCCCTTACACAAATCACTTCCACTAAACTCGATGCATCGGAGAGCTAGAAGCTTTGTCACCCAGGTGATGGTGGTGGACCTTCAATCTTTTCTCTCTCTTGGAGAAGGTAGAGAACCTTAAAGTACTTTCTCACCCTCCTGGTGATGGAAAAGAACCACATTCTTAGGCTAAATAATTTCTTCCCAGAGCCACCCAAGAAATCTAGATAGACACTTGGAGGGACCAGACAAGACACTTGTTTGGAGGAACTATGTGAACCCCTTACACTACTTTTCCCTCACACACAAGCACTTCCTCTTCTTCCCAAAGCGCTCCTAGATCTTCTTCTCAAAGCTCCCTCTCAAGACACTTAGCTGCCAAAGACATGAAATAAGTCAATGAGAGAGATTAAATATAAGTCATCGCATGAAGCCCTAAAATTTAATTTTGCGACCCTGATTGTATAGTAGGATCATGGATCATAAAGTACAATTAGTTTAAAGTACTCCTGTTAGTACTGTACAAAGGGCTAAATGTTGTATGATCAGTTCAAAGAATTAAGCTGATCGTCCAGGATAATTTAGATTATCATCTAGTACGATTAGTTCAAATGACTTGGATTATCATCCCATATGATTGGCAATAATAAATTATCATCCCATACAGAAATTGAGTCATACAGTATCATTGATCCAATCCTCTTGTACATTCTATTTGGATCAATTAATCCATAATCATCCCCTAATCGCAGGATTAATTGAGGCATTATATTATACCATATGATATCTATCATACAGTATGATTAGTAAAAAATTTAAATTTCAAAATATTTCCTAAATTATGATTGATGGCTGGGATCCTTATTTCAATTGATCGTCATGTACAATATTCATTGCATAGTATAATTAGTTCAACTTGCATTAATTATCATAATTAGCCATTTTAATTATTTTCTGATTAGCTGATCGTATAGTATGATATTGATCATACAGTACGATTAGTTTAGAAAATATAATTTCTAATATTATCACTAAATCACTCCCTTAATTATGTGTGTATGCATGGTTACTAAGCTTAGTATCCACCAAATATATGATTTGACTCAAGAAAAGTAAAAATATATAAAAATTGAAAATACAAACATTTCATGACATACTTAACCCTAGTCTACCCAATCTTAAACTAATTAAACTTGCAAGTTTATGGTGGACCTAAAATGTTAATGCACAAAAAAAAGATATGCAATAATATAAATTAATAGGAGATAACATTGTAAGGAATCCAATAATATTTGTTATCATCAAAATCATAGGCCTTGGGTCCAGATTTGTAACAATTTCGCCCTTTTTGATGATGGAAAACATTTTTATAAATAACTCAAATATATCTTTGCTATTTCCTAAACTCCCCCTTACTAGTTGAATCTTTCGAAAATAAGGAGTTTTTTTATTTTTTTTATAAAAAAATAATGCATAAAGAAAGAACATATAAATAATAGGAAATGAAAAGATAAAATGGTGAATTAATCATTCCACACAGAGTACACCCTACCAATAATAAACTACTCCCCCTTTTGACATCATAAAAGGGAGGAAAGAATGAAACTAAAGATGCTAAAATAAAAATATACATTAGAAGCAGAGATACAAAAATAATACAAACACAAGCACTAACATAGAACAAACTAAAAGTATAAAGGATCCTGATCAAGTGGAGGTGGTAGTGGTAGTGGTTGGAAGAATTGGTGTATTGAAGAAATTGCTCTCCAAACCAAGCCATGTCATTTTTGTGCTGTTGGTGCTACTTTGCTATGTATGTGTAAAAATGAGCCTCCCATTTGGCAAACCTCTGAATTAGCATATTGTACTGAGATTACTGGTGGATAGGTGTTGGTGATGGAACTTGTGCTGGTGCTTGTCCTCCCCTTGCCTCCTCTAACTCGGGGTTACAGTAATGAACATTGCTGTGATGGGTGCTGTGAAGGATGTCGAAGGAGATTTTTGAATAGAAAATTAGGAGATGATTTGGTGGTGCAGGGAATTGGAAGTTGTATTTAGATTCAAGGACAAAGGCAATTATGTGACCAAAGGTAAGATTTTACTTTCTTTTATGTTTAGGATCTTTAATGCTGGTTAAATTCTTAAGATATCAAATAATTAAGTCAACTGCATTAAAATCAATTTTAGCCATTATAAAGTAGATGGTTAGGGATAGAAGAGATGTGATATTGATTCGATCCCCAGCTTTTGGAATTATAGAGTTGTGAAGGATATGCTAAATAATTTTATCATTTTGCACTAAGGTATTGATGTGAGCAATGTGGTATCTAACATTTGATTCCATAAGGGTAGTGTTAGCAAGGGTCTAGTCATAATACGAGTTAAATGCTACAAGGTGGACTTTTTTGCCAGTAGTGGAAAGGTGGAGGAATTCATGAAAGTCTTGATATGTAATTTTAACTGGTATCCTATGAATGTTCATTAGGGTTATTAAGCCCTTATGAACTAGCCTGAGGCTAGCCAAGAGGGGAAGCGGTGAATTAGTAGTTTTAAAAATTTTTAAAGTACAAAAATTAAAATACGAAACAGTAAAAAGAAAGAACACACGTGATTTTATAGTGGTTCGATCAACTTGACCTACATCCACTCCCTGGAGCATCCCCTCCAGGTATTGCACTAAAACTCAGTGACTCTCCTTTTGCTCCCACAGTAAGGCGAAGAAGCCTTTACAAAAACTCCTTTTCACTAACCCCGATGAGGCAGAGTACTCAAACTCTTTTTGCATCCTCCTGAAGCAGGTAGAGAACCTTACCTCCTTTTGCTTCTTCCTAAAGCAAGCAGAGAACCTCGATCTTCTTGCTGATGATCCTTCCCACAGAGCCACAATGAACAAGGGATGATGACTGGAGAAGGTGACTCAAATCCTTTCTTGGAGCAACCTTTATGAACAGCTCACAAACTCCCCCTCACAAGATCCTCTCCCTCTCTCCCAAGCTCTCCCTCTCCTTCTTAAGACTCTCTCAGGTCAGGACAGTAGCCAAAAAGATTTCAACATTAATAAATAAGAGATCTTAAATAGAAGGGCTCAAAAAATTCCCTAAATTTCAAATTATCATTAAAGATCATCCATCGTCCTGTATAATTTGTACAAAAATAGATGTTTTAGTCTGGATGATCTGGCTCTCCTAGACGATCAAAAGATAGAATTTGTATAGATCATCCAGGACGATGTGTCAGCATCCTGTACGATTAGTTCAAACATACATTTTTGTCCAGTAGATAGTTCGAGTTGTCCAGGAGATAAGTCAGGATGATATGTAGAAATATGACTTGTTTATCCAGGATGATATGTCTATCATCCTGTATGATTAGCTCAACAATAGGCAATATCATCCAACACATAGTTTGGGTCATCCAGGAAAACTATGTTGGATGATAAGGATTTATAACGGATAATCCCAGATGATCTTTTGATCGGCCAAGATGATGTGATCAATCAATAAATCCTTAATTACTTTTTTTAATCACCTGACTAATTTAGGCATGATTGTAATGAATCATGTAGGATGATACGTATACCGTTCTATACGATTATACCAAAATCTTAAAATAAAAACCTACCTAAATAGTTTAGCAGCTGAGTAATTTTAATTTGAGCATATTATCCCAGAAGATGGAAGGATCATCCAAGATGATCTACTTAATCAGACTGACTTAACATGGCTGTCCTAATTAGGGTTTCTATTTTGATTTGATCATCCAGGATGATTTGGAATCATCCAGGATGATATAATCAAAAATAAACAAACTCTTAATTTTACAAAATTTATCCCCCTGAGTGTATGTGTGCAAGGTTACTTAGCATCAGGATCCACCTTTTTATAATTGACTCAAGAAAGAGTAAAGAATAATGGATTTTATATTACAAACTAACGTAGTCCTAAGCTAATCAAACTTGAAGTGGCTTAAACTGCAATTGACCTTGTGGACTTGAAATGTTAGTATACAGGGCAATCAAACTAGATGTGCAGTAGTGACAGTAGAACAAAAATAGAAATGCAAGAAATATTTGTGATCATCAAAACTATAATCCTCTAATCCAGATTTGTAATAATCTCCTCCTTTTTGATGATGACAAATATTTGTTAGGCAGTTTCAAATCAAGAAGATTAAAAAGATTAACGCATATGACAAAGGAAAATGATTAAAAATAATAAATTCAGAATTCACTAAAATAGGCACGAAATAGTACAACACTGACACTACTCCCCCTTTTGACATCACAAAAAGGAGGAAAAAAAATAAATATATAACATTACACATAGAATAACATAGAGAGGAACTACAATACAAACATAACAAAAAAATAAAAAGAAAAATTAAACAAGATAAAAGTAGGAGGGACCCTGATCATGTGAAGGAGGAGGAGGTGGCGATTGAAAAAGACTATGGATGGAAGTGAACTGCTCTCCAAACCAAGCCATATCCTGGTCGTGCTGTTGATGCTGCTGGGTGACATATGCATTAAATCGTTCAACATTCACCTCATGTTGTTGTTCTTGTGCAACCACGCAGGAGTCAAAGTGGGCCTCCCACTGGTCAAATCTATCCACCAATTGATCCAACTATTATTGTTGGTGGATAGGAACAGATGCAGGAATAGCTTCTTCCTTTGCCTCTGTAGCCTCTGCGTGCTCCGGATGGAGATGAGTGCTGTGAAGGATATGGAAGGAGCTATTTGTGTTGAAGGAGGGTTGATAGTTTGGTGCATAGGATATTGGAGGTTGTATTTGGTCTCAAGCACATAAGCTATAATGTGTCCTAAGGTAAGGTTGGGCTTTCGCTTGTGTCCTAGATCCCTAATACAGGTAAGGTGCTCAATGTATTGAAAAAGTAGATCTGTGGTATTGAATTCCCTATGGGTCATTATGTAGTAGGTGGTGATTGAAAGTAGTGGAGTGATGTGGACATAGTCACCAGCCTTTGGGATTACAGAGGTTCGAAGGACATGTTGGATTGTCTTAGCATCTTTGATTAAGGTGCTTGAGGCACTGTCATGAAAGGTGGCATTCATGTTTCTTAGGAGTTGATTGACATGAGCCCAGTTGAATTCAGGATTTGAAGACAAGATATAAAGCTTGTCTCCAGTGGTTGAGAGTTGAATAAGTTCATGATAGTCTTAGTAGTTAATTTCAACGGGGCGTCTATGAACATAGGATTGAAGGGTAGTGTATGTGGCATTAATCCTTAAGCTAGCGAAGAACTCGTAGAGGAGTTCAGAGTTAAAGGGGAAAGCAAGTGTGAGGATAAAGATGAGAGAAGTGTGGGCAAAGAGATCGAGTACCGCATATGTAAGGGTGCAGGCATTGATGATTTTGGATGAAGTGATGCCAACAATCTTGTAGCAAAGATAAGAATTTTGTATTGATCATCCAAGATGATGTGTCATCATCCTGTACGATTAGTTCAAACATACATTTTCATCCAGTAGATAGTTCGAGTTATTAAGGAGATAAGTCAGGATGATGTATAGAAATATGACTTGATTGTCCAGGATGATATGTTTATTGTCCTATATGATTAGTTCAAAAATGAGCAATATCATCTGGCACATAGTTCAGGTCATCCAGGAAAACTATGTTGGACGATAAGGATTTATAACGGAACATCTCGGACGATCTTTCAATTAGCCTGGATGATCTGATCAATCAAAAAATCCTTAATTACTTTCCTTAATCACCTAACTAATTTAGGCATAATTGTGATGAATAATCCAGGATGATATGTATATCGTCCTATACGATTAGACCAAAATCCTAAAATAAAAACCTGCCTAAATGAGTATGGCGGCTGAGTAATTTTGATTTGAGCATATCATCCCGGATAATGAAAGGATCATCCAGGATGATCTGCTTAATCAAACTGACTTAACATGGCTGCCCTAATTAGGGTTTTTATTTTGATCTTATCATCTAGGATGATTTGGGATCATCTAGGATGATATAATCAAAAATAGACAAACTCTTAATTTTATAGAATTTCTCCCCCTGAGTGTGTATGTGTAAGGTTACATAGCATCAGGACCCATCTTTTTACAATTGACTCAAGAAAGAGTAAAGAACAACGGATTTGATATTACAGACTGACGCAGTCCTAATGTACTCAAACTTGAAGTGGCTTGAACTGTAATTAACCTTGTGGACCTGAAACGTTAATATGTAGGGCAATAAAAACATGTGTAGTAGTGACAGTAGAACAAAAACAGAAATGCAAGAAATATTTATGATCATCAAAACTAAAATCCTCGAATCCAGATTTGTAACATCCTATTTATGTAAGATTGGAGAGTAGTACCCTCAATGTTAATATAGAGACTAGTGAAGAATTCAAAAAGGATTTTATAATTGAATGGGTAGGCGAGAGTGAGAATGAAAGGGAGCTCACTCAAATTTGCTCAAATTAGAATAAGCTCTATCAAAATTAACATTTTTATTGAAATGACCTTATTAGAGCTCACTCAAATTTGCACTCACAATCTATTGAATGGTTAGGAATTATATATACCCAATTACTCTAACTTCAAGGAAGCTATAGAAATCAAATGTTGGACCCAAGCCTATCTAAAAAGAAGGCAATTATTTAAACTTTTGAAATGTATGTAGATAGAATTCCAGCCACTCCTGGTTGTACCAGGATATTTGGCCAATGAAGCATTCTTCAATAGAGTATTAGAATGTTATTAGAGTAGATTGAGGGTTTAGAAAGGGTTGGATGCTTGGTATTGTACAATTTAAATTTTGGAGGCTCAAGTTTATTTAATTTCTAATGACTGATGGCCAACAAAGTGTACACTGGAGCTAACTTGTGGTCTAGAAAGTTTAGAGCTCACTATGGTTCAATTGGGTTGTGTTGGAATGGACTACACTGAGATCATTTGCATTTTAAGCCATTTATTATAATTTGGTTAATCCCACTTGGTTGACCCAAGTCAACCCAATAAATTAGCTGATAAAGGAGGCTAGCTTAGTGTGCTAGGATTTTATTGGTAGAGGTTGAGTCAAAGGACTGAGGTATATGAAAGTTATTTCTATGGAAATTGTTAAGAAGCTTAATTAAGTAATTTTGGGACTTTAGGTTAGTTATGGATTTAATTGGGTATATGTTAGTTTAAGGAAGAGTTTGGAAGGCTTAGGATACAACCATAGGGTCTACGGTGACCTTTGGCCAAGAGAACCACTTTAGGTCATTTATGGGCATTTTTATTATTTTTGGTTTTATCATGGTCAAATGGGTTGACCATTGCTTGAGAAAGACTTAAGAGAGGCCTCTAATTGGTTTTGAAGGCTTAGCGATCAATGCTAAGGTCTATGTTAGCTATGTTAATCAAGAACTTTAAATTTAGGGTTTTTGGACATATTGGGGATTTTAGGAAAAATGTGTCAACCTTGGTCAATTAGGGTTGACCAACAGTCTTGGGTGTGTCAAACCACTTCCCAATTAAACTTGAACTAGTTTGATTTAAACCCATAATCTTGGGTTTAGGTTTAGCTTGGAATGAGACCTTTAATGGCATTTTGGTAGTTATCAAAGGGTTCAGATTTAGCCTAACTTTAGATTCTATGATTTGCCCCTTATAGTGGATTTTGATGCACCCTAATGCTATTATGAGGATAAGTAAGAAAGATTGGATCATCTAGGGTTATCTAAGACTAAGTTTATTGGTTACCTCCTACAGGCAAGGTCTATAATAAGGTAGCATTACAAAGGCACTATAGATGACAAAGGAGAAGGATAAGCCCTCTTTGAAAATTGAGGTCAATATGGCTTAGTCAGATGGTAATCATTAGAAGACCACAGTGATTGACTTGAAAAGGCTAAACTTTGATAGTAGAGGAGTCGTCTGATAGTGGTGATCTAGAATCCTCAGAGCCTCAATGCTCTCTTTAATCTACAAAGCTCAGGCCCTAGCTCTACGTTCAAAGCCCGTCCTACATGTAGTGAGTCAAGGGATTATTTTTAGATTTTGATATAGTTTTATTGTGGCAAGCTCATAAATATGGCTAAAATCTATTAAGCTCCATGAGGCGACTCATATTGATTTTCTTGTTCATAAAGCATTCATTCAATAGTTTTGTTCTTTAATGGTGTTGGAATTAAGCGATCTTGGGATCATTGGATTCATCTCATCGAGCTTCTTGATTTGGCTATAAGCACGCTGAATTTAGGGATCACTTGAACTCACAATTAATGCTAGAAGCTTTCAAAAATGCTTTAGGTGCTTGATTTGGGCTTAATTAATCTTAGATTGGGCCACCTTTGATATCGTTGGGTTTATCTTATCGAGATGCACATTTGGACTTTCGAAGTTTGGATGGTCCTTAATTAAATTTTAGATGTTTTCAATTCAAATATGTATTGAAATTTGTGCCTACCAAGGCAATTTTTTTGCCTTATTATTAGTATATTATAATGAAATAGAGAGAGATTGGCGAACTTCTAAGTTTGTCTGACTCTTTATTAATTTGATCATAGCAACCTCCGGTTATGTAATCCATTAATTTGTTAGGTTCTATTGATTACAAATATATTAGCTAAATTATAAAGCGATAATGGGATATTTCTATATACCCTTGGTACCTTTGTTTTTTTTTTTTTGAAGGAATGTATGAAGTAATTTTATTAATAAAAGAAATACAAGAAGCTAAGTGATTGAACCACAATCACATTCCTCCTTAAGCAATGAAACAAAGGAAGGAGGAACATTATCCTTGCTAACATCATCCCAAAAAAAAATCAAAATTGCGAGCATAGTTAGCATAAAAATCAGCTAACTTATTACACTTCCTATTCACATAATGAAATAAGACTTGATTGAACCCATCAAGAAAAGAAAAATCTTGTATCTCTGGATGCCCCTCTTTGACAGGCACCTTATTAAAAATCTTCTGAACCAAACTAATAACATTCTTATTGTTCCCTTCAATGATGATCCCATTGTAATCATACATCCAATCCTGAACAAACCGTTTAGCCTCCAGAATCGCCAAAAGCTCTAGGTGAGAAATGTCCCAATGCACACATTTCACCCCAAAAGCACACAAAAACCTTCCACGTTGATCCCTGAAAACACCCCCAACTCTCGCAATGTAATTACTTCCTAGAGAAGCATCAATGTTTAGTTTAATCCATTCGGGAGGAGGAGGATGCCAAAAAGAAGACAGCTCAACGAGCTGGTTGGTATCCCAGTAATCCGAACTTCCTTTGAAGGATGCAGCTGCCATACTAGCAGCATTCGAAGCAATGACAGTGAAGCTGTCCTCCTTCCCACCATGCAAAACTTTAGTCCTGCTTTTCCGACTTAAGAAGACAACCAAGCAGTAGACATTTCCTAGGAAAGGACCAGATAATGCAAAGCTTCTCAGTCCCAACAAACAGTCTTCAAGAGAGGAGAAAATAGGGGTAGAAAACCCCCAACTCCTAAGAATATTACAAACTTGAACAAGCTTTACACAACTGACCGAAATATGATCCACATTCTCCACCACCTTACAACCTCTAGGACAACCAGCTTTTGTAGACAATCTCCTGTACATTAACAACTCATTCGTAGGGATAACATTCAAGGATAAACACCACCAGAACAATTCAACCAAAGGCCTCAGCATTAGATTCTTCCTCCAACGCCAATTCATGTCTTCCTCACCGTGCTCAAAAAGACTATGAGAAATAAGAGTAGATAATGATTTACCTGAACACCTGTACAAGAGCTCCAGCTGATCTTCATTATTCTCGGAATTAATAGGGACTAGCTTAATAGCTTCCACCAACTGAGAGCCAAAAAACTGCTTTAATTTAACTTCATTCCAAACACCATTAGAAATAAAATAGCCCAGTCGAAGCATGTGGTCATCCATATTCACAACAAACATTGGCCATTTAGCTATAGATGTATCAAAAATCCAAACATCATTTAAGGTGTGAATACAATCACCCGAAGACACTCTCCACCTTACTATATTTCTCAAAGAATTGAAACCACTTTGAATTATCTTCATTGTAGAAGAGCTGTAATTCTTCAAATGGAAATTCCATATCTGTTTACCATACTTGGCCCGGAGCACTCTGTACAGGAAGGTAGAAGACTTTGAGATGAGGTTCCAAGCAAACTTTGCCTGCAAGGGACCCAAACTGGAAACAATAGATTGAATTCCTTGGCCCCCCAAACTCCTCGGCCTGCAAAGGACTCCTCTTCCTGACCAAAAAATGACCCTACACAAAACTAGAACAAATCTCAAAAAACCTGCAAAAAAGGCCTGCAAGGATAATATTAATAACAAAGAAAAGAAATAGAATAGTAACAATTTTAATAGAAAAAATAGATAAAAAGAAATACAACCCACTGAGGAAAATATAATAATACAGATGAACATCTTGAGGGGCATAAGGATATGGAATGCATTCCAACATTAATTATAAAAAGCCTTGATAAATAACCATAAGCCACATAAACTAGAACAATACAGGCCCACCAAAGCTGAGTACCTCAACCCACACAGCCAAGTCATGCCAAAGTTCATACCCGAATAACAAATAAGGGACGTGCTGAAACATTGAAACAAAATAACAAAGCAAAAATAAAAAACATTAAGAGAAGAATCCATGAGATCTAGCAGAACTGGTGGGAAGTTAAAGCTACCAAAATCCCACATAAAAAGGATAAGACAGTTGCAAGCCATATGAAGATCAACAGAAACCCAAAACCAAAAGCTCCCCAGCAAGGAGACGGTATCCAAAAAGGGAATGATGCCATAAAAACTTAGGAATGTAACACCAACAATTTGCCAAGTCCACCACCACAAGCAAGTGGACCACTCAAATATATACCAGAAGAAATTAGGGAACAACCAAATGATTATCCAAAGATGAGAAGAAAGCAAACCAACATATTCAAGCCAACAAAAATCATGAAGATCTAGCTGAATCCACCTCCAGTAGTTAAAAAGAAAACAAACTAGAAAACTGGAGATAAAGAAACAAACAACACCATAAATAATCCAAATACTGTAGTCCAACACACAGAAGCCAAAATTAGTCCCACAGCTAATCTGACCAAGCATGTAGCACATCTAATGATCCGTAGTTATATTATTCCAACCAAAAGAAGGGCTCAGGAAAGAAATAGCAGGATAACCATAACTAAAGTATAACTCCTGCTGCATAAATCTAATCCAGTCTAGAAAATACCCTCTGTAATAGTGAATAAAATGAGAAGTCATATAGCCAGCCAACATACAATTAGAAGGGATGATAGTATAATAATGCAAAACCCAAGAGTTAACAAAGTTGAAACCCTCAAAATAATTATATTGACTAAATAACATCTTAGAGATAAAATAGCAATAGTTGACAAAATTAAGACACCCAAAATTGATCCAGTAGCATTCGGATCCCTGATCCAAAATACTAATTAATTACCCCAACCACCCACATAATCTATGAAGAAGAGTACGATCAGATGAGCAACAAAGGAGCCAGAGGTTTAGATCTACTAAACTGCAATCATTGCCATACTTCATGAACCGCTCGATCAGAAGGGAAAAAGGCCAAAACATCCTCTTGAAAATAAACACAACTCATAAGGAAAACAAAACCAAAACCAACCACCCACAACAAATTAGTAGCTTCTAACATAAGGAAGACCCATACGGTCAAATCTAGCCAGGCCCACAAGTTTGCCAGGAATAGAAGTTCCCACATAATCCACAAAATCTAATAAATTGCAACCCTTGTTAACTAAAAAATTAGCAGCTGAATTGCCTTCTCTCTAAATGTGAGAAATAGAATAGGTGATGAGAGAAAGACACTGTTGAATTTCTTGATAATGTAGAAATAAGAGGAATTGGCATTAATAATACCATTAATATAATGAACCACAAGCTTGGCATCAACTTCGATCCAAACACTAGTAATCCCTGAAGGAAAATACATAATTGAACACCATACTTTAAAGCTTGAAGTTCAACCATAATGGCATTTTTAAAAGGAGAGGGACCCGCAGAAGCCACCATAATATAACCATTATAATCACGGATAAGCCCACCACAACCAGCAATCAAAGTATTAAAAGAACCATTAGTATTGAGTTTATGAAAACCAAAGGGAGGTTTCATCCATTTAACAGTAATATCTTTACAATTTTGGTTATTAAAAGAAATATTAATATCAAAAACCTCAATAATTTTAAAACAACCATTAAAATTACTCCCATTAATCAAATTGGCCAAAAATAACTGTCTCACTTTATCCTTAATTTTAAAAATAATACTTAGAGCATTCATGGTAATGTTATCATGTTTCAATTCATTTCTACTATTCCAAAAATACCAACAAATAATAACCGGAAGAAGATTATGAATGTTACCTTTCAAAGACACCTACCAATCTTGCATAATACTCTTAATATTATAATACTCATTACAAAACTGATTATAAAACAAATTATCAAAAAACAACCACACTTTCATAGAAATGGGACCATTAGCAAAAACATGATTTAAGTTCTCCAAGTGAAAACAACATTGACATTTGGAAAAAATATTTAAACCCCTCTTGATTAAAATAGTATCCACATGAATGTAATTATTCAAAATTCTCCAAGTAAGAATAGAATAAGAGACAGGAATACCTTTATACCAAATGGAAGAGAAATTCTAAGATTTTGCATGTGATTCCATAATGGAATGCCAAACTTCTTTGAAATTAAAATACCCATCATTGGATTTATTGAACAAAATGCAATCCTTCTTATCAATTTGGAGGGGAACTTTCAGAATAAGATTAATGAAAATATCAGGCACCATCTCAAAAAGATAATCCACATTCCACAAACCCTCATGAATAAAATAAGAAACTTTGTAAACCACTAGTAGTATGAGTATTAAGAAAATTATCAATAGAGGAGAGCCCAACCAATTGTCTTGCAAGAAAAAGATGTATCCCAACCCTAAGCCCCATTGAATAAAATTCTCAGCCTCCCATTTAATGGAACACAATCTCCTCCAATTAAAAGAGTCCCTTTTTTAAAAAAGAACACATGAGAGGATGCTTGTCAACACAGTACTTAGCAGCCATGAACTTAGCCCAAAGGCTTCTCTTAGTCCTAAAATTAAATCAAAGTTTATAAGAAAAACCAAGAGCCATGCCACTTAAATTCTTAAAACAAAGCTTACCTTCATCTTGAACACCAGTGCATTTATTCCAAGAAGCCCAACAAATGGCCGACTTTCCCTCTTAGCTCCCAAAAAAAACTTGTTGAAAATTCTTTCAAGCCTACTACAAATATTCATAGTGGGATAGAGTGTATGAAATAAATAGATAGGAATAAAACACAAGTCACTCTTAATTAACACCAATCTACCACCAAAAGAAAGAAAATTAAATTGTTGCAAATCTGGTTTTGATGATGACAAACATGTTTCCAGTGTGTTTTGCTTGGCTAATCTGTTTCAGGCACAAAAGACCGCGAGCCACTCAAGCCAACTCAAGATCGGGTCCAAGTGTGTCAAATGTATGATTTTTCCTTTTATTGAGTCAATTGTAATGTAACTGATTCCCTAGCTAGGTAACCTTGCACACACACACTCAGGGAGAGAGATTGAGTGAATTAGAGTTTCTGTTAAAATTTTGTTCATATCGCCCTGGACGATTTTCACATCGTCCTGGACGATCCAGCCAAAATAGAAACCCTAATTAGGGCGACTAAGTTAAGAGGGTCTGATTAAGCAGATCGTCCTGGACGATCTCTGGATCGTACGGGATGATATGCCCAAATCAAAAATTCTCAGCCGCTAGATTAAGTTAGGCAAGTTTTATTTTAAGTATTTTGGTCTGATCGTCCCGGACGATACGTGTATCGTCCTGGACGATTCACTACAATCATGCCTAAATTAGTCTGGTAATCAAGGAAAGCAATTAATATTTAATTAATACGATCACATCGTCCTGGATGATCGCAGGATCGTCCCGGACGATCGCAGGATCGTCCCGGATGATCGTGATCGTCTAGTGCATTTCAGCTGTACGACCCGAACTGTATACAGGACGATTTAGGGCCTTTTTGAACTAATCGTACAGGAGGATGTCCCTATCGTCCTGGACGATCAAGTCATTTTTTGGTCATCCAGCACAGATTTCTCTGGATGACCCGAACTGTCTTCTGGACGATTTTCCCCGATTTGCACTAATCGTCCCGGACGATCGCAGGATCGTACGGGATGATATGAACAACTTTTTCTACTGATCATCCAGAAGAGCCTAATCATCCAGGCTGAAACAGCTAAATTTGAACTGATCGTACAGGACGATCGATAGATCAACCTGGACGATCTTTTCTGACCAGTTGAGATTTAGGGCAAATTTTAAGCCCTCCTTTAAAAGAACTTTTTCTAAAATTAAGGAAATCTTTTGCTGCCTTCCTTCCCTGTGAAACCCTAGAGAGAGAGAGAGAGTAGGGAGAGAGAGAGAGAAGATCTTGTGAGGGGGAGTTAGTGAGGGATTCACTAAGGTTGCTCCAAGCACGGATCAGAGTCGTCTTCTCTGCTTGTCGTCTTTCGTCTAGTCGGTGTTCTTCGTGGGAGGATCCTTCGCAAGAAGATCCGGGGTTCTCTGCCCGCTTCAGGTGGAAGCAAAAGGAGTTCGAAGGTTCTCTGCCTGCTTCAGGAGGAAGCAAAAGGAGTTCGAAGGTTCTCTGCCTGCTTCAGGAGGAAGCGAAAGGAGGTCAGGTTCTCTGCCTCACCGTGTGTTGAAAAGGAGGTGTTTGTACAGGCTTCTCCGCCTTAGTGTGGGAGCAAAAGGAGAGACACTTTTTATTTAGTGCAATACCCGGAGGGGAGGCTCCGGGGAGTGGACGTAGGTCAAGTTGACCGAACCACTATAAAATCTAGTTTGCTTTTCTAATTTAGTTTTGCACTTTACTTTTTTGATATTAACTGCTTGGGTGAATATCTGTGGTTGATCTTTTTATTGTTGTTTTAATTCGTTTCCGCTGCACGTCATAAAAAGATTTTCATTATTATCGTGAAATTTTTAAATAACCAATTCACCCCCCCTCTTGGTTAGCCTCGGGACTAGTTCACTAGGGCTTAACATCCCTATAGAACTTTCAAGTGGTATCAAAGCGGGATTCAAAATTTAGGTTTAAAAACTTTTAAATTTGATCCATGGCTAACTGTAATAATCATAATACTGCTGAAGGATATTCTATTACAAGACCACCGTTGTTTGATAATATTCTTTTTGATTTTTGGAAAACACGCATGTCTACTTTTCTGTAATCTATTGATTATCGCATGTGGATGTTAGTTAAGGACGGATACGAACCACCTTTTAGACTGATTAATAATGTGAAAACTGAACTGCCTTTTGCTGATTGGATGTTTGATGATCGTGATTTAGCACAGTTAAATGCAAAATGCTTGAACTATTTCTTTTGTGCTTTAAAATCTGAAGACTATATGCGTGTTTCTACTTGTACAACGGGAAAGGAAATCTGGGATAGATTATGTATAAGATACGAAGGCACAACTGAAGTCAAACAATATAGGTTAAACATCTTGTTACATGATTACCAACTTTTTCGCATGAAACCTAGTGAGACTTTTTCAGAAATGTACACAAGGTTCACTCAGATTGTTACCTCTTTACATGCTCTAGGTAGAGAACTTACTAACTACGAAAGAGTGAACAAAATTCTTAGATGTTTGCCTGCTTCTTATGATGCTAAGATTACTGTTATTACTGAATCTAAAGATTTAAATACTTACTCTATTGACAGCTTACTTGGATCACTCATTGCTTACGAGCAAGGGGTGAACCAAAGGCAACTTGATGCAGGTGAACGCAAGAAAGAGAAGACAGTGGCACTAAAGGCCAAGGATTCAGATGCTAGCACTTCCGGGTTTGATAGCGATGATGTTGCCTTAATCACAAGGCAATTCAAAAGCTTTCTAAGGAAGAAACATAAGAACTATAAGAAGTGGAACAAGGGTAAGTCCAATAAAAATTTTAAGGGTTCATCTGTATCTGTTTGTTTTGAATGCAGGAAGCCTGGACACATTAAGGCTGATTGTCCTACACTTAAAGCTCACCCTAGCAAGGAGAAGGGTGAGGAGAAACCAAAGTTCAGAAAGGACAAGAAGCGGATTCAGAAGGCATTCTGGGCAGACTCTGCATCCGACTCTTCTGAGACTGAAGCTGAAGAGGAGGAAACAAACTTATGTCTGATGGCTGATGATCACCCTGGTCAGTCGGACCAGGAAGAGGTATGTGAGCTGACTTACGATCAATTATTTGAAGTTTCTGAAAGAATTCATTCATCGTATAGGAAGCTTAAGAAAACTCATGCTAGTTTGAAATTAGATTACTTAACTTTGCAAAAAGAGCATGATTCTGTAGTTAAAGATCATTCCACACTTGATTCCAATCACATGTCTTTGCTTGATGAATTTGATGAGTTAAATAAAAAATATTCTGATTTAGTGTCTGAGCATGATTCATTGAAAACTACGCATGTGGACTTAGAAAGAGCTTTTAAAGAGTTAGATACAATGGCATGTGAAGTAGAAAGTAGCAATGGAACCTTGAAATTTGAAATTGCAAGTTTAAAGAAAGAAAATGAGTTTTTGAAGGTAAAGATCAGTGCCTTTGAAAAGAACAAAACACCGCCTAGTTTTGAACAGTTTTATGCACCGCCACCTTTTGAAAAATTTGTTGCAAGTTCTTCAAAGCATGTTTTATATACATCTAGGAAGAGGCATTATCATCCACGTAGATTAGTTAACCCTTTTCCTGGTGTTAGATGTTTTTTATGTGGCATGTTAGGACATATTTCTCACACCTGCACTGTTCACCGTAGTACACATTGGGTGTGGAAACCTAAACTGCCTGTTTTACAGCACAGCACGCATGCATTGAATTCTTCTTTTCATAAGAAGGAACCCAAACCTGTTTGGGTTCCTAAGACTAACGTTTGATACTTTTGTAGGTGTGCTCTCACACAAGACCTCATGAGAGCATGTGGTACCTAGACAGCAGATGTTCTAGACATATGACTAGAGATGCAAATCAGTTCATTTTGCTGGAGGCCAGAGCTGGAGGCAAGGTTACACTTGGAGATAACACCACCAGGAAGGTGGTAGGCACAGGTATAATTGGTGATTCAAAGAATTTTATGATTGATAATATTTTGCTTGTAGATGGACTGAAACACAACCTGCTGAGCATCAGTCAACTCTGTGACAAGGGATACAGCATCAAATTCCTGCCCACTGGCTGCATTTTAAGCTTAAATGATGAAGTTATTTTGCAGGGGCAAAGGATCAACAATGTCTACAAGCTGGATGTAAGTAGCATTAAATATGATAATTCAATTTGCTTAAAAACTGCTGCTGATGAGTCATGGTTATGGCATAGGAGATTGTGTCATGCCAGTATGAAAACCCTTAGGAGAGTCACCCAAAAGGACTTAGTTAGAGGTGTGCCCAAGCTTAAGTTCACTAAGGATCACCTGTGTGATGCTTGTCAGTTGGGGAAGCAAGTCCAGTCCTCTTTTCACTCTGTTAAGGACATTAGCACCTTTTGACCTTTAGAAGTTCTTCACATGGACCTCTTTGGACCCATTAGCACTGCCAGCTTAGGGGGGAGAGTCTATGGTTTTGTGATTGTAGATGATTATTCGAGGTTCACTTGGGTTAAGTTTTTGTCACTTAAATCTGAGTCATTTGATGAGTTTAGATCCTTCTCTACTTGGATTCAGAAGAAGTTAGGATGTGAGATTATTACCATCCATAGTGATCACGGAGGGGAGTTTGAAAATGAAAGGTTTGGAATCTTTTGTGAGGATCATGGGATTAATCACAATTTTTCAGCTCCTAGGACCCCTCAGCAGAACGGGGTAGCTGAAAGGAAGAACAGGACCTTAGTGGAAGCCGCTAGAGCCATGCTTGCCGAGTATTCACTTCCAAAATACTTTTGGGCTGAAGCGGTGAACACTGCCTGTTATGTGCTGAATAGGGTGAATGTGAGAGTCAAACTGAACAAGACACCTTATGAGATCATTAAGGGTAGAACTCCAAATCTGTCCCACCTCCATGTCTTTGGCTGTAAGGTTTTCATTCTGAACAACGGGAAGTCACCCTTAGGAAAATTTGACCCCAAATCTGATGAAGGAGTGTTTTTAGGATATTCAAGTGTGGGGAAATCCTTTAGGGTGTTCAATAGGAGGACTTTGGTGGTGGAAGAAACAACCCATGTAGTGTTTGATGAATCTGATCCTAAGGAGTCTAGATCTGGAGTAGAAGATGTAGAGATTATTGAGGTTACCCAAGGAGTTGGAAATACAAATTTGGAGGAAAGGGTAGAACCTCAAACCGAGTTGCCTAGAGATTGGAGATATTCTTCAAGTCATCCTAAAGAACTGATCTTAGGAGACCCTTCTCAAGGTGTTAGGACTAGGCATGGACTTAGGAAGGAAGTAAACCATTCTGCCTTTATCTCAATGACTGAACCCACCAACATCAATCAAGCCCTGTCGGATGAATTTTGGATTTTAGCTATGCAGGAAGAATTAAATCAATTTATAAGGAATGATGTTTGGGAGTTAGTAGAAAGACCTAAAAATTAAAGTATTGTGGGAACCAAGTGGGTCTTTAAGAATAAGATGAATGATTCTGGTGTGGTGTGAGAAATAAGGCAATATTGGTGGCTAAGGGGTATAATCAGATAGAAGGGATTGATTTTGAGGAGACTTTTGCCCCTGTAGCTAGATTGGAAGCCATTAGAGTGCTACTAGCCTTTGCCTGTTATAAGGGATTTAAGCTGTTTCAAATGGATGTTAAGAGTGCCTTTTTAAATGGGGTAATTAAAGAAGATATTTTTGTAGAACAACCCCCAGGTTTTGAGAGTTCCCAATATCCAAGTCATGTCTATAAATTAAAAAAGGCCTTATATGGATTGAAACAGGCACCCAGAGCTTGGTATGAGAGGCTTAGCACATTCCTGTTAGAAAGAGAGTTTGTTAAGGGGAGCATAGACACCACCCTTTTTCTGAGGAGATTGGGGGATGACTTACTCATTGTCCAGATCTATGTTGATGATATAATTTTTGGATCTTCTGATAAATATTTATGTGAAGAGTTTTCTAAAACGATGAGTAAGGAGTTTGAGATGAGTATGATGGGAGAATTGTCCTACTTTTTGGGGTTTAGCATAAGGCAAACAGATGATGGAACCTTTCTTAATCAATCAAAATACACTAAGGACATTTTGAAGAAATATGAAATGGACAAAGCCAAGCCAATCAATACTCCCATGCCCTCCTCAGTTCAATTAGATAAGGATTCAAATGGAAAGTCTGTTGATCAGAAGAAGTATAGAGGGATAATAGGTTCACTGCTTTACCTGACTGCCAGCCGACCTGATATCATGTTTAGTGTCTTTCTTTGTACTAGGTTTCAGGCTGATCCTAAAGAGTCCCACCTGACTGCTGTTAAGAGAATTCTTAGATATCTTTTAGGGACCCCAAACCTAGGAATTTGGTACCCTAGGCACAGTACCTCTTTTGAGATCATTGCATATTCTGATTCTTACTTTGTGGGGTGTAGGGTGGATAGGAAGAGTACTTTTGGGACTTGTCAATTCATAGGAAGGTCGTTAGTCTCCTGGTCTAGTAGAAAATAGAACTCAGTTGCACTTTCCACTGCTGAAGCTGAGTACATTGCCTTAGGAAGTTGTGTGGCCCAAGTTCTTTGGTTGAAGCAACAAGTCTTGGATTTAGGAGTACCTGTTGGCACAATTTCTGTTCTGTGTGATAATACTAGTGCCATCTGTATCTCTAAGAATCTAATCCAACATTCTAGGACCAAACACATTGATATTAGGCATCACTTCATTAGGGACCATGTTACAAAAGGGGACATTGAGCTACATCATGTAGCAACTGAAAATCAGCTGGCTGACATATTCACTAAACCACTGGCCTTTGACTCATTCAGCATTTTGAGAACTAGATTAGGAGTGATTGATATAAATGCTTGATTCTGATGACTGCTGATTTATGATTGTTCTGATTGGTATACTGATTTCTGTTAGTTAGCTTTTGGTATTCTGATTTCTGATTTCTATTAGGTAGTTTTTGGTATTCTGATTTCTGATTTCTGTCAGTTAGTTTTGGTTTGATTATTTGCCTTCAGTTGATTTTATTTCTTCTGCTGATCTATGTTTTAGCCTTACTGTTAGTTTGATTTGAGTATTTACTTTGCTGTGATTTTCTACCTATTTTTATTCACTAGTTCATATCTTGCACTTACTGTTTTATGCTTTTCAAGATCTGATCACCACTCACTACTTCTGATGATCTGAATTTTTGACTGGGAGTTTTTACCTTGTTTTGGTTTGGAAGCTGGTAAGCAGAGATTGATTTCGCTGAATCTGTTAAAGGGAAGAAACATTGATGATTGTTTCTCTTCCTCTAACTCCTTTACTGGTGTATAGGTTCTTTTGAATAAAAATTCTCTTCAAAATTAAAATGTTAGTTTTTGAAATAGAAATTATTTTATCTTCCTACAGTAATCTGCCTCATATCAATAGTGTTTTTCAAAGTCTGGAGTCATTAGTTTGATTTTCTAAACCAAGTGATTGCATTTATCATATGTTGTATGGCTTTTGTTTTGTGAATCGTTCTTCCTTACTATGGAGAGTCATCTCCTATGTCTGGAAGATAATCTCACTATTGAGACTCTTTTAGTGATTACGAAAAGGAGAAAGCTTATAAAAGATGCGCAGTGCGCCAGATAATTTGAAAAAGAGGCATAAAATGAGCCCAACACTGAAAAGATGCGAAATTGCCAAATTGGATACACAAAGTGTATCAAAAATCAAAAGATGCGCAAAGCGCCAACCAATTTGAAAAAGAGGCACAAAATGAGCCCAAACCAAGCTTTCTTCCTTTTCAGATTATTAAATATCTTAGAAAAATCTGTGCGCCACTTAATATTTTCAAAAGCTTGAGTCTTGAAAATCCTGATTTCTAATTTTTTACTTTGTAACACTATTATATCAGATATTTTTCTGGAATGAGGCTTGAAAGGATTTCTTTTCAAATCTAATGTCTTTTATTCTGAATCGGATTTTTGTTTTAAAAGAGGTTTGCATCGATAAGGTGCCCGGGGTCGGAGCTACGAATGTTGATTATTTCGAACCTTTTCTGGATTTCAGCACTGTCAATCGTCCTGTCATTGGTTTTTGAATCTAAAGTCAAGGAAAAAATTCTGATTTTCTCGAGCAGCTTAATCAAAAAAAAAAATGCTTCTGTGTTTTTACGGTCAGTTTTATTCGTCTTTTTGTTATTTTGATTTCATGGTTGTGTTTTTGGGATCCTAATCGATCATCGTCATCCTTCATCCTTTTCTGCTTTTCTTCACATCGTCCTGGATGATACACCGATCGTCCTGGACGATCCTCTTCATCCTGGACGATCCAAAAATTGTCCTGGATGATTCATTCAAAATCATACCCACTGCTCCTGCTGCTGAAATTATCCTAATTATTGGTGATCATCCTTGATGATCCATACATCGTCCTGGACGATATGATCCATATCTTCCTGATCTGATCAAACGGCTGATATTGCACCAATTATTTGACATCGTCCCGGACGATCCTCTTATCGTCCTGGACGATCCACCTATCAAGCCGCTGGATGATTCAACTTCGGCCCGTCCGACCTATTTATTGTAAATCGTCCTGGACGATCCACCTAATCATCCGGGACAATACCTTTTCGTCAACCATCGTCCAGCTGACTCCTCGGGATGATCACCTGTGTCTAACAATCCCGGACGATCGGACCGCCTTTTTGACCAATCATCCAGGACGTCATAAATGTCCAGATCGTCCCGGACGATGTCACGATCGTACGGGACGATCAGTCCGTGTTCTTTATAAACAACAGTTTTCTTGAGAATTTTTCACACCGATTTTCTCCACTCCACTTCTCCTCCTTACCCTCTCAATTCCTCATGGCTGGTGGCAAGCATTCCCATCAGAAGGGTGCCAGTTCCTCCCGGGGGCCGGTTGATCCTCGCTTCCCTAATGCAGCCGATTAGGCTGCCTTTGAGCGATACTGCGAGGTGGGGATCACGCCTTTGAAAATAGTAAATCCTCACACTCTCACTTATCCAGTCCTTGATCTCTTCGCACACACTTCTCTTACCTTCATCCTCACCCTCGCTTTTCCCTTTAGTTTCGAACTTCTTCGCGTTTTCTTTGCAAACCTGTGGATTTCCGCTGACTACTCCACTCTCCGTTCCTATGTCAATCAGCGCCCTGTCGAACTTACCTATCAAGACTTTCACGACATTCTCAAACTGTCCATCACTGGCGACAAACTCCACACCCTTATCACAGACCCATATTATAATTGGAGTGTCGCCAATCATTTCCTCCGCAATACCAATGCCCCTTATCATGACAATGCCTGCTCCACCATTCTTAAGGACGCCCGAACCATTCAACATGTTCTTCGTTCCTTCATCGTTCCAAAGGTAGGGGATCGCATTCACATCACCCCCCTCCTGTCCTTGACCACCTACTACATCATGGCCCATCGGGAATTTAATGCTGCCGATCTCATTATCCGGTACCTCGAGCAGCTTACCACCATCCGGGATCCAGGTCATCGTCGTCGCCCAAATCTAGCCTTAGGACACGTCATTGCCTATGCTCTTGAAACCAAGTATGACTTGCAATATCCCGCAGCACCAGATGTTCCTACCTACTTCCTCACCAACAATGCCTTCCATGTCCTCCACAGCACCCGACTACATTCGGAGCCCGCCCCGGATGTTGAGGAAGAGGAGGAAGCGGCCAATCCCGCTCCTGCTACACCCGAGGCACCTGCTCCCCTTCGCATTGCCTCTCCCCTTGACCACCTGGTGCAGCGCTTTGACCAGTGGGAGGCCCGTTTTGACTCCTACGTGGTTGCCTAGGAGCAGCGGCACAACGAGGACCTCCAACGCTTCGTAGACTATGCTGCACAGCAGCAACAGCAGCATGACTAGGACATGGCCTGGTTCGGAGCTCAATTTCAGGACATTCACCATTACTTCAACCCTCCACCACCACCTCCTCCTTCCGATCAGGATCCACCTCTATTTTAGTTTCCTGCTTTTGTAGTTATTCTCTTCTATGTTTTATTTCCGTGTTCTACCTTTTTTTTCCCTCCTCCTTTTTGTGATGTCAAAAGGGGGAGTCAGTTGTAGCGTGTCTGTTTCTGTTTTATGAGTCATGGTTCCTGTATTGTGTTAGTTGTTAAATAAAAATTTGGAAAAATGTTTGTTGTGTTTGATCTCCTAGTTTACTTTTATTTTCAGACTACTTTACAAATGTTTGCCATCATCAAAAAGGGGGAGATTGTTACAAATCTGGTTTTGATGATGACAAACATGTTTCCAGTGTGTTTTGCTTGGCTAATCTGTTTCAGGCACAAAAGACCGCGAGCCACTCAAGCCAACTCAAGATCAGGTCCAAGTGTGTCAAATGTATGATTTTTCCTTTTATTGAGTCAATTGTAATGTAACTGATTCCCTAGCTAAGTAACCTTGCACACACACACTCAGGGAGAGAGATTGAGTGAATTAGAGTTTCTGTTAAAATTTTATTCATATCGTCCTGGACGATTTTCACATCGTCCTGGACGATCCAGCCAAAACAGAAACCCTAATTAGGGTGACTAAGTTAAGAGGGTCTGATTAAGCAGATCGTCCTGGACGATCTCCGGATCGTACGGGACGATATGCCCAAATCAGAAATTCTCAGCCGCCAGATTAAGTTAGGCAAGTTTTATTTTAAGTATTTTGGTCTGATCATCCCGGACGATACGTGTATCGTCCTGGACGATTCACTACAATCATGCCTAAATTAGTCTGGTAATTAAGGAAAGCAATTAATGTTTAATTGATACGATCACATCGTCCTAGACGATCGCAGGATCGTCCCGGACGATCGTGATCGTCTAGTGCATTTCAGCTGTACGACCCGAACTGTGTACAGGACGATTTAGGGCCTTTTTGAACTAATCGTACAGGACGATGTCCCTATCATCCTGGATGATCAAGTCATTTTTTGGTCGTCTAGCACAGATTTCTCTGGACGACCCGAACTGTCTTCTGGACGATTTTCCCCGATTTGCACTAATCGTCCCGGACGATCGCAGGATCGTACGGGATGATATGAACAACTTTTTCTACTGATCGTCCAGAAGAGCCTAATCGTCCAGGCTGAAACAGCTGAATTTGAACTGATCGTACAGGACGATCTTGGCCGACCAGTTGAGATTTAGGGAAAATTTTAAGCCCTCCTTTAAAAGAACTTTTTCCAAAATTAAGGAAATCTTTTGCTGCCTTCCTTCCCTGAGAAACCCTAGAGAGAGAGAGAGTAGGGAGAGAGAGAGAAGATCATGTGAGGGGGAGTTTGAAAGTTCGATAGGGATGTTAAGCCCTAGTGAACTAGTCCCGAGGCTAACCAAGAGGGGGGGTGAATTGGTTATTTAAAAATTTCACGATAACTATGAAAATCTTTTTATAACGTGCAGCGAAAATGAATTAAAACAACGATAAAAAGATCAACCAAAGATATTCACCCTAGCAGTTAATATCAGGAAAAATTAAAGTGCAGAATTGAATCAGAAAAGCAAACCAGATTTTATAGTGGTTCGGTCAACTTGACCTACGTCCACTCCCCGGAGCCTCCCCTCCGGGTATTGCTCTAAACAGAAGTGTCTCTCCTTTTACTCCCACAGCAAGGAGGAGAAGCCTGTACAAAAATCTCCTTTTCACCACACGGTGAGGCAGAGAACCCGACCTCCTTTCGCTTCCTCCTGAAGCAGGCAGAGAACCTTCGAACTCCTTTTGCTTCCTCCTGAAGCAGGCAGAGAACCTATGAACTCCTTTTGCTTCCACCTGAAGCGGGCAGAGAACCCCGGATCTTCTTGCGAACGATCCTCCCACGACGAACACTAACTAGACGAAAGACGACGAGCGGAGAAGACGACTCTGATCCGTGCTCGGAGCAACCTTAGTGAATCCCTCACTAACTCCCCCTCACAAGATCTTCTCTCTCTCTCCCAACTCTCTCTCTCTCTCTAGGGTTTCTCAGGGAAGGAAGGCAGCAAAAGATATTTCCAAAAATTGGAAAAAGTTCTTTTAAAGGAGGGCTTAAAATTTGCCCTAAATCTCAACTGGTCGGCCAAGATCGTCCAGGACGATCGGTAGATCGTCCTGTACGATCAGTTCAAATTCAGCTGTTTTAGCCTGGACGATCTGGCTCTTCTAGACGATCAGTAGAAAAAGTTGTTCATATCGTCCCGTACGATCCTGCGATCGTCCGGGACGATTAGTTCAAATTGAGGGAAATCATCCAGAAGACAGTTCGGGTCGTCCAGAGAAATCTGTGCTGGACGACCAAAAAATGACTTGATCGTCCCGGACGATAGGGTCATCGTCCGGTACGATTAGTTCAAAAAGGCCCCAAATCGTCCGGTACATAGTTCTGGACGTACAGCTTAAATGCACTAGACGATCAAGATCGTCCGGGACGATCCTGCGATCGTCCAGGATGATATGATCGTATCAACCAAAAATTAATTGCTTTCCTTAATTACCAGATTAAATTAGGCATGATTGTACTGGATCGTCCAGGACGATACACGTATCGTCCGGGACGATCAGACCAAGTATCTAAAAATAAGAACTTGCCTAACTTGATCTGGCGGCTGAGAATTTCTGATTTGGGAATATCGTCCCGTACGATCCGTAGATTGTCCGGGACGATCGGCTCAATCAGACCCTCTTAACTTAGTCGCCCTAATTAGGGTTTCTGTTTTAACTGGATCGTCCAGGACGATGTGGATATCGTCCAGGACGATCTGAACAAATTTTTAACAGAAACTCTAATTCACTCAATCTCTCTCCCTGAGTGTGTGTGTGCAAGGTTACTTAGCTAGGGAATCAGTTACATTACAATTGACTCAATAAAAAGAAAAATCATACATTTGACACACTTGGACCCGATCTTGAGTTGGCTTGAGTGGCTCGCGGTCTTTTGTGCCTGAAACAGATTAGCCAAGCAAAACACACTGGAAACATGTTTGTCATCATCAAAACCAGATTTGCAACAATCTCCCCCTTTTTGATGATGGCAAACATTTGTAAAGTAGTCTGAAAATAAAAGTAAACTAGGAGATCCAACAAACAAATATTTTTTAAATTTTTATTTAACAGCTAAAACAATACATGAAGCATGACTCAGAAAAAAGAAACAGACACGACTACAACTGACTCCCCCTTTTGACATCACAAAAAGGAGGAGCGAAATACATAACACGGAAATAAAACATACAATAAAACTTAAATAGAACAACTACACAACAGGAAAATCAGAATTTTTCCTTGATTTTAGATTCAAAAATCAATGACAGGACGATTGACAGCGCTGAAATCCAAAAAAGGTTGGAAATAATCAACTTTCGTAACTCCGACCCCGGGCACCTTATCGATGCAAACCTCTTTCAACACAAAAATTCGATTCAAAAGAAGAGACATTAGATTTGAAAAGAGATCCTTTCAAGCCTCGTTCCAGAAAAATATCTGATATAATAGTGTTACAAAGTAAAAAAAATCAGAAATCGGGATTTTCAAAACTCAAGCTTTTGAAAATATTAAGTGGCGCACAGATTCCTCTAAGACATTTAACAATCTGAAAGGAAAGAAAGCTTGTTTTGGGCTCATTTTGTGCCTCTTTTTCAAATTGGTTTGCGCTTTGCGCATCTTTTGATTTTTGATACACTTTGTGTATCCAATTTGGCAATTTCGCATCTTTTCAGTTTTGGACTCATTTTATGCCTCTTTTTTAAATTATCTGGCGCACTGCGCATCTTTTATAAGCTTTCTCCTTTTCATAATCATTAAAGAGTCTCAGCTGTGAGATTATCTTCCAGACATAGGAGATGACTCTCCGCCGTAAGGAAGAACGATTCACAAAACAAAATCCATATAATATATGATAAATGCAATCACTTGGTTTAGAAAATCAAACTAATGACTCAAGACTTTGAAAAATACTATTGATATGAGGCAGATTACTGTAGGAAGATAAAATAATCTCTATTTCAAAAACTAACATTTTAATTTTGAAAAGGATTTTTATTCAAAAGAAACTACACACCAGTAAAGGAGTTAGAGGAAGAGAAACAATTATCAATGTTTCTTCCCTTTAACAGATTCAGCGAAGTCAATCACTGCTTATCAGCTTCCAAAACAAAACAAGGTAAAAACTCCCAGTCAAAAATTCAGATCACCAGAAGTAGTGAGCGGTGATCAGATCTTGAAAAGCATAAAATAGTAAGTGCAAGATATGAACCCGTAAATAAATAAAAATAGGTAGAAAATCATAGCAAAGTAAATACTCAAATCAAACTAACAAAAAAGGTAACACAGAAATCAGTAGAAGAAATAAAATCAACTGAAAGCAAATAATCAAACCAAAACTAACTAACAGAAATCAGAAAATAGAATACAAAAAATTAACTAACAGAAATCAGAATACCAATCATAACTATCATAAATCAGCAGTCATCAGAATCAAGCATGTATATCAATCACTCCTAATCTGGTTCTCAAAATGCTGAATGAGTCAAAGGCCAGTGGTTTAGTGAATATGTCAGCCAGCTGATTTTCAGTTGCTACGTGGTGTAGCTCAATGTCCCCTTTTGTAACATGGTCCCTAATGAAGTGATGCCTAATGTCAATGTGTTTGAGCCTAGAATGTTGGATTGGATTCTTAGAGATACAGATGGCACTAGTATTATCGCACAGAACAGAAATTGTGCCAACAGGTACTCCTAAATCCAAGACTTGCTGCTTCAACCAAAGAACTTGGGCCACACAACTCCCTAAGACAATGTACTCAGCTTCAGCAGTGGAAAGTGCAACTGAGTTCTATTTTCTACTGGACCAGGAGACTAACGACTGTCCTATAAATTGACAAGTCCCAGAAGTACTCTTCCTATCCACCCTACACCCCACAAAGTCAGAATCAGAATATCCAATGATCTCAAAAGAGGTGCTGTGCCTAGGGTACCAAATTCCTAGGTTTAGGGTTCCTAAAAGATATCTAAGAATTCTCTTAACAGCAGTCAGGTGGGACTCTTTAGGATCAGCCTGAAACCTAGCACAAAGACAGACACTAAACATGATATCAGGTCGGCTAGCAGTCAGGTAAAGCAGTGAACCTATTATCCCTCTATACTTCTTCTGATCAATAGATTTTCCATTTGAATCCTTATCTAACTGAACTGAGGAGGGCATGGGAGTATTGATTGGCTTAGCTTTGTCCATTTCATATTTCTTCAAAATGTTCTTAGTGTATTTTGATTGATTGAGAAAGGTTCCATCATCCATTTGCCTTATGCTAAACCCCAAAAAGTAGGACAATTCTCCCATCATACTCATCTCAAACTCTTTACTCATTATTTTAGAAAACTCTTCACATAAGTATTTATTAGAAGATCCAAAAATTATATCATCAACATAGATCTGGACAATGAGTAAGTCATCTCCTAATCTCCACAAAAAAAGGGTGGTGTCTACGCTCCCCTTAACAAACTCTCTTTCTAACAGGAATGTGCTAAGCCTCTCATACCAAGCTCTGGGTGCCTGTTTCAATCCATATAAGGCCTTTTTAATTTATAGACATGATTTGGATATTGGGAACTCTCAAAACCTGGGGGTTGTTCTACGAAAACATCTTCTTTAATTACCCCATTTAAAAAGGCACTCTTAACATCCATTTGAAACAGCTTAAATCCCTTATAACAGGCAAAGGCTAGTAGCACTCTTATGGCTTCCAATCTAGCTACAGGGGCAAAAGTCTCCTCAAAATCAATCCCTTCTATCTGATTATACCCCTTAGCCACCAATCTTGCCTTATTTCTCACCACCACACCAGAATCATTCATCTTATTCTTAAAGACCCACTTGGTTCCCACAATACTTTGATTTTTAGGTCTTTCTACTAACTCCCAAACATCATTCCTTACAAATTGATTCAATTCTTCCTGCATAGCTAAAATCCAAAATTCATCCGACAGGGCTTGATTGATGTTGGTGGGTTCAGTCATTGAGATAAAGGCAGAATGGTTTACTTCCTTCCTAAGTCCATGCCTAGTCCTAACACCTTCAGAAGGGTCTCCTAAGATCAGTTCTTTAGGATGACTCGAAGAATATCTCCAATCTCTAGGCATTGGGGTTTGAGGTTCTACCCTTTCCTCCAAATTTGTATTTCCAACTCCTTGGGTAACATCAACAATCTCTTCATCTTCTACTTCAGATCTAGACTCCTTAGGATCAGATTCATCAAACACTACATGGGTTGTTTCTTCCACCACCAAAGTCCTCCTATTGAACACCCTAAAGGATTTCCCCACACTTGAATATCCTAAGAACACTCCTTCATCAGATTTGGGGTCAAATTTTCCTAAGGGTGACTTCCCGTTGTTCAGAATGAAAACCTTACAGCCAAAGACATGGAGGTGGGACAGATTTGGAGTTCTACCCTTAATGATCTCATAAGGTGTCTTGCTCAGTTTGACTCTCACATTCACCCTATTCAGCACATAACAGGCAGTGTTCACCGCTTCAGTTCAAAAGTATTTTGGAAGTGAATACTCGGCAAGCATGGCTCTAGCGGCTTCCACTAAGGTCCTATTCTTCCTTTCAGCTACCCCGTTCTGCTGAGGGGTCCTAGGAGCTAAAAAATTATGACTAATCCCATGATCCTCACAAAAACTTCCAAATCTTTCATTTTTAAACTCCCCTCCGTGATCACTATGGATGGTAATAATCTCACATCCTAACTTCTTCTGAATCCAAGTAGAGAAGGATCTAAACTCATCAAATGACTCAGATTTATGTGACAAAAACTTAACCCAAGTGAACCTTGAATAATCATCTACAATCACAAAACCATAAACTCTCCCCCCTAAGCTGGCAGTGCTAATGGGTCCAAAGAGGTCCATGTGAAGAACTTCTAAAGGTCTAGAGGTGCTAATGTCCTTAACAGAGTGAAAAGAGGACTGGACTTGCTTCCCCAACTGACAAGCATCACACAGGTGATCCTTAGTGAACTTAAGCTTGGACACACCTCTAACTAAGTCCTTTTGGGTGACTCTCCTAAGGGTTTTCATACTGGCATGACACAATCTCCTATGCCATAACCATGACTCATCAGCAGCAGTTTTTAAGTAAATTGAATTATCAGATTTAATGCTACTTACATCCAGCTTGTAGACGTTGTTGATCCTTTGCCCCTGCAAAACAACTTTATCATTTAAGCTTAAAATGCAGCCAGTGGGCAGGAATTTGATGCTGTATCCCTTGTCACAGAGTTGACTGATGCTCAGCAGGTTGTGTTTCAGTCCATCTACAAGCAAAACATTATCAATCATAAAGTTCTTTGAATCACCAATTATACCTGTGCCTACCACCTTCCTGGTGGTGTTATCTCCAAGTTTAACCTTGCCTCCAGCTCTGGCCTCCAGCGAAATGAACTGATTTGCATCTCCAGTCATATGTCTAGAACATCCGCTGTCCAGGTACCACATGCTCTCACGAGGTCTTATGTGAGAGCACACCTACAAAAGTATCAAACGTCAGTCTTAGGAACCCAAACAGGTTTGGGTTCCTTCTTATGAAAAGAAGAATGCAATGCATGCGTGCTGTGCTGTGAAACAGGCAGTTTGGGTTTCCATACCCAATGTGTACTACGGTGAACAGTGCAGGTGTGAGAAATATGTCCTAACATGCCACATGAAAAACATCTAACACCAGGAAAAGGGTTAACTAATCTACGTGGATGATAATGCCTCTTCCTAGATGTATATGAAACATGCTTTGAAGAACTTGCAAAAGATTTTTGAAAAAGTTGCGGTGCATAAAACTGTTCAAAAGTAGGCGGTGTTTTGTTCTTTTCAAAAGCACTGATCTTTACTTTCAAAAACTCATTTTCTTTCTTTAAACTTGCAATTTCAAATTTTAAGGTTCCCTTGCTACTTTCTACTTCACATGCCATTGTATCTAATTCTTTAAAAGCTCTTTCTAAGTCCACATGCGTAGTTTTCAATGAATCATGCTCAGAAACTAAATCAGAGTATTTTTTATTCAACTCATCGAATTCATCAAGCAAAGACATGTGATTTGAATCAAGTGTGGAATGATCTTTAACTATAGAATCATGCTCTTTTTGCAATGTTAAGTAATCTAATTTCAAACTAGCATGAGTTTTCTTAAGCTTCCTATACGATGTATGAATTCTTTCAAAAACTTCAAATAATTGATCGTAGGTAAGCTCACATACCTCTTCTTGATCCGACTGACCAGGGTGATCATTAGCCATAAGACACAAGTTTGTTTCCTCCTCTTCAGCTTCAGTCTCAGAAGAGTCGGATGCAGAGTCTGCCCAGAACGCCTTCTGAATCCGCTTCTTGTCCTTTCTGAACTTTGGTTTCTCCTCACCCTTCTCCTTGCTTGGGTGAGCTTTAAGTGTTGGACAATCAGCCTTTATGTGTCCAGGCTTCCTGCATTCAAAACAAACAGATTCAGATGAACTCTTAAAATTTTTATTGGACTTACCCTTGTTCCACTTCTGATAGTTCTTATGTCTCTTCCTTAGAAAGCTTTTGAATTGCCTTGTGATTAAGGCAACATCATCGCTATCAGACCCGGAAGAGCTAGCATCTGAATCCTTGGCTTTTAGTGCCACTGTCTTCTCTTTCTTGCGATCACCTGCATCAAGTTGCCTTTGGTTCACCCCTTGCTTGTAAGCAATAAGTGATCCAAGTAAGCTGTCAATAGAGTAAGTGTTTAAATCTTTAGATTCAGTAATAACAGTAATCTTAGCATCATAAGAAGCAGGCAAATATCTTAGAATTTTATTCACTCTTTCGTAGTTAGTAAGTTCTCTACCTAGAACATGCAAAGAGGTAACAATCTGAATGAACCTTGTGTACATTTCTGAAATAGTCTCACTAGGTTTCATGCGAAAAAGTTCGTAATCATGTAGCAAGATGTTTAACCTAGACTGTTTGACTTCAGTTGTACCTTCGTATGTTATGCATAATCTATCCCAGATTTCCTTTCCCGTTGTTCAAGTAGAAACATGCATATAGTCTTCGGATTTTAAAGCACAAAAGAAACAGTTCAAGCATTTTGCATTTAACTGTGCTAAATTGCGATCATCAAACGTCCAATCAGTAAAAGGCAGTTCAGATTTCACATTGTTAATCAGTCTAAAAGGTGGTTCGTATCCGTCCTTAACTAACATCCACATGCGATAATCAATAGACTGTAGAAAAGTAGACATGCGTGTTTTCCAAAAATCAAAAGGAATATTGTCAAACAACGGTGGTCTTGTAATAGAATATCCTTCAGCAGTATTATGATTATTACAGTTAGCCATGGATCAAATTCAAAAGTTTTTAAACTTAAATTTTGAATCCCGCTCTGATACCACTTGAAAGTTCGATAGGGATGTTAAGCCCTAGTGAACTAGTCCCGAGGCTAACCAAGAGGGGGGGTGAATTGGTTATTTAAAAATTTCACGATAACTATGAAAATCTTTTTATAACATGCAGCGGAAACGAATTAAAACAACGATAAAAAGATCAACCAAAGATATTCACCCAAGCAGTTAATATCAGGAAAAATTAAAGTGCAGAATTGAATCAGAAAAGCAAACCAGATTTTATAGTGGTTCGGTCAACTTGACCTACGTCCACTCCCTGGAGCCTCCCCTCCGGGTATTGCACTAAACAGAAGTGTCTCTCCTTTTGCTCCCACAGTAAGGCGGAGAAGCCTGTACAAAAATCTCCTTTTCACCACACGGTGAGGCAGAGAACCCGACCTCCTTTCGCTTCCTCCTGAAGCAGGCAGAGAACCTTCGAACTCCTTTCGCTTCCTCCTGAAGCAGGCAGAGAACCTACGAACTCCTTTTGCTTCCACCTGAAGCGGGCAGAGAACCCCGGATCTTCTTACGAAGGATCCTCCCACGACGAACACCGACTAGACGAAAGATGACGAGCGGAGAAGACGACTCTGATCCGTGCTCGGAGCAACCTTAGTGAATCCCTCACTAACTCCCCCTCACAAGATCTTCTCTCTCTCTCCCAACTCTCTCTCTCTAGGGTTTCTCAGGGAAGGAAGGCAGCAAAAGATATTTCTAAAAATTGGAAAAAGTTCTTTTAAAGGAGGGCTTAAAATTTGCCCTAAATCTCAACTGGTTGGCCAAGATCATCCAGGACGATCGGTAGATCGTCCTGTACGATCAGTTCAAATTCAGCTGTTTTAGCCTGGACGATCTGGCTCTTCTGGACGATCAGTAGAAAAAGTTGTTCATATCGTCCCGTACGTTCCTGCGATCGTCCGGGACGATTAGTTCAAATTGAGGGAAATCGTCCAGAAGACAGTTCGGGTCGTCCAGAGAAATTTGTGCTGGACGACCAAAAAATGACTTGATCGTCTCGGACGATAGGGTCATCGTCAGGTACGATTAGTTCAAAAATGCCCCAAATCGTCCTGTACATAGTTCTGGACGTACAGCTTAAATGCACTAGACGATCAAGATCGTCCGGGATGATCCTGCGATCGTCCAGGACGATATGATCGTATCAATCAAAAATTAATTACTTTCCTTAATTACCAGATTAAATAAGGCATGATTGTACTGGATCGTCCGGGACGATACATGTATCGTCCGGGACGATACATGTATCGTCCGGGACGATCAGCCAAGTATCTAAAAATAAGAACTTGCCTAACTTGATCTGGCGGCTGAGAATTTTTGATTTGGGAATATCATCCCGCACGATCCGTAGATCGTCCAGGACGATCGGCTCAATCAGACCCTCTTAACTTAGTCCCCCTAATTAGGGTTTCTATTTTAACTGGATCGTCCAGGACGATGTGGATATCGTCCAGGACGATCTGAACAAATTTTTAACAGAAACTCTAATTCACTCAATCTCTCTCCCTGAGTGTGTGTGTGCAAGGTTACTTAGCTAGGGAATCAGTTACATTACAATTGACTCAATAAAAAGAAAAATCATACATTTGACACACTTGGACCCGATCTTGAGTTGGCTTGAGTGGCTCGCGGTCTTTTGTGCCTGAAACAGATTAGCCAAGCAAAACACACTGGAAACATGTTTGTCATCATCAAAACCAGATTTGCAACAGAGTTAGTGAGGGATTCACTAAGGTTGCTCCAAGCACAGATCAGAGTCGTCTTCTCCGCTCGTCGTCTTTTGTCTAGTCGGTGTTCGTCGTGGGAGGATCGTTTGCAAGAAGATCCGGGGTTCTCTGCCCGCTTCAGGTGGAAGCAAAAGGAGTTCGAAGGTTCTCTGCCTGCTTCAGGAGGAAGCGAAAGGAGTTCGAAGGTTCTCTGCCTGCTTCAGGAGGAAGCGAAAGGAGGTCGGGTTCTATGCCTCACCGTGTGGTGAAAAGGAGGTGTTTGTACAGGCTTCTCCGCCTTGCTGTGGGAGCAAAAGGAGAGACACTTTTTGTTTAGTGCAATACCCGGAGGGGACGCTCCGGGGAGTGGACGTAGGTCAAGTTGACCGAACCACTATAAAATCTGGTTTACTTTTCTGATTAAGTTTTGCACTTTACTTTTTTGATATTAACTGCTTGGGTGAATATCTGTGGTTGATCTTTTTATCGTTGTTTTAATTCGTTTCCGCTGCACATCATAAAAAGATTTTCATTGTTATCGTGAAATTTTTAAATAACCAATTCACCCCCCCTCTTGGTTAGCCTCGGGACTAGTTCACTAGGGCTTAACATCCCTATCGAACTTTCATAAATATTAAACCACTAGAAGTTTGGAATTGATGAAGAAATCTGAAAAGAATGTTAAGCATTTTTTGGAACTGTTGGTAAAAGTAATAAAATCATCAGTAAAACTCAAATGTGAAATAGATAAACCACCCAAAGTCTAGTACTGTAAAGTGGGATGCTTCCTAAAAAGATCATTAAGACCTCTTGAAAGAAATTCCACATCCAAAATAAACAAAGAAGGAGATAAGGGATCCTCCTGCCTGAGCCCTTGGGCAGACTTTAAATAACCATGACTCTTGCCATTAAAAATAATCGAGAAGAAATAATGCTCAATACAATTTTTGATGATTTTGATAAAATCATTACTGAAACAAAAAACTTTAAGAATGGTATAAAGAAAATCCTAATTGAGGTTATCATAAGCTTTGGTAATATCAATTTTGAAGATGGCATTACCACCTGCAATTTTAGCCTCCAAGTCATAGACTAATTCTTGGGCCAATAAAATATTATCAAAAATAGAACGATCTTTAACAAAAATAGTTTGCTCTAAAGAGCGAATTTTAGGAAGTATTAAAGTTAATCTACTGATGATCAACTTGGGATTAATTTTGTTGAAAAAAGAGCAAAGGCTAATAGGCCGAAAATCACTCCAAAAATTAGTGAAATTACTTTTGGGAATAAGAATAATAGAAGTGGAAGTAAAAAATCTTTGGATATGGATTGCCCTTAAAGAAATCAATGACAACATTGACCAAATCCTCTTTAATAATATGCCAAGTTTTCTGAAAAAATTTAGTCGTAAGACTATTAGGACCAGCAACAGAATCAGTGTTCATATCTTTGATAATTACCCAAATTTCTTTAATAGAAGGAATTTTAGTAAGCATATTATTATCCTCATCAGAAAAAATAGAAGTAATGAAAGAAAAGTCTACATCCAACACCGGATTAAAATCCTTGTTAAACACATTCTTAAAATAATCAATACTAGATTCATAAATTAAATTAGGAGAATCAATATGAGACCCATCAGGATTAATAATTTTGTGAATAAAACTAGAAACCTTCTTATGATTGGCAATGTTATGAAAAAATTTAGTATTCCTATCTCCCTCCACAACAAATTTAGAAGCAGCTTTTTGTCTCCAAAAGACTTCTTCTTGCATTTGAAGTTTAAATAAATCATTTTTGTTCTCATTTAGTAAGGAAAGGTTCTCCACTGTAGGGTCAAGCATATAATTATTATTAGCCAAAGCAACTTAATTCTCAACATGCATAATATTTGAAAATAAGTTCTTGAACACAACTTTACTCCACCAATTCAATTTTTGTTTAAGCCTTTTGAGTTTAAACCAAAATCTAGTCATACCAAAAATATTATCATAAGGAAATAAAGGGGCATGCCAATTGCTTTCAACAATATTAAGAAAAGATTCATAAAGAAGCCACATGTTTTGAAATCTAAAGGAATGAATACTATTATGCTACATAGAAATATTTAAAAACAAGGGAGAATGGTCAGATAAAGTTCTAGATAAATGATCAATATGAGTACTAGGAAAATTAGAAATCCAACGATTATTAAAAAGAATACGATTTAAGCGTTGCCACATAGTAGCTTGATTCCACGTAAAAGCGTGGCCAATAAAACCAATATCATGCAAATTAGAGTTTAAGATCGTATCATTAAAGTCTTCCATAGCTTGAAAATTGCAGGGGTTCCCACGCGCCCTCTCAGAAGCATTCAAAATAGAGTTAAAATCACCACTAATCATCCAAGACTCCAAAATATTATTAGAAAAATTAGAGATTTGATATCATAAAATTCTCTTAGTAATCATAGTGCAAGAAGCATAAACAAAGGAAGCGTAACCAGAAAACTGAAGAAACTTAATACTAGTATGAACCACTTGAGGATAGTCATGAAGAATGCTTAAGTTAACCCAATGTTTCCAAAAAAATCCAAATTTTATTAGAACAATTACTAAACGATAAATCAAAGCCCAACTTAATAAGGATAGAATCTAGTTTTGAAGAAGAAGTTAAAGGCTCAAGTAAAATCAAAACGTTAATGTTATGAATCCTACACAAATTTTTTTACCTATCCATAGAAGGGAGATTACCCACACCTCTAATATTCCAAATGATGGCTTTAACCATTGGTAGAGCAAGGAATAGAAGCTCGAGTAACTCTAGATGATTGACCATCTGAGGGTTTATTGTTTTTAAATTTCTTCTTACCAACTTTGGTATATCCATTCTCTGTATTGTTGGCAAGTTGATTAGCGGGAGGAGACAACAAGGAAACATCATTTATACATCCATAATTCCCAATTAGAGATCCATTCTTGCTAGGTAATTTTTATCCTTCCTCAATATGTTCTTCCTCTCCATCATCCTCATGTTTAGAATAGTTCCCTTTTGTATGATTTAAAGCACAACGTTTTTGTATCAGATTACCCCCCTCTTTTACATTGTTTAAAACTTTTACCATGTTCTCAATTTGAATCACTTCCTTCAAAGGCATGCTTGAAATAACTGCGAATTCAACTTCAATATTTTGTAAAGCTAAACCATCATTAGGATTCATATTTTGAGATTCCAATATGGGAGAATTCTCTAAATTTTCTACTTGATCACTAATAGGATTTTCCAAATGTATAGTTTCCAAGTTGTCTCGAACCACCATAGGACCATTATTCACCTCTATGGTAATAAGAACCTCATTATTATTAAGGTCCTTCCCACAAAAATGTCCATAGCCTTCTCTCCCTTATTTCCTTTCTTAAGGTTGGGATGAGCCCTAAAGCATTCACTCCATTGAATCTATTCGTGGCATTGTTTCACAGGTTCGAGGATCGAGCCTCCTTTAGACACTTAGCCCCGCAACCCAAGGTAGTCCATCTTAAAAACTTCATCTTTGGAGTGGTTGTTGTGTATTAAAGGGTTAGTTGAATGATTTTAATGTTGATTAATGTTTTCTAGAATTTTAGATGATTTTTTGAATTTTTGAAATTTTTTGGATTATTTTAATTATTAAATTAAGGGGTCAAATTTTAACTATTATATTAAGAATAATTTTATGAAAGTTAGTATTTTTATTAAAAATTATACCTTAGGATGAGTAATTAAACTATAAGTTTATTGGATTTGAATTTTTTTACAATTATTTATGAATTTTGAAAGTTTTACTTAAATTTTGACTTAAAATTGATCGGATTGTTGACTTTTTGAATTTGATTATTTATGGTGGTTTTCTATGTTTAATAAATATTAGACCCCAAATGGAGTCCAATTCCTTTGAGTTTGTCTAATTTGGAATTTTTTGGAATTAGTTATAATTTTTAGAAGTTTGGGTAATTATTTGAATTATTTAATTGATTTAATTAAGGGGTTTTAACGAGTTTGCTTCAAATAAACTCCAAACTCCTTGAAATCACCTCCAAAGGTCAGGAATGGCATAAGGAGAGATTCCCAAGTATTTGGGAGTTTTTTAGAATTTTTAATTATTTTTAATTAATTAAATTAATTAAATATTAATTTTTAATTAAAATTAAATTATGGTTGAAATTAAAGTCTAGTCAAGGAGATTTTATTTTTATTTTATTGAGGACATAATTCTGGTAAGTTAGAGGTATTATATGAAATTTTTATATTTAAATTTGATTTATTATAATTTTTGGAAGTTTTTAATGCTTAATTAGGGGTTTAATATTAAGTTAATGAATTAAGGGGCTAAATAAGTTTTAAATTTGTTGGAAATTTTTTATGGGCTGGAGATGTCAATAAATTTTAATGTTCAAAGTCTCATGTCAATAGGAAGTATATCCTAATTATTAAAATTAATCTAAGTATTCTAAACATGTCCTTATTTATTATCCTTAATGATGTCACTAGTTTGTGCATGATTGAATCAAGGTCTTTCTAGTTAACCCTTGGACAAGCATATGAATACACGCACAATCACAATCAAGTCCTTAAATCTATGAGAGCCTAAGACTAAGTTTGTGTGTGCATCCTACACATGCAAAAAATAAGACTTGTATGGATAGTTAACCACTTGATTACTGAATATATAAGATTATTATTCACTAATCATCTCCATGAAATCCATTCATTCAAACTCAGCCTATATTTAGATTTAAAAACCATCACCTAAAAGCTCTAAAATTTAATATATATAATTTTAAAATTAATTTTGTATATGAAAAGAGCTCAATTTTTAATTTAAAAATAGAGAAATTATGTTAATTTAAAAATAATTTAGAAATAATTTTTGAAAATATCTTAATAATTTGAAAATTTTTTAAAATAAAAGTTTCTATTTTTTTAAATTATTTAAGTCAAAAATAATATAAAAATTAATTAAAAACCCAATTATTAAAATAATAGAAATTTTTTAAAGGGATTTAAAAAATATCTTAAATTGAATTTAAATTTAAATTAAAATATTTTTAAAATTAACTTTTGATTATTTAAAAAAAAATATTTTAAAATAAAGCTTTTAATTTTCAAAATATTTAAATTAATATTTAGTTAATTATTAATTAGATATTAAATATTAAAATAATTAAAATTATTTTAATAATTTAATTTTTAATTTAAAATTAATTTTAAATTAAAATACCTAAAATACTAAAAATTTTGATATATTATATTAAAATTTTTGATTTAAATTGAATTTCTTTTAAATTTTTAAAGTTTTATGTTAAATAAAATACTTGAATTAATTTAAAAATAATGAATATTTAAAAATAATTCCTAAATTAAATTAAATTAAATCTTAAATATTTTTTGAAGTTTTAAAATTATTTAAAATAGTTTTATTAGAATTTTAAAAATTATTTTAATTTTTGATTTAGCGATGCCGGCAGCGGCTGGAGGCCACGTGGAAGCCTTTGATTTGCCCTTTCAAATTGAAGTAATCATTAGGAATGATTGCACAGCAGATGACTTATACGGGTCAGTATTATACTGCACCGTCCGATTCTCAGCAATTTGAACCAACAGACCAGATCGCACTGGATGAAAAAATTAACTATGGGATCAAATTTACGATTAATGAGAGCTGAGGAATGGCACGATTAGAGCCGTTGATCTTAAGATCAATGGCTCAAAAAATGTGCAATTCATGTATAGCTTAATCGAAACCCTAGAATGGGTTTTTTTAAGTTTTCTCTCTATCGAATCAACCAAATTCAATGAAATTTTAACCTAGATAGAGTTTGTGAACCAAAATCATGGGGGATTAGTTTCACAGTTTAAAAATCACTTATTAAAAAGTTAAAAGCTGTAAATAATTCTACCTAGGGTTTGGGTTTTAAGAGAATCTAACGGTTCATTTTGAGGGATTTTAGATTCTTTGAAACTGTGGTCTGTCCACGCAACTTTCTAATTATGAACTCATGACCCGAAAAGCTGTGGATAGAGTTGGCAAAGCTTTGGACATATTTGGGTTTGGTTCACTGAAAAACCTACCGTCGATGAGCTCTAACTGGTGCGATTTTGGCCAAGAAGGGTTGAGAGATGTTTGGAAAGCTCAAATAAGCTAAGAGCTAGGATTGAGGAGGCTGGAATGGAGAGAGAATGGTTGAGTTTGAATACCTCTCTATTTTGACCTATTCAAGTGTAACCGGGCTGATTGAATAGTTTGGATCGAATAGTTAGGTGCTTACATGAATGCCACGTGCCCTGGGAATTGGTGGGAGCAGGAGAATCAAAGGATATAAGGACATCCTAGGTGGAAAGTCCTTTTGTGTCCTTTTAAGCCCATGGGGATAATTTGAGCCATTGGATCCTAATCTAAAGGCTAGGAATAGCTTTGAGAATGTTCTTAAAGCTATTTTTATAGCTGGGATTAAAAGGGTTTGAAATAAAATTCCAAGTCATTAAGGATTTAACCCATTTAATAACCCCCTGACCATTTGTTAACTAGTTTGACCAGTCAACAGGTCAAGTCTTGCTGAGGTGGCAGTAAAGGGGGTCTTGAATGCTGGTGAGGTTGGTCTAGAAGGGCTTGATGTGATTAATCAACTCTATGAGTAAGCTATTGGGTATATAATGGGGTTTGATCATATTTAATTGAGTTGACCAAGTCAACTTGACATGGGTTTAATTGACCTATGGTTAAAATATGATTGAGTTATGAGTAGGAGTTCATTTGGAGTTTAAAAGGGGTTTGATAGGTTAAATGGGTTGAAATAACCCATTTAAAGCCTTAAGAGACTACTGGGTTAACCTAGGTTGACCTGGTCAACCAGGTTAACCAAGGACCTGGGTTTTAGCTCAACAGGTTTGAAATGATATTTTATATCTGTTGAAAGTGGTTTAATGGACCAAAATAATCATTTAGGTTAGATCACCTATTCGGGCCCTTAATGGGTCATTAGGTCAACCTAGGTTGACTTGGTCGACCAGGTTAACCTAGGGGTTAGTTGTGGGCTCAAGAAATTTAGTTTTGATAATTAAAGTCTAGTAGAAGTGATTTCAGGGGTTAGGATGTTCCAATTAGTCAAATTATCCATTTAGCCCCTTAAAGGGCCATTGGGTCAACTTAGGTTGACTTGATCAACCAGGCTGACCTAAAGTCTAGGAATAGGTTTAATAGATTTGAAATGACCATTAGGGACTAGTGGAGGTGGCCCCAAGGTCTGGGGAGCTATATTCAGTCAGGTTGACTATTTGGACCCTAAAGGGCCTATTTAGTCAACCTTGGTTGACTTGGTCAACCAGATTAACCCAGGGCCTACATTTCAGTCCAATAGATTTGGTTTGATGTTTTGAGTTGTTGGAGGTGGTCATAGGGTCTGGAGAGTTTGATTTGGACAAAATGACTATTTGGGCCCTTAGAGGGCATTTAGGTTAACCCTAGTTGACTTGGTCAACCAAGTTGACCCAAAGGCTGGGATTGAGTCCAACTAGTTTGTTTTAACATTTGGAGTTGAATGGAAGTGGTTCCATCCAAAGATAAGGTCATTTGGTTCAAAATAACTATTCACACCCCTAAGGGGTATTTTGGTCATTCTTGATTGATCTGGTCAACCAAGCTTGGCCAGGGTTTGAGTTTGAGTCCTATGTATTCCTAATGATGATTAGGATGCATTGGAAGAGTCTCTAGGATTTGATTTAAAAAGTTTATATTGGAGTTTAGAAAAAACTACAATATTACCCTTAAAGTGCATTTTGGTCATTTTGATCTCTGGTCAAGTAGGGGTCAAAGTGGGTCCACAAAAATACAATTTATTACCAACAAGTCATAATCAAGGGTTTGGATATAATCAGAAGGTTTGGATGAGGCTCTAAGGTTAAGATCCACTGGGTCGCAGGTCTTATGGCAAAGGCAATAAATATTTAAAGGTTTTATAGCCTTTGAAAATAGATTTAGTTTGTTATGTTAGAGATCTCAGAATGGGCACAAATTTAGAGGGTTTACTTTAGAGACATGTCCTATCAATATGAAATTGATAGACTCTGAATCAAAGGTCATTTGACTGGGATTTAAGTGATTGAAAATTTACAAAAAAGGGCCTTTAGAAAATAGGTTTTGGGCTCTGAATTTTGGTCTGGATTTCTGTATTTAATCTGGATTCTGGGTTTGGTTGCTTGATTCTAGATTATCTGAATCAATGACAATCATTTGAATGATTGTGTAAGATTAGATAGAGCGAGAGTTTGATAAGAATCTAGAATGATCTAAAGTTTAGGAAACTCTTGAATCTGGATTGGTTTGAGGATTAGATTGATCAAAAGTTTGGATTGGTCCTAGAATCTAGAGGAATTCTAGGGTCTAGAATCTGGAAGAGTCTTAGGGCCTAGATAGATGCTAAGGTCTTGAATATAGAAGGATTCTAGGATCTAGGAAGATCCTAGTGGTCTAGAGTCTAGAAGAATCTTAGGGTCTGGATAAATTCTAGAGTCCTGGGTCTTAATTGATCAAGAGTCTAAGTTGGTCACAGTGACCTCAAACAAAAATGAGGTCAACAAGTAGATGCTATAAAGTCTTCAAGTCTTGGTATTAAGTCTTGGTATTATTATTCAGGATTCTTCAGTCCAAGAAGTTCTCAATCCTATTACAGAATAGTATGCCTCTGATGTTCATTTAAATAATAACAAAAGTATGGATAATCTGGGAAATCAAGTGTTGTAGAATGAATCTGGCATGAACTTGTTTGGTATTTCTTCTTCTTTTTTTTTAAATAAATTTAATTCACTAAATGTGATTGATGCTGATGGAAAAATGGATGAGGAGTTACAGAAAGCCGACATTACATTAGAGTCAAAAATTGAGGAGTGTTGTAAAAATGTTTTGGTTAATAATCATGTTAATTCATTTGGTGATGCAATTAATGATTCGAGTTTGGGTTCTATTAAATTTAAACTTTCTAACTAACTCAAGGCTTTAGGGCCTATTAAAATTCTTCCACGCATTAGGAAGCTAGAGGCTTTCAATAAAGATAAAGGTGGGGTTCATTCCCCTTTTATTTAATTATGTCTTCCATTGCTTTTTGGAATTGTAGAGGAGCCAAGAAAAAAGAGGCTTCTCTTTATCTTAAAGAGTTTGTTAAAGATTTTGATGTATTCATTTTTGGTCTAGTAGAGACTAAATTATCTTCTATTGATAGAATGGAATTTAACAAATTCTTTGGTGTTGATTGGGATTTCTTCATTTTTCCTTCTAATGGTTTGTCGGGTGGCAATTTGGTTTTTTGCAGAACTGATATTGCTTCATTCTCATTTCTTGAGGCTTCTTGTCAATATGTTATTGGTGAGCTTAATGTTTTTAATAAAGGTTTATGGCTTATTTCTACAGTTTATGGGAGCAAGAATATTTATAATAGAAGGATTTTATGGAATACATTGGAAGTACATGCTTGAGATATTCCTTCGATGGTGGGTGGACAATTCAATTATTTGTTATCCAAAGAAGACAAAAGAGGATGGAAAAAAATTTGTTTTTTCTAAAGGTCCTTAGGAGATAAAGATGTTCATGGCCAATAATGACTATCATAATATTGGTTTTATTGGCCTAAATTTTACTTGGTGTAATAATAAGGAAGGAAGATCTCATATATTTGAATGATTGGATAGACGTCTACTAAACTCTATTGCTATTAATTCTATTCATTTGACTGTTGTGAAGCATTTAGCTAGTGTTTCTTTGGATCATTGTTCGATTATTTTGAACCTTATGCATTCACCGTTTCTACACAAAAGAATAATCATATTTGAAGGAGTTTGGGCTTCATATCATGCTTCTGCTGCTGTGGTTATAAAATCCTAGAATAAGAAGGCCATGGGTGATGATGCATAAATCCTCAATTTAAAATTCAAAAGGTCATTAAAAGCTCTTTATTACTGGAGTAAATCAAAACTCAAAAGTTATATGGATTTAAAGGATTGTCTTAAAAAGGAAATCTTGGAATTGCAAATTGAAGAAGCTTCTTCCTATGGTTTATCTGATGAAAAATTGTATCTATTAAGATCCAAGGTTAATGGGCTTAATTGTACTCTTGCTCGGTTGAACACATGGTGGAGACAAAGGGCAAAAGCGAAATGGATGGAAGAAGGTGATATGAATTCTAGGTTTTTCCATGCATTTGCAAGTGCAAGGAGAAATGGGAATCAGATCAATCAAATTAAGGACATCAATGATTTTATAGTTGAAGATCTGAAAGAAATTGATTGTGTTTTGTTTAATTTCTTCAAAAATAAATGGAGGGATAGAAATTGTATCCTTTATCCAACTCCTTTGAAATTTCTTGAAGATAGTGAAAGATCCTTATTGGAAGTTGAATTTTCTAAAGAGGAATTGTTTGATGTCATTAAGCATCTTGGGAGCAATAAATCACCTACTATAGATGGTATAACTTACTCGTTTATTAAAGCTTATTAGAGTATCAATACAGTTGATGTGTGGAAGGCTATTAATAAGTTTTTTTTCTATTGGGAAAATGTGTGCTGAATGGAAAGATACTCTTATAGTGATCATTCCTAAAGTGCTTAACCCTTTGGTGCCGTTGAGCTATAGACTCATTAATCTTTGCATGACTATCTACAAGATTATTGCTAGAATGCTGTTGAATAGATTGACCTTTATTCTTCCAAAGATTATATTTGAAGACCAAACTACTTTCGTCAAAGGTAGATCTTTATCTGATCCCATTTTACTTGCTCAAGAAATTTTTAATAAATTTAGATTTTCTAAATCTAAAAATGGATTTGCAATCAAAGTTGATATGGGACAAGCATATGATAGTATGGGGTGGCCAACTTTAAGACAATTATTGCAATATTTTAGTTTTCCATATAGATTTTCAAATTTCCTTTTAGAATGTGTTGAAAATCCAAGATTTTCTATCATGATTAATGGGAATAATTCAAATTGGATTGAAGCAAAGAGTGGATTTAGACAAGGATGTCCCTTAGAACCTTGCTTATTTTTAATGTGCTCTCAACTTTTATCAAATGCTTTTGTTTAGAGAGGAGGGGAAATTGGTATCAAAATTGCTCCAAATGCTCAAAGAATATCTCATTTACTTTATGCAGATGATATTCATTTTTTCTCTAAAGTCAAGTCTAAATGTATGAAGAAGATCAAGTAGATTCTTAATGACTATTGTAAATGTTCTGGTCAAAAGATCAACTTGGATAAATCACTAATGGTATTTGGGAAATCTGTTAAAAGAAAGAATGGGAAAAAAATCTCTTAGCTTATGGGTTTCAAAGTTGTAAAGGAAATGAACTATCTTGGAGTGAAGATTGTGTTAAGAAGATTAATGGTTTCAGATTTTCACAATATGATGGAGAATGCAATAAATAGATTGAATGCTTGGGGAAATAGATTTATTTCTTTAGTAGAAAGATTGGTTCTTGTTAAATCAACTTTTCTTTCTCTTGCTATTTGTTTATCCTCTCATTCTCTAGTTCCTTCAAAAATCTTGAATGACTTTGATAAAATGTGTAGGGATTTTATTTGGCATAAGCAAAATAGAAATAAAGGTCTTCATGATGTATCATGGAAGGTTTTATGCTATGGAAAAAGTAGTGGAGGATGTGGGGTTCATTCTGTGGTTTTATCTATTGGGCCATTACGTGTAAGGATTGCTTGGAATTTCATTAATAATCCAAATTCTCTTCTCAATAGAAATTTCATTTCTAAATATAGCAATGATATTTGGAAATCTGAAATTAAGAAAGGGTGTTCTTCTACTTGGAAAATTATTGTTGATGGTGGAAAATTCTTGAAACCTATTGTGAGATGGAAAATTTCTTCAGGGAGTTCTATTAATATCTTTAATGATAGCTCGATACTTGATAGAAGAATTATTGAATGGCCAACACTTGTTGTTGAAGTTGAAGATAACTCTATTGATAAGCTTCTTTCAGAAGGTGAATGGAATATGTTGGAGCTTAACAAAATGTTTGGAAATCAGTTGGTGAATCTCATTTCTCATATTCATATTTTCCCTGAGTTAAGAAGAGATCAGTTAGAACTTAATAAGCAGGTTTCTAGGAAATCAATAGCGGCATTGGCAATGGAAGTGGCAGAAGAAAATGAAAATGATGAATATTCCTAGAACTGGATGAAAAAATTCATGTTGAAACCAAGAGTGGAATTATTCTGGTGGTGTATACTGAAAAATGCAATTCCTACTACTGACTTCCTTATGTATAGAAGGTTGTTGGATAATAGTTCATGTCTGAGAGGTTGCCATGCAGTGGAGATAGCTGAATATGTAGCAGCTGGTTGCCTGAAGTTGATTCAAGTTATTGAGCATTTGAACAATTGGGGATTTTGTCTCTTCATGATTGCTATAGTGCTTCAAAATGCTAGAAGGTAATAATTATTGCATTTCAAATTTGTATTGTATGGTAGTTTTTTTCTTGGAAAAGTTGAAATAAAGTTAAGCATGGGGGTAAAGAGGATTTCTTAGTTAGAATTGCTGCTAATGCTATTAGTTATGCTATTTCTTCTCATATAAATTGTATTTAAGAAAATTGGCGTGTTAACCAGCCATTTTAGCTGTATAACAATTTTTGGCACTCTCCTCCTCCCAAGTGGATCAAAATCAACATTGATGCAACTTTATGGAGTTCTTATAAAGCAGGGATTTAGCTGTCATGTTGTCTTTGGATTCAGCTGTATTCATTGGGACATTGCTCAGTTGGAGATGATGGCAATTTGTTCTTTAAAGGGAGTTATGCAAGATTCGATGCTAGAAGCCAAAGGTATTATAATTGAAAGTGATAATTATAATATTGTCAAGCTTCCTCAAGGTTCTTTGGATAATTTCAAATTCAAGAAAGAAGATCTTTGTATGGAGGATTTCTCAATTTTAAAGGATTTTAATCAAGTTTTCTTTCATCTTTCTAATAGGGATTATAATAAGTTAGTTGACTTGTATGCTAACCTTGCTATGTTTAGTGATTTCTTTTGGGATGATGTTAGCTGTAATATTATTCCTCCTTATTTCATGTCAATATTAAAGGAGTAATGTGATAGTGTTTCTTTCTTTCAGTAGTCTGTAATAAGTTTCTTTTTAATGCAATTTGAATATTTCAAAAAAAAAGTTAAATAAGCCACCCTATGAGCTCCTTAAGGGTGGGACACCCAACCTTTCTCACTTGCATGTCTTTGATTGTAGATGTTTTATCCCGATTAACAGCAAATCACCCATAGGAAAGTTTGATCCCAAATCTGATGAAAGAGTCATCTTAGGATATTCATCTATGGGTAAAGTCTATAGGATCTTTAATAAGAGGACCTTAGTAGTAGATGAGTCTACCCATGTTGTATTTGATGAGTCAGATAAATATTTTGAACCTAGGTTAGAAGAAGGAGTAGAGGCCACTCAAGGTGTAGAATCCATTGACATAGGAGTTAGAGTAGAACCTCAGGAGCCTTTATCTAAAGATTGGAGATATACATCTAGTCACCCTAGAGAACTCATCCTAAGAGATTCATCTATAGGTGTTAGAATTAGGCATGACTTAGAAAAGAAGTCAGCCATTCTACATTCATCTTTATGGTAGAACCCACCAATAAAGATCAAGCCCTAGCCAATAAATTCTGGATCCTAGCTATATAAGAAGAATTAAATCTATTTGTTAGGAATGATGTATACGAACTACTTAGTAGAACTAAGAGCCAGAGTATTGTAAGATTTAAGTAGGTTTTCAAGAATAAATGAATAACTCTAGTATAGTGATTAGGAATAAGGCTAGATGAGTGGCTAACGATTACAATCATATTGAAGGAATTGATTTTTAGGAGATCTTTGCCCTTGTAGCTAGGTTAGAAGCCATTTGAATATTATTAGCCTTTACTTGCTTTAGAGGATTCAGGTTATATCAGATGGATGTTAAGAATGTCTTTCTAAATTGTGTGATTAAGGAAGATGTATATATTGAGCAACCCCTAGGTTTTGAGAATTCTCAATTTCTCAATCATGTATTCAAATTAAAGAAGGCATTATGTGGATTGAAGTAAGCACCTAGATCTTGGTATGAGAGGCTAAGTACATTCCTCCTAGATACAGACTCTGTTAAGGGTAGTGCATACACCACCCTATTCCTTAAGAAAGTAGGAGAAAATCTACTCATTATTTAAATTTATATTGATGATATACTTTTTAGATCCATTAATAATAATCTTTGTAATAAATTTTCAAAAATAATAAGTGAGGAGCTTGAGATGAGTATAATGGGAGAGCTTACCTATTTCCTTAGATTTAGTGGGAAGTAAAGGGATGATTGAACCTTTCTTTGCTAATCAAAATATATCAATGATATCCTTAAGAAATATGAGATAGATAAAGCTAAGAAAACTAGTACTCCCATGAGCTCTACCATTCAATCAGATAAGGATCCCAATAGAAAATCAATTGATCAGAAGAAATATAGAGCGATAATTGGTTCACTTATTTATTTACTGCTAGTAGATCTGATATCATTTTTAGTGTATGCATATGTGCTAAATTTTAGGCTGATCCGAAAGAATCCCATATGATTGTTATCAAGAGAATCCATAGATACTTATTAGGCACCCAAAACCTAGGTATGTGGTATCCTAGATATAGATTATAGGATATTCATACTCTGACTATGCAAGATGTAAGGTAGATAGAAAATGCACCTCAAGAACCTATCAATTCATAGGGCAATAATTAGTTTCCTGGTCTAGTAGAAAAAAGAATTCAGTAGCCCTATCCTCCGCTAAGGCAAAATACATTATTAAATCAAGCTGTGTTGCTCAAGTCTTATGGCTGAAGCAGCTAATCTTAGATCTTGGACTATCTAAGGAACCATTCTTATTATGTGTGACAATACTAGTGCCATCTGCATTTCCAAAAATTAAATCCAACACTCCCACACTAAGCATACAAATATTAGGCATCATTTCGTTAGAGATTATGTAGCCAAGAGAGATATAGAACTGCATCAAATAGCTACTAAAGATCAATTAGTAGACATCTTTACCAAACCCCTTGCTTATGACATCTTTAACACCATGAGGACTAGACTAGGTGTTATAGACATTCATGCTTTATTTAGGATGAATCTAAATTTCTTTATCATTTGAAATCAACCATTTTTATGTGTGCTCTAATGTGTGTCACATTTTAAAATTTTGTGACTATTTATTTATTGATTTATTTATTTTTTTGTTTATTTTATTATTTTTCATTTGGTAGATGTTCCATGATCTTCACACATTTTTTTTTAAATTACAAAAAAAAATTAAAAATTAAATTTGTTCACATCATACTATATGATTATACGATCTACACATCCCTACACAAATCTCTTCCATTATTAAAATAAATAGTCTTGATCTAATCAATTATTGATGATAGTACCTTATGAATACCACTTTATACTGTATGATGCAATTTAAATTCATTTGATCGTACTGTACGATATGAAATCATACTATATGATCAGTTATAAACTCTATTAATTGAAGAGGTTTCTAAAGCTTAACTCATCCAATTCTTTGAATCTCTTCTTTCTCAATGACTCATACCTTCAATTGCTCAAATGGTTGGAGGTAGCAAGCATGGTCGTCTGACTCAAAGAGGTTCTTTCTCTCATCGCCCTATCAACAACTGCTTCTAGTACATAGAAGATGAAGCAATAGATTATCGATACATGGAAGCCCGCATCACTCCATCAAGAATGCTGAATTAACAAGTCCTGAATTATGAGGTGATGAACCTCTTCACATCCACTACTCTCCAATTCTTGCTTACCCTTTCATTTCCCTTTAATTATGAACTCCCTTATGAATTTTTTGCAAACCTAAGGATTAGTACCGCTACTCCCATCATGCAATCCTATGTCTGCAGGTGACCCATAAAAATTACCAAGGAAGACTTAGGAGAATATCTCAAACTATCCATAAAAGGCCCTTGACCCTAATCAATGGCATCTAAGGGAGACTTTAATTGAAGTGCAGTCATTTTAACCATTAAAAATATTGCCCTAAATTAACATCAAACCCTAGTCCACTCTTTGAATCAAAATGCAAGTATTATCTAGCATGTCCTTCGAACCTCAATCATTCCTAAAGCTAGAGATTGTGTAAATATTATCCCACTTTTTTCCATGGTTACCTACTTCATGATGAATGAAATACAATTTTGATGAAGCCTAAATGATCATTGACTACATTAAAAATCTTACTCCCATTCATCATCCCTCCACCATAAGGAAGAAAAACATTGCTCTTGGTCATGTTATTGCCTACATCCTAGATAAAAAATATGAGCTTACCTATCCTACTATTGTTGATCACTTCGTAATTTTCTACATTGATAATTCCTTCCACATTCTTTTCCATCATCACTAGGAGCACAAGCAAGAATAAGAACCTAATTTTGATGAAAAAGTGGGAGCTCATCCTATAGCAACGCCTGCATCGGAGCCTACACCAGTACCAGTGTCATCACCTGAACTAGCATACTAAACTTATCCCTAAGAGGAGTTGATAGAATATTTTGATTGATTGGAGTCCCAAATGGATAGTCATATTCAACAGTAGTAGCAATAATACGAGGCAGACATGGATTGGTTTGGCAAATAGTTTTCATCTATTCATAAGTATTTTCAGCCACGACCACCACCACCACTTGATTAGGGGGCTCCTACTTTTAGGATCTATATTTTATGCTTTGTATTTTTTATTTTTCTTTTTTATATAGTTTTTTCTTATATTTTTATTTGATCATACTTTTTGGTTATGTCAAAAGGAGGAGTAGTAGTTTGGTTGTCTAGGTATTTGTTCATCTTTATTTTGAAATTCATTTTGTATATCTTATGTTTATAGTGCACTTTTACTTTTACATTCAACAATTAAAAAAAATAATTAATCAAAAATTATCTTATCCCTATTTTCAAATCTATCACTTAGTGAGGGGAAGATTAGGAGAAAAATATTAACTTTCATTTTTAACTAAAAATGCTTGCCATCAATAAAAAGGGAGAGATTGTTGCAATCCAGGATCCCTAACTTGTGATTTAAATGATAAAAAATATTATTGATTAAAATTTTATTTCTCCTAGCATTTGTATTGTATATTATTTTTCTATGTGTTCTAGCATTTCAGGTACATCATGTACCACTCAAGAAAAATTAAAGCTCAAGTCTGGGTAGAATATAATGTTTTTCGAAAGAGTCTACATTTTCAATTTCTTTTATTTTATATTTCTTGAATCTATCCATATAAGGGTGTACACTAAATGGGCGACCATGCATACACACAGAGGGAAGTGGGAAAAGTGAGTTGAAAATTTTTTAAATAAATCATATCATACAATTTCGATTGTATTGTATGATTAGTTATACAAAAAATTAGCTTTTAATGGATAATTTTATAATCAATGCTTATGAACTAATTATACTGTATATGTAGATCATACTGTATGATTTATTTCCATCAGAAAACCCTAGTCGCTAGATGATTTAAGTAAGTATTTTAAAAATCAATTTTTCAACTAATAGTATTATACCATCCTAATCATACTATACAATATTTTAAATCTTACTTAAATTAATCCCCATGATTAGTTAATCAAATCAAGGTTTAATAAATATGCAAATCATACTGTATGATATCGATTGTACTATATGACTAATATAGATAAAATTTGATCATCCCAGTTATTGTATTATACTAAAACTTGATTTTTTGAATTATACATAAAATACGATGTCAAACATATCATAAGAACCCTTATCATTTGAACTAAATGTACAGTACGATGTAAAAATCATACTAGATGATTGATAGATGATTTCCAATCATCCTGATAATCATTCTGTATGAACAGAAGGAAATTAAACTAATCATACCGTACAAAATTTTGATTGAACTATACGATAAGTACGCATAAATTGAACGGTTCATCTCAATAATTATTCCATCATACTGGACAAACCCCTATTTTAAACTAATTGTACTGTTAAAACCTATATTTTACTGTACGAACAGTGTCGTATTAGTTGAAAACTTAGTATTTTTTGAAGCCTTGTACTTAAGTAATTCAAATGTGTCTTAAGAAAGACTTTGGCTGTTGAAGGTGCTCTAAGGGAGAATTCTTGAGGGAGCTCTTATGCTTGGAAAGGGAGAAGCTGAGGCTGTGCATGAGGAAGATGGAGTGTTAGGGGTTTTCACATAGTTGCTCAAGGCAAGCTTTCACTTTGCTTCCTCTAGTGGCCTTGTTGAGTTCTTGGAGTTTCTCTTGGGAGAGAAGCTTCAAGGTCATGGGTCGTGGGTTCTCTTCCTTCACTATGAGGGTGAAAACAGATTGAAGGTTCTTTTCCATCACCAGGAGGGTGAGAAAGATTTCAAAGATTCATTGTCGTCACTAGTAGGGTGATATAGCTTTTGATTATCCGTTGCACTGGGTTTCAGGGAGGTGATTCGTAAGGGCTTCTCTGCCTTGCTGTGGGGACTGAAGGAGAGTCACTATAGTGTTAGTGCAATACCCGGAGAGGAGGACTTTGGAGAGAGGATGTAGATCATGGTTGATCGAGCCACTATAAAATTCTTGTTTATTCTTTCTGGTTTTTTGCTCCTTTTTTTTCTGTATGTTAAATTTCTTGCACAAATTTAAACTTTATTGCAAACTATACTTGAATTACTAATCATGCTTGGTTAGATTTAATTTGTGTTAGAAATGAAAATAAAAAAATCAAAAAATATATATTCCTCTTGATTTATTTATGTTACAAAACTTTGAAAAAGAAAATCAAGTTTTTTTGTTTGCTTTCGCTTGTGTTAGTCACATGTCTAAAATTTTTTATAAATTATGGTATTGGTTAAAACAAAAAAGTTTTTTTAGTATTTTTTTTAAATAACCAATTCACCCCCACCCTCTTGGTAGGCCTAAATATAGTTCAACAAGGTCTTACCACCTCCATTGAACTTTTAGAAATCTGTCAACTTCTGGAGTAAGAGAAAAAAGATAAAGAGATATCAAGTTTTATAAATAATGTTTTGGAATAATGAATGTAAATAGTAAAACTGACCTAATTAGACTCTTAATATGTATGTGGCTTAGAGAAGTGCATCTCAAGATTTTTGTCGAGCTTGTATGGGTTAAAAGGGAGGATTATGGCCTCCATTTAATTTTAGTGTCTCCATAGAACCAAGAAAGTTTAACATCGTAAGTCTAGGTATGCGAACATTCCATTTCAATACTCCTCTTTATTTCAACATTCCTTCGTTAAGGTTGTACATCACACTAGGTGTTAACTACATACCTGGCAACTATATGCTTTAAATGAAGAACGGGAAATATTAAAAACATCTGTCAGCTAATTCAATGCACAAGAGTCTATATTGGCACTCATAATGCATTTACACAATTAGCCTGAAACATAGAGATTTAACCAGACATGGAATTTATGAAAAGCATATTCATTTTCATTTCATTCATATAAGAAAGAGATACAAGAGAATTAATAAGAAAAATATCACCTAGAAGGATCAATAGATATTCCCTACACTCCTTACTCCAATAACAGAGTTTCTTATGCAAAATAGGCTAACATCTCTAGCTGAAAGAATCCTGTAATTTCATAACCTCCATTGGACTTTACTCTGAGAGGGAACAAGGGGAAAAAACTAAAAAGTATAAGACTCCATTGAAATGATAGAATTCCTTTAACAAAATAACAAAAAAACTATTTATTAATCTACAAAAATGGACTTAGGCACTGCACTGCTCAATAAGGTTGCTCCATAACAGTATGAAATAGATTAGTGCCTCAGCACTATAATGTTTTCTCTATGTGACACTGAGCTGACCTGGCATAATTAATGGTCAAACTGGAGCATCTTTTTACTGAGTTGGCATAGCTCCACATTTGGTAAACTACCCTGTCATTGTACTGCCAAAGTTGAGTGAGTCTAGCCCCACGGTGGATCTAACAATATAGCAATGCAGTACTTGAAAGTGCAATTTATCATTGTGGATTTTTAATGATTGGCACTCTGGCACACATTTCCAAGGCTCTAGTGCTATAATTTTGATTTCTAGAATAGTGGTACTGTAAGGTGCTACGATACCGACCTTAGCTACATCACGGTGTTGACTTTCCCAAAATTTCAAAGTAGATTAATTATATTTGGTTAGCCAAATGTGTGGGCTAACTAGAGTAGCTATGTTAAGAATCTAGAAGCCAATGGCCAATGCTTAAGGTCTTGGGGTTAATTAGATTATGTTCATTTCATGGTAAAGGTTCAAAAATCTTTAAATAGAAAATTTGGTCATTTAGGCAAACCATAGTCAACCAAGGTTTAGCATTGGTGGGATTAAATTTAGGTAAGTCATAGGGTTGATTTAAGAAGGCAAGGATCCAAAAGTAATGCCTATGTTAGCTAGGTTAGCCAAGGGTTAATTTTAGGCATTTAGGGTATTTTGGGAGTTTATAAGATTTAGGTCAATCTTTGTCAATTGATGTGAGGTTGCAATATGTTGCCTAAATAAATGTGTGTACAAAATCTAATATGTTTTGGGCCAAATGATGCTCAGATTTTCTTTGATATAAATTACCCACAAGATATATAAGTATAAATGCCAATCAAGTAATAAAGTAATTGAGAGAGTTCAATCCCATGAGGAAGTGTTCTGCTTAATAACAATAAAACTAGTATTATTTATTATAGATGCAAGTTTTATCCAACCAAATAAAAATTGAAGGGTTGAATTCTATCAACTTGTGGAGAAACAGCTAAAAGATAAAAAGATACTTGAAAGTTTGTTAGAGATGTTAAGCCCTTGTGAACTAATTCCGAGGCTAACCAAGAGGGGGGTGAATTGGTTATTTTAAAAATTCATGAGCAAAAAAGATTTAGAAAAAACTTTTTGAATGTTTTAAAATAATTACAGATTCGCGATGATGTGCAGATGTTCAACAATAACAAAATAATAATTACAATCACATGATCATCAATAGAAAAATAAATACATAAGATAATCAGAAAGAACACACCATATTTTATAGTGGTTCGGTCAACTTGACCTGCATCCACTCCCTGGAGCCTCCCCTCTGGGTATTACACTAACACGAAGTGACTCTCCTTCTGCTCCCACAACAAGGTGGAGAAGCCTGTACAAAAAATCCTTTCCACTAACCCGGTGAGGCAGAGAACCTGAACTCCTTTCGCTTCCTCCTGAAGTAGGTAGAGAACCTGGACTCCTTTCGATTCCTCCTGAAGTAGGCAGAGAACCTGGACTCCTTTCGCTTCCTCCTGAAGTAGGCAGAGAACCTGAACTCCTTTCGCTTCCTCCTAAAGTAGGTAGAGAACCTGGATCTTCTTGCGAACGATCCTACCACAGAGACACCAACAAGACAAGAGACAATAACTAGAGAAGATGACTCATATCCTTTCTTGGAGCAATCTTTGTGAACACCTCACAAACCCCCCCTCAGAAGATCCTCTCTCTCTCCCAAGCTCTTTCTCTCTATCTCTCTCTATCTCTCTCTCAAGGTTATCTCTGGCAAGGAAAGTGGCAAAAGATTTCAACGATTGAATAAAAAAGATCTTAAATAGGATGGCTCAAAACTTGCCTTAAATCTCAACTGGTCATTAAAGATCATCCAGGATGATCGATAGATCATCCTGTACGATCAGTACAAAATCATATATATCAGCCTGGATGATCTGATTTCTCTGGACAATTAGAAGACAAAATTTGTTCAGATCATCCAAGACGATTTTGTGGTAGCCCTGGATGATTAGTTCAAACTAGGAAGATCATCCAGCAGATTTCTCGGGTCGTACACCCAAACCATGCTGGACGGTTTCAAAATGGACTGATCATCTAGGATGATATGTATATCATCTCATACGATTTGTTCAAAACCGAGAATATCATCCAGCAAATTTCTCGGGTCATCCAGGTGAAGTGCTCTGGACGGTCAGGATTTTATATGTATCATCCAAGATGATATTGTAATCGTCCAGAATGATATGATCATATCAATCAAATATTAATTACTTTTCTTAATCACCAGACTAATTTAGGCATGATTGTAAATGATCATCCAGGATTTTACATGTATCATCCGAGACGATCAGACCAAAATTCTAAAAATAAAAACTTGCCTAACTCAGTCTGGCGATAGAGGATTTTTGATTTGAGCATATTGTCCTATACGATGGGTCTATCATCCAGGATGATCTGCTTAATCAAACTGACTTAACATGGTTGCCTTAATTAGGGTTTCTACTTTCACTGAATTATTCAGAACAATATGAATATCGTCCTGGATAATTTGAATAAAAATTGAAATAGAAACTCTAACTCACTAAAACTCTCCCTCTGAGTGTGTGTGTGCAAGGTTACTTAGCTTGAAGATCTGCTACATTACACTTGACTCAAGAAAATATAAAAAGTATATTAACCCTAAACCACAAACAAACTGACTCGATCTTGGGCTAGCTTGAATTATAATTGATCTTGTGAACCTAAAAGATTAGAACCTCAAATAAAAATAAAAAGGTTTGCTATCATCAAAATCATAGTCCTTGAAACCAGATTCACAACAATCCCCCTTTTTTATGATGGAAAACATTTATTATTAATTCATAATTCAGGAAATAAACACGGTGAATATTTGATTCAAACATCACTGAACATTTTTATTAATAATACAAAACTTTACACTGACCCATAAACTACTCCCCCTTTTGACATCTCAAAAAAGGGAAAACATAATACAAACATCAGCAAAACCAAAACCAATAGGCAGAAATAGAAAATAATATAAAAAGAACACAAAAATTAGAAAACATAAGCAGACTAGTAAAAAGGGTGATCCTAATTAGATGGAGGAGGAGGTGGTGGCTGAAAGAGGCCGTGGAGAGTGGAAAATTGCTTGCCAAACCAGGCCATGTCCTGATCGTGCTGCTGTTGCTATTGGGCTACATAGATATTGAAGCGGTGGACATTCTCAGCATGTTTCTGCTCTTGGGCAACCACATAGGAGTCAAAATATGCCTCCCATTGGTCAAATTTGTGCACCAGGCGATCCAGAGGTGACTCTATCCGGAGAGGAACAGGTGCGGGTATAGGAGTAGCTTCTTCCTCTTTTCCCTCAACATCCATGGTAGGCTCCGGATGAAGTCATGTACTGTATAGAACATGGAAGGAATTATTAGAGATGAAGAAAGGAGGGACATCGGGTGGAACCGGATATTGCAGATTATATTTGGTCTCGAGAGCATAGGCAATGATGTGTCCTAGGGCTTGATTTGGGCGTCGCATCCCTAATACTAGTGAGGTGTTCGATGTAACGAAAGAGGAGATCAGTAGCATTTAAATCACGATAGGCCAGGATGTAGAAAGTAGTCAGAGAGAGTAAGGGGGTGATATAGATGTGGTCCCCAGCTTTTGGAATGATAGAGGAGTGAAGGACATGATGGATTGTCCGAGCATCCTTAAGTAAGGAGGAGTATGCATTATCATGATAGTGGACGTTGGTGCCCCTAAGAAATTGATTTGTGACACTCCAGTCAAAATTAGGGTCAGAGGAGATGAGATAGAGTTTGTCGCCAGTAATTGAGAGTTAAAGAATATCATGGAAGTCATGGGTGGTTAACTCGACAAGGCAGTGATTGACAAAGGATCGGAGGGCGGAGTAAGAGGACTCGATGCTAAGGTTCACAAAGAAAACACGTAAAAGCTCAGAACTGAATGGAAAAGCTACAATCAAGATGAATGTGAGAGAAGTGTGGGTGAAATCTTCAAAGATAGGATAAGTCAGAATGATGGTATTGATGATTTTGGATTGGGTGTTCCTTACCTCAAGGTATCGTTGGAAGGAAGCCTGATAAGCTACTTCAGGAAATCAGGGATCGATATTTCCCCTAGAGGAACTAGCACCCGGATCCCGAGATCATTTCCCACCAGCCATTAGAATATGAGTGGATGAAGGATTGAAGGAAGAATGGAAAAAAATGGTGAAGAAAATGGCTGTTTAAATAGAATTCATCCAGATCATCCAAGATGATCACAAGATCATCAAGGACGATATGGACAATAATGGCGTCCAAGACGATTAGTCAAAAAGGCGATCGAATCATCTAGGATGATCAGACACAGACGATCATTCCGAGGAGACAGGCTGGATGAATTTTGACTAAAGGTATCGTCGAAGATGATTAGGTGGATCGTCCAGGATGATAGGCAATAAATCAGGCAGACAGGTCAAATTTAAATCGTCTAACTACTGCCACGTGGATTGTCCAGGATGATGAGGTGGATCATCCAGGACAATCACCAATAATTGGTGCATACCAACTGTTAGATCATGGTGGGGATGATTTGAATGGATCGTCTAGGACGATGTATGGATCATCCAGGACGATGTCTGATCGTCTAGGACGATGTGTGGATCATCCAGGACGATGTGAAGAAAAATTTTGACCAAGATAAAAATGGAGAGGAATGATCAAGAAGTCCCAAAAACACACAAAAACCAGAAAAAGCAAAATCAAAGCAAATCAAAGAAAAATAAAAATGGGAAAATAATAATAAAAATAATGGATTTTTTTTAAATTGACCAGCTCCAATAAATTAGAGTTTTCCTTAATTTTCAATTCAAAAATCGATAAGAAGACAATCAACCACACTGAAATCCAGAAAAAGTTAGAAAATTAACTTTCGTAACTCCTACCTCAGATATTTTACAGGCTCAAATTCCTTTCAAATAAAAGTTCAATTCAGAAGAAAAGAAATTAGATTCAAAAGAGATCCTTTCAAGCCTCATTCTAGAAAAATATCTGATAGAATAGTATTACAAAGTTAGAAATCAATAATCATGATTTTTCATCTCAAGCTTTTGAAAATATTAAGTGGCGTATGGATTTTTTTAAGAAATTTAAAGATCTGAAAGGGAAGAAGGCTTGTTTCGTTGTGGGATCATTTTATGCCTCTTTTTTAATTTCTTTGGCACACTTTACGCATCTTTTATTTTTTGATATGCTTTATGTATCTTTCCAATTTAGTGACATTGCGCATCTTTTCAGCTTTGGGCTTATTTTGTGCCTTTCTTTTCTTTTTGGCGCTCTTTGCGCATCTTTTACAAGCTTACTTCATTTCATAATCATTAAAGAATCTCAGCTGTGTTATTACCTTCTAGACATAAGAGAGAAAAAAATTCATTCTCTACAATAAGGAGGAGTAATTCATAGAATAAAAACCATACATCATATGATAAGTGCAATCACCTGATTAAGAAAAATATAATAATGATCCCAAGCTTTGAAAACACTATTTATATGAGGTAGATTACTATAGGAAGATAAAATAGATCTCTATTTCAAAAACTAATTTTTTAATTTTGAAGAAGATTTTTATTCAAAAGAAATAATACACCATTAAAGGAGTTAGAGGAAGAGAAACAATCATCAATGTTTCTTCCCTTAAACAGATTCAGAGGAGTCAATCACTGCTTACAGGATTCCAAACAAAAAATAAGGCAAAACTCTCAGTCAGAAATCTAGTTTCTCAGTAGTAATGAGTAGTGATTTGATTTAGAAGAAATGCAGTAAATCAAGAATAAGGAGGAAATCGCATCAAAATGAATACTCAAATCAGGAAAATAACCATAATAAAAAAAATTTAGCAGAGAATAAAAAATAATAGGAAACAGATAATCAAATCAAACAAAAAATAAATAGAACAAAATGAAAAATAGAAAATTCAGAAATCATCAGTAATCAAATTCATGCATTTATATCAATCACACCCAATCTGGTCCTCAAAATGCTGAATGAGTCAAAGGCCAGTGGTTTAGTAAAGATGTCAGCCAGTTGGTTTTTAGTTGCTACATGGTGTAGCTCAATGTCCCCTTTTATAACAAGATCCCTAATGAAGTGATGCCTTATGTCAATATGTTTGGTTCTTGAATGTTGGATAGAATTTTTAGAGATGCAGATGGCACTAGTGTTATCACATAGAACTGAATATGTGCCAACAGGTAATCCTAAATCTAAAACTTGTTGCTTTAACCAAAGGACTTGGGCGACATAATTTCCTAAGGCAATGTACTCAGCTTCAACAGTGAAAAGTGCAACTGAGTTCTATTTTCTACTAGACTAGGAGACTAAAGACTGTCCTATGAATTGGCAAGTTTTAGAAGTGCTCTTTCTATCCACCCTACATCCTTCAAAATCAAAATCAGAATATCTAATAATCTCAAAAGAAGTGATGTGCCTAGGATACCAGATTCCTAGGTTTGAGGTCCCTAAGAGATATCTAAGGATTCTCTTAACTGCAGTCAGGTGGGATTCCTTAGGATCAGCTTGAATCTAGCACAAAGACAAGCACTAAACATAATATCAGGTCGGCTAGCAGTCAGGTAAAGCAGTGATCCAATTATTCCCCTAAACTTCTTCTGATCAACAGATTTTTTATATGAATCCTTATCTAACTGAACAGTGGAACTCATGGGAGTGTTGATTGGCTTATCTTTATCCATTTCATATTTCTTCAAGATATCCTTAGTATATTTTGATTGATTCAGAAAGGTTCCATCATCCATTTGCCTTATGCTAAACCCCAAAAAGTATAACAATTCTTTCATTAAACTCATCTCAAACTCCTTACTCATTATCTTAGAAAAATCATCACATAAATTTTTATTGAAAGATCCAAAAGGTATATCATCAATATAAATCTGAATAATGAGTATATCATTTCCTACTTTCCTAAGAAAAAGGGTGGTGTCTACGCTCCCCTTAACAAACTCTCTTTCTAGTAGGAATGTGCTAAGCCATTGAGATAAAGGCAAAATGGTTTACTTCCTTCCTAAGTCCATGCCTTGTTCTAACACCTTCAGAAGGGTCTCCAAAGATCAGTTCTTTAGGATGATGCGAAGAATATCTCCAATCTCTAGGCAAAGTGTTTTGAGGTTCTTCCATTTCCTCCAGATTTGCATTTTCAACTCCTTGGGTAATCTCTCCTACATCTTCTCCTTCCTTAACTCTAGTCTCCTTAGGATCAGATTCATCAAACACCACATGAGTAGTCTCCTCCACCACCAAAGTTCTCTTATTAATAAACACCCTAAAGGATTTTCCTACACTAGAATAACCTAAGAACACTCCATCAAATTTGGGGTCAAATTTTCCTAAGGATGATATCCCATTATTTAGAATGAAAACCTTACAGCCAAAGACATGGAGGTAGGACAGGTTTGGAGTTCTAACCTTAATGATCTCATAGGGTGTCTTATTTAGGTTGGATCTAACATTCACCCTATTCAGCACATAATAAGTTGTGTTCACCGCTTCTACCCAAAAGTATTTTGGAAGTGAATACTCAGAAAGTATGGCTCTAGCCGCTTCCACCAGGGTCCTTTTCTTTCTTTCAGCTACCCTGTTCTGCTGAGGGGTCCTAGGAGCTGAAAAGTTATGGCTAATCCCTTGATCCTCACAAAAGGTTCTAACTTTTTCATTTTCAAACTCCCCCCTGAAAGTTTGATAGGGATGTTAAGCCCTAATGAACTAGTCCCGAGGCTAACCAAGAGGGGGTGAATTGGTTATTTAAAAATTTGAAAGCAACAGGAAAAAATCTTTTCGATGATTTGTAGCGGAAACAAGTAAACACATAAACGAAAAGATCAACCATAGATTTCACCCAAGCAGATAATCACAGAAACTAAAGTGCAGAAAATAATCAGAAAGAACACACCAGATTTTATAAAGGTTCGATCAACTTGAACTACGTCCACTCCCCGGAGCCTCCCCTCTGGGTATTACACTAACTTAAAGTGACTCTCCTTCTGCTCCCACAGCAAGGCGGAGAAGCCGGTACACAAACTCCTTTCCACGGACACAGTGGGGCAGAGAACCTAACCTCCTTTCTCTTCCTCCTGAAGAAGGGAGAGAACCTCAGACTCCTTTTGCTTCCTTCTGAAGCAGGTAGAGAACCTGAACTCTTTTCGCTTCCTCCTGAAGCGGGTAGAGAACCCGGATGTTCTTGTGAATGATCCTCCCACCAAAAACACCAATAAGATGAGAGACGACGAACGGAGAAGATGACTCTGATCCATGCTTGGAGCAACCTTTGTGAATCCCTCATAAACTCCCCCTCACAAGATCCTCTCTCTCTCTCCCAAACTCTCTCTCTAGGGTTTCTCTGTAAAGGAAAGTGGCAAAAGATTTTTCTTGTTGGAAGAAAAGATCTTTTATAGGAGGGCTCAAAATTTGCCCTAAATCTCAACTGATCAACCAATATCATCCAGGATGATCTGTGCGATCAGTTCAAAATCACCTGTTTCAGCCTGGACGATCTGGCTCTTCTGGATGATTAGGGGAAAAAAATATTCACACTGTCCCGTACGATTCTATGATTATCCAGGAAGATTGGTGTAAATTCAGGAATTTCATCCAGAAGACCGCTCTAGTCTTCCAGAGGAACTTGTGTTGGATGACCTAAAAATGACTTAATTATCCAGGACGATATTAATATCGTCCTGTACGATTAGTTCAAAAAGTGCCAAAATCATCCTGATTATCGCTCTGGACGTACAGCTGAAACACACTGGAAGATCATGATCGTCCCGGATGATGTGATCGTATCAATTAAATATTAATTGATTTAATTAACCACCAGACTAATTTAGGCATGATTGTACTGGATCGTCCGGGATGATACACGTATCATCCGGGATGATCAGATCAAATCTCTAAAAATAAAACTTGCCTAACTTGATCTAGCGGTTGAGAATTTCTGATTTGAGCCTATCATCTCGTATGATGTATGGATCGGCCAGGACGATCGGCTTAATCAGACAGACTTAACTTGGTCGCCCTAATTAGGGTTTCTATTTTCATATGATCGTCCAGGATGATGTCAATATCGTCCAGGACGATATGAACAAAAATTGAACAGAAACTCTAATTCACTCAAGCTCTCCCCCTGAGTGTGTGTGTGTAAGGTTACTTAGCTAGGGGATCAGTTATACTACATTTGACTCAAGAAAAGGAAAACATTACATTTAGACACACTTGGACCCGATCTTGAGTTGGCTTGAGCTGCTTTTGATCGTTTGTACCTGAAATGAATTAGCCAAGCAAAATAGAATACAAACATGTTTGTCATCATTAAACCTGTACTTTTTAAAACCAGATTTGTAACAATCTTCCCCTTTTTGATGATGGAAAACATTAGTGCAATAGTTTAAAATAAAATAACCAGGAGTTAACCAACGCACATCGAAAAATAAATATCTTTCCAAATTTCATTAAACAACTAGAACAGTACAGGAAAACAACTACGAATGAAATAGATAACACAAAATAAGATCAATACATAAAACAAAAAGTACTACAACCAACTCCCCCTTTTGACATCACAAAAAGGAGGAGGAACTCACACAACAGTACAGACAGAAAATAGCACAAAACATAAAACTAAAATGGAGGCGGATCCTGATCAGAAGGAGGAGGTGCTAGTGGCATAAAGTAACTGTGAATGGCGATGAAGTGTGCTCCAGACCAGGCAATATCCCGGTCGTGCTGCTGTTGCTGCTGAGCAACATAGTCATTAAAGCGTTATAGATCTTCAATGTGCTGTTGCTCCTAGGCAGCAACATAAGAATCAAATCGGACCTCCCATTGGTTGAACAGCTGCACCAGATGATCAAAAGGGGAAGCAGTACGAAGGGGAGCAGGTGCATCAGGTGCAGCAGGAACAGGAACAGCTTCTTCCTCTTCCTCCTCAACATCCAGGGCGGGCTCCGGATGTAGTCGGGTACTGTGGGGTACATGGAATGAATTGTTTGTGAAGTAGGAAGGAGGGACATTGGGAGGGACTGGATATTATAGGTCATATTTTGTCTCCAAAGCATATGCAATGATGTGTCCTAAAGCTAGATTTGGACGTCGTCTCTGGCCCAGATCCCTAATGGTAGTGAGATGCTCGATATATCTGAAAAGAAGATCAGTAGCATTGAATTCTCGGTGGGCCATAATGTAATAGGTGGTTAGAGATAGTAAAGGGGTAATGTGAATGCGACCCATCCTTTGGGATGATGGAGGAATGAAGGACATATTGAATGGTACGGGCATCCTTAAGGAGGAAAGTGCAAGCGTTGTTGTGGTAGGGTGCATTTGTATTTCTAAGAAAGTGATTGGCAACACTCCAATCATAATCAGGATCAGAAATAAGGGTGTGGAGTTTGTCGCCAGTGATAGAGAGATGAAGGATATTATGATATTCCTGGGCTGTGAGTTCTACAGGTCGCTGATTAACATAGGAGTGAAGGTTGGAGTAGTCAGCGGCAATGCAAAGATTTGTGAAGAAGACTTAAAGAAGTTCAAGGCTAAATGGGAAGGCTAGGGTGAGGATGAAGGTGAGGGAGGTATGCGCAAATAGATCAAGGACAGGGTAAGTAAGGGTGCAGGGGTTTATGATTTTGAACTGTGTGATCCCACTTCAAGATATCGTTTGAAGGCAGCCTGATCAGCTGCATTTGGAAAGCCGGGATTGACATTTCTCTGTGAGGAGCTCACACCCTTTTGCCTAGATCGCTTCCCACCAGCCATTAGAAAACACAAGAGAGGATGTATGGAAGGAGAGGTGTGAAGAAAGCTGAAGAAAATGGCTGTTTAAATAGAAATCGGTAGGATCGTCCCGTACGATCGCAGGATCATCCAGGACGATATGAGCAATTATGACGGCCAGGATGATTGGTCAAAAAGGTGGTCGGATGGTACAGGACGATCAGAGATTGTCCAAGATGATTAGAGACAGGTGATCGTCCCGAGGAGTCAAGTCGGACGACTGTTGACAAAAAGTATCATCCAGGACGATTAGGTGGTTCGTCTAGGACGATATGTAATAAATGTATAGGACGGGCCAAATTTGAATCGTCCAACTGCTGACATGTGGATCATCCGGAACGATAAGGTGGATCATCCAGGACGATGAATAATAACTGGCGCATTCTCAGCCGTTCGATCAGATCAAGAAATATGGATCATATCGTCCAGGACGATGTAAGGATCATCCAGGATGATCATTAATAATTGGCGTATCTTAGTAGTATGATCAGAGTGGGGATGATTTGAATGGATCGTCCAGGATGATTTATGGATCATCCATGATGAAGAAGATCATCCAGGATGATATGTGGATCGTCCAAGACGATATGAAGAAAAAATGAAAAAGATGGAGGATGGAGATGAAAGATTAGGGATCCCAAAAACACATACAATAAAATGAAAAATAAAAGCAGAGTAAATATAACTCGAGATGAGAAACATAAAAACACACAAAAATAATATTTTTTTAATCGATCTGCTCCAGTAAATCAGAATTTTTCCTTGATTTTGAATCCAAACACTAATAAGAAGACGATCGACAACGCTGAAATCCAGAAAAGTTAGAAAATCAACTTTCGTAACTCCCACCTCGGACACCTTGTAGATGCAAATTCCTTTAAAACAAAAATCCAATTCAGAAGAAAAGAAATTGGATTCGAAAAGAGATCCTTTCAAGCCTCGTTCCAGAAAAATATCTGATATAATAGTATTACAAAGTAAGAAATCAGAAAACAAGATTTTCAAACTCAAGCTATTAAAAATATTAAGTGGCGCACGGATTTTTCTAAGATATTTAACGATCTGAAAGGGAAGAAATCTTGGTTTGGGCTCATTTTGTGCCTCTTTTTCAATTTATTTGGCACTTTACACATCTTTTGATTTTTAAAACACTTTGTGTATCTTTCAGTTTGGCGACATTTCACATCTTTTCAGCTTTTGGCTCATTTTGTGCCTCTTTTTCAATTTGTTTGGCGCACTGCGCATCTTTTGTAAGATTTCTTCCTTTTATAATCGCTAAAGAGTCTCAGCTGTGAAATTATCTTCCAGACATAGGAGACGACAAAACACACTCTCCATAATAGGAAAGAGTAATTCACAAACCAAAAACCATACATCATATGATAGGTGCAATCACTTGGTTCAAAAAATCATAATAATGACTCAAAACTTTGAAAACGTTATTCATATAAGGTAGATTACTGTAGGAAGATAAAATAGATCTCTATTTCAAAAACCAACTTTTTTAATTTTGAAGAAGATTTTTATTCAAAAGAAATAATACACTATTAAAGGAGTTAGAGGAAGAGAAACAATCATCGATGTTTCTTCCCTTTAACTGATCCAGTGGAATCAATCACACTGCTTACAAGCTTCCAAACCAAAAAACAAGGCAAAATTTTCATTCACAAATCCAGTTTATCAGCAGCAGTGAGCAATGATTGAATTTTGAAAAGCATAAAATAGTAAGTAAAAATCAAGCCAAAAATCACAATAAAATAAATATTCAAATCAAATAAATAACAAGAATAAAATAAAAAATCAACAGAAAAACAAAAATCAATAGAAAATAGATAATCAAATCAAACAACTAACTAACAGAAATAGAATGAAAAATAGACAAATCAGAATTCAGTAGTCATAAGAATCAAGCATTTATGTCAATCACACCTAATCTGGTCCTCAAAATGCTGAATGAGTTAAAAGCCAGTGGTTTAGTAAATATGTCAACCAGCTGATTTTCAGTTGCTACATGACGTAGCTCATTGTCCCCTTTCGTAACATGGTCCCTAATGAAGTGATGCCTTATATTAATGTGTTTGGTTCTAGAATGTTGGATTGGATTCTTAGAAATGTAGATGGCACTAATATTATCACACAGAACAGAAATTGTGCCCATAGGTAATCCTAAATCCAAGACTTGTTGCTTCAACCAAAGAACTTGGGCTACACAACTTCCTAAGGCAATGTACTCAGCTTCAGTAGTAGAAAGTATAACTGAGTTCTATTTTCTACTGGACAAGGAGACTAAAGACTGTCCTATTAATTGACAAGTTCCAGATGTGCTCTTTCTATCCACCCTACACCCTGCAAAGTTAGAATTAGAATATCCAATAATCTCAAAAGAGGTGCTGTGCCTAGGGTACCGGATTCCTAGGTTTGGGGTCCCTAAAAGATATTTGATAATTCTCTTAACAGTAGTCAGGTGGGAGTCTTTAGGATTAGCTTGAAACCTAGCACAAAGATAAACACTAAACATGATATCAGGTCGGCTAGCAGTAAGGTAAAGCAATGATCCAATTATTCCTCTATACTTCTTCTGATCAACAGATTTTCCACTTGAATCCTTATCTAACTGAATAGAGGAGCTCATGGGAGTGTTGATTGGCTTTGCTTTGTCCATTTCATATTTCTTCAAAATATCCTTAGTGTATTTAGATTGATTGAGAAAGGTTCCATCATCTATTTGCTTAATGCTAAACCCTAAAAAGTTGGACAACTCTCCCATCATACTCATCTCAAACTCCTTACTTGCTATTTTAGAAAACTCATCACATAAATATTTATCAAAAGATCCAAATATTATATCATCAGCATAGATCTGGATAATGAGTAAATCATCCCCTAATCTCCTCAGAAAAAGGGTGGTGTCTACGCTCCCCTTAACAAACTATCTTTCTAACAGGAATGTGCTAAGCCTCTCACACCAAGCTCTGGGTGCCTTTTTCAATCCATATAGGGCTTTTTTTAATTTGTAAACATGATTTAGATATTGGAAACTCTCAAAACCTGGGGGTTGTTCTACAAAAACATCCTCTTTTATTACCCCATTTAAAAAGGCACTCTTGACATCCATTTGAAATAGCTTAAATCCCTTATAACAGGCAAAGGCTAGTAGCACCCTAATAGCTTCCAATCTAGCTACAAGGGCAAAGGTCTCCTCAAAATTAATCCTTTCAATTTGATTATACCCCTTAGCCACCAATCTTGCCTTATTCCTTACCACCACACCAGAATCATTTATCTTATTCTTAAGGACCGACTTGGTTCCCACTATACTTTGATTCTTAGGTCTTTCTACTAACTCCCAAACATCATTCCTTACAAATTGATTCAGTTCCTCTTGTCTAGCTAAGATCTAAAATTCATCAGAGAGGGCTTGATTCATGTTGGTGGGTTCAGTCATTGAGATAAAGGCAGAATGGTTTACTTCCTTCCTAAGTCCATGAATAGTTCTAACACATTCAGAAGGGTCTCCTAAGATCAGTTCTTTAGGATGACTCGAAGAATATCTCCAATCTCAAGGCAAAGTATTTTGAGGATCTACTCTTTCCTCCAGATTGCAATTTTAACCCTTTGGGTAATCTCCCCTACCTCTTCTTCTTCCTCAACTCTAGTCACCTTAGGATCAGATTCATCAAACACCACATGAGTAGTCTCTTCCACCACCAAAGTCCTCTTTTTAAACACCCTAAAAGATTTTCCCACACTAGAATAGCCTAAGAACACTCCTTTATTAGATTTGGGGTCAAACTTTCCTAAGGATGATTTCCCATTGTTCAGAATAAAAACCTTACAGCCAAAGATATGGAGGTGAGACAGGTTTAGAGTTCTACCCTTAATGATCTCATAAGGTATCTTATTCAGATTGGATCTAACATTCACCCTATTCAGCACATAACAGGCAGTGTTCACCGCTTCAGGCCAAAAGTATTTTGGAAGTGAATACTCCGCAAGCATGGCTCTAGCGGCTTCCACTAAGGTCTTGTTCTTCCTTTCAGCTACCCCGTTCTGCTGAGGGGTCCTAGGAGCTAAAAAATTGTGATTAATCCCTTGCTCCTCACAGAAAGTTCCAAACTTCACATTTTCAAACTCTCCACCATGATCACTACGAATAGTTAAGATCTCACAACCTAACTTCCTCTGAATCCAAGTGGAGAAGGACTTAAATTCATCAAATGACTCAGATTTATGTGACAAAAATTTAATCCAAGTGAACCTCGAGTAATCATCAATAATAACAAAACCATAGACTTTCCTCCCTAAGCTGGCAGTGCTAATGGGTCCAAAGAGATCCATGTGAAGGACTTTTAAAAGTCTAGAGGTGCTAATGTCCTTAAGAGAGTGAAAGGAGGACTGGACTTGCTTCCCTAATTGACAGGCATCACACAGGTGATCCTTAGTGAACTTAAGCTTGGGCACACCTCTAACTAAGTCCTTTTGGGTGACTCTCCTAAGGGTTTTCATACTGGCATGGCATAGTCTCCTGTACCACAACCAAGACTCATCAGCAGTAGTTTTTAAGCAAATTGAATTATCAACTTTAATGCAACTTACATCCAGCATGTAGACATTATTGATCCTTTGTCCCTGCAAAAAAAATTTGTCATTTAAGCTTAAAATGCAGCAAGTGGGCAAGAATTTGATGTTGTATCCTTTGTTAGAGAGCTGACTGATGCTCAGCAGGTTGTGTTTCAATCCATCTACAAGTAAAATATTATCAATCATAAAATTCTTTGAATCACAAATTATACCTAAGCCTACCACCCTCCTGGTGGTGTTATGTCCAAGTGTAACCTTGCCTCCAGCCCTGGCCTCCAGTGAAATGAACTAACTTACATCTCCAGTCATGTGTCTTGAACATCCGCTGTCGAGGTACCACATGCTCTCACGAGGTCTTGTGTGAGAGCACACCTACAAAATCATCAAACATCAGATTTAGGAACCTAAACAGGTTTGGGTTCCTTCTTATGAAAAGAAGAATGTAATGCATGTGTGATGTGCTGTGAAATAGGCAATTTGGGCCTCCACACCCAAAGTGTACTACGGTGAACAGTTCAGGTGTGAGAAATATGTCCTAACATGCCACAAGAAAAACATCTAATACCAGGAAAAGGGTTCACTAATCTACGTGGCTGATAATGCCTCTTCCTAGGTTTGTATGACACATGCTTTGATGATTTTGAAATAGATTCTTCAAAAGGTGGAGGTGCATAAAATTGTGCAAAAGTAGGAGGTGTTTCATTTTTCTCAACAGTACTAATTTTAACTTTTAGAAATTTATTTTCTTTATTAAGACTTACAATTTCAAATTTCAATGCTCCATTGCTACTCTCCACTTCACATGCCAGATTGTCTAATTCTTTGAAAGCTTTCTCTAAATTAACATGTGAGATTTTCAGTAAATCATGTTCAATAATTAAATCAAAATGCTTTTTGTTCAGCTCATCAAATTCATCAAGTAAAGACATGTGATTGCAATCAATAGTAGAATGATCTTTAATCAAAATTTCATGCTCTTTTTGTAAATTTAGAAGTTCTAGTTTCAGGCTAGCATGAGTTTTCTTGAGCTTCATATACGATGCATAAATTCTTTCAGATACTTTAAATAATTAATCGTAAGTAAGCTCACATACCTCTTCCTGGTCAGACTGACCAGGATGATCAGCAGCCATCAGACACAAGTTGGTTTCCTCCTCTTCAGCTTCAGTCTCAGAGGAGTCGGATGCAGAATCTGCCCAGAATGCCTTCTAAATCCGCTTCTTGTCCTTCCTGAACTTGTGTTTCTCCTCACCCTTTTCCTTGCTTGGGTGAGCTTTACGTGTAGGACAATCAGCCTTAATGTGTCTAGGCTTCCTGTATTCAAAACAAACAGTATCAAATGAACCTTTAAAATTTTTGCTGGACTTACCCTTATTCCACTTCTGAAAGTTCTTGTGTTTCTTCCTTAGAAAGCTTTTAAATTTCCTAGTGATTAAGGCAACGTCATCACTATCAGACCTGAAAGTACTAGTATCACTCTCGTTGGCCTTCACTGCCACTGCTTTCTCCTTCATCTTCTCACCTGCATCAGCTATCTTTGGTTCACCCCTTGCTTGTAAGCAAAGAGTAATCCAAGTAAGTTATTAATAGAGTAAGTATTCAAATCTTTAGATTCAGTGATTGTAGTTATTTTAGCATCATACGAAGAAGGCAAACTTCTAAGAATTTTTTTCACTCTTTCATAGTTTGTAAGTTCTCTTCCTAAGGCATGCAAAGAAGTGACAATTTGAGTGAACCTCGTATATATTTCAGAAATGGATTCAGTAGGTTTCATGCAAAAATGTTCATAGTCATGAAGCAATATATTTAACCTAGACTGTTTGACTTCAGTTGTACCTTCATAAGTGATATGCTATCTATCCCAAATTTCTTTACCAGTTGTATAAGTACAGACACGCATGTAATCTTCAGATTTTAAAGCACAGAAAAAATAGTTCAAACATTTGGCATTCAGTTGGGCTAAGTCACGGTCATCAAAAGTCCAATCAGTGAAGGGAAGTTCAGTTTTAACATTGTTAACAATTCTAAAAGGTGGTTCATAGCCATCCTTAACAAGCATCCACATGCGATAATCTATATATTGAAGAAAAGTGGACATGCGAGTTTTCCAAAAATCAAAAGGTATGTTATCAAATAATGGTGGTCGTATAATTGAATAACCTTCAGCAGTATTATGATTACCAAAGTTAGCCATGGATCAAATTTAAAAGTTTTTCAAAACTAGATTTTATGAATCCCGCTCTGATACCACTTGAAAGTTCGATAGGGATGTTAAGCCTTGATGAACTAGTCCCGAGGCTAACCCAGAGGGGGGGTGAATTAGTTATTTAAAAATTCGAGAGCAACAGGAAAAACTCTTTTTGATGATTTGCAGCAGAAACAAGTAAATATATAAATGAAAAGATCAACCACAGATTTCACCCAAGCAGATAATCACAGAAAACTAAAGTACAGAAAATAATCAGAAAGAACACACCAGATTTTATAGTGGTTCGGTCAACTTGACCTACGTCCACTCCCCGGAGCCTCCCCTCCAGGTATTGCACTAACTCAAAGTGACTCTCCTTCTGCTCCCACAGTAAGGCGAAGAAGCCTGTACACAAACTCCTTTCCATGGATACGGTGAGGCAGAGAATCTAACCTCCTTTCGCTTCCTCCTGAAGCAAACAGAGAACCTCAGACTCCTTTCGCTTCCTCCTGAGGCAGGCAGAGAATCGAAACTCCTTTTGCTTCCTCCTTAAGCAGGCAGAGAACCTGGATCTTCTTGCAAACGATCCTCCCACAGAAAACACCAATAAGAGGAGAGACGACGAATGGAGAAGACGACTCTGATCCTTGCTTGGAGCAACTTTTGTGAATCCCTCACAAACTTCCCCTCACAAGATCCTCTCTCTCTCTCCCAAACTCTCTCTCTAAGGTTTCTCTGTAAAGGAAAGTGGCAAAAGATTTTTCTTGTTGAAAGAAAAAGATCTTTTATAGGAGGGCTCAAAATTTGCCCTAAATCTCAACTGATCGGCCAATATCATCCAGGATAGATCATCCTGTACGATCAGTTTAAAATCACTTATTTTAGCCTGGATGATCTGGCTCTTCTAGATGATTAGTGGAAAAAATTGTTCACTTCATCCCGTACGATTCTGCGATCATCCAGGACGATTAGTGTAAATTCAAGAATTTTGTCCAGAAGACCGCTCTGGTCATCCAGAGGAACTTATGCTGGATGACCTAAAAATGACTTGATCGTCTAGGATGATATTGATATCATCCTGTACGATTAGTTCAAAAAGTGTCAAAATCAACTTGATCACTGCTCTGGACGTACAGCTGAAACACACTGGACGATCATGATCGTCCCAGACGATGTGATCGTATCAATTAAATATTAATTACTTTCCTTAATCACCAGACTAATTTAGGCATGATTATACTGGATCGTCCGGGATGATACACGTATCGTCTAGGATGATCAGATTAAATCTCTAAAATTAAAACTTGCCTAACTTGATCTAGTGGTTGAGAATTTCTGATTTAAGCCTATCATCCCGTACGATGTATGGATTGGCCAGGACGATCAGCTTAATCATACAGACTTAACTTGGTTACCCTAATTATGGTTTTTATTTTTACTTGATTATCCAAGATGATGTCAATATCATCCAGGACGATCTGAATAAAAATTGAACCGAAACTCTAATTCACTCAAGCTCTCCCCCTGAGTGTGTGTGTGCAAGTTTACTTAGCTAGGGGATCAGTTACATTACATTTGACTCAAGAAAAGGAAAATATTATATTTAGACACACTTGGACCCGATCTTGAGTTGACTTGAGTTGCTTTTGATCTTTTGTACCTGAAATGGATTAGCCAAGAAAAATAGAATACAAACATGTTTATCATCATCAAAACTATACTTTTTGAAACTAGATTTGTAACACCCCCCATGATCACTTTGGATGGTCAAAATCTCACAGCCTAACTTCTTCTAAATCCAAATAGAGAAAGATTTAAATTCATTAAATGACTCAGATTTATGTGACAGAAAACTAATCCAAATGAACCTCGAGTAATCATCAACAATCACAAATCCATAGAATTTTCCCCCTAAGCTGGCAGTGCTAATGGGTCCAAAGAGATCCATGTGAAGGACTTCTAAAGGTCTAGAGGTGCTGATGTCCTTAATGGTGTGGAAAGAGGATTAGACTTGCTTCCCTAGCTGATAGGCATCACACAGGTGATCCTTAGTGAACTTAAGCTTGGGGACACCTCTAACTAAGTCCTTTTGGGTGACTCTTCTAAGGGTTTTCATACTGGCAAGACATAATCTTCTGTGCCACAACCGAGACTCATCAGTAGCAGTTTTTAAGCAAAATAAAGCAGCACATTCAATATTATTTAAATCAAGCATATAGACATTGTTGATCCTCTTGTCCTGCAAAAAAATGTTATTATTTAAGCTTATAATGAAAGTGCTTGCCAGGAATTTGATGCTGATCCTTTGTCACAAAGTTGACTGATGCTAAGTAGGTTGTATTTCAGTCCATCTATAAGTAAAATATTTTCAATCAAAAGGTTCTTAGAGTTTTTGATTATGCCTGCACCTACCACTTTCCTAGTGGTATTGTCTACAAGAGTGACCTTACCTCCAGCCCTGGCCTCTAGCGAAATGAATTGATTTGCATCTCAAGTCATATGTCTTGAGCATCTACTGTACAGGTACCACATGCTCTCACGAGGTCTTGTGTGAGAACACACGTATAAAATCATCAAATATCAAATTTAGGAACTCAAATAAGTTTGATTTCCTTCTTATAAAAAGAAGAATGTAGTGCATGTGTGTTGTGCTATGAAACAAGCAATTTGGGCCTCCACACTTAATGTGTACTACAATGAACAGTGTAGGTGTGAGAGATATGTCTTAGCATGCCACAAGAAAAAACATCTAACACTAGGAAAGGGGTTAACTAATCTACGTGGGTGATAGTGCCTCTTCCTAGGTTTGAAAGAATCATGCTTTGATGATTTTGAATTAGATTCTTCAAGTGATAGAGGTGCATAAAATTGTGTAAAAGTAGGAGGTGTTTCATTTTTCTCAAAAGCACTAATTTTTACACTTAGAAATTTATTTTCTTTTTTGAGACTTATAATTTCAAATTTTAAATAATACTCATCACTATCTAAATCAAATGCATGAGATTCTAATTTCATAAATGCAGCTTCTAATTCAACATGCAATACTTTTAATGAATCATGCTCAGTAATTAATTCAGAATGCTTTTTATTTAACTCATCAAATTCATCAAGTAATAACATGTGATTGCTATTAAGTGTAGAATAATCCTTAATCAAAACTTCATGCTCTTTTCCTAAGTTTAAGAATTTTAGTTTCAGGCTAGCATGTGTTTTCTTAAGTTTCTTATATGATGAATGAACTTTTTCAAAAACTTCAAGTAATTGATCGTAGGTTAGCTCACACACCTCTTCTTAGTCAGACTAACGAGGATGATCATCCACCATCAAACATAAGTTCGTAGTCTCCTCCTCAGCTTCAGTCTCAGAGGAGTCAGATGTAGAATCCGCCCAGAAAGCCTTTTGGATCTTCTTTTTATCCTTCCTGAACTTGGTTTCTCTTCACCCTTCTCCTTGCTTGGGTGAGCCTTCAGTGTAGGATAATCAACCTTTATACGACCAGCCTTCCTGCATTTAAAACAAACAGTATCAGATGAATCTTTAAAATTTCTGCTACTCTTACCTTTGTTCCACTTCTGAAAGTTCTTGTGTTTCTTCCTTAGAAAGCTTTTGAATTGCCTAGTGATTAAGGCAACATCATCGTTATCAAACCCGAAAGAATCAGTGTAAGTATCATTGGTCTTTGGTGCCATAATTTTCTCCTTCTTCTTCTCACCTGAATCAATTTATCGTTGGTTCACTCTTTGCTCGTAAGCAATGAGTGACCCAAGTAAGTTGTCAATATAATAAGTATTCAAATCTTTGGATTCAGTAATTGCAGTTATCTTGGCATCATAAGAAGAAGGCAAATAACTCAAAATTTTGTTCACTTTTTTATAGTTAGTGAGTTCTCTTCCTAAAGCATATAGAGAGGTGACAATTTGAGTAAACCTAGTATACATTTCAGAAATTGATTCACTAGATTTCATGCAAAAGAGTTCATAGTCATGAAGTAAGATGTTCAATCTAGATTGCTTAACTTCAGATGTACCTTCATAAGTAATGCATAGTCTATTCAAGATTTCTTTACCAATAGTGTAAGTAGAGACATGTGTGTAATCCTCAGATTTTAATGTATAGAAAAAATAGTTCAAGTATTTTATATTCAGTTATGCTTAATCACGATCATCAAATGTCCATTCAGTAAAAGGAAGTTCAGTTTTAATGCCATTAACAAGTTTAAATGGTGCTTCATAACCATCTTTAACAAGCATCCACATGCGATAATCAATAGATTATAAAAAGGTGGACATGCAAGTTTTCCAAAAATTAAAAGGTATGTTATCAAACAAAGGTGGACGAGTGATGGAATAACCCTCAGTAGTATTTCTACTACCAAAGTTAGCCATGGATCTAATTCAAAAGTTTTTCAAAATTAGATTTTATGAATCCCACTCTGATACCACTTAAAAGTTTGTTAGGGATGTTAAGCCCTTGTGAACTAATCCCAAGGCTAACCAAGAGGGGGGGCGGTGAATTGGTTATTTTAAAAATTCATGAGCAAAAATTATTTAGAAAAAACTTTTTGAATGTTTTAAAATAATTACAGATTCACGATGATGTACAGATTTTCAACAATAACAGAATAATAATTACAATCACACGATCATAACCAGAAAAATAAATGCGGAAGATAATTAGAAAGAACACACCATATTTTATAGTGGTTCGGTCAACTTGACCTACGTCCACTCCCCGGAGCCTCCCCTCCGGGTATTGCGCTAACATTAAGTGACTCTCCTTCTGCTCCCACAGCAAGGCAAAGAAGCCTGTACAAAAACTCCTTTCCACCAACCTGGTGAGGCATAGAACCTGAACTCCTTTCGCTTCCTCCTGAAGCAAGCAGAGAACCTAGACTCCTTTCACTTCCTCCTGAAGCAGGAAGAGAACCTAGACTCCTTTCACTTCCTCCTGAAGCAGGCAGAGAACCTAAACTCCTTTTGCTTTCTCCTGAAGCAGGCAGAGAACCTGGACTTTTTTCCATTCCTCTTGAAGCAGGTAGAGAACCAAGATCTTCTTACGAATGATCCTACCACAGAGACACCAATAAGATAAGAGACGATGACTGGAGAAGATGACTCAGATCCTTGCTTGGAGCAACCTTTATGAACACCTCATAAAATCCCCCTCACAAGATTCTCTCTCTCTCTTCCAAGCTCTCTCTCTCTCTCAAGGTTATCTCTGGCAAGGAAAGTGGCAAAATCATAAATGAAAAAGATCTTCCAGCAGATTTCTCAGGTCATCCAGGTGAAGTGCTCTAGATGGTTAGTATTTTATATGTATCGTCCAGGATGATATTGTGATCGTCTAGGACGATATGATCGTATCAATCAAATATTAATTATTTTTCTTAATCACCAGACTTATTTAAGCATGATTGTAAAGGATCATCAGAGACGATCAAACCAAAATTCTAAAAAAAAAAACTTACCTAACTCAGTCTGTCGGCTGAGAATTTCTGATTTGAGCATATCATCCTGTATGATGGGTCTATCATCCAGGATAATCTGTTTAATCAAACTGACTTAACTTGGTCGCCTTAATTAGGGTTTCCATTTTTACTAGATCATCTAGGATGATATGAATATCATCCAGGATGATTTGAACAAAAAATGAAACATAAACTCTAACTCACTAAAACTCTCCCTCTGAGTGTGTATGTGTAAGGTTACTTAGCTTGGGGATCTGTTACATTACACTTAACTCAAGAAGAATGAAAAAGTAAATTGACCATGAACCACAAATAGACTGACTCGATCTTAGTCTGCCTTGTATTACAATTGATCCTATGAACCTGAAAGATTAGAACCTCAAATAAAAACAAAAAAGTTTGCTATCATCAAAATCATAGTTCTTGAAACCAGATTCGCAACAATACCAAGTTTTATAAATATTTTGGAGTAATGAATGTAAATAACTAAACTTTCCTAATGAGATTCTTAATATCGATGTGGATTAGAGCAGTGCATCCATATATCTTTGTCGAGCTTATAGGTGTGAAAGGAGAGGTTTATGGCTGTCTATAATTTTAATGTCTCCATAAAACCTAGAAAGTTTAACATCTAATGTCTAGGTATGCCAACATTCCATTTCAATACTCCTCTTTATTCTAGCATTCAACTGTTAAGGTTATACGTCATACTAGGTATTAACTACACACATGGACATTGTATGCATTAAATGAATAACGGGAAATATTAAAAATATCTATCAACTAATTCAAGGCACAAAAGTCTACATTAGTACCTACTATTCATTTACACCATTAGCCCAAAAATATGCAGATTTAGCTAGACATAGAATTCATGTAAAACAAAAACATTTTCATATGATTCATAAAAGAAAGTGATACATGGGAATCGAAAAGAAAAATATAACCCATAATCATATTATGAAATGATGCAGTAACTTCAATCATTATTTTTAAGAAATCCAATCATGGCAAGAATCTACTGTTCTTCAATTTTTCACTGTTGGAAAGATCAGAATGCAATCAAGCATGGCAATTCATCAACCTCTCCTACTTTTATTATAGAAAAATTTTATATAGATCTATTAAACCTTATTTAAATCTTTTTTTTATATTTGTGGTGATAATCAGTTCAATGAATCATATAATAAATTTTGGCATCCCCAACCTCCAAGATGGATTAAAGTAAATGTAGATGCCTCTTTACTCATGTTCAACTATGTTGGAATCAGAGAAGTAATTAGGGATGATAAAGGAAGATTTATCTTTGCATTTGGAAAGCAATTACATCCTTGGAATGTGGCTCAGCTTGAAATCCTTGCTATTCTTTCACTAAAGGAAGTATTAAAAGACTGGATAACAGAGTCTAAAGGCATTTGGATTGAAGGAGATAACATAAATATTATCAAAGTTTTTTAGAATCTACGTCTACATAATTTTATCAATCAGTAAATTATACAGTTTTAGATTTATATTTTTTACATGACTTTAAGCAAGTCATTTTTCATTATATTCCTAGAGAGAGAAATAAGGTTGCAGACTATTGTGCAACCTATGCTTTGAGTGGTAATTTCTTTTGCGAATGTTTTGATAATAATCTTCCTTCAATCTTCATTTCCATGATGAAGGAAGAATATGATAAAATAGCTATCACTTAGTTTATCCTTTTCTTTTTTATGAATATAATGTTATATGCAAAGTTTCAAAAAAATAAATAAGGATCAATAGATATTCCCTACACTCCTTCCTCAAAAATTAGAGTTTCTTACACAAGACAGGCTAAGATCTCTAATTGATAGTATCTTACACTTTCTTAACCTCCCTTAGGATTTAATCTAAGGGGGAACTAGAGAAAGACACTCCAAAGTATAAGACTCCACTAAAATGATAAAACTCATTTAACAAAATAACTAAAATACTATCTATACATGTGCAAAAATGGACTTAGGCACCATAGTGCTTAACAAGGTTGCATCATGAGCCTCAGTGCTATAATGTTTTCTCCGCTATGGTATTGGGCTAACCTGGCAGGATTAATGGTCAAAGTGGTGTATCTTTTAACTGGGTCAACGTAGCTACTCATTTGCACAACTTCTTCACTATTGCACTGCAAAATTTGAGTGAGCTCAGTTCTACAATGGAGCAAATATTATAGTACTACAACACTTAAAAGTTTATCCAGCACTACAGTGTTTTGATGATCAGCACTCTGACACTCATTTCCCGAGGCTCTAATGCTGCTGTGTTGATTTTTGGTATGGCGGCATAGACCTTATCTCCACCGCATCATTGATCTTCCCAAAATTTCAAAGTAGTTAGCACTATAATATTTGAATTAGGTGTTTGGGTGTTGTAGATGTAAACATTATGACACTATATATGTGGGCCCTATAGTGCTCATTCAACACTTATGAATTTTGGCCTTTTCTTGAACAATTCCTACACAAATATAACTAAAATAAAATATTTTCACTATATCTTAATAGAATAAATAATGCATAATTTACATTTAATAAATTCTCACCCAGCTTAAGCTCTTACTTGTTCTCAAGCAATGGTGAAAGCATCTATTCATTAACATAATCGGCAAAGTTAAAATTAATAATTTAAAATTACTAAAATGAAAGATAATACATCATAGTTTAGAAGTAATTTGGTATTATCTAAGTTATAATTCTGATTTGAAAGGTCATAATAGTCACCCTTACTATCTCGCATTTTTAACCTATCCACTATGAGTGTATGTATAAATTGACTTCGGATTTTTAAAATGAATAATTTATTATCTAGGAATTAATTATGATTGCAATTAAATTAGAAGTTTATAAGTGAACAATCATAAGTATTAGTTCAGTTACCTTATCCTATTAGATTTAAGTATTATAATGCTTTTGGACTTGAGGTTCAACAGATATAAATTTTTGAATGTACTCCTCCTTTTCCTATTTCATATTTTCTGTTTAATTTTCATGTTTCTCACTTTTTTCATAATTATGGAGTACATATTTATAATTTTGAGTATTAGTTTTACTTTATTCTCCTACAACCCTAATTAATTTAATGTAAAAATTTAATAAGGTCCCTAATTCCATATTTAAGCTTACTATGATCTTCGTAATTTATGTTATCCACTACTTTTCACTAAACTCAATTACTCATTCTTCAAGTAAGTAGTCAATGTATTAGTGTATAGTTTTTAAGTTCAAAACAGGTCAATAGCATAAGTGATACATATTAGTTAATTATTAAGATTTTAAAATTATGAATTATTATGCACTGTTCATTCAAACTATCATCTAGAGTTTTATTATTATCTTAATTTTACATAATTTTTAATTATCAATTTTCTTCTGGCTAAATAAGTAATCAAAGTACAAGCGCTATGTAGAGAACAGAATAAAATAGTGCAATAGAATAAGTAAAAATTAAATATGAAATAAACATGCTCTTTCATTTAAATGATAATAAGCATAAAGGCATTTAATACAACTACTAAAAACTAAACAAGATAACTAGTGCATGAAGCACTATTTTCATAATCTTTATTCATATATGACATGTGGTCACTATTCTTATTAGAGTAACAACTAACAGCCACATCCATAACTCAACATCACAATAAAAAAATCATTCATAACATCATGGGTCCCCCAAGCACCTCAAGCAAGAGAAATGAAGAATAAATAAAAGAAAATTATCTACTAACAAAAGTAGCAACATCCACCTCTCTCTCTTTCTCTCTCTCTCTCTCTCTCTCTCTCTCTCTCTCTCTCTCTCTCTCTCTCACTCTCTCTCTCTCTCACTCACTCAGTCAAAAGCCTACCAAGAATAACCAATGAAAATAAAAGACTCCCATCACTCATATTCATGATCCTTTTCCTCCTAATCATCATCATCAAGGCAAGTCCAAATAAAAGATTTGAATTCTGGAGTAATGGGGAAATGCAACTGGTTTGGATTTTCCATAAGGAGACTCCTCCTGAAAATCCCCACTAAAGCCTCATTGAATTAGGTTATATAATAGTAATGTTTTTCTTGCATACCCAAATAAGGTGCCTTTTATTCCCTTCCCTTCTATCCTCAGAGAAATCTATCACCCCCTTCATATGCTCCCTCAAATCAGCCACTTACTCAACTAAGATTTTAGGAATCCTAAAACTCCTATTGCTACTATCATTGGGCCTACTAGACAACCTAGGATGACTGGTTCCTTCCTCCTCTACACCTAACCTTTTAAAGCTTTTGAATTTTTTTTTGGTGAGGGATGAAATAGAAAAATGTTATTCCTCACTAGGATCTCCCTTCAAACCAGCATTAACACACAAGGCATAAATACGAGAAATATGAAAAAAAAAAAATAGTGCCCCTAATGATTTAGTTTAAAGATGAATAAATAAGCTTCCCCACATTGATAGTGTAACAAACCTAAATAACATAATTGAGTATTTCTTGGCCTTTGGTTACCTCACTAATATTCTTACTTGGTAATAAATGGGCAAACTTAACATAATGCTAAGCTTTAGGAATTTAGGTTAGAAAATGTTGCGACTCGGGCTCACGAGTTCTTATTTTGATGATAACAAATATTATGGCTCACATCTCCTAGTATTTTCAATATATATTTATTTGTGTGTAAACAACTTTTCAGGAATAGCATGCACCTTCCAACAAAGTTTCAAGGCTCAAGAATGGGTAGAATAGGTTAGGATGTGATGATATCTGTAATATTTCTTGATGTACTTTTTGTTTTCTTGAGTTAAATCCTGTAAGGGTGTATGCTTGCTTGTCACCATGTACACACATACTCAGGGGAAGTGAGATCTAGTCAAAACCAGAAGTTCAACTTTTGAACAAATCATACTAGAAGATCATAGGATCATCCTGGACGATCTGTTCATTGAACTAATCATCATGGACGATCTATTACTATCTCAAAACCCTAGCTGCCATGATAATTTAGGCAAGGATTTAAGATTCAAATTTTGTTCTAATCATCCTGGACGATCATGATCATCCTAGATGATCTATGATAATGTTGCCTAAATTAATATTGTGATTATTCAATCAAATATATATAATTTGATATTCTGATCATCCTGGATGATCTGTATATCGTACAGAATAATTTGTGTAAAATTTGTACTGATCATCCTGGACTATCCTGGGATCAGCCAGGACTATCAGGTCAAATTCTACACATCATCATGGATGATCTTGCGATCATCCTGGATGATCTTTGGCAGCAAAATTGAGTTTTTAGGATTTTCTAAAGCCGTCTTTTGGAGCACATCATCCTGGACGATCCTGCGATCGTCCTGGATGATCTTTACCGCTAGAACTAATTTGGAAGGGTTTTTAGAGCTCTCTTTTTAAGCTTTCTTAAAGCACTTGATAGGTGTCTTTGGCAGCCATTGAGGCTTCATTTCTTCTGGAGAAAACTTGAAGAGAGAGCTTGAAAGGGAGAGAGGAAAGGGTGGAGTTTGAGAGGGAGAAGAGCCTTAGAAGGGGGATTTTTGAGGGAGTGTGAGGGGGCTCACACGGTTGCTCCAGCAAGCTTGCACCTAAGTACTATCAGATTCAAGGGTCATCTCGAGGGTAGTTTTAGGAAGAAGAAGATCTCTTTAGTGTCAAAGGACCCGGCTCCTCCGCCGCACCGGGGAAGGTGGAAGTGATTTTGTAAGGGCTTCTCCGCCTAGCTGTGGGGGCTAAAGGAGAGTCACTAAAGGTTTACTGAAATACTCAGAGGGTTCCTCTGGAGAGTGGATGTAGGTCAGGTTGGACTGAACCACTATAAATCTGGTGTGTTCTTTCTGATTTATTTTTGTACTTTATTTTACTGTGATTAACTGCTTGGGTGAAATCTCTGATTTATCTTTTTATTATTTGATTTCATTCTTTTCCGCTATAAGATATAAAAAGATTTTTATTTTTGTTTAAAGAAGTTTTTCAATATCTAATTAACCCCCCCTCTCGGTTAGCCTCAGGATAAGTTTATAAGGGTTTAACACCCCTGACGAACTTTCAAGTGGTATCAAAGCGGGATTCATAAAATCTAGTTTTGAAAAACTTTTGAATTTGATCTATGGCTAACTTTGGAAATAAAAATACTGTAGAAGGATATTCAATCACCTGACCACCGTTATTTAAAAATATTACTTTTGATTTTTGGAAAATTCGTATGTCTACTTTCTTAAAATCAATAGATTATCGCATGTGGCATATGATTCAAACTGGTTATTTTGTACCAGCACGTATTGTAGATGAAATTAAAATTGATATTTGTTTTTCTGAATGGAGTAAAACATAACAAATTAATGCTCAATTGAATGCTAAATATTTGAATTATTTTTTCTATGCTTTGAATTATAATTATTATATGTTAGTATCTACATGCACTACTGTCATGAAAATTTTGGATAAATTATGCACTACAAATGAAGGTACTTATGAATTCAAGCAATCTAGATTAAATATTTTAGTGCATTATTATAAATTTTTTAGCATGAAACCTTATGCGACAATATTGGATATGCATACTAGGTTTACTTAAATTGTGACATCATTACATGCATTAGAAAAAGAACTTTCAAACTATGAAAAAGTCAATAAAATCCTATGTTCTCTGCTTGATAAATTTGATGCCAAACTCATTGCAATTTCTGAATCTAAAAATTTGAACGAATATTTTATTGATAATCTGATTGGCTCACTCATTGCCTAACGAGCAAGGATTGGGTAAAAAGTTTTTGATGCAGGTGAAACTATAGTACTGAAAGCTGAAGACATGGATGAAAGTGGCTTAGTAGATAATGAAAGTGAAAAATTAGCATCAATAATAAATAAATTGAAAAGTCTACTAAAGCATAAGCATCAACATCAACATCAACAAAAGTGAAACAAAGGTAAAAAAGGTAAAAATGTTAAGATTTTTTCTGATGTTATTTGTTTTGGATGTAGGAAACCTGAATATATGAAAAATCAGTGCCCAAACTTAAAAACCCTTCCTAAAAAGGAAAAGGGTAAAGCCAAGCAAATTGAAATAAGGGAAAATAATGCAAAGCAAAAAATCTCCTAGGCAGACCTAGCTTCTGAATCATCTGACCAGGAACGAGATGATGTGGATTAATATTTTGCTTGTGTGTTTGTGTTTATGTTTTTACTCTTTTTTTTATTTTTTATTCGTTGTGTTTTATTTATTTTAGGTGGTATTTTTTTATATATTTTTTTTTCTTTTTATTTTTTTTAATTTTAAATTTGTTTCTATGTTATTTGTGTAGCTTCTCAGATTAGTACACACATACCACTTTTGAAAAATCTAATTATTTTGAAAAAATTATGTTTTTTAAAAATGAAAAATTTACCTCCTATTTTTCTAAAAATTATATGTAAGTTGTGGTTGATTTCTCTAAAATCAGACAAAGGAAGGAAACTCATTATTCTGTCTCTCCATCTCAGTTCCTTATATAAGGCTATTTCAATTTTGATTCAAAATCTATTTCAAATTATAAATTGGTTTTTGAAATTAAACCTTTTTCATCTCCATACATTTTGTCTATCTCATAGAGATCTTTTGCAAGTTAATGAACCTACTTCAAAGATTATCTTAATCAGGTTGTTCATCTTTATCATAAGAATAGGGTTTGTTGATTTTAAAGATTTAGAAAGGAGGTAAATTACAAAAATTAAAAGAGGCACAAAATGAGCCCAAAGCTGAAAAGATGCGCAATGTTGCCAAATTGAAAAGATACACAAAGTGTATCAAAAATCAAAAGATACGCAAAGAGCGCCAAAATAAAAAGAGGCACAAAATGAGCCCACAAAAAGTTAGCTTCCTTTCTTATAAATCTCTAAAGTTTAGAAAACCCATATGTCTTTTTGATAAATTTGTTACTTGAGTTTGAAAATCATGATTTATGATTCATTACTTTGCATTAATCTTCTATTAGATATATTTCATGAAAGGAGTTTTGAAAAAAATTTTATTTCCTTATCTTATTTGTTTATTGATTTAGATATTAGCTTAAAAAGTTTTTTAACCTTTTTAAAACTTGATCTTGGATTAACAATTTCTGAATTTCTAAACTTTCTGGGTTATGAGTAGTCAATACATACCTTACTAAAGTTTTGAATAAAATCACGAGGTAACTTTCTCTTTATAAGGAAATTCTTGATATTTCAAAATATTTTTTTCAAATTTTTTTTAACCAGATCAGGGACCTTGTTCGATCTTTTAGTCTATATTTTCTATTTTATTTTTCTATGCTCCTCTTCTTTTTGATAATGTCAAAGGGGGAAAATATACTATTGTATTTGTGAAGTTTATTTTTATTTGTTGTATTTGTGTAGTTTTTTTTAAATAAAAAAAATGTTTCTCCCTATTTTAAAAAGTCTTTTCTTAGTGAGGGGGAGATTAGGAGAAAATGCTTTTTATTTGCAAATTCAACCAGTAATGTTTGCCATCATCAAAAAGGGGGAGATTGTTGTGACTCGGGCCCACAAATTCTTGTTTTGATGATAACAACATTATAGCTCACATCTCCTAGTATTTTCAATGTATATTTATTTATGTGTATACTAACTTTTCAGGAATAGTATACACCTTCCAACAAAGTTTCAAGGCTCAAGAATGGGTAGAATAGGTTATGATGTGATGATATCTGTAATATTGCTTGATGTACTTTTTATTTTCTTGAGTGAAATCTTATAAGGGTGTATGCTTGCTTGTGACCATGTACACACATACTCAGGGGGAGGGAGATCTAGTCAAAACCAGAAGTTTAACTTTTGAACAAATCATACTGGACGATCACAGGATCATCCTGGACGATCTGTTCATTGAACTAATCATCCTGGATGATATTTATATCATCCTGGACTATCCATTACTATCTCAAAACCCTAGCCACCATGATAATTTAGGCAAGGATTTAAGATTCAAATTTTATTCTAATTATCCTGGATGATCTAGATCGTCTTGGATGATCTATGATAATATTGACTAAATTAATAATGTGATTATTCAATCAAATATGCATAATAAGATATTCTGATCGTCCTGGATAATCTGTATATTGTACGGGATGATTTGTGCAAAATTTGTACTAATCGTCCTGGACTATCCTAGGATCGTCCAGGATAGTCCAGGACGATCAGGTCAAATTCTGCACATCATCCTGGATGATCCTAAGATCGTCCTAGATGATCTTTGGCAGTAAAATTGAGTTTTTAGGGTTTTATAAGGCCGTCTTTTGGAGCACATCATTCTGGAAGATCTTGCGATCATCTTGGATGATCTTTCCCGCCAGAACTAATTTGGAAGGGTTTTTAGAGCTCTCTTTTTAAGCTTTCTTAAGGCACTTGATAGGTGTCTTTGGCAGCCATTGAGGCTTCATTTTTTCTGCAGAAAACTTGAAGAGAGAGCTTGAAAGGGAGAGAGGAAAGGGTGGAGTTTGAGAGGGAGAAGAGCCTTGGAAGGGGGATTTTCGAGGGAGTGTGAAGGGGTTCACACGGTTGTTCAGGCAAGCTTCCGCCTAAGTACCATTGGATTCAAGGGTCATCTCAAGGGAAATTTTTGGAAGAAGAAGATCTCTTTGGTGTCAAAGGACCCAGCTGCTCCACTGCACCGGGGAAGGTGGAAGTGATTTCGTAAGGGATTCTCCGCCTAGCTGTAGGGGCTAAAGGAGAGTCACTAAAGATTTAGTGCAATACTCGGATGGTGCCTCCGGGGAGTGGACATAGGTCAGGTTGGACCGAACCACTATAAATCTGGTGTGTTCATTCTGATTTATTTTTGCACTTTATTTTACTGCGATTAACTACTTGGGTGAAATCTCTGATTTATCTTTTTTTTATTTGATTTCATTCTTTTCCGCTGTAAGTTATAAAAGATTTTTATTTTTGTTTAAAGAAGTTTTAAATATCCAATTAATCTCCCCTCTTGGTTAGCCTCGGGACTAGTTCATAAGGGTTTAACACCCCTCACAAACTTTCAGTAAAGATATAGAAAATTAATAATTTGCTCCTCTCACTTCTTCCACACAGCTCTACTATGAGGTTCACAAAACACTCTAAGTAACTCATTAGGATTTATGGGGGAAAGACTGAAAGGGGTATACTCATCATACTCAAAATCCCTTAGCTTAAAGAGATGGTTAATAAATATTGGTCAAATGGTACCCGCTTACTGTTGAAATCCAGGATCCCGAGCACTTAATTTTAATGGTGACAACAAATACTTGCTGAATCCATATGAACTTCCTTAAGATTACAAATGTTTATCCTTGTATATGAGCACTAATATTTCAGGTCAGATACACACTGCTCAAGGTTGCTGGAGACTCAAACTGGGTAGAATAGGATGTTGAAAATCTTGTAATTTTTAATTTCATTATTTTTAATTTTTATTTTCTTGAGTCTTCCACAAAAGCATGTATGTGAAAGGAGCAACCATGCACACACAGAGGGGGAGATTTATTTTCATGTTTAAAATTTTTTTAAAAAAAATTATAGTACTGTATGATTTTCAATCGTACTGTACGATGAATCATTAATACTCAGGCTAAGGGCTATTTTCCAGACGATTAGTTTTGTAAGCTAATCATACTGTATGATTAGGTTCAATTGAAAAAACCCTAGCCGCCAGAATAAGTTTGGTAAGTTTATAATTTTGATTTTTGAACTATTCGTACTGTACGATCAAGATCGTACGGTACGATTAATTGAATACTTACCAAAATTATCTCTCGTAATCAGGAATTAAACTTTGGTTTCTTAATTAAAGTAGATCGTACTGTACGATGCTATATCGTACCGTATGATAGTTAGAGATGATTTCACTCGTCCCTTTGATCGTACCAGATGAAACCAAGGTTTTTTGCTCTATTTGTCCTGGACGATATTCATATAATACTAGACGATAGCCTGAAATGAACTAATCGTACTATTCGAATAGTACAGTGCTGGATGATAGTCAGAGATGAATTTGCTCGTCTCAGGGATCGTGCCATAGATCGTCCTATGCGAATAGTTGAAAATAACATGATCGTCCTATACGATATACATATCGTACAATACGATATTTATAGAATTTGAGAATTATTCGTCTGTGCTCGTACTGGATGAAGCTATATTTGAACTGATCATACTGTATGATTATAGATCGTACTGTATGAACAGAGACGAAAAAGATGAAATTTTTAGGGTTTTCTAAAGCTTGGTTTAAAAAGAACTTTAATTTTTCAACTAAGTGTTGTTGGTCTTTCTTTTTGCTGTGAGAGGCATTGAGAGAGGAAGGGACTCTTGAGGGAGAAGTTTTCTTTGGAGAGATCCAGGGCTTGTGAGAGGAAGGTGAAGGTGAGCTTGAGCGTGAGGGAGTAGGAGTATGAGGGGATCACACGGTGGCTCCAAGCTAGCTGCATGCTTTGCTTCTCTTGTGGCTTTGGGAAGTCTTGGGAAAGTTCTCTAGGGAAGAGAGGCTTCAAGATCAACATCGTCAAGGTACTCTGCCGTCTTCAGGAGGGAGAAAAAGGAGAAGGTCCGCTACCGTCACTAGGAGGGTGACATAGCGTTTGGTATTCCGCCACACCGGGGAATGTGAAAGTGAGTCTTATAAAGGCTTCTCTGCCTTGCTGTGGGAGCAAAAGGAGAGTCAACTTTTAGTAGTGCAAATCCCAGAGTGGAGGACTCCAGGGAGTGGACGTAGGTCAAGTGACCGAAACACTATAAAAATCTTTAGTGTGCTTTTTCCATTTTTACCGCACTTTACTTTTCAAGCATTTATTTACTACTTTTAATTATTTGGTGAAAAGTTTGATTTAGATCTTATATTATGAAATTTGCAATTTTGTCACCAATATCATTGTTGTGAATGAACTACTAGCTTCCGCATTCTACTTATTAAATTGTTATTTTAAAAACAAAAAATTAGAACTCCTGTTTAGGTTTAAATTTTTAAAATACCAATTCACCCCCCCCCCCTCTTGGCGAATCTTAGACTTTCAAGTGGTATCAGAGTGGGGTTTCAAAATAGTGTTTTAGAAAATCTAGAAATGTAAGATCCATGGCTCAATTTGGCAACCGTAACACTATGGAGGGTTATTCTATAACCTGTCCACCTTTATTTGATAATATACCATTTGATTTCTGGAAAATATGCATGTCTACATTTTTACAGTCTCTAGACTATCGCATGTGGATGTTGGTTCAAGAAGGTTATTCTGCTCTATTTCATATGTTGAATGAAGTTAAAACTGAATTAGCTTTTAATGAATGGAGCAATAAGGATAGAGAATTTGCACAGTTAAATGCTAAATGCTTAAATTGTTTCTTTTGTGCATTAAAATTAGAAGATTATATGTGAGTGTCTACCTATACTATTGGTAAGAAAATTTGGGACAAACTGTCTATCACATATGAAGGAACTAGTGAGGTCAAACAATCTAGGCTGAACATATTGCTACATGATTATGAACTATTCCGTATGAAACCTAGTGAAACTATCTCTGAAATGTACACTAGATTCAACCAGATAGTGACATCTTTGCATGCTTTAGGGAGAGAGTTGTCTAACTCAGAGAAAGTGAACAAAATATTATGATGTTTGCCTAGTTCGTATGATGAAAAAATTACTGCAATCACTGAGTCAAAAGATTTAAATGTTTATTCGATTGACAACTTACTTGGGTCACTCATTACCTACGAGCAAGGAGTGAGTCAACGACTAAGTGATGCAGGTGAAAAGAAGAAGGAGCGAACGGTGGCCTTAAAAGCGAACAATTCTAAAAGTGACAGCTCTACAGTGGAGGAAGATGACGACATAGCCTTGATGACTCGTCAGTTCCAGAATTTTCTGAAATGAAAGGAACGCCGTCATCAAAGCAATTGGAACAAAGGTAAAAACTCAAAGAATACTCAAGTTGCATCTGATACAATTTGCTTTGAGTGCAGGAAACCCGGTCATCTCTGAGCTGATTGCCCCAACGTTAAGACTCAGCAAACCAAAAAAAAGGGCGAGGAAAGGCCAAAGTTCAGAAAGGGCAAGTCTAAGACACAAAAAGCATTTTGGGCTGACTCTGCCTCAGAATCATCAGAAGAAGAAGCAGAGGAGGAGGTAACAAATTTATGTCTTATGGCTAATGATAATCTTGATCAATCAGATCAAGATGAGGTATGTCAACTTTCTTATGATGAGCTATTGATTATTTCTGAAAAAATTCATGATTCGTATAGAAAGTTAAAGAAAAAGCATGTTAGTCTTAACACTGAGTTTAGTACTTTACAAAAGGAGCATGCTAGTATAGTTAAGGATTTTTCTGACTTAGATAAAGAACATATGTCTCTTCTTGATGAATATGATGCATTAATTAAGAAACATATTGAGTTAACCACTGCACACGATACCTTGAAATCATCACATGTTGAACTAGAGAATGCATTTAAGGAACTAGAAGAACTTGCAGAGGAACTAGATAGAAGTGAGCATACATTGAGATTTGAATATGCAATCCTTAACCAAGAGAATAAATTTTTAAATGAAAAACTTCATGCATTTGAAAATAATAAAACACCTCCCACATTTGCTGGGTTTTTTCAGCCTCCACCATGTGAACCATCTCATTCAAAACCAGCACAGCATGCATCATCCAAACCCAGAAATAGGCACTACCACCCACGTAGATTAGTGAACCCATTTCCCGGTGTTAGGTGTTATTCTTGTGGCATGCTAGGTCATATAGCCCGCAAGTGCATAATTCACTATAGGACACATCTAGTGTGGAGACCTAAGCTGCATTCATAACAGTATAACATACATACATTTCATCCATACAAGCACATGGTGGAACCCAAACTCACTTAGGTTCCCAAAACTAACCTGTGATTGAAATTATAGGGATGCTCTCACAAAAGACCTAGTGAGAGCATGTGGTACCTGGATAGTGGCTGCTCAAGACACATGACTGGAGACATGAAGCAGTTTATGACATTAGAGGCCAGGTCAGGAGGCAAGGTAACTTTGGGAGACAACACCACCAAAAAAGTGGTGGGCTCAGGTATCATTAGAAACTCTAAAAATTTGGTAATTGAAAATGTACTGTTAGTTGATGGCTTAAAGCATAACCTTTTGAGTATTAGTCAACTATGTGACAAGGGCTTTGATATTAAGTTTCTTTCTAACAAATGCATTATTAGCTTAAATGGTACACTTGTGTTAGAAGGAAAACGCATAAACAATGTCTATATGTTAGATTTAAACTGTCTTGAAAACTCAAACTCTTTGTGTCTAAAAATAATAGCTGATGACTCTTAGCTATGGCATAGGAGACTATGCCATGCTAGTATGAAAACACTTAGGAATATCACTCAAAAAGACTTAGTTAGAGGCATACCTAAGTTAGACTTTACCAAGTACCATCTATGTGATGCCTGCCAACTAGGAAAATAAGTGAAATCATCATTTCATTTAATTAAGGATATCAGCACCACTAGGCCTCTAGAAATTCTACACATGGACCTATTTGGACCTGTTAGTACCGCTAGCCTAGGAGGAAAATCTTATGGATTTGTAATAGTGGATGACTTCTCTAGGTTTACTTGGGTGAAATTTTTAGCACATAAGAGTGAGTCATTTGAAGAGTTTAGAACTTTTTCCACTTTGATTCAAAGAAAATTAGGATGTGAAATTAAGACATTTCATAGTGATCATGATGGATAATTTAAGAATGATAAGTTTGAATCATTTTATAAAAAGATTGGAATAGAACATAATTTCTCTGCCCCTAGAACTCCTCAGTAAAATGGAATAGCAAAAAGAAATAATAGAACTTTAGTTGAAGCTGCTAGGGAAATGTTAGCTGAATACACTCTTCCTAGATTCTTTTGGGCAGAAGCAGTGAATACTGCTTGCTATGTTCTAAATAGGATAAATTTAAGATCCAAACTTAATAAGACACCCTATGAATTGCTTAAGGGTAGGACACCCAATCTTTCCCACCTACATGTCTTTGGATGCAAATGTTTCATCCTAATCAATGGCAAGTAATGAAAGTACGAGATGCGCCAAGAGGGGGGGTGAATTGGTATTTTAAAAATTTAACCCTACACAAGAGTTCTAATTTTTTTGTATTTTCGAAATATAATTTAACAACCAATGTGCGGAAGCAATTACAACGATCACAACGATAAAATTGATAACACTACGAGATTTTAAAAATTGATTTTTCACCAAGCAATTAAAACGCACAAATTTAAAAGCATGAAAAGTAAAGTGCGGTAAACAGGAAAAAACACACCAGAAATTTTTATAGTGGTTCGGTCACTTGACCTACGTCCACTCCCCGGAGTCCTCTACTCCGGGATTTGCACTAGTAAAAGTTGACTCTCCTTTTGCCCCCACAGCAAGGCGGAGAAGCCTTTACAATACTCACTTTCACCTCCCTCGGTGCGGCGGAATACCAAACGCTATGTCCCCCTCCTGGTGACGGCAGCGGACCTTCTCCTTTTTCTCCCTCCTGGAGATGGCAGAGTACCTTGGCGATGTTGATCTTGAAGTGATTCTTCCTTCGAGAACTTTCTTGAAGCTTCTAAAGCCACAAGAGGAGCAAAGCATGCAGCTAGCTTGGAGCCACCGTGTGATCCCCTCACACTACTTCTCCCTCACGCTCAAGCTCACCTTCACCTTCCTCTCTCAAGCCCTAGATCTCTCCAAACAAAAACTTCTCTCTACGAATCTCCTTCTTCCTCTAAGCTTCTCACAGCAAAGGATTGATCAACAACTCTTCTAGAAAAATAATAAGATGTTTTTTATATCAGGCTTCAGAAAACCCTAAAAAATTCAACTTTTGCGTTTCTGTTCGTACAGTACGATTTATAATCGTACAGTACGATCAGTTCAATTACAGCTCCGTCCAGTACGAGTGCAGACGAATAGGTATCGAATTTTATTCATATCGTACAGTACGATATGTATATCGTACAGTACGATACTATTGATTCGTACTGTTCGTACGGGACGAACTGTGGGACGAACCTCGGGACGAAAGAATTCGTCTCTGTCAGTCGTCCAGCACTCATTTAATCGTACAGTACGAATAGTGTTTTTTCATGATATCGTCCTGTACGATAGGACTATCGTCCAGTACGATCAGTTCAAAATTTCTTGGGATCGTTTGGTACGATCGCTGGGACGAAGAAAATCGTCTCTGTCAATCGTCCAGCACTCCACCAGTCGTACAGTACGATTAGTTCATTTCTTGATATCGTCATGTACGATATGAATATCGTCCAGGACGATCAGAACAAAAAACATTGGTTTCGTCTGGTACGATCTCTGGGACGACTGAAATCATCTCTGTCAGTCGTACAGTACGATTTAACATCGTACAGTACGATCGACATATAATTAGAAACCAACGTTTTATTTCCTGCTTAGGGAGATAATTTTGGCAAGTTATTAATTAATCGTACAGTACGATACATATCGTACAGGACGAATAGTTCATAAAATCAAATTCGAAAACTTACCAAACTTATTCTGGCGGCTAGGGTTTCACAATTACAAATCATCGTACAGTACGATCTCGATCGTACAGTACGATAAGTTTGTAAATTTAATCAATAGAGAATTAGCCGTTGCCTGATTATTTTCAATTAATCGTACAGTACGATCAATGATCGTACAGTACGATCTGCTTTAAAAAAAAAATTAATCATTTTAAAAGAAAAAATCTCCCCCTGTGTGTGTGCATTGTTCCTCCTTTCACATGCATGCTTCTGTGGCAGACTCAAAAAGAAAAATTAAAGAAATAAAAATTACAGACTCTTCAACATCCTATTCTACCCAATTTGAGTCTCCAGTAATCTTTAGCAGTGTGCATCTGACCTGAAATGTTAGTTCTCATATACAAAGATTAAACATTTGTAATCTAACGGAAGTCTATATTTACTCAGTAAATATTAGTTGTCACCATCAAAATTAAGTGCTCGAGATCCTGGATTCCAACAATCTCCCCCTTTTTGATGGTGTCAAATAATATTTTCTGATGTACAGATGTTCTGACTTCTTTAGCTCCCCCTTAGAAGAGTAGCTTATTAATTTTCAAATAAGAGGAGAAGAAACAGTTTTTTTTTTTTTATTATAAAGAAAAACAACAACAAGATAAAAAAAAACTGAGAACATAAACAACCAATTAGCATTTAATAGTAGGCAAAAACATAATACAACACACAGAAAAGTCTCCCCCTTTTGACAACACCAAAAAGGGAAGAAAAAGAAAAAACAAGTACAACAAAAACAGAAAACAGAAACAACTACAACAATCTAAAAATCTGGATCCTGATCCGGAGGTGGCGGTGGAGGGTCGGGAAACAGCTGGTGGTACTGATGAAGGGAGGCGAACTGGTGATCGATCGATTGGAAGCGCTCCCTGAACCATTTCATATCCGTGTCATGCTCCTGATGCTGCTGAGTAATGTGAGCATCCAACCGAGTCTCCAGACGATCAAGTCGTCGAATAATGTCGTCGTGAGGGTAGTCGGGAGGTGCAAGGCCAGGTGGTTGGATTGGTGGTGGCGGAGGTGCGTCAGCAGGAGCATCAGCCTCCTCGTCATCAAACTCGGGATCGGCGGGAGCGGCCCCCCGATGGAACAGGATACGAAAGGAGGCATCCGAGTAGAAGATGGGAAGGTGATCAGGAGGGAGCGGATAATGAAGCTGGTATTTTGCATCTAGAATGTAGCCTATGACATGCCCTAAGGCCAGGTTCAATTTACGACGGGCACCGGGACAGCGGTAGGCAGACAAGGTATGAATGTAGTCGAATACCATTTGGGCTTCATTGAATTTTGTGCCCGACATAATGAGATAGGTGACGACAGACAGTAGGGGAGTGATATGGACGCGATCTCCAGCCTTAGGTATAATAGATGTGCGTAGGACATGCTGGATAACGCGGGCATTTTGATTTAAGGTTTGGACCAGTGGTAGGTGTTGATTTGAGGGGACACCTCTAAGGGTCATATTTACGGACGTCCAATCATAGTCGTGGGAGATCATGGATTGGGGACGAGGACCGTCAGTGGACAGCCCGATGTGCTCAGCAATGTCGTTGATGGTGATAACGACATTCTGTTTACAGACATAGGATGTGAAGGCAGTGTTTTCAAGGTTGACTCGGATGTTTGCAAAAAACTCAAACAATAGTTCGGAGTGGAATGGAAAAGCAAGAGTCAGAAGGAATTGAAGGCTAGTCGAGGCGAATAGATTCATCACCTCAAAATTTAGGGCGGCCTGATTGAGCATGCGGGAGGGAGTGAACTTTGCCTCCTTGATTTTGAGATACACTTTCTCATCCGCAGCTGAGAGAAAACGATCGTCGAAGCGCCGAGAGGAGGAAGAGCTCCCGACAATCATACGACCGCGCTTACTGGACCCAGACATTGTGGACGAAGGGATTGGAAGAATGAGAGAAAATCAGATTGATTGAAGGTGAGGAGAATAGGCAAAGAAGTCCTCTCGTTTTATAGAATTTGGGGGATATCGTACAGTACGATCGAGAATCGTACAGTACGATATGCGCAATAATGTCGTCTGGACGACTTTTCAGAAAAGTGAGTCAAATCGTACAGTACGATCAGTATCGTACTGTACGAACGTGAGTGTAAGGCGTTCGTCCCAACGAGTCGTCTGAACGACTTTTGACCAAAAGTGTTCGTACAGTACGAACAGGTGTTCGTACTGGACGATGGGCAATAATTTTCGTACCGGCCGATTTAAATTCGTCCTAATCCGTTTTGCCACGTGTATCGTACCGTACGATCGGGATGTTCGTACAGGACGATGACCAATAATTACTATCGTACAGTACGAGTAGTGAATCGTACAGTACGATGTGTATAAGACATGAAAAATCTGAATCGTGAATGGGAATGAACGGCTGAGATTTGAGTGATTGGAACCTGATCGTACAGTACGATAGTGTATCGTACAGTACGATTGTCAGAAAAGATCAAGGTTTGTGAGCAACATGGGAAGAGGATCAGGAGTCCAATTTTTTGTTTGTTTGTTTTTTTTTTTTTTTTTTTTTTTTTTGTTTTAACAACAAAAACAAATCAACCACAAAATTTTTTGTTTTATTTTTTTTGTTTTTTTTTTGTTTTGTTACATTAGGCGTGAATGTCTATGACACCTAATTTGGTTCGTAGAGTGCTAAATGTGTCATAGCCTAATGGTTTTGTGAAGATGTCCGCCAATTGATCTTCAGTAGCAACGTGGTGCAGTTCAATATCGCCTTTGGCTACATGATCTCTAATGAAATGATGTCTAATGTCTATATGTTTGGTTCGTGAGTGTTGAATTGGATTTTTGGATATGCAAATTGCGCTAGTGTTGTCACACATGATCGGAATCGTTCCTACAGGTAGTCCTAGATCTACAAGCTGTTGTTTTAACCACAACACTTGTGCAACACAGCTACCTACCGCTATATATTCCGCTTCGGCGGTGGATAGGGCTACTGAATTTTGCTTCCTACTGGACCATGAAACTAATGATTGTCCAATGAATTGACAAGTGCCAGAAGTGCTTTTTCTATCTACCTTACAACCTGCAAAGTCTGAATCGGAGTATCCTAAGATTTCAAAAGAGGTGCTGTGTCTAGGATACCAAATTCCTAAGTTCGGGGTGCCTAGAAGATATCTGAGAATTCTTTTGACAGCAGTCATGTGAGATTCTTTCGGGTCAGCTTGAAAACGGGCACAGAGGCACACACTAAACATTATGTCTGGTCTACTGGCAGTCAGATAGAGAAGCGATCCAATTATTCCCCTATACCTCTTTTGATCTACAGACTTCCCACTGGGATCTTTATCCAATTGAATATTAGAGCTCATGGGTGTATTCATAGCCTTAGCATTGTCCATTTCATATTTTTTCAAAATATCGTTGACGTACTTAGACTGGCTAAGAAACGTTCCACCTTCCGTTTGTTTTACACTAAATCCAAGGAAGTAACTAAGTTCACCCATCATGCTCATTTCAAACTCGTCGCTCATTGTTTTTGAAAATTCATTACATAGGTTTTTCTCCGTTGATCCGAACAATATGTCATCTACATAAATCTGAACAATGAGTACTTCAATTCCTACCTTCTTCAAAAATAAGGTGGTGTCCACACTACCCTTTACAAAGCCTCTATCTAGTAGGAACGTACTAAGTCTTTCATACCAGGCTCTAGGTGCTTGTTTTAACCCGTACAGTGCCTTTTTCAGTTTAAACACGTGGTTTGGAAATTGTGAGTTTTCAAACCCCGGAGGTTGCTCCACATACACATCTTCCTTGATTACTCCATTCAGGAAGGCACTCTTTACATCCATTTGATACAGCTTAAAATCCCTAAAACAAGCAAAAGCTAACAGTACCCTGATGGCTTCTAGTCTAGCTACCGGAGCAAAGGTTTCTTCAAAATCTATTCCTTCAATTTGGTTATAACCCTTCGCTACTAGCCTAGCCTTATTTCTTACTACTATGCCTGAGTCATTCATCTTATTTTTAAAGACCCACTTAGTTCCAACCACACTTTGCTCTTCAGGCCTTTTGACTAATTCCCATACATCATTCCTAACGAATTGGTTCAACTCTTCTTGCATTGCTAGGATCCAAAATTCATCTCCTAAGGCTTGATCTATACTCGTGGGTTCAATCATAGATATGAATGCAGAATGGCTAACCTCTTTCCTAAGTCCATGCCTAGTTTTTACCCCTTCTGATGGGTCTCCTAAGATCAGCTCTCTAGGATGACTAGAAGAAAATTTCCAATCTTTAGGCAGATGTTCCTGAGGTTCCGCTCTAGTCTCTATGGTAATGGTTTCTACTCCCCGTATAACCTCAACTTCTTCTTCTTCATGATTAGGTTCAGATGTCTTATTGGATTCATCAAATACTACATGAGTGGACTCTTCTACTACTAGGGTTCTCTTATTGAATATTCTATAAGCTTTACCTACAGATGAGTAGCCTAGGAAAACCCCTTCATCTGATTTAGGATCGAACTTTCCTAAGGGTGACTTGCCATTGATTAGGATGAAGCATTTGCACCCGAAAACGTGTAAGTGGGAAAGATTGGGTGTCCTACCCTTGAGCAACTCATAGGGTGTCTTATTAAGTTTGGATCTAACATTTACCCTGTTTAATACATAGCATGCGGTATTTACTGCTTCTGCCCAAAAGTATCTAGGGAGAGTGTATTCAGCTAACATAGCCCTAGCAGCTTCAACTAACGTTCTATTCTTTCTTTCTGCTATTCCATTTTGCTGAGGAGTTCTAGGGGCAGAGAAATTGTGTTCCATTCCAACCTCTTTACAAAACGATTCAAACTTATCATTCTCAAATTCCCCACCGTGATCACTATGAATTGTTGAAATTACACATCCTAATTTCCTTTGAATCCAAGTGGAGAAAATTCTAAATTCTTCAAATGACTCACTCTTATGAGCTAGGAATTTCACCCAAGTAAACCTAGAGTAGTCATCTACTATTACAAACCCATACAACTTCCCTCCTAGGCTGGCTGTACTAACAGGTCCGAACAGGTCCATGTGGAGAGTTTCTAGTGGCCTAGTGGTGCTGATATCCTTGATTGTATGAAATGAAGATTTAACTTGTTTTCCTAATTGGCAAGCATCACAAAGATGGTCCTTAGTAAAGTCTAACTTTGGTATGCCTCTAACTAAGTCTTTCTGAGTGATGTTCCTAAGTGTTTTCATACTAGCATGGCATAGTCTCCTATGCCATAGCCAAGAGTCATCTGCTATTGTTTTCAGACACAAGGAATTTGAGGTTTCAATGCAGTTCAAGTCTAACATGTAAACATTGTTTATACGTTTTCCTTCTAACACAAGTGAATCATTTAAACTAATCATGCATTTGTTAGACAAAAACTTTATATCAAAACCCTTGTCACATAGTTGACTTATACTTAAGAGATTGTGCTTTAAACCATCCACTAAAAGTACATTCTCAATAATTAAATTTTTAGTATTTCCAATGATACCTGAGCCCACCACTTTTCTGGTGGTGTTGTCTCCCAAAGTTACCTTGCCTCCTGACCTGGCCTCCAGTGTCACGAACTGCTTCATGTCTCCAGTCATGTGTCTCGAGCAGCAACTGTCCAGGTACCACATGCTCTCACTAGGTCTTTTGTGAGAGCATCCCTACAATGTCAATCATGGATTAGCTTTGGGAACCCAAGTGAGTTTGGGTTCCACATCATGCTTATATGAATGAAATGTATGCATGTTATGCTGTGATGATTGCGATTTTGGTCTCCACACTAGATGTGTCCTATAGTAAATTGAGCATGTGCGAGCTATGTGACCTAGCATGCCACAAGAAAAACATCTAACACCAGGAAATGGTTCACTAATCTACGAGGGTGGTAGTTCCTATTTTTGGGTTTGGATGATGCATGCCGTGCTGGTTTTGAAAGAGATGATTCACATGGTGGAGGATGAAAGAATTCAGCAAACGTGGGAGGTTTTTTGTTATTCTCGTATGCATGAAGTTTTTCATTTAAGAATTTGTTCTCTTGGTTAAGACTAGCATATTCGAATCTCAATGCATGCTCACTACTACTAAGTTCCCCTGATAGTTCTTCTAGTTCCTTAAATGCATTATCTAATTCAACATGTGATGATTTCAAGGTTTCATGTGCAGTGGTTAACTCAATATGCTTCTTGTTTAATGCATCGTATTCATCAAGCAACGACATGTGATCTCTATCTAAGTCAGAAAAATTTTTTACTACACTAGCATGCTCCTTCTGTAAAGTACTAAACTCAGTATTAAGACTAGCATGTTTTTTCTTCAATTTTCTATACGAGTCATGGATTTTTTCAGAAATAACAAGCAGTTCATCGTAAGACAGTTGACATACCTCATCTTGATCTGATTGATCAAGATTATCATTAGTCATAAGACACAGATTTGTTACCTCCTCCTCTGCTTCTTCTTCCGATGAGTCTGAGGCAGAGTCGGCCCAAAAAGCTTTCTGAGTCTTAAACTTGCCCTTCTTGAACTTAGATCTTTCCTCACCCTTCTCCTTGGTTTGATGAGTTTTGATGTTGGGGCAATCAGCTCGGAGATGACCGGGTTTCCTGCACTCAAAGCAAATTGTTTCAGATGCAACCTTAGTATACTTTGAGTTCTTACCTTTGTTCCAATTGCTTTGATGATGGCGCTGCTTTCTTTTCAGAAAATTTTTGAACTGACGAGTCATCAAAGCTATGTCGTCATCTTCCTCCGCTGCTGAGCTGTCACTTTCAGAATTGTTTGCTTTTAAAGCCACTGCTCGCTCCTTTTTCTTTTCACCTGCATCACTTTGTCGTTGACTCACTCCTTGCTCGTAGGCAATGAGCGACCCAAGCAAATTATCAATAGAATAGACATTTAGGTCTTTTGACTCAGTTATTACAGTGATTTTAGCATCGTATGAGCTAGGCAAACATCGCAGTATTTTGTTTACTTTTTCTGAGTTAGACAACTCTCTTCCTAAAGCATGCAGTGATGTTACAATCTGGGTGAATCGAGTGTACATGTCAGTTATAGTTTCACTAGGTTTCATGCGGAACAGTTCGTAATCATGTAACAGTATGTTCAACCTAGATTGTTTGACCTCACTAGTTCCTTCGTACGTGATACACAGTTTGTCCCAAATTTGTTTACCAGTAGTACACGTTGATACTCGCATATAGTCTTCTGATTTTAATGCGCAAAAGAAACAGTTTAGACATTTAGCATTCAGTTGTGCAAATTCTCTATCCTCAATGCTCCATTCATTAAATGACAGTTCAGTTTTCACTCCATTCAACATACGAAACGGTGCAGAATAACCTTCTTGGACTAACATCCACATGCGGTAATCTAAAGACTGTAAAAATGTAGACATGCGTATTTTCCAAAAATCAAACGGTATGTTGTCAAATAAAGGTGGACGAGTTATGGAATAACCCTCCGCAGTGTTACGGTTACCAAATTGAGCCATGGATCTTACGTTTCTAGGTTTTCTAAAACACTATTTTGAAACTCCGCTCTGATACCACTTGAAAGTACGAGATGCGCCAAGAGGGGGGGTGAATTGGTATTTTAAAAATTTAACCCTACACAAGAGTTCTAATTTTTTTGTATTTTCGAAATATAATTTAACAACCAATGTGCGGAAGCAATTACAACGATCACAACGATAAAATTGATAACACTACGAGATTTTAAAAATTGATTTTTCACCAAGCAATTAAAACGCACAAATTTAAAAGCATGAAAAGTAAAGTGCGGTAAACAGGAAAAAACACACCAGAAATTTTTATAGTGGTTCGGTCACTTGACCTACGTCCACTCCCCGGAGTCCTCTACTCCGGGATTTGCACTAGTAAAAGTTGACTCTCCTTTTGCCCCCACAGCAAGGCGGAGAAGCCTTTACAATACTCACTTTCACCTCCCTCGGTGCGGCGGAATACCAAACGCTATGTCCCCCTCCTGGTGACGGCAGCGGACCTTCTCCTTTTTCTCCCTTCTGGAGATGGCAGAGTACCTTGGCGATGTTGATCTTGAAGTGATTCTTCCTTCGAGAACTTTCTTGAAGCTTCTAAAGCCACAAGAGGAGCAAAGCATGCAGCTAGCTTGGAGCCACCGTGTGATCCCCTCACACTACTTCTCCCTCACGCTCAAGCTCACCTTCACCTTCCTCTCTCAAGCCCTAGATCTCTCCAAACAAAAACTTCTCTCTACGAATCTCCTTCTTCCTCTAAGCTTCTCACAGCAAAGGATTGATCAACAACTCTTCTAGAAAAATAATAAGATGTTTTTTATATCAGGCTTCAGAAAACCCTAAAAAATTCAACTTTTGCGTTTCTGTTCGTACAGTACGATTTATAATCGTACAGTACGATCAGTTCAATTACAGCTCCGTCCAGTACGAGTGCAGACGAATAGGTATCGAATTTTATTCATATCGTACAGTACGATACTATTGATTCGTACTGTTCGTACGGGACGAACTGTGGGACGAACCTCGGGACGAAAGAATTCGTCTCTGTCAGTCATCCAGCACTCATTTAATCGTACAGTACGAATAGTGTTTTTTCATGATATCGTCCTGTACGATAGGACTATCGTCCAGTACGATCAGTTCAAAATTTCTTGGGATCGTCTGGTACGATCGCTGGGACGAAGAAAATCGTCTCTGTCAATCGTCCAGCACTCCACCAGTCGTACAGTACGATTAGTTCATTTCTTGATATCGTCCTGTACGATATGAATATCGTCCAGGACGATCAGAATAAAAAACATTGGTTTCGTCTGGTACGATCTCTGGGACGACTGAAATCGTCTCTGTCAGTCGTACAGTACGATTTAACATCGTACAGTACGATCGACATATAATTAGAAACCAACGTTTTATTTCCTGATTAGGGAGATAATTTTGGCAAGTTATTAATTAATCGTACAGTACGATACATATCGTACAGGACGAATAGTTCATAAAATCAAATTCGAAAACTTACCAAACTTATTCTGGCGGCTAGGGTTTCACAATTACAAATCATCGTACAGTACGATCTCGATCGTACAGTACGATAAGTTTGTAAATTTAATTAATAGAGAATTAGCCGTTGCCTGATTATTTTCAATTAATCGTACAGTACGATCAATGATCGTACAGTACGATCTGCTTTAAAAAAAAATTAATCATTTTAAAAGAAAAAATCTCCCCCTGTGTGTGTGCATTGTTCCTCCTTTCACATGCATGCTTCTGTGGCAGACTCAAAAAGAAAAATTAAAGAAATAAAAATTACAGACTCTTCAACATCCTATTCTACCCAATTTGAGTCTCCAGCAATCTTTAGCAGTGTGCATCTGACCTGAAATGTTAGTTCTCATATACAAAGATTAAACATTTGTAATCTAACGGAAGTCTATATTTACTCAGTAAATATTAGTTGTCACCATCAAAATTAAGTGCTCGGGATCCTGGATTCCAACAAGTAACCCTTAGGAAAGTTCGATCCTAAATCTGATGAAGGGATTTTGTTAGGCTACTCATCTATAGGTAAAGCCTATAGAATCTTTAATAAGAGGACCCTAGTAGTAGAAGAGTCTACCCATGTGGTATTTGATGAATCCAATACGACCTCTGAATCTAATCATGAAGAAGAAGAAGTTGAGATTGTTCGAGGAATAGAAACCATTGCCATAGAGACTAGAGCGGAACCTCAGGAACAACTGCCTAGAGATTGGAAATATTCTTCTAGTCATCCTAAAGAACTGATCTTAGGAGACCCATCAGAAGGAGTAAAAACTAGGCATGGACTTAGGAAAGAGGTCAGTCATTCTGCGTTTATATCTATGATTGAACCCATAAATATAGATCAAGCCTTAGGAGATGAATTCTAGATCCTAGCAATGCAAGAAGAGTTGAACCAATTCGTTAGGAATGATGTATGGGAATTAGTCAAAAGACCTAAAGAACAAAGCATGGTTGGAACTAAGTGGGTCTTTAAAAATAAGATGAATGACTCTGGCATAGTAGTGAGAAATAAGGCTAGATTAATAGTAAAGGGTTACAACCAAATTGAGGGAATAGATTTTGAAGAAACCTTTGCACCCGTGGCCAGACTAGAAGCCATTAGAGTACTCTTGGCTTTTGCTTGCTTTAAGGGTTTCAAATTATATCAAATGGATGTAAAGAGTGCTTTCCTAAATGGGGTAATCAAAGAGGATGTCTATGTTGAACAACCCCCAGGATTTGAAAACTCACAATTTCCAAATCATGTATTTAAGTTGAAAAAGGCACTATATGGACTAAAGCAAGCACCAAGAGCCTGGTATGAAAGACTTAGTACGTTCCTACTAGATAGAGGCTTTATTAAGGGTAGTGTGGATGCCACCTTATTCTTTAAAAAGGTAGGAGATGAGATACTCATTGTTTAGATCTATGTAGATGACATCTTGTTCGGATCTTCAAAGAAAATCTTATGTGATGAATTTTCAAAAATAATGAGTGATGAGTTTGAAATTAGTATGATGGGAGAACTTAATTACTTCCTTGGATTTAGTGTAAGATAGATGGAAGGTGGAACGTTCCTTAGCCAAACTAAGTACATCAAAGATATTCTTAAAAAGTATGAAATGGAAAATGCTAAGGCCATGAATACTCCCATGAGCTCTAACATTCAATTAGATAAAGATTCAAATGGGAAGTCAGTAGATAAGAAGAAGTATAGGGGAATAATTGGTTCACTTTTCTACTTAACTGCCAGTAGATCGGATATAATGTTTAGTGTTTATCTCTGTGCTCGATTTCAAGTAGATCCAAAAGAATCTCACATGACTGATGTCAAAAGAATTCTTAGACATCTACTAGGCACCCCAAACTTAGGAATTTGGTATCCTAGACACATCACTATGTTTGAAATCTTAGGGTACTCAGATTCAGATTTTACAGGATGTAGGGTAGATAGGAAAAGCACCTTTGGTACCTGTCAATTCATTGGACAATCGTTAGTCTCTTGGTCCAGTAGAAAATAGAATTTGGTAGCCCTCTCAACAGCTGAAGCAGAATACATAGCGGTAGGAAGTTGTGTTGCACAAGTCCTTTGGTTAAAACAACAACTTTTAGATCTTGGACTACCTATAGGAACCATCCCAATAATGTGTGACAACAATAGTGTAATTTGCATATCTAAAAATCCAATTCAGCACTCATGAACAAAGCATATAAACATTAGACATCACTTCATAAGAGATCATATAGCCAAAGGCGATATTGAACTGCACCACATTACGACTGGAGATTAATTAGCTGACATTTTTATAAAACCATTAGCTTATGACACCTTTAGTACCCTGAGAATAAAATTAGGTGTCATAGATATTCAAGCTTAAAATAATTAAAAATTAAAAAATAATAATAATAAACAAAAAAAGTGTGTTTGTGTGTTCGTTTTGTTTAATTAAAAATAAAAAAAAGAGACTTTCCTGATCCTCTCACATTCACCTTGCTGATGCCTAAAACTTGAATTTTTGTGCACATCGTACTGTACGATCCAATATCGTACTGTACGATTATCCTAAAAATACTCAAATCTCAGCCATCCACTCCATCCACGGTCCAGATCTATCCTGTCTTGTACATATCATACTATACGAATCACCACTCATACTATACGATACACATTATTGGTCATCGTATTGTACGAACACCACATTGTACGGTACGATCCATGTATCAATATGGATTGGGATAAATTTAAACTCGGCGGGTACAAAAATAATTGCCCTTCATACTGTACGAACACTTATTCGTACTGTATGATCAATTTTGTCAAAAGTCGTTCAGACGACTTCTCGGGACGAACGCCTCTCACTCACATTCGTCCAGTACGATTCTGATCGTACTGTACGATTTGACTCTCTTTTTTTGAATAGTCGTCTAGACAAAATAATTACACCTATCGTACTGTACGATCCTCAATCGTACTATATGATACTTCCAAAATTCTATAAATTGGAGGCATCCTTTGGTTAAGAGCACTCATTCCTCTTCCAATTCCTCACTTTCTCCATCCACTTCCTCAATAATGTCTGGTGCAAGCAAGCGCGGCCGGATGATCGTGGGGAGCTCTTCCTCCTCTTGGTGGTTCGACGATCGTTTCTCTCCACTGCCGACAAGAAAGCATATAATAAATTAAAAGAAGCCAAAATTATCCCATCTCGTATATTGAATCAAGCCGCTCTGAACTTCGAGGTGATGAACATTTTCGCCTCCACCACTCTTCAATTTCTGTTGACTCTAGTGTTCCCCTTCACTCCGAACTACTTTTTGAATTTCTTGCAAATTAGAAAATCGATCTAGAGTGCACCACTTTTACTTCATATGTCTGCAAATAGCATGTCGTTATCACTGTTAATGATATAACTGAACACATTGGCCTATCCACTGAAGGCCCTCGCCCCCAATCTATGCTAAAAAATGATTATGATTGGACCTTAGTTAACATGACCCTTAGAAATGTCCCATCCAATCAACACCTGCCCCTTGTCTAAACCCTGAATCAAAATGTACACGTTATCCAGCATGTTCTTCGCACATCCATAATACCCAAAGCTAGAGTCCGCATCCACATTACTCCACTGCTATCTGTGGTCACCTACCTAATAATGTCAAGAACCAAATTTAATGAAGCCCAAATGATTTTTGATAATATCCATACGCTATCTACGTTCCGATATCCAAGTGCCCACAGAAAACTAAACCTTGCTTTAGGACATGTCATAGGCTACATCTTAGATGCTAAGTATCAAATTCATTATCATCTACCTCCATATCATCTCCCTATCTTCTATTTAGATGCCTCTTTTCGTATCTTATTCCATCGGGGGGCGGCTCATGCCGATCTCGATTTTGATGAAGAAGAGACTGCTGCTCCTGTCGACGCACCTCCACCACCACCAATACACCCGCCTGAACTTGCCTATCCTGCCTACCCTCACGATGGAATCATTCAACGCCTTGATCAATTGGAGACTAGGCTGGACTCCCACATTTCTCAACAACATCAACAACATGAAAGTGATATGAAATGGTTTGGGGAGCGCTTCACCTCCATCGATCACCAGTTCGCGTCCCTCCATCAGTACTTTCAACTGGTTCCATGACCTCCACCACCACCTCTGGATCAGGATCCCGAATTTTGACTATTTCAATTGCTTGTGTTGTATTTTCTTTTTCTTTTCTAGTTTCTTGTCTTTATAGTTGACTTTTGTTCTTCCCTTTTTGGTGCTGTCAAAAGGGGGAGACGTTTCTGTGTTGTTCTGTCTTTACTATTAATGACATCAGTTGTTTATGTTTACTCTTCTGATTATATGTTGCTCGTTCTTTTGTTGTGTTTACTCTGTATGTTATAAATATTAAAAAAAAAATTTCTTATTTTCTTCTCCTCCTATTTTTAAAAATAAGTTATCCTTCTGAGGGGGAGCTAAGGAAGACATAACAACTGTGGCCATCAGAAAATATTATTTGACACCATCAAAAAGGGGGAGATTGTTGAAATCCAGGATCCCGAGCACTTAATTTTGATGGTGACAACTAATATGGATTTTAGAGTGAGTCTTGTAAAGGCTTCTCCGCCTTGCTGTGGGAGCAAAAGGAGAGTCAACTTTGAGTAGTGTAAATCCCGGAGTGGAGGACTCTGGGGAGTGTACGTAGGTCAAGTGACTGAACCACTATAAAAATCTCTGGTGTATTTTTTCCATTTTTACCGCACTTTACTTTTCACGCATTTTATTTACTGCTTTTAATTATTTGGTGAAAAGTTTGATTTAGATCTTATATTATGAAATTTGCAATTATGTCACCAATATCATTGTTGTGAACGAACTACTAGCTTCCGCATTTTACTTATTAAATTGTTATTTTAAAAATAAAAAAATTAGAACTCCTGTTTAGGTTTAAAATTTTAAAATACCAATTCACCCCCTCTCTTGGCGAATCTTTGACTTTCACTTACCTCTAACAAAATAATTTTTTTCCACAGCATCCATCCCATTGGAAAAAAATTTTCTCACAACATTTATAATTGCAGCATAAGATTCGTCACAAAAATGTTCCCAGCCTTGATTTAATATAATTTTCATAACATGCCCACTCGGGTTCTAGAATCATCTCTCAGGGATTAATTGCATGTTTACTACTAGTGTTGCATTACTTTATTTAGCCTTAACAGAAATGAATCTACTTTTATCATATGAGGAAGATGCTTTCTTCTTTCTACCATACATCTTAGGGGCTATTATATAATTAGCTCAAACAAAAAAATTGCAGGAACTAGAAGAAATTAGAGAGAAAAAAATAGTAAATAATTTGAAACTCAAACTCCAATATATAATAATAATGAATGATTAGACCAACATCACGGTGCTTAAAAACATAAAAAATGATAGAGAGTCAAATTGACAGAAGCTATAGTAGCATGGGACACATGAAATTGTTGCACATACATTGGAAAATAAAGTGCCATATTTTTATGTGGGAAACCATAGAAATGCTTGACAAGTATGACCACTGTTGTGCTTACAAAGATAAATGTTGCCGCACTTTATCTGACATAATAATTATTTTGACCTAACACTACGACACTAGAAATAGCATTACAGATCTCAATAAAGTGTCATAATGACAAAGTTATGAAAGTACAATTTATTTGACCGCACCACCATCATCACTGTAGACATAATAGACTAATGCTGCAACACTTGAGATAGTGGCACTGGAGTGCTCGATAAGGCACATATGCACTGTGGCATTTAATAATATAGCGCTATGGTGGTGTAATCAAGAACATTTTTTTGAGGCTTCAGCACTGCAACATTATTTTTGAATGGTGTGGTGCTTGACATGTAAACGATATAGCGCTTCAGAGGTTAACGTACAACTAATTCAATTTGTAGCACAAAAGGTTTTTCTCAGGAAAGTTTTCATAAATTTGTCAAAATTAATATTAATGTGTTTATAAACAATACCCAACATATACATAACAAAAATTACAAAATAGAACAAAACAAAAAAAATATAGAATAGGACTGGTTGCCTCCCAATACAATGTTAAATTTATAATCTTCAGCCAAACTTGCCTAGATATGTCATTTTTTGGCTATATTGAATCACCACCACTTCCCAAGTGATCTCCACCATGTTATTTTCCTTTTTCCTCTGGATTAATTTCAGTATTACTGGAGAAAAGTTCCAAAAGGTCTACTACTAAAAAAATTACAATTTATCCTAATTAATTTTCTAAATTTTTAATTGAAGTAGCCTAACATTGCAACTGGGTTCCAAACTAAATCACAACCTCTTCGAAAGGTGATTTCTTTTCTCTAAAGTGACTGCTTTGGTTAAAACCCAGCGGTTATGAAGGTCTAGGATTTACTATAGATTACTAAGCAGTATTACAATTTTTCCTTAATTTGATTGACTTGTATTCCACTGATTGTTACCAATAACATTTTATTTTAATATATATATATTGTTACCACCAATATTGTTATTTGATCATCTAAAGTTAGGGTGGAATAAGGATTATTTTATCTTCCAATCAAATTCACATTATCAATCCCTGGTGCATTACTATCATCAATATAATTTTCATGCTCTTCTAATTGCATACATGATCATGATCTTGAACTAACTCCAATAGTGTCTTATTTTTTAGAAATTATAGTTACATGTAAAGTCAAAATAAATAATGCATCTGGTTTATACACACCAGCTACTCTCTCAAGATTCATCATATTATAAGGCCACTAGAAATTCTTTACAGCCATTTTATATATTAATTCCTATACTTCCTCAAATGATGTAGACATTGAAGATCCTTCAGCTAGTACAATTTTAATCGATCGATGGGATCCTAGAAATCCATTATAAAAATTCAGAATAATCAACCAATCAATTAAACCATAATGATAGCATTTCCTAATTATTTTCTTAAATCTTTTTTTACTTTCATAAATTGATTCTTCATTAAATTGAGCAAAAGATGTGATATCATTCCTAAGTTTAACAAATGCTTAGGGTGAGAAATACTTAGCTAGAAATTTGTGTGCTAACTCAATCCAAGTGGTTATAAAGCTATTAAGTGTAAATTATATACTATGTATTACATTTAAATTTCAGTGAAAATATATTATTTTAGTTATTCTTATATAAAAAATACTCAAGAATGGGAAAAAATACAAATTATCATAATGTGCCATGACGTCAGATGCAACAACACAGTTGCATTAAAATCAACTATGGTGAAGTGTCATTTTTGGACATTACAGTGATATCCTCTCTATTTGTGAGCACTGTCACAATATCACAAGTAGTGTTTTTGTGTTAATAGCATCCCTGTGTTAAATATTCATCTTGGCAACATCTAGTTATCATTAAAATGAATGCTATAGTGCTATAGTTCAAATGCCTTAATGTTAGAAACTCTACACGGGCGTCGTAGTGCTAAAATTTCTAGAGCATCGCGGTGTAGCTATTACAGTTTCTTAAAGCGACGAACGATATAGTGAAAGGACATATCTATTTAATTAGAAACCATTCCACATCATCAAGCACCACAGTGGAGTAAAACTATTTGCACTGAAGTACTAGTTCAACTTTTAAGTGCAGCGGCGCTACCATGTCAAGTGTCATGGCACTTGAGGCCATTTTTGTGTTTATCTATAAATAGATGTTTAATTCTTTTTGTAAAGAAGTTTAGTCACTTGAGTAAAATTTAGTACATCTTTAGTGTAGTTCTCTAGTTCTCTATTAGAGTAAAATCTAAGAAAGGCTAGGAAAGTGCAAGATATAATCTATAGGAGATTTTAGCTTGTGTTTATATAAGCAACTCTATAAGTAGAGGACTAAGGAGTATAGAGAATGTACTTTGAGCATTCTTGGTGATAAATTCCACTACTTTTCTTATACTATGATTTTTTTATAAATATAATGAAAATGAGTTTGCTTATTATTTCTTTTATTTCTAGCTAGATTTTTTATTTTGGATTGATGATGTGAAGAGCATATTGAGTATTAATGTATACTCTTATACTCTAAAGAATTTATGGATGTTTTTAGTATATCTTGTTCTTTATTTAATGCATATAATGGCCATGTGTGTAGTTAAAACTTAGTATGATGTATATCATCGATAGAGAAATGTAAGAACAATCAGAAGTATTAAGATAGAATTTTGGCTTGTCTAGACATAGGATGCTTGAATATTCTAGGTTCTATAGAGTTATTAAAATTATAGGAGGTCAACAGACATCCTTTTCACTCCTACAAGCTTGATATAGATCAAGGGATGCATATACTCTGATCCACATCAAAAATTAAGAGTATCATTAGAAAAAATATGATATTTATATGCATCAATCAAAAATATTTTATTAAAATTATATCAACTATTTTACATATTTTTATTCAATGGTAGGGACTCAAAAATATCATTTTTATTTCAATAGGATAACTTATATAATTAGACCAAATAGTAGTAGTTTTATTGCAAGTAAGCATAATTCTTTCTCATGGGTTTGACACTCTGTTTCAACACTTTATTACTTGATTCGGCACGTATACTTATGTATATTTAAGTGGGCTTTAATTATTAACATATCAATGAAAATCTAATCATATATAAATCTTGCATGTCACATATAACTAAGCTCACGTATAATCAATCTTGGTAATCTACACAAGCCCCACCACATCAAAAGCCTTGGGGCAAAGAATTTAATAATATTATCACTGATACCATTATACTTAAATATTGCACATATTTCCAAGAAACTAGCTAAGGGTAAGTAGGGATCCTTAATAGGAGTTCTCCCAAACTGCAAATTTTGAACCATTTGAATTATGGAAGGTTTAAGTTCAAAGTTAGTAGAATGGATAGTAAGTCTACTGATACTCTGATGAATTCCTTCTACTAAAGGGTTAGCATACTCTTTAAGAGGTCTAGAATAGTCTTAATCTTATACTAGTTTAGCCATCTCTAAAATATTTTTGTTTTTTAATTTTAGTAAGGGTCCTTTCTATCATAGAATCTAATAACAAAGGCTCCTTACAAGATATACAAAGCATGCAATTAATGATAAAATAACAAAAAATAAAAATCATAAACTAAATGATCAATAAAATACTTTTTTGGCTTTTGAAAAATTTTTAACGAAGATAGAAAAAATAAAGATTTAGGATAAAAGTAGGTCTAAATATGCACTTATTTTAATGTTATAGTCTAAAATTATAATACGCACATTAATGCCGAGGTAATGATGCAAAAAACTTTATGAGATGCAATGAAATGTTGTACTAATAAATGCGTGTATGAAATAGAATATGCTTCGAGTTAAATGATGCTTTGATTTTCTTGGATATAAATTGCCCAATAGATATGCAAGTATACGTGTCAACCAATTAATAAAGTGATTGATCAAGTATTGATCCCTTGAGAAAGAGTTCTGTTTAATTGTAATCAAACTACTACTATTTATTGTAGATGCAAATTTTATCGTACTAAAAAAAATTAAAGGGTTGAATTTTAACAACTTGTGGAGAAAGAGCAAAAAGATAAAGAGATACCCAGTTTTATAAATGTTTTGGACTAATGAATGTAAATAACAAAGCCTTCTAAAGGAGACTCTTAAATATTGATATGGATTAGAGCATGTGTATCCTAAGATCTTTGTCAAGCATGTAGGGGTAAAATGAAAGGTTTATTTCCTTCCTATAATCTTAATTTCTCCATAGAACCTATAAAGTTTAACATCTTATATTTAGGTATACCAACATTCCATTTCAATACTCCTATTTATTCCAGCATTCCTCCATAGAGGCTATACATCATACTAGGTATTAATTACACACATGACCATTATATGCATTAAATAATGAACAGGAGATATTAAAAATGTCTATCAACTAATTTATAACAAAAGAGTCTATATTAGTACTTACTATGCAAGTACACCATTAGACCAAGATATAGAGAATTAGCTAGACATAGAATTCACATAGAGTAAAATCCTTTTCATTTCATTCATATAAAAAAGGGATATAGGAGATATGATAACAAAAATATCACCCAAAAGGATCAATTGATATTCCGTACACTCCCTCTCTCTCTCTATCAACATAGTTTCTCACACAAGATAGGCTAAGATCTCTAGTTGAAAGTATCTTGAACTTTCCTAGCCTCTCTTAAACTTTATTCTTAGAGGGAACTAGAGGAAGATAATACAAAGTATAAGACTTCACTAAAATAATAAGCACCATTTATAAAATAAATAAAAAATTATTTATACATGTGTAGAAATGAACTCAGGCATTGTAGTTCTCGACAAGGTAGCTCAACGGTGGTATAAAATAGACTAGCACCTTAGTACTATAATATTTGCTTCGCTATGGGCTGGGCTAACCTGGCATGATTAATGGTGAAACTAGTATGTCTTTTGGCTGAGTCAGTGTGGCTCCTCATTTTGGCAACTTCTCTATCATTGTGGTGTAAAAGTTATGCACTGTGGTGTTTAAAAGTGAAATTTTGCACTACTGTGTTTCAATCATAGACACTTCGATGCTCATATTCATGACTCCCATGCTACGGTGCTAATTTCTGGCACAACAGAGCTGTGAGGCACAGCAGCACTAAGCTTGGCTCTTCCACGGTACTGATCTTCCCAAAATTTTGGAGCAGCCATGAAAGTTTAAATGTGGGCTCTTAAACTGACTAAAACAACAAGTGAACAGCAAGAGGGGGAGTAGGGTGAAATGGTGTGTTAAAAAATTCCCTTCAAAATTAACCTTTTTGCAAGATAATGATTTAGTCGAAAAATAATATGACAAAACTGATCTCATAAAAACTTTGTTTTGATTTTTATAAAAGAAACATACAAAGAAAATATTTTTATCATTTTTTATTTTTTATTTTTTTTGTTGTTTTCTTTTAGAGCAAAATCAAAATATACTTCTAATGTAAAGTGAAGCACATAAAATATAGATTTAATAATAAGTAAAATACAAGAAATAAAGAGAGAATAAGTAAAAGCAATGACCCAAGAATGAACACACCAGAGATTTATAGTGGTTGATCAACCTTATCCTATGTCAAATCCTTGGTGTCCTCCACTCAAACAATTGCACTAAAAACTTAGTGACTCTCCTTTTTACCCCCACAACAAGGTGGAGAATCCCTTACAAATCACTTCCACTTCCTCGGTGGAGTGAAGAAGCTAAATTTCTTTCACCACCTTAGTGGGCAGAGTAGCCAGATCCCTTTTACTTCCTTAGTGAGGAGGAGTAGCTAAATAACCTTCACCTCCTCAGCGCGATGAAGTAACTGAATCCCTTTCACTTCTTTGGTGTGGTGGAGTCATCAAATCCCTTTCACTTCCTCGGTATGGAGGAGTAGCTGAATCTCTTTCACCTCCACAGTGTAGTGGAGAAGATGGATCCTTCCCAAAAAGAGAACTCTTCCTAGAGTTTTCCTCATGCAAAGACACTGACCTTCGAGGAAGAAGGTGCAAGATCACTGGTCAACCATGTTAGAAACCCTCTTACTCACTCTTTTATTCTCACAAGAATTTTCTGCCTCATGACCTCACCTCTCCCCCCCCCTTGAAGAAAAATTGGAAAAAGATTCCCTAAGATAGATTAGGGATGATATTTAAACAAAGGCCCAAAATATTATTGATTACACTTCTACCCCAAATTAAGTGTGAATGTTAATGACAACGAATCTAATTCTCATCATGCTAAAGGTGTCATATTTTAGGGGTTCGGTGAAAATGTCTGCCAATTGATTTTCAATTGCTACATGATGCAGTTCTATATCTCCCTTGGTTATATAGTCTCTAATGAAATAATGTTTGATGTATATATGTTTAGTGTAGGAGTGTTCAATTGGATTTTTAGAAAAATAGATGGCACTAGTGTTATCACACATGATTATAGTGCCTACAAAGAGTCCAAGGTCAAGGATTTCTTACTTTAGCCATAATTCATGAGCAACATAACTTCCTACAGCTATAAATTTTACCTTAGTGGTGGATAGGGCTACAGAATATTGCTTTTTATTATACTAAGAAACTAATGATTGCCCTATGAATTGATAAGTGCTAGAAGTACTTTTTTTAACTATTCTATACCCTATAAAGTTTGAGTCTAAATATCCTATAATTTTAAATGAAGTGTTATTCCTAGGATTCCAAGTACCAAAGTTTTGGGTGCCTATAAGATATCTATGAATTCTTTTAACTATTGTCATATAGGATTCTTTTGGATCAACTTAGAATTTAGCACATAGACAAACACTAAATATTATATCTGATCTACTAGTAGTTAAATACATAAGTGGTCATATTTTCCCTTTACACTTTTTTATATAATAATTTTCCATTTACATTCTTGACTAATTGAATGGTAGATCTCATGGGCATATTAATTGGTGTAGCACCTTCCATATCATATTTTTTTAAAAAATTTTTAATATATTTTCTTTGACTAAGAAAGGTGCCATTATCCCTTTGATTCACACTAAAGATAAGAAAAATTGTCAGCTCCCCCATCATAATCATCTCAAACTATCTGCTCATAGTTTTTAAAAAATCATTACAAAAATATTCATTTGTTGATATAAATAATATATCATCCACATATGTTTGAACAATGAGTAGATCATTTCCTACTTGCCTAAGAAATAGGGTGGCATCTACACGACCCTTAAAAAATGATCTATCTAGGAGAAATGCACTAAGGCTTTCATATCATGCCTTAGGTGCTTGCTTCAACCCATATAAAGCCTATTTTAATTTGTATATATGGTTGGAAAGGTTGAATTTTCAAATTTGGGGGATTATTCTACATGGACATCTACCTTGATAACTCCATCTAAGAAAGCACTTTATACATCCATCTGGTATAAGTTGAAGCCTCTAAAATATATAAAAGCTAGCAGTACTCTAATGGCTTCTAATCTAGCTATAGGGTTAAAGGTCTCCTTAAACTTAATTCTTTCAATTTGATTATACCCCTTAGCTACTAACCTAGCTTTATTCCTAACCACTGCTCTAGAATCATTCATCTTATTTTTGAAAACCCATTTGGTACCTACTATGCTCTGATTCGTAGGTCTACTAGACAACTCCCAAATATAATTCCTAACAAATTACTTTAACTCTTCTTGCATAGCTCTGATCCATAATTCATCAGATAAGGCTTGGTCTATACTTGTGGGTTCTACCTTAGAGATAAATGCAGAATGACTATCCTCCTTCCTAAGTCTATGCTTAGTTCTATCTCCTATTATAAGATTTCCTAAGATGATTTCCCTAGGATGACTATACAAGTATCTCTATTTTCTAGGCAGTGTCACCTGAGGTTCATCTCTATCACTAAGGTCAATAGACTCTACTCCTTGGGTAACCTCTACCTCTTTATCTTCTCCTAAACTAGGCTCACCAAATTTATCAGATTCATCAAACATAATATGGGTGGACTCCTCTAAAACTAAAGTCCCTCTTATTAAAGATCATATAGGCTTTACCAATAAAGGAATATCCTAAGAAGTCTCCTTCATCATATTTAGGATCAAACTTTCATAAAAGAGATTTTCCATTAATAAGGATGAAGCATTAAAACTCAAAGACATAAAGATGTGAGACATTGGGTGTCCGACCATTAAGCAACTCATAAGGTGACTTATTTAATTTTGATCTAATTTTTACCCTATTCAAAACATAATAAAAAGTATTCACTGCTTCTGCCCAAAATATCTAGGGAGAGAATATTTAGCTAATATTTCCCTACTAGCTTCCCCTAATGTTATATTCTTTCTTTCATCTATCATATTTTGCTGAGGGATCTTAGGGGAAAAAGAAATTATGTTCAATTCCAAACTATTTATAAAAAGATTCAAATATCTGATTTTCAAATTCTCCACTATGATTACTATAGATTATAAAAATCATAAGCCCTAACTTCCTCTATATGCAGTTGGAGAATACTCTTAATTCTTCAAATGACTCACTTTTATAACATAAAAATCTAACCCAGATTAATCTAGAGTAATTATCGATAATCTCATATCCAAAAGTTTTCCCACCTAAGCTGACTGTATTAATTGGATTAAATAAATCCATATATAAGATTTCTAGTGTTCTAGTGGTGGTGATATCCTGAATGGACTTAAAAGATGACTTAAATTATTTTCTTGATTGTCAAACATCATAGAGGTGGTTATTAAAAAGTCTAACTTGGGTATGACTCTAACTAGGTCTTTCTAAGTTATCTTTCTAAGGGTTTTCATGCTTGCATGGCATAGTCACCTATGCTATAGCAACGATTCATCAACAATAATTTTAAAATAGAGAGTATTTGAATTATCAATATAAGATAGATCAATATGTTTACATTATTTACCCTTTTTCCTTCTAAAACCATTTTTCCATTCAAACTAATCAAGCATTTAGTCGATAGAAATTTTATGTCAAAACCCTTATCACAAAGCTAATTAATACTAAGCAAATTATATTTTAATCTATCTACTAAAAAAGCATTTTCAACAAAAAAAACTTCTTGAATTTCCAATTGAACCTAAGCCCACCACTTTCCTAGTAGTGTTATGACCAAGTGTTATCTTGCCTCCTACCCTAGCATCCAGCATGATGAATTGCTTCATGTCTCCCATCATATGTCTTGAACATCTACTATCCATGTACAACATGCTCTCACTAGGTCTTTTGTGAAAGCATCCCTACAAGATTAATCATTGGTTAGATATGGGAACCCAAGTAAGTTTGGGTTCCACCTTATACGTTAATGAATAATTGTCATAGATGCTATGTTATGATGCAAGTGATTTAGGCCTCCACACAAGATATGTTCTATAGTGTATAGTGTAAGTTGGGGTTATGTGTCCTACCATGCCACATGAATAACACCTAACCCCAGGACATGTATTCACTAATCTATATAGGGTATTGTGCCTCTTCCTGGGGATATGAGATGATACATGTTGTGTCCTAGTGGGTGTCTATTATGCTAGTATAGATCAAGGCTTTTGTGCTAACACAGGAAGTGGTGAATTATTTAGAAGTGCAAATTTTTTTTTTTAAATGTTCATTAGCACTTATGTAGCATTCAACCTCAAACTTTAATGGATGCTCATTAGTGTTTAGTTTTATTGTTTATAGATCTTTGAATGCCTTTTCTAGTTTAACATTCTTAGATTTTGAAGATGTATGTAATTCAAATTAGATATGCTTCTTGTTTAATTCATTAAATTCATCTAGTAGAGAAGTATGAACCTTATCTAAAGTAGCATGTTCAACTTGTAGACTATCATGCTCCTTAACCATAATGTCATGCTCAACTTTTAAAATAGAAAACTCCCTTTCAAAATAGCATGATGTTTCTTAAGCTTTCTATATGAGTAATGAATTTTTTCAGAAATAATAAAGACTTCATCTTAGGATAATTGACATACCTCATCTTGATCAAAATTATCAAGATTATCATTTGCCATAAGGCATAGATTCTTTACCTCCTCCTTCGGTTCTTATTCTAATAAATTTAAGGCAAAATCTACCCAGAAAGTCTTTTGCATCCTTTGCTTCCCCTTTTTGAAATTATTCTTTTCCTCACCCTTCTCCATGGTGGGGTGAGTTTTCAAGTTGGGGTAGTCAGATCTTATATGCCCTTGCTTCCTGCATTCAAAGAAAGTTATATTAAATAAACTTTTATTGAATTGCATCCCTTACCATTTCCCTTTTTAAAATGATGCCTCTATTTCTACTTTAGGAAGCTTTTGAATTATCTCATCATAAGGATTTTATCAACAATGCCATCTGATGCGGAGCTATTGCTATCTGAGTCACCGACCTTTAATGCCACATTTTTCTCCTTCCTTTTCTCTCATGTATCCTGTAATCTTTGGCTTAGAATATGCTTATAGGTAAGAAGGGAGCTAAGTGGATTATCAATTGAATAAATATTTAGTCTTTTAATTTACTTGCATCAGAATTATCAAGCAAAAAATATAATATTTTATTAATCTTTTAGAATTCTATAGTTCTCTACCTAAAGCATGTATAGATGTCACAATCTTAGTAAATCTTGTGTACATGTCAGAGATAGTCTTATTTGATTTCATACAAAAAAGTTTGTAATTAGGCAATAGTAAATTTAAATGAGATTGTTTGACCGTATTTGTACCCTCATAAGAATTACATAGTCTATCCTAGACTGTTATGCTAGTTGTACAGGTAGAGACTCCCATAGAGTTTTCTAATTTAAGTGCATAAAAAAACCAGTATAAATATTTCACATTAAGTTGTGAATAGTCTCTATCCTCAAAACTCCATTCATTAAATGGAATTTCTTCCTGGATGCCATTAATAATATGAGGTGGAGGTGTATATCTTACATGAATCATATGCCACATACGATAGTCAATAGATTTTAGAAATGTAGATATGTGAATTTTTCAAAAATCAAAGGGAATGTTATCATACAATGGTGGATGTGTTACCAAATAACCCTCCGCAGTATATTTATTCCCTAGGTATGCCATGGTTTTTTATTTCTCAAGGATATTTAAATCACAAATTTGAGACCCACTTTAATACCAATTAAAAGTTTAACTGTGGGTTGTTAGACTAACTTGAACCACAAGTGCTGACCAAGAGGAGGGTGAATTGGTGTTTTAAAAAATTCTCTTAAAAATTATTCTTTTCACAAGATTATGATTTAGTGAAAAACAACATGACAACACCGATCTTATAAAAATTTTGTTTTGATTTTTATAAAAAAACATGCAAAGAAAAAGATTTTTGTCATTTTTTATTTTTTATTTATTTTGTTATTTGCTTTTGGAGCAAAACCAAAATATGCTTCTAATGCAAAGAAAAGCTCACAAAACACATATTTACCAATAAGTAAATACAAGAAATAAAGTATGAAAAAGTAAAAGTAAAGAACCAAGAAAAAAATACACTAGATACTTGTAGTGGTTTGGTTAATCTTGACCTACATCCACTCCTCAGAGTCCTCCGCTCTAAGAATTATGTTAAAAACTTAGTGACTCTCCTTTTGCCCCCATAGCAAGGCGAGGAAGCCTTCACTAATCAATTCCACCTCCTTGATACTGCGTAGAAGCTGAATCCCTTTCACCTCCTCGATACTGTGTAGTAACCAAATCCTTTTCACCTCCTCGGGCACTGGAGTAGCCTAATCACTTTCACCTCCTCAGTGCGGTGTAGTAGCTAAATCCCTTTCAGCTCCTCAATGCGGTGTAGTCGTCAAATCCCTTTCACCTTCTCAGTGCAGCAGAGAAGCTAGATCCTTCCCATAATGAAACTCTTCCTTAGTTTCCCTCAAGTTATGATACTGACCTTGGAGGAAGAAGTTGTAAGATCACAGAGCAACCCTATGTAGAAACTCCTCTCACACTCTCTTATTCCTACAAGAATTTTCTCCCTCATGATCTCACCTCTATCTCCCAAGGAAATGTTCCCTCTTTAAACCTCTCTCACAGAAGCTCACCCTCAAAAAATGTGACAAAAGGTTGCCTAAGATGGATTAGAGAAAATATTTAAACAAAGTCTCAAAATAAGCCTAAAATTCAAGTTAGCCTACTCTGGTATATAGTACAATTATGGATCATACAGTACGGTTAGTTCAATGCATCCTGTTAATACTGCATAATGATTAAGGGTCTGTACAATTACTTCAAATGTTTGAACTGATCGTTCAGTATGATATCAAGGGTCATACAGTACGATGAGTTCAATCGAATAGGATTTTCATCCCATATGATAGCTGTTAGTTAAAAATCATCCTAATAGCTAATTGGGTTGTATTATATGAATTAGGATATCATACAGTATGATATAAAATCTAAATAAATCTAGATTCAATTGCTTAATTATAAGATTAAATTAGGCAAAATTGAATTACATCATCTAGTACAATCATAATCGTACAATACGATTAGTTCTACTTTGAATTTTAAAATATTGCCTAACTTATGATTGATAGCTAGAGTTTTTATTTAAACTGATATAGTATGATTAATTAAAAGAGCTTTAATTAGTCAATTAACCATTTTAATTAATTTTTTGAATATCTGATCATATAGTATGATCTCAATTGTACAGTACGAACTTCAAAAAATCTAAAATTCATATTTTCACTACCCTGTGTGTATGTGCATGATTGCTGAGCTAGCATACACCCTTACATAACTTTGACTCAAGAAATATAAAATAAAAAATAAAGAAATAAAAATTATAGACTCTTGCAAACATCACCCTATTCTACCCAGTCTTGAGCCTTACATCATCATTGTAATGTACCTGACATGTTAGTGTGCACAAAAGAAAATATGCAATACAGGTACTAGGAGAAATGAAGTAATAATCAATAATATTTATTATCATCGAAATCATAAGCTCAGGATCCCAGATTACTGTTGCAAATCTGGTTTTGATGATGACAAACATGTTTCTAGTGTGTTTTGCTTGGCTAATCTGTTTCAGGCACAAAAGACCGCGAGCCACTCAAGCCAACTCAAGATCGGGTTCAAGTGTGTCAAATGTATGATTTTTGTTTTTATTGAGTCAATTGTAATGTAACTGATCCCCTAGCTAAGTAACCTTGCACACACACACTCAGGGGGAGAGATTGAGTGAGTTAGAGTTTCTGTTCAAAATTTGTTCAGATCGTCCTGGACGATAGTTTCATCGTCCTGGATGATCCAGTTAAAACAGAAACCCTAATTAGGGCGACTAAGCTAAGAGGGTCTGATTGAGCCGATCGTCTTGGACGATCTACGGATCGTACGGGACGATATTCCCAAATCAGAAATTCTCAGCTGCCAGATTAAGTTAGGCAAGTTTTATTTTAAGTATTTTGGTCTGATCGTCCCGGACGATACATGTATCGTCCTGGATGATTCACTACAATCATACCTAAATTAGTCTGGTAATTAAGGAAAGCAATTAATGTTTAATTGATACGATCACATCGTCTAGGACGATCGCAGGATCGTCTCGGACGATCGTGATCGTCTTGTGCATTTCAGCTGTACGTCCAGAACTATGTACAGGACGATTTGGGGCCTTTTTGAACTAATCGTACCGGACGATTACCCTATCGTCCGGGACGATCAAGTCATTTTTTGGTCGTCCAGCACAGATTTCTCTGGACGACCCGAACTGTCTTCTGGACGATTTCCTTCAATTTGAACTAATCGTCCCGGACGATCGCAGTATCGTACGGGATGATATGAACAACTTTTTCTACTGATCGTCCAGAAGAGCCTAATCGTCCAGACTGAATCAGCTGATTTTGAACTGATCGTACAGGACGATCTACCGATCGTCCTGGACGATCTTGGCCGACAAGTTGAGATTTAGGGCAAATTTTAAGCCCTCTTTAAAAGAACTTTTTCCAATTTTTGGAAAAATCTTTTGCTGCCTTCCTTCCCTGAGAAATCCTAGAGAGAGAGAGAGAGTTGGGAGAGAGAGAAGAGATCTTGTGAGGGGGAGTTAGTGAGGGATTCACTAAGGTTGCTCCAAGCACGGATCAAAGTCGTCTTCTTCGCTCGTCGTCTGTCGTCTAGTCGGTGTTCTTCGTGGGAGGATCGTTCGCAAGAAGATCCGGGTTCTCTGCCCGCTTCAGGAGGAAGCGAAAGGAGTTCGTAGGTTCTCTGCCTGCTTCAGGAGGAAGCGAAAAGAATTCGAAGGTTCTCTGCCTGCTTCAGGAGGAAGCGAAAGGAGGTCGGGTTCTCTGCCTCACCGTGTGGTGAAAAGGAGATTTTTGTACAGGCTTCTCCGCCTTGCTGTGGGAGCAAAAGGAGAGACACTTCTGTTTAGTGCAATACCCGGAGGGGAGGCTCCGGGGAGTGGACGTAGGTCAAGTTGACCGAACCACTATAAAATCTGGTTTGCTTTTCTGATTCAGTTTTGCACTTTACTTTTCAATATAAACTACTTGGGTGAATATCGTTGGTTGATCTTTTCGTTATTGTTTACTTGTTTCCGCTGCTAAGTATCGAAAAGATTTTCATAGTTATCGTGAAATTTTTAAATAACCAATTCACCCCCCCTCTTGGTTAGCCTCGGGACTAGTTCACTAGGGCTTAACATCCCTTTCGAACTTTCAAGTGGTATCAGAGCGGGATTCAAAATTTCTGTTTAAAAACTTTTGAATTTGATCCAATGGCTAATTGTAACAATCGTAATACTGCTGAAGGTTATTCTATTACTAGACCACCGTTGTTTGACAATATTCCTTTTGATTTTTGGAAAACACGCATGTCTACTTTTCTGCAATCTATTGATTATCGCATGTGGATGTTAGTTAAGGATGGATACGAACCACCTTTTCGAATGATTAACAATGTGAAAACTGAATTGCCATTTGTTGATTGGACGTTTGATGATCGTGATTTAGCACAGTTGAATGCAAAATGTTTGAACTGTTTCTTTTGTGCTTCAAAATCTGAAGACTATATACGTGTTTCTACTTGTACAACGGGAAAAGAAATCTGGGATAGGTTATGTATAACATACGAAGGTACAACTGAAGTCAAACAATCTAGGTTAAACATCTTGTTACATGATTACGAACTTTTTCGCATGAAACCTAGTGAGACTATTTCAGAAATATACACAAGGTTCACTCAGATTGTTACCTCTTTGCATGCTTTAGGTAGAGAACTTACCAACTACGAAAGAGTGAACAAGATTCTTAGATGTTTGCCTGCTTCTTATGATGCTAACATTACTGCTATTACTGAATCCAAAGATTTAAATACTTACTCTATTGACAGCTTACTTGGATCACTCATTGCTTACGAGCAAGGGGTGAACCAAAGGCAACTTGATGCAGGTGAACGCAAGAAAGAGAAGACCGTGGCACTAAAGGCCAAAGATTCAGATGCTAGCACTTCCGGGTCTGATAGCGATGAAGTTGCCTTAATCACAAGGCAATTCAAAAGCTTTCTAAGGAAGAAACATAAGAACTATCAGAAGTGGAACAATGGTAAGTTCAATAAAAACTTTAAGGGTTCATCTGAATCGGTTTGTTTTGAATGCAGGAAGCCTGGACACATTAAGGCTGATTGTCCAACACTTAAAGCTCACCCAAGCAAGGAGAAGGGTGAGGAGAAACCAAAGTTCAGAAAGGATAAGAAGCGGATTCAGAAGGTGTTCTGGGCAGACTCTGCATCCGACTCTTCTGAGACTGAAGCTGAAGAGGAGGAAACAAACTTGTGTCAGATGGCGGATGATCACCCTGGTCAGTCGGACCAGGAAGAGGTATGTGAGCTTACTTACGATCAGTTATTTGAAGTTTCTGAAAAGATTCATACATCGTATAGGAAGCTTAAGAAAAGATTCATATATCTAGTTTGAAATTAGATTATTTGACTTTACAAAAAGAGCATGATTCTGTAGTTAAAGATTATTCCACACTTGATTCCAATCACATGTCTCTGCTTGATGAGTTTGATGAATTGAACAAAAAATATTCTGATTTAGTCTCTGAGCATGATTCTTTGAAAACCACGCATGTTGATTTAGAAAAAGCTTTTAAAAAGTTAGATACAATGGCATGTGAAGTAGAAAGTTACAATGGCGCTTTAAAATTTGAAATTGCAAGTTTAAAGAAAGAGAATGAGTTTTTGGAAGTAAAAATCAGTGCTTTTGAAAAGAACAAAACACCGCCTACCTTTGAATAGTTTTATGCACCGCCACCTTTTAAAAATTCTGTTGCAAGTTCATCAAAGCATGTTTCATACACTACTAGGAAGAGGCACTATCACTCACGACGTTTAGTTAATCCTTTTCCTGGTATTAGATGTTTTTCATGTGGCATGTTAGGACACATATCACACACTTGTACTGTTCACCGTAGTACACATTGGGTGTGGAGACCCAAACTGCCTGTTTCACAGCACAGCACGCATGCATCGCATTCTTCTTTTCATAAGAAGGAACTCAAACCTGTTTGGGTTCCTAAGACTGACGTTTGATACTTTTGTAGGTGTGCTCTCACACAAGATCTCGTGAGAGCATGTGGTACCTGGACAGCAGATGTTCTAGACATATGACTGGAGATGCAAATCAGTTCATTTCGCTGGAGGCCAGAGCTGGAGGCAAGGTTACACTTGGAGATAACACCACCAGGAAGGTGGTAGGCACAGGTATAATTGGTGATTCAAAGAATTTTATGATTGATAATGTTTTGCTTGTAGATGGACTGAAACACAACCTGCTGAGCATCAGTCAACTCTGTGACAAGGGATACAGCATCAAATTCCTGCCCACTGGCTGCATTTTAAGCTTAAATGATGAAGTTGTTTTGCAGGGGCAAAGGATCAACAACGTCTACAAGCTGGATGTAAGTAGCATTAAATCTGATAATTCAATTTGCTTAAAAACTGCTGCTGATGAGTCTTGGTTATGGCATAGGAGATTGTGTCATGTCAGTATGAAAACCCTTAGGAGAGTTACCCAAAAGGACTTAGTTAGAGGTGTGCCCAAGCTTAAGTTCACTAAGGATCACCTGTGTGATGCCTGTCAGTTGGGGAAGCAAGTCCAGTCCTCTTTTCACTCTGTTAAGGACATTAGCACCTCTAGACCTTTAGAAGTTCTTCACATGGACCTCTTTGGACCCATTAGCACTGCCAGCTTAGGGGGGAGAGTTTATGGTTTTGTGATTGTAGATGATTATTCGAGGTTCACTTGGGTTAAGTTTTTGTCACACAAGTCTGAATCATTTGATGAGTTTAGATCTTTCTCTACTTGGATTCAGAAGAAGTTAGGATGTGAGATTATTACCATCTATAGTGATCACGGAGGGGAGTTTGAAAATGAAAGATTTGGAAGTTTTTGTGAGAATCATGGGATTAGTCACAATTTTTTAGCTCCTAGGACCCCTCAGCAGAACGGGGTAGCTGAAAGGAAGAACAGGACCTTAGTGGAAGCCGCTAGAGCCATGCTTGCCGAGTATTCACTTCCAAAATACTTTTGGGCTGAAGCGGTGAACACTGCCTGCTATGTGCTGAATAGGGTGAATGTGAGAGTCAAACTGAACAAGACACCTTATGAGATCATTAAGGGTAGAACACCAAATTTGTCCCACCTCCATGTCTTTGGCTATAAGGTTTTCATTCTGAACAACGGGAAGTTACCCTTAGGAAAATTTGACCCCAAATCTGATGAAGGAGTGTTCTTAGGATATTCAAGTGTGGGGAAATCCTTTAGGGTGTTCAATAGGAGGACTTTGGTGGTGGAAGAAACAACCCATGTAGTGTTTGATGAATCTGATCCTAAGGAGTCTAGATCTGAAGTAGAAGATGAAGAGATTGTTGAGGTTACCCAAGGAGTTGGAAATACAAATTTAGAGGAAAGGGTAGAACCTCAAACCCCATTGCCTAGAGATTGGAGATATTCTGCGAGTCATCCTAAAGAACTGATCTTAGGAGACCCTTCTGAAGGTGTTAGGACTAGGCATGGACATAGAAAGGAAGTAAACCATTCTGCCTTTATCTCAATGACTGAACCCACCAACATCAATCAAGCCTTGTCGGATGAGTTTTGGATTTTAGCTATGCAGGAAGAATTGAATCAATTTGTAAGGAATGATGTTTGGGAGTTAGTAGAAAGACCTAGAAACCAAAGTATTGTGGGAACCAAGTGGGTCTTTAAGAATAAGATGAATGATTCTGGTGTGGTGGTGAGAAATAAGGCAAGATTGGTGGCTAAGGGGTATAATCAGATAGAAGAGATAGATTTTGAGGAAACGTTTGCCCCTGTAGCTAGATTGGAAGCCATTAGAGTGCTACTAGCCTTTGCCTATTACAAGGGATTTAAGCTGTTTCAAATGGATGTCAAGAGTGTCTTTTTAAATGGGATAATTAAAGAAGATGTTTTTGTAGAACAACCCCCAGGTTTTGAGAGTTCCCAATATCCAAGTCATGTCTATAAATTAAAAAAGGCCTTATATGGATTGAAACAGGCACCCAGAGCTTGGTATGAGAGACTTAGCACATTCCTGTTAGAAAGAAAGTTTGTTAAGGGGAGCGTAGACACCACCCTTTTTCTGAGGAGAATAGGAGATAACTTACTCATTATCCAGATTTATGTTGATGATATAATTTTTGGATCTTCTGATAAATATTTATGTGATGAGTTTTCCAAAATAATGAGTAAGGAGTTTGAGATGAGTATGATGGGAGAATTGTCCTACTTTTTGGGGTTTAGCGTAAGGCAAACGGATGATGGAACCTTTCTCAATCAATCAAAATACACTAAGGACATTTTGAAGAAATATGGAATGGACAAAGCCAAGCCAATCAATACTCCCATGCCCTCCTCAGTTCAGTTAGATAAGGATTCAAATGGAAAATCTGTTGATCAGAAGAAGTATAGAGGGATAATAGGTTCACTGCTTTACCTGACTACTAGCCGACCTGATATCATGTTTAGTGTCTGTCTTTGTGCTAGGTTTCAGGCTGATCCTAAAGAGTCCCACCTGACTGCTGTTAAGAGAATTCTTAGATATCTTTTATGAACCCCAAACCTAGGAATTTGGTACCCTAGGCACAGCACCTCTTTTGAGATCATTGGATATTCTGATTCTGACTTTGCGGGGTGTAGGGTGGATAGGAAGAGTACTTCTGGGACTTGTCAATTTATAGGACAGTCGTTAGTCTCCTGGTCCAGTAGAAAATAGAACTCAGTTGCACTTTCCACTGCTGAAGCTGAGTACATTGCCTTAGGGAGTTGTGTGGCCCAAGTTCTTTGGTTGAAGCAGCAAGTCTTGGATTTAGGAGTACCTGTTGGCACAATTTTTGTTCTGTGTGATAATACTAGTGCCATCTATATCTCTAAGAATCCAATCCAACATTCTAGGACCAAACACATTGACATTAGGCATCACTTCATTAGAGACCATGTTACAAAAGGGGACATTGAGCTACACCACGTAGCAACTGAAAATCAGCTGGCTGACATATTCACTAAACCACTAGTCTTTGACTCATTCAGCATTTTGAGAACCAGATTAGGAGTGATTGATATAAATGCTTGATTCTGATGACTACTGATTTATGATTGTTATGATTGGTATTCTGATTTCTGTTAGTTAGTTTTTTGTATTCTGTTTTCTAATTTCTGTTAGTTAGTTTTTGTATTCTGATTTCTGATTTCTGTTAGTTAGTTTTGGTTTGATTATTTGCTTTCAGTTGATTTTATTTCTTCTGCTGATTTCTGTGTTACCCTTTTTTGTTAGTTTGATTTGAGTATTTACTTTGCTATGATTTTCTACCTGTTTTTTATTTATTTACGGGTTCATATCTTGCACTTACTGTTTTATGCTTTTCAAGATCTGATCACCGCTCACTACTTCTGGTGATCTGAATTTTTGACTGGGAGTTTTTACCTTGTTTTGGTTTGGAAGCTGATAAGCAGTGATTGACTTCACTGAATCTGTTAAAGGGAAGAAACATTGATAATTGTTTCCCTTCCTCTAACTCCTTTACTGGTGTGTAGTTTCTTTTGAATAAAAATCCTTTTCAAAATTAAAATGTTAGTTTTTGAAATAGAGATTATTTTATCTTCCTACAGTAATCTGCCTCATATCAATAGTGTTTTTCAAAGTCTTGAGTCATTAGTTTGATTTTCTAAACCAAGTGATTGCATTTATCATATGTTGTATGGATTTTGTTTTGTGAATCATTCTTCCTTACTGCGGAGAGTCATCTCCTATGTCTGGAAGATAATCTCACAGTTGAGACTCTTTAATGATTATGAAAAGGAGAAAGCTTATAAAAGATGCGCAGTGCGCCAGATAATTTGAAAAAGAGGCATAAAATGAGCCCAAAACTGAAAAGATGCGAAATTGCCAAATTGGATACACAAAGTGTATCAAAGATCAAAAGATGCGCAAAGCGCCAACCAATTTAAAAAAGAGGCACAAAATGAGCCCAAAACAAGCTTTCTTTCCTTTTGAAAATCATGATTTCTGATTTTTTACTTTATAACACTATTATATCAGATATTTTTCTGGAACGAGGCTTGAAAGGATTTCTTTTCAAATATAATGTCTTTTATTCTGAATCGGATTTTTGTGTTGAAAGAGGTTTGCATCGATAAGGTGCCCGGGGTCGGAGTTACGAAAGTTGATTATTTCCAACCTTTTTTGGATTTCAGCGCTGTCAATTGTCCTGTCATTGGTTTTTGAATCTAAAATCAAGGAAAAATTCTGATTTTCCTGTTTTGTAGTTTGTTCTATTTATGTTTTATTTTATGTTTTCTTATCGTGTTATGTTTTTCGCTCCTCCTTTTTGTGATGTCAAAAGGGGGAGTCAGTTATAGTCGTGTCTGTTTCTGTTTTCTGAGTCATGTTTCCTGTATTATTTTAGCTGTTAAATGAAAATTTAAAAAAAATATTTGTTTGTTTGATCTCCTAGTTTACTTTTACTGTCATACTACTTTATAAATGTTTGCCAGCATCAAAAAGGGGGAGATTGTTGCAAATCTGGTTTTGATGATGACAAACATGTTTCCAGTGTGTTTTGCTTGGCTAATCTGTTTCAGGCACAAAAGACCGCGAGCCACTCAAGTCAACTCAAGATCGGGTCCAAGTGTGTCAAATGTATGATTTTTCTTTTTATTGAGTCAATTGTAATGTAACTGATCCCCTAGCTAAGTAACCTTGCACACACACACTCAGGGGGAGAGATTGAGTGAGTTAGAGTTTCTGTTCAAAATTTGTTCAGATCGTCCTGGACGATAGTTTCATCGTCCTGGACGATCCAGTTAAAACAGAAACCCTAATTAGGGCGACTAAGCTAAGAGGGTCTGATTGAGCCGATCGTCCTGGACGATCTACGGATTGTACGGGACGATATTCCCAAATCAGAAATTCTCAGCCGCCAGATTAAGTTAGGCAAGTTTTATTTTAAGTATTTTGGTCTGATCGTCCCGGACGATACGTGTATCGTCCTGGACGATTCACTACAATCATGCCTAAATTAGTCTGGTAATTAAGGAAAGCAATTAATGTTTAATTGATACGATCACATCGTCCAGGACGATCGCAGGATCGTCCCGGACGATCCTGATCGTCTTGTGCATTTCAGCTGTACGTCCAGAACTATGTATAGGACGATTTGGGGCCTTTTTGAACTAATCGTACCGGACGATTACCCTATCGTCCGGGACGATCAAGTCATTTTTTGGTCGTCCAGCACAGATTTCTCTGGACGACCCGAACTGTCTTCTGGACGATTTTCTTCAATTTGAACTAATCGTCCCGGACGATCGCAGTATCGTACGGGACGATATGAACAACTTTTTCTACTGATCGTCCAGAAGAGCCTAATCGTCCAGACTGAATCAGCTGATTTTGAACTGATCGTACAGGACGATCTACCGATCGTCCTGGACGATCTTGGCCGACAAGTTGAGATTTAGGGCAAATTTTAAGCCCTCCTTTAAAAGAACTTTTTCCAATTTTTGGAAAAATCTTTTGCTGCCTTCCTTCCCTGAGAAATCCTAGAGAGAGAGAGAGTTGGGAGAGAGAGAAGAGATCTTGTGAGGGGGAGTTAGTGAGGGATTCACTAAGGTTGCTCCGAGCACGGATCAGAGTCGTCTTCTCCTCTCGTCGTCTGTCGTCTAGTCGGTGTTCTTCGTGGGAGGATCGTTCGCAAGAAGATCCGGGTTCTCTGCCCGCTTCAGGAGGAAGCGAAAGGAGTTCGTAGGTTCTCTGCCTGCTTCAGGAGGAAGCGAAAGGAGTTCGAAGGTTCTCTGCCTGCTTCAGGAGGAAGCGAAAGGAGGTCGGGTTCTCTGCCTCACCGTGTGGTGAAAAGGAGATTTTTGTACAGGCTTCTCCGCCTTGCTGTGGGAGCAAAAGGAGAGACACTTCTGTTTAGTGCAATACCCGGAGGGGAGGCTCCGGGGAGTGGACGTAGGTCAAGTTGACCGAACCACTATAAAATCTGGTTTGCTTTTCTGATTCAGTTTTGCACTTTACTTTTCAATATAAACTGCTTGGGTGAATATCGTTGGTTGATCTTTTCGTTATTGTTTACTTGTTTCCGCTGCTAAGTATCGAAAAGATTTTCATAGTTATCGTGAAATTTTTAAATAACCAATTCACCCCCCCTCTTGGTTAGCCTCGGGACTAGTTCACTAGGGCTTAACATCCCTTTCGAACTTTCAATTACAACAGGCAAGCACTATAGTGTATGAATTAAGCAATGAAGTATTGTAGATGTAAATGCTATGACACTATATATGTGGGCAATGCGGCGCTCATTCAACACTTGTGAATTTGGCCTTTCCTGAAAATTTTTGCACAAACATAACTAAAATAATTTTTTTCACTATATTTTAACATAATAAACAATGTATAATTTACACTTAACATCAATAGAGTTCACCAAAGGTCAAAGGTGAGTCAAACCAACCAAATAAGGGTCTTGGATAATATCGGCTTAACCATAAAGAAATGGTTTAGGTTTAGCTAAGGTTGGCCCAAGGTTTAGAGTATTGGGTGGCATTTTGGTAATTTTGGATAATTAAGGTTGATCTATTTTAAAGGGATTGACCAAGAATTAACATTGATTATAGATGACTAAATTATGAATTTGCATCACTATAATGAAGGTCAAGGTCAACAGACTAGGTTTGGGTCACTAGGCATGCCCAGAGGCAATTTGGTAATTTTAAGGTTCCTTGGTTGAAACCTAGGAGCTAACCTTATGCTTGGGTTTTGGTTCAGCCAGACATCCTCTTAAGTCCACTAGAGAGTATCTAATAATGTTTTGGGTTTTCAAGGTTAGTCCAAGCTAGCTTCCTATACCATCCCCAAAGGATGTTATAGGATACTTTTACATTAGTTTAAGCAGCCATAAATACTAAGAATCACCCAAGTGAAAGAAGAGTATTGACCTCATTAAAAATGAGGTCGACATTGATAAGTAAAGCAGTGAGGACCATTGCATTAAAAAATGAGTTCAACATTGATAAGTAAATCTTGGAAGGTGTCCTTGAGTTGCCTTGATGTGTGGGGGTGTGTTCATTTGAGTTGTGGGAATAGTGGACTCCATGGTTGACTGAGCACGATGTGGTGAACTTGAATCTCAATAGTAGAATACTTCCTTGAAGCTAGCCCGAAGTGATGGTTTGTTACTTTGGGAGTGTGCTTCACACAAAAGTGATGAGTCTGCCTAATATGAGTGGTCAATATGAACACTTGACATTTCCCTGAGAGGAATCTCCTATCTAATTGGTTTCCAAGTTGAGGACAATTCCCCTTTGGCGAGTGCTCATTGCCCAGATATATTTAGTTCGAGTTCTCCCATTGTGACCTGTTAGATACCTGGTAAGTCTAACAAGATAGGTACATTATACAATTGCTTCTTTTGAGTGTCCCCCATTTGTTCTACTAGCTTTTGCCAGGGAGCATAAAAAGCAAACTGAGCAAAGTGATTATATAAGTCATGAGAACAAGGAAAAGGAAGTTCAAATAACAAGAGGGATGTTTCACCTGAAACTTGTTCAAGAGTGCAGGACGATATTGGTCTTTATTGATTTTATTGGGTTAGTTGAGCCCGGTTAAGTAACTTAAGGCAAGTAATTACATAGGCATGCCTAAACCGATGTACAAAGTTTTAGTCGTGAAGAGAATGGATATTTTTCTTGAAAAACTATGCATTAGTAATTTTTAGCAACGAGTATATAATCTTACGATACAAACAAGCTGGGGGGTTCTTTTCTTTTTCATTTTTTTATTATTTTTTTATTTTTGGAAAAAGGGAGCTTTCTTGCTGAGTTAGATAAAAAGGTTGATCCGGTTTAATTCTTTGTAATGAGTGTTGTTGGATGCGTTCTTATTCATGAGCCCAGTTATGCCAATTTTATTCTAAAATTAGGTCTTTTCGATTCTGAATTTCATATTTGAACTGAATAAAAGAAAAATCTGACTGAGAACAAAGCTTATATCATTTGCATTCAGATAAATGGTGAAATTTATAGAAATATTGGAACAAACAAGCAAGTGTTCCTGTTTACTCAGCACTTAACAGACCATTTCTCCGAGAAATTAAATTTTCTTGCATGGTGGCAGAGGCTGACCACAGAGGCACTGGTTATGAGCATAAGCAGCTACTGGAAATATGTTGAATGGCCTCCCCTGCGGAATCTGTCCACATAAGCTATTGACTCTGAAACTTGCATGCCTAATTTTGCTGAGCCTAGAAAATACAGCAGGTATACTTCCTGTGAGCTTATTGTTTGAGAGATCCAGCCACTGCAACCCAAGTAATTTACCCATGGTTGCAGGTATAACTCCAAAAACTTGATTCCTAGAAAGATCTAGCACCTCAAGAGTGGTTAGATTTGATATGCTGCTCGGAATATGACCTGTAATTTTATTTTTGGAGAGATCAAGGCATTTTAGTCTGAATCCTTCGCTGAATTGAGGCAAGCTACCTGTAACTTGGTTGCTTGAGATGTCAATAGATTCTAAGAAGCTGCTTGCTTTTTGCAGTAAATCTGAGACCGAGCCATAAAACTGGTTTGAATGGAGATCAAGTGTGGAAAGACTTTCAGGCAAATTAATTCGAGTTATATTTGATCTTAGCTGGTTACTGGAGAGTTTGAGCACCTGTAGGTTAGTCATGTTAGTAAGAAAATCACCTATATTTCCTGTGATTTCATTGTCAGACAGGTCAATTGAACTCAATAAATCTGCTCTTGCGAAAACTGGAAGCGTTCCCCCAATGCTGCATCCTGCAAGGCTGAGATATCTTAGTTCTTTTCCGTTTATCCAATCCTCGATGGCATCCAAATGCAAATAATTATAGGAAAGATCTATTGAAATTAATGATGGAAGCCCATTTCTGAAGCTATTCGGAAATGGATTCAAAAACTCATTCTTAGAGAGATTGAGATACCACAGCTTCTGCAATCCGCCAAGAGATTCTGGAATTGAACCAGTAAAAAAATTACTACTCAGTGACAGAGAATTCAATGACTTGAGGTTGCCAATTTGGCTTGGGATCAGGCCAGTCAGCTTGTTATGACTCAAGGAGATATCTAAGACATTGGTAAGATTGCAGAGTAAAATAGGAATCACTCCTGATAACTGATTATTGGAGAGGTCAATGTATGTAAGATTCTTAAAGAACCCAATATAGCTAGGAATTTCTCCAGATAAAAGATTGTAGCTCAAGTCAAGTGACTGCAAACTTCGAAAGTTTCTAAATGAGGAAGGTACCATGCCTGTAAGTGAGTTTCTCCCTAAATTAATCTGAATCAAATTTTTTAGAGATCCAAGGCTTTGAGGGATTTGACCTTGTAAATGATTACCACTAAGAGATAATGCAATGAGTGAACTTAGCTTGCCAAAGCTTGAAGGGATGGGGCCTTCCAGCAAACTATCTTCAAGATAAAGTTGCGTGAGGTGACCCAAATCTGAAAAGCTTTCTGGAATATATCCTTTGATCTGCTTCATTCCGCTAAGTACCATCACTTGCAAAAACTGGAGCTTGCCAAGTGAAGGAGAGAGAAAGCCCTTCATGTAAAGGTTTTGTCCCACACTTTCTCGCGGTCTTTGAAGCTGCAACTTGATGACCCTTCCAGTTTCGGGGTGGCACTCAATGCCCTCCCATGCACCACAGCAGTCGGTGCCTACCCATGAGAAGAGAATGCCAGTCGTGTCCTTCAAGATTCCAGCTTTGAAAGTGAGAAGAGCTGCTCTGTCTTCTTCAGAGCAAGATGGTGCTTGAGCCACAAGATTTTGTGGGAAAAGAGGAGAGGAGAGGAGGAGAACGAAAGCTGAGTACTTGAAATACAAGTTAAAATTTCTCATATTGGGATCTTCAGCGGTAATTTTGGGATTTGGGAGGAATTTTATCGAGCTTTTTGGAGATCAAATGTGGAGAAAAGTTAAAGGAGATTGGTTTTATGCTTGGGATAAAAAGGCTTGATAATGATGATGAAGATGAAAAGTAGCAGCTATTTCTAGTGTGTGAGTAGTGATTGGAGCTTAATTTTGCTTTATTTCGTTCACAAGGCCTGTGACCTGGGAGCCTTCACAATCATCATTATATCCTTGTAGCGTTGGAGCGTTTGGACTTTGAATTCCTTATGTTGCATCCGTTTTATAAATACTTGAAAAGAAAAAGATGAAAAAATAATAGTTTCCTCATTCTAGACTTATTCTGTCGTGTGTATATTCATGACAATTTTTTGAAGATTCCCTTTTAAAATTTTGTTGGCTTTTATACTATTTTTTTTTTCGTGCAAATATACATACATATATATATATATATGATAAAAAAAAGGTAAAGGTCTAAATCAATTTAAAAATTTGATAAATTATAATGTAACAGTATTAGTTATTATACTCAAGTTTAATTAGCAAGTTAATAACAAATTTACTTATATAACTATTCAAATTAAGCTAAATATTCTTTTTTAATATTATTGGTACTCAATACAAAGATTAAAAAATGTTGCAGTACATAACTACTATTTATTATAATTTATGTTAATAATCAATACTTATAAATTAACTAAATAGGAAATAAATCCAAACAAATAATCGGATTCTATTAGTTAATCAAGAATTATCTAATGATATTGTCTAAATAAAATATTGTTAGGTGTTCATCGTACATGAGATATTTTAGAAAAATTAAATTTAACCATACATTGAAATATCTAAATACACACACTTAGTTATTTCCTTGAACTCTTCACTTTCTCTTCTTGAAAATTATAGTGCATTTTCACGCAACAAAGGTACCACGTGGTTTATGAGCAACTGTGATCTTCATGATGAGAGAAAAGGTTCGTTCTATCTCAGGGGGCTCAAGATATGAACTGCTTTATGAGCAATTGTGATCTTTATGATGTGAGAGTCCTTGGACCTAAGTTTACTTGGTGTAACAATAAGAAAGGTGGAGCTCGGATTCTTGAGAGATTGGATAGGTGCATTTTGAACACAGCTGCTTTGGATGCTATCCAGATGCCTTCAGTTCGTCATCTGCCTCGTATTGCTTCAGATCATTGTCCCATTCTTCTCAAGATGTTGCCTTCTGGTTTTCAAAAAAAGCATCTTTTAAGGTTTGAAGAGGTTTGGTCCTCTTACCCTGCTTCTACTGCGGTTGTGTCTAAAGCTTGGGATAGAAGGGTGAATGAAGATGATGCCACGTCTCTCAACGTAAGGTTTAGGAGAGCTTTGAAAGCACTGTGTTTTTGGAGCAAATCTAAGCACCAAAATTTGATGGATTTGAAGGAGAAGTTAAAGAAAGAAATTCTGGATCTTCAAATTGAAGAAGCAGATAATGGCGGCCTTACTGAAGATAGACTGCTCTTGCTGAGATCTAAAGTGCATGAGATGACTATCACTCTTGCACATCTTAATACTTGGTGGAGGCAAAGAGCTAAAGTAAAATAGTTATCGAAGGTGACAACAACTCCAAATTTTTTCATGCCTTTGCTTCGGGTAGGAGAAATTCCAATTGGATTCATCAGGTGAAGGATAGTAATGGGGATTTGGTAGAAGAACGTAATTAGATAGAAGGAGTTTTTAATGAATTTTTCAAAAGTAAATGGAGGGAAAGGAATTGCAAGTTGAGTGGGTGGCCGGTTCCTGTTCAGAGGCTAAATGAATTTGATAGGAATTGTCTTCAAGCTGATTTTAAAAAGGTGGAACTGGATATGGTTGTGGCTCAGTTGGAATCCAACATCTCCCCAGGTATTGATGGTATTTCTTACTCTTTCATTAAAACTTATTGGCAAATTATTAGAGATGATGTTTGGAAGGCTATTGCTTACTTTTTAAGGACTAGTTTCATGAGTCCTAATGGGAAGGAGACTTTGGTGGTCCTTATCCCTAAAGTGGAGAATCCTATGACACCTTCAAATTACAGACCTATTAGTCTATGTTTGTCGATCTATAAGATTGTGGCTAGATTGTTATTAAATAGAATGATGGGTGTTATTCCTAAGCTGATTTCGGAGGAAAAAGCGGCTTTTGTCAAAGGCCGTTCTATTTCCGATCATATTCTGTTAGCCCAAGAAGTGTGTAACAAGTTAAGATATTTTAAATCCAAGAAAGTTCTGATGGCTATAAAAATTGATATGGAGCAAGCCTACGATAGCATGGGATGGTCTACCCTTAGGCTAGTTTTGGAAAATTTTGGCTTTCCGAATTTGTTTGCCAATCTCCTTCTACAGTGTGTCTCAGATCCTAAATTTTCTATCATGATAAATGGTAGGGGTTCAAGTTGGATTGAAGCTAGGAGTGGGTTTAGGCAAGGCTATCCCTTGTCACCCTATCTTTTTATTCTCTGCCCTCAAATTTTGTCGGATGCTTTTGCCCAGAGAGGGAGAGGATTGGGTATTAAAGTGGCTCCAAATGCTGAGGTTGTTTCTCATCTTTTATATGCGGATGATATTATTCTATTTTTGGAAGCTAATGGAAAGATGGTGAAGAAAGCTAGCAAAATCTTGATAGAGTACTATAGGTGGACCGGTCAAAGGATTAATTTTCAGAAGTCCTCTATTCAGATTGGGAGATCAGTTAAAAGATCTAGAAGAAGAACACATGCCAAAATCTTGGGTTTCAAAGTGGTGAAGGAATTTATGTACCTTGGCATTAAGATATCTTTGAGAAGGTTGACAGCTACTTATTTTAGTAGTCTTTTGGGTAAGGCTACTAATTACTTGAACGGGTGGAGCAATCAGTTCATTTCTCTTGCAGGGAAGATACTTCTTGTTAAAGACATTGTTTCGTCCCTCTCTATTTTTCTTTCAACCCATTTCTTGGTTCCACTTGGTGTTCTTAATGTTTTGGACAGAATGTATAGGGACTTTTTGTGGAATAAGCAAGATGGAAGTAAGGGTCTACACTATGTTTCTTGGGATGTCCTTTGCAGGCCGAGGAGTTTGGGGGGCCAAGGAATTCAATCTATTGTTTCCAGTTTGGGTCCCTTGCAGGCAAAGTTTGCTTGGAACCTCATCTCAAACTCTTCTACCTTCTTGTACAGAGTGCTCCGGCCCAAGTATGGTAAACAGGTATGGAATTTCCATTTGAAGAATTACAGCTCTTCTACAGTGAAGATAATTCAAAGTGGTTTCAATTCTTTGAGGAATATAGTAAGGTGGAGAGTGTCTTCGAGTGATTATATTCACACCTTAAATGATGTTTGGATTTTTGATACATCTATAGCTAAATGGCCAACGTTTGTTGTGAATATGGATGACCACATGCTTCGGCTGGGCTGTTTTATTTCTAATGGTGTTTGGAATAAAGTTAAATTAAAGCATTTTTTTGGCTCTCAGTTGGTGGAAGCTATTAAGCTAGTCCCTATTAATTCCGAGGATAATGAAGATCAGCTGGAGCTCTTGTACAGGTGTTCAGGTAAATCCCTATCTGCTCTTATTTCTCATAGTCTTTTTGAGCACGGTGGGAAAGACACAAATTGGCATTGGAGGAAGAATCTGAAGCTGAGGCCTCGGGTTGAATTGTTCTGGTGGCGTTTATCCTTGAATTTAAGAGGATGTTTTGGCTTTTGGCCCTTCTAATCGAGCAGTTCATGAAGTATGGCAATGATTGCAGTTTAGTAGATCTAAACTTCTGGCTCCTTTGTTGCTCATCTGATCCTACTCTTCTTCATGGATTATGTGGGTGGTTGGGGTAATTAATTAGTATTTTGGATCTGGGATCCGAATGCTACTCGTTCAATTTTGGGTGTCTTAATTTTGTCAACTATTGCTCTTTTATCTATAAGATGTTATTTAGTCAATATAATTATTTTGAAGGTTTCAACTTTGCTAACTCTTGGGTTTTGCGTTATTATACTATCATCCCTTCTAATTGTATGTTGGCTGGCTATATGGCTTCTCGTTTGATTCAGTATTACAGAGGGTATTTTCTGTACTGGATCAGATTTAAGTAGCAAGAGTTATACTTTAGTTATGGTTATCCTACTATTTCTTTCCTGAGCCCTTCTTTTGGTTGGAATAATATAACTACGGATCATTCGATGTGCTACATGCGTGATCAGATTAGCTGTGGGACTAATTTTGGCTTCGGTGTGTTGGACTACAGTATTTGGATTATTTATGGTGTTGTTTGTTTGTTTACCTCAAATTTTCTAGTTTGTTTTCTTTTTAACTACTGGAGGTGGATTCAGCTAGATCTTCATGATTTATGTTGGCTTGAATATGCTGGTTTGGTTTCTTCTCATCTTTGGATGATCATTTGGTTGTTCCCTACTTTCTTCTGGTATATATTTGAGTGGTCCACTTACTTGTGGTGGTGGACTTGGCAAACTGTTGGTGTTACATTCCTGAGTTTTTATGGCATCATTCCCTTTTTGGGTACCGTCTCCTTGCTGGGGAGCTTTTGGTTTTGGGTTTCTGTTGATCTTCTTGTGGCTTGCAACCGTCTTATCCTTTTTATGTGGGATTTTGGTGGCTTTAACTTCCCACTGGTTCTGCTAGATCTCATGGATTCTTCTCTTAATGTTTTTTATTTCTACTATGTTATTTTGTTTCAATGTTTCAGCACGTCCCTTATTGGTTATTCGGGTATGAACTTTGTCATGACTTGGCTATATGGGTTAAGGTACTCACGTTTGGTGGGCCTGTATTATTAGTTTATATGGTTTAAGGTTGTTTATCAAGGATTTTTATAATTAATGTTGGAATGCGTTCCATATCCTTATGCCCCTTCAAGATGTTCATCTGTATTAATAAATTTTCCTCAGTGGGTTGTATTTCTTTTTATCTATTTTTCCTATTAAAATTGTTACTATTCTATTTCTTTTGTTTGTTATTACCATTATCCTTGCAGGCCTTTTTTGCAGGTTTTTGGAGATTTGTTCTAGTTTTGTGTAGGGTCAATTTTTTGTCAGGAAGAATGAGCTAATTGAGTATAATCTTTTCTTATCCCTTTGGGCTAATAGTTTTGGCCATCATTGAATGTTATTAGGTACTCTTGTACTTCTAATTAGTAAGGACATCCTGCTCATAGGTTCTTTTTCTTTCTCTTTGTAGCTATTTCGAGCAGTAGCAAGCTGGAGGTACTTTTAAGAACCTTGTAATCCTTTTTTGTTATCAACGCATAGGCCCGGTGGTGGGTTTCCCCAAAAAAATTGAGTGCAAAATCTTAAAATCAAATGATTATTAAAAATTTAATCAAATTAAAATTCTTAATTCAACTATATTAACTAGGTTTTTAGGATGGACTACCTCAGGCTACGGGGCTAGGGGTCCTGAGATGGCCCAGTCCTCGAGCCTGTGAAATAATGCCATGAACCGGTTGATGACAAATTTAAATAAATTAATTCTAAAATCACTAACTAACCAAATCAATCAAAATTTATTAACTCCTAAAACCTTAACAAATGAAAGCATTTAATCTATATTGGTTACTACTGGGTAACCCAGGCCTACTAGGCTATTAAGTTAGCCCCATGGAATGTGAAATAAACTTTATAGCCTTAATGAGCAACAAAGGTAATTCTTTCCTTAAAACTTTCAACTAACCAAAACCTCAAGCAACTCAACCAATTGCCCTATCTAGGACATATCCAGCCCACACAGCCTACCTCACATACTTTAGATGGTTTGTTCGGACAGCACTTCTAGATTTAGGCTAGGTCGGTGTTCACTTTTCTGCTGTGTGCCAGGTTTTCAAGATTTCATTGCATGCTGGTTGAGAACATATTGATGTGATTGTCTATTTAATTTTTACACTCTATGATGTGATTAATTGTATGTTAGATTACCCCTAGGTCAGAGATGATTTATTTGCTAATTCAATCTTATGTAGATGGCCATACTCATATAGAATAATTAAAAATAAAGGGGGCAAAATAAATCAAGCTTTTAATTAACATGTTTTCTACAAGTGCTTTATAACGCTTAAATCCCTTTTAAAATTAAAAGAGCATGGCCAAGTGTGGCTACGATTTGAGTACTTTAATTTTTTTATTAATATTAACTGCTTGGGATGATTTAATTATAATTACTTAGGATCACCCTGTAGATTATTTGAGTCAAGATTTTTTAATTTTATTCAAATGTAATTTAATTTAAGTATTGAGTTATAAATTGTCAAGTGACATTTAAGATGGGATATGAATCCAATTTGAAATTCAAAGAGAAGTGTGACATCCCTTAGGGGAGGTCCCTCTTCTTTTGAAGATTCAGATTAGGATACTTTTGAATATCCAAAGAAAAAAGATAACACCCCTTCGAGGGGGGAGTTTCTTTTCATTTGGATATCCGGACCTGATGTTCTAAAGAGCTTACAGAAGGACGAAGAAGTGAAGAATGAGAAGACCCATTCTCAAAGTCACTTGTGCCTTAGGACTAAAAATTCGGGTTTTTTATCAGTGGTACCTGGCCACTTTAATTTCTATAAATCTATGTTATAATATTAAGTGGCACTTGTCACATGGACATTCAATTTGAATATTAATTTGATTAATTTAATTATTAATTGATTTACTTGATTTGCGATTAGGATTTCATGCTTTTAGTAATTTTTTGGCAATTTTGCATGTCGATCTTTGATTTATCCTGGAACCCGATCGGAGGCTCGTGAGGGTATGAATAATTTTTTTTTATTTTAATTAAATAAAAAATATTTAAGCTCACATAGAAACTCTAATAATTTTATGAAGTAAGCTCAGATTCACTGAGGGTCTCATGTATATATATTAAAATTTTCTCTACCTTATTAGGGACCTCCTCACTTACGGGTTCTAGCAGGCCACCTGACTTATTAGGGTGCAGTCCTATCAAGGGGATATTGTGTAATCACTTGGATAAAATTTATTTTTTAAGCTTAATTTTAAAACTGCTTCATTTTAATTTTAAGCATTTATTGAGTCAACTAGTATGTATTACATTAGAAATAAATTTAAATGAGACTAAAACTTAATTGTATTTTATTTTAAGCATTAAATTACCGAACATATGTCAAGAGGCCAATTAGGATCTGCTCTAAATATCGGCCCCGTTTCCTCAAACTTAACTTAATCAAATGTCCTTACCCACTCTTTCATAAAGGACAAGATTCATAATTTTAAAGTGAATAAGTGGTTAGCTGGCTGCCCAATCTAGGCTGAGATAAGTCCAGATCCTGTATTACATTAGCTTGGTTTGGGATACTAATTTTTAGTACCCCATTTTAACTTAGGTTTTGAGGTAGGCTCAAGCTATAAGACCTCAACCTTTAGGAATCTAATCCCAACCTTCTAATAAAATTGACAATTCAAACATAAATCTCTTTTAATTCCAATTCAAGCCTAACACATAGGATAGATTGAGGTGTTTCTGAATTATTTTAGAATTGATTCAGACTCCTAAGGAGAGTGTAGACCCTGTCATAGTTTATCCTTCTAATGAGATTGTACAAGTACAACTGCATGGTAATAAGATTTTACCCCCTAGGCTTCCTCCCCAAGAAAAGAGAAAACAAGTTGTTTCTACTGATCTGATTCAAGTTCCCTTTCAACAATCAAATTCTCTTTCAAATCCATCAAGTCCCAGTCCTGATGTTCCGAAAGTTAATTTTAATGTCTTAGCTCATCTTAGGAAGTTGCCTACTAAGTTGAGCATCAACGATACCCTCATTCTTTCAAAAGAAATGAGGGAGTCCTTAATCAAAGAACTTCTTAATCAAGAGATTTGCTTAGCTCAGTTAGCTTCAACTTCTGAAGAAGAAGCTTTACACTTCAAAGAAATCCCAAAATTCACCTTCTCTGACAAAGATCTACTCCAAGGAACTGCCGATAATAATAGCCCACTTCACATCATCGTAAATGTCAGAAAATTCAAGTTATCTAGAGTTCTCATTGATCTGGTTGCATCGATTAACGTGATGAATATAAAGACTCTCGCACACCTTAAAGTTGATACTAGGAAGCTCTCAACCGACAAGTTAGTGCTTCGTGAGTTTAATGAAAAGGGCGAGAAGGATTTAGGTTCAACACCCTTTTTTTAGAGATAGGAGAGTTTAAAACTGAAGTGAAATTTTATATAATTGATTTGATGATGTCCTTTAATGTGCTCTTAGGTAGGCCCTGGATCCATGAGTATAGGATGGTTCCTTCTACCCTACATCAATGTATTAAGTACCAATGAAATGGTATTGAGTTTGAAATCAAGGGTAATCTACAACCATTCTCTATTCATGAGATCAAGATTTATGAGGATGCTATGTACTATGTACCCAAAGGGTCCACTACCTGTTCTAAGGTAAAGATCAATGTTAAATATGAGAAAGTAGAAAGTTAAGGTTCAAAAGCAATCCAAAAGTTGAAAAAAGAAAAAGTCAAAAATAAAAAAAGATAGAATTCTAATAGCGAAGATGACATTGAGCGCATGGTCTTTAGGCCTCCAAACAATTTACCTCAAAGAGGCGGGAGGATGGCCAAAGAGTACGCTGTCGGGGCCATGCTTCAGTTGAGAAAAAAAATCCCCCGATGTATATTGAACTTGAATCAAGTTCTGATGAAGAATAAAAAAGAGGGGTGCCAGAATAGCTTTTGACAATAAAAACGTAAATCCTCCTATGAAATTTGATCTCACCTTAGAATCAGATAGTGACTAGGAGGGTAACGATTCAAAAATTCAAAGTTACAAGCCTAAATTGAGTCTATATGAAAAGCTTATTAGGGTAGTTGAATCCTTAACATTAACCCCACTATTAGTTAACATCGTCTCAGGGTTAGTAATTAAGGATGCCCCTAATTTAGATAGAGAAGTAAGGAAAGTCTAGAAGTTCTTCCCTAGCTCCTCCTCCTCAAGGAATGAAGATAATGTAATCCTTGAGTAGGCAAATTTTAATGAATGAATGGAATTACCTTTTGGCTACTTTCCTATTAGTGTCAGAACTCTAATCTCTAAAGATCTCACTCCGAGTTGATGTATTAAGGGTCAAGCTAGATACCACAAAATATCTGAAATTGAAAAATTAATAAAAATTGGACAAGTGGTATTGACTTTGGTACTATTAGTTCATTTGATAATGATGAATATTGTTTGATGGCAACTAATCATCCTAAATCTAAAAATGTCTCTACTAAAGTGGTTAATTCACTCGACATATTTTGTTTAGAGATATTAGACGATTTTGATGAACTTCAAGTTTGGGATGCACCCCCTAAATTTAAAGAAGAAATTAAATCGATAGTTAATGAACTTACAGAAATTAACCTTGGAATATAGCACGACCCACACCCCACCTTTATAAGTTCTTTGTTGAGTTAGGATGAGTCTAGGGATCGAATTAAACTTATTTCCAAGTTTAAGGATTGTTTCACCTAGATATACAACGAAATGTTGGGTTTGTTTTCTCCTTTACAGATGGCTCGTATGGTTATAACCAAATTAAGATGGCCCCAGAAGATGAGAGAACACTGCATTCAGAAGTCCTATAAGGATCTTTTATTATAAAGTGATCCCTTTGGCCTTAAAAATGCTGGTGCAACCTACTAGCAGGCCATGACTCACATCTTTGATGACTTAATCCATAATCAAGTTGAGTGCTACATCGATGATTTAATTGTCAAGATCAAAGTAAAAGAGGCTCATATTTATGATTTAAGAATCATCTTCGTACGGTTGCGTCGTTATGACCAAAAAATGAATCCTTTGAAGTGCACGTTCGGTGTCACATCAGGGAAATTTCTAGGTTTCATAGTGAGGCACTGTGAAATTGAAATTGATCTTGCCAAAATTGAAGCTATCTTTAATAAGCTACCTCCCAAAAGCCTTACTCAACTAAGGACTCTTCAGGGTATGCTGGAGTATATAAGGAGATTCATTTCTAACCTTTTCAAAAGATGTCAACCATTCTCTGTCTTGGCTAAAAAGGATGCCAAATTCATTTGGGATAAGAAATATCAATCTTCTTTCAAAAATATTAGATAATACCTGACAAATTCGCTAGTCTTGGAAGCTCCTATTTTGGGGAAACCTCTAATCCTTTACAATGCGGACCTTGATGAATCTCTCAGGGCCCTCCAAGCTTAAGTCAATGATGAGGGGAAAGAGAACACCCTCTACTACCTAAGTAGTTCTTCCAATGAAATTCCACTATCTTACAATCGAGAAACATTATCTTGCCTTAGTCTTTTGCAGCCCAAAAACTAAGGCATTATATGCTTTCTCATCAAGTCAATTTGATTTCCAGTATTAATCCCCTATAATATCATATGACCCAGCCTACATTGTCAGGATGTTTAGCTCATTGGTCTATGATATTTCTTTAATTTGAAATCACTTTTATTCCCTGATGTGCTATAAAAGGGCAAGCCATTGATGACTTCCTTGTAGCACACCCGTTGCCGGCGGAGTCTCCTTTAATGATCATTTACATGATGAGAAAATCATGAGTTTTGAAAATTCCAATGATCGAGTCTAGGAAATGTATTTTAATGGTGCAGCATCCTCCTAGTGAGGCAATACACATTAACCTACTATTCCTAGAAAAGCTAGAATTGGCCTGGTTTTCATAACACTGGACTTATCAGAGCCTTACATAAATAATGAGGCTAAGTACGAAGCTCTGATAACTGGCCTAGAACTTGCAATACCAATAGAGATTAAAAAGAATAAAATCTTTGGTGACTCTCAACTGGTGATCATCCAAATTACAGGGACCTACAAGGTTTTGAATCCTAAACTCCTGAAGTTTCACTAGTACACCACGCACTTACTCGATCAAATTCCTGTCATAACTATATATAGGATTCCTCATTAAAATAATTCTTTGGTGGATGCCCTAGCAAAGCTCACAAAGGAATTTTCCTGTCCAGAAGAAGACTCCATTCCTATAGAGGTTCAGGGTCGCTAAGTCCTGTCACCTATAGATTTGGAACATATCAATAAATAATCTCCTCAGGTCCTTTCGGCCTCTTCAACAGTTGCTGAAGAAGATGATTGGAGTCCAACATTGATCAAATACCTTCATGAAGGTAAGCTCCCCCATGACAAGTCACTTGCCAATCAAATCAAGAAATATGCCCTATCATGTACACAAGTCAATAATATGTTGTAACATCAATCGTTTGATCAAATATGGCTTTGTTGTCTAGACAAATGCGAAGCCCTAAAGATTGTTAATGAATTCCATACTGGACTATGTGGTGCTCATAAATCGACTTCAATGATGAAAATGAAAATTAAAAGACTTGGTTACTACTGGCTTACGATGATTGATGATTGCATGAAAATTACAAAATGTTGTCATTAGTGCCAGGTACATGGTGTGCTTTTTCATTAGCTGCCTAACATGTTGCATCTCATGATAGCTTTGTGGCCCTTCAAAAGTTAGGGCATGGACATCATCTGGCCAATTGAGCTTTATTTTAGTAATGATTGATTACTTCTTGAAGTAAGTAAAAGAAGTTCACCTACGTAATGTAACATCACAATATGTTATGAAATACTTTCATGACCATATTGTATATCGATTCAGTGTACCCCGTAGAATCATATCTGCTAATGGATTCCCTTTCAAGTCTATAAAAATTGACAACTTTGTAAGTCACCACGGTATCAATTTGAGGTACTTAACAATCAATTACCCATGGGCTAATGGATTGGCTGAGGCCTTCAATAAAACCTTGGTTCATCATTAAAAAGACCTTAGATGATAACAAATATCAGTGTGATGAGAGGTTGGTAGAAGCTTTGTGGGCCTACCAGACCACTTATCAAACCCCAACCCAATCCACACTATTTGTACTAGTGTGTGGGTCCGAGGCCGCACTCCCTCTAGAAGTTTAAATTATTTCATGTAGAATCACAATCTAGAACCATATCATAATAGAACAAAATGCACAACTCTAGTTAGAAGAGCTCAAGAGCCTTGAAGAATGCCATCTCCAAGCTCAACAAAGTTTATAGTTGTATAAAGCTAGAATGGTTTAAGCTCATGATAAGTTAATGCGACCTATAACCTTCCAAGTATGAGACTTGGTCTTAGTTATTTGGAGGCCTATCTTAGCCCACCAATCGGTGGGAAGTTTGAACCAACATGGGAAGGACCTTTCATTATAGAGGCAGTCTACGAAGGAGGCTCGTATCAGCTAGTGGATTGTAAGGGAAACCACCCAATGTTACCAGTCAACAGGAGATTCCTTAAGAGATACTATACTTGATGTAGTTCGGTCTTTAAATCAATAAAATTTTTAAATTTTGAATCTAGTTGACTCAATCTCTTTTAAGTTTTTAAATTCTTAAATCTTATTTTTCTTTTCTTAAGGCTAGATGTAAGTCATTGCGCTTTATGGCCTTAAAATTAGATCTATTAGTGATGGATCATGCCCTTTATGGAACCATCCTAAATTTCAAATCCCAAATTTAATCTTATATGGAACAAGCTTCCTCCTCATATGATTATTAACTAGTGGTGGATAATGCCCTCTATAACACCATCCTAGTTTCAAATTTCAAATCCAAATATGATCTTCAGTGGAAAGCAATGCTTCCTCTCCACCAGATCTTCCAGTCTTCTTTTCCTTAAGGGTAGATGTGAGTCATCATGCTTTCTTTTCTTAGGACTAGATCTACTAGTGATGGAACATGCCTGTGGCACCATCCTAATTTCAAATCCAGACTTGATCCTCTGTAATTAGGAATTCTTCTTTCCTATACAATCATTCAATCTTCCTTTCCTCAAGGTTAGGTTCTTTCCTTCCTAATGATTAAATCTACTAGTGGTGGATAACGCCCTCTGTAGCACCATCCTAATTTCAATTTCAAATCCTAAAATCAAACTTTCTTTTCCTTTGGGTTTAGGTTTTCCTTTCCTAGTGGATCATGACCTTGAAGCCTCTTCCAAACCATCTGAGCCTCCTCCAAACCTTTTGATCATATCTAGACCCTTGATTATGACTTGTTGAGTAGTAAACTATATTTTGGTGGACCCACTTTAACCCCTAATTGACTAGGGGTCAAAATGACCAAAATGCCCTTTAAGGGCAATATTGGAGTTTTCTCTAAACACCAACATAGATTTTTTAATGAAATCCCAAAAACTCTACCAATGCATCTTAATCATCATTAGGAATGCATAGTACTCATACCAAGACTCTGGTCGAGCATAGTTGACTAGATCAACCAAGAATGACCAAAATACCAGTTAGGGGTATGAATAATCATTTTGAACCAAATGATCTTATCTTTGGATGGAACCACTTCCATTTAACTCCAAATGTTAAAATAAACTTATTGGACTTAATCCCATCCCCTGAGTCAACTTAGTTAACCAAGTCAACCAGGGTTGACCCAAATGCCCTTTGAGGGCCCAAATAGTCATTTTGACCAAATCGAACTCTCCAGGCCTTGAGACCACCTCCAATAGACTCAAAACATCAAACTAAACTCGTTGGATCCAAACCCAGGACTTGGGGCAACTTGGTTGACCAAGTCAACCTAGGTTGACCAAATATGCCCTTTAGGGTCAAAATAGTCAACCTGTCTGAATTGACCTCCCGAGACCTTTGGACAACCTTCACTGGTCCCTAATGGCTATTTCAAATCTGTTAAACCCATTCCTAGACTTTGGGTCAGCCTAGTTGACCAAGTTAACCTGGGTTGACCCACTGGCCCTTTAAGGGGCTAAATGGTCAATTTGACCATCTGGATCATCTTAACCCCTAAAATCACTTCTACCAAATTTTAATTATCAAACCAAATTTGTTGAGCCTAGACCCAACCTCTGGGTTAACCTAGTTGATAAAGTCAACCTAAGCTGACCCCATGACCCATTGAGAGCCTAAATATGTGATCTAACCTAGATGATAATTTTGATCCCTCAAACCACTTTTAACAAACATAAAATATCATATCAAATCCATTTAGTTCAAACCCAGGTCCTGAGTTAACCTAGTTGGCCAAGTCAACCTAGATTGACCCAGTAGTCTCTTAAGGCTTGAAATGGATTATTTCAACCAATTTAACCTATCTAACCCCTTTTAAACTCTAAATCAACTCCTACTCATGGCTCAATCATATTTTAACCATAGGTTAATTAAACCCAAGTCAAGTTGACTTGGTCAATGTAATCAAATAAGGTCAAACCACATTACATACCAAATAGCTTGCTAATAGAGTTGATTAATCACATCAAACCCTTCTAGACCAACCTCACCAGTACTGAAGGCCCCCTTTATTTCCACCTCAATAAGACTTGACTTGTTGACTGGTCAAACCTATCAACAAATGGTCAAGGGACCATTAAAAGGGTTAAATCCTTGATGACTTGGCATTTTATTTCAAACCCTTTTAATCCTAGCAAACTAAATAGCATTTGGAACATTCTCAAAGCTGTGCATGAACTACACATTTTTTGAGCTGTTGATCTTGACATTCCTTAGCTCTTGTTAACCACAAATTTGATCGCGGTTAATATCTTCATCCGGCGTGATCTAGTCCATTGGTACACCATAGAGAATCGAACAGTGTAGCTCATGGTTGACTCGGAAAAGTCAGCCATCGTAATGTCGTCTAATCATTAGTAATAATTGTGCCGCCAATTGCCATGATTCGAACAGGTAAATTCGAGGTTGCCACGTGGCCTCCCACAGCCGCCTGCGTCGCCAAACCCATTTAAATGATTGAAAATTTATTTTAAATAATTTTAAATCCAAAATATTCTAAAATTATTTAAAATTAAATATTAATTAAAATAATAATATAAAATATGAAAGTGCTTAGTTTATTAAATCCTTTATTTTAAAACTAAAATTATTTTAAAATAATTTATATATTTTAAATAATTTTAAAAATTTTAACATTTAATTATTTAATTAATATTTAAATTAATATTAATTAAAATATTTTCCAAAATTCAAATATTATTTTAAATATATTAATTAAATTAGTAAAACATTTTTAACTATTTTAAATTAAAATTTTGTTTTAAATGTTTAACATATTTTAAATAATTTAAATAATTTAATTATATATAATATTTAATTAATATTTAATTTAACATTAAGTTAAATATTTTCAAAAATTCAAAGTTTTATTTTAAAAAATTTAATTAAATTATAAAATATATTTTAAGTATTTTAAAATTAAAATTCAATTCAAAATATTTAGTATGGATTAACTATTTCATATTATTTAAATATTTAAATGATTAATTAATATTTAATTAATTAAATATTTTATATTTTAAAAAATCCTTAAATTTATATTACAACAATAAGAACATTATCAAGCCTTTGTCTCACTAAGTGGGGTCGGCTACATGAATTCTTTTTATCCATTGTGTCCTGCTAGAAGTCAAATTATCATTTATATCTAATAAAGAAAGTTCATTTCTAATATTTTCTGTCCAAATCTTTTTAGGTCTACCTCTATCTTTCTTAACATAGGTCAAATCTAATACTTCTATTTTCCTAACCGGGTCATCGGAAGGCCACCGTTTTATGTGACCAAACCATCTAAGGCGACTCTCTCTAATCTTATCTTCCACTGGAGCTACTCCATCCTTTTCACGTTTATGCTCATTTCGTATCCTATCTCTAAGGGTATAGCCACTCATCCACCTGAGCATCCTCATCTCTGTAACACTTAACTTAGTATTATACTTCTCTTTTATTGGCCAACATTCGGCACCATAAAGCATTGCAGGTCTCACCACCATCTTTTAGAATTTTCCCTTAAGTTTGACGGGGACTTTTCTATCACACAACCAGCCCGATGCATTCCTCCACTTCAACCATCCAACTTGAAATCTATTGATAATATCCCCATCTATTTCACCATCACTCTGAAAAATATATCCAAGATATCTAAAACGTATACTCTTATTAATGACTTGATCGCCCTAAGTCACAATGCCCTCACTAGATCTATTACTACTAAAATTACACTTCATATATTCTGCTTTAGATCTACTCAAGAAAAAACCTTTAGACTTTAAGGTTGACCTCCATAATTTAAGTTTACCGTCAACTCCCTCTCTAATCTTATCAATAAGAAGAATATCATTAGAAAAAAGCATACACCAAGGTACATCCTCTTGCAAATGTCTAGTGAGAACATCTGTGAATAAAGCAAAAAGATATGGGCTTAAGGCTGATCCTTGATGTAATCCAACCGAAATAGGAAAATACTTGGTCAAACCACCTTGTATTTGAACACAAGTAATAGCTCCTACATACATATCATTAATGATTTGAATATAAGCATTATCAACTCCTTTGTTTTCAATAACTCTCCATAGAACTTCTCTTGGAACTTTATCATATGCTTTTTCTAAATCAATAAATATCATATGTAGATTCTCCTTATTGTCTCTATATTTCTCCATCAAACCTCTCAATAAATGTATGGCTTCCATAGTAGACCTACCCTGGCATGAATCCAAATTGATTTTGAGAAACATTAGTATCATTCTGCAACCTCCACTCCATAGCTTGCTCCATAGTTTTAAAGTATGACACATTAACTTAATTCCTCTATAATTCGCACCATCTTGTGCATCACCTTTATTCTTAAAAATAGGAATTAACACATTTATTCTCCACTCATCTGGCATCTTTTAGTCTTTAAAATAGTATTAAAATGTTTAGTAAGCTAAGAAATTCCTTCATATCCTAAGCATTTCCACACCTCTATTGGAATATCATCATGTCCAGCAACTTTTCCACCCTTCATTTTCTTTAAAGCCTCTCATACTTCAGTTTTACTAATACGCTGATAAAAACATAAATCTTTATTTTTATTTAGGGTGCTAAGGTCACTAAAGTTAATCGTATTTTCACATTCTTCATTAAAAAAGTTTAGAAAAATATCTCATCCACCTTTCTTGAATATCATCTTTTAAGAAAAGTACTTTTTGATCTTCATCCTTAATACACTTCACTTGAACTAAATACTTACTACTCCCATCTCTTTGTTTAGCTAACTTATACATATATCTTTCTCTCTCTTTAGTATCTAATCTATTATATAAATCATTAAAAGCTAAGATCTTTGCATCACATATTACTTTCTTAGATTCCTTATGTGCCTTTTTATATATTTTTTAATTATCAAAATTTTTATATTTAAACCAATTTTTATAACAAATATTCTTATTTTTTATCTTTCTTACATATTTTGATTCCACCACTAACTATTTTTTCTATTATAAGCTTTTCTCTTTGATACTCCAAGCACATCTTTTGCAATATTCTTAATATCACTAGCTACTTTTTTCCACATAACATTAGCATCCTCATGCACAGATAAAATCTTAAGATTTAAAATCTTACTCTCAAAAATATTTTTGTTAATATTCTTTAAATGTCCCCATCTAATACTAGAATATAGTTTTACTTTATTTTTTATTTTTAGCCCCTTTATCTCAAAGTCTAAAACTAATAATCGATGTTGGGTACATAAATTTTCACTATGAATAACTTTACAACCTTTGTAATCTAAATGATAAAATTTTCTTATAAGAAAATAATCTATTTGAGTTAATTAAATAGTTAAATTTATATTAAAATATTTTAAATAATTTAATAATTATTTAAAAATTATTTTAATTTGAAATTAAAATTAATTTAATATATTTTATAATTTAATTTCTTTAATTAATTAATTATTTAAATATTTAATTAATATTTAATTAAAATGAAATAAAAATAATCTTGAAAAATTAAAGAAAAAATATTTTAAATAATTTTAAAATTTCAAAAAACATTTAAGATTTAATTTAATTTAATTTAAGAATTATTTTTAATATTCTTAATTTTAAATTAATTTAAGTATTTTAATTAACAAAAAACTTTAAAAATTTAAGAGAAATTCAATTTAAATCAGAAAAATTAATATAATATATTAAAATTGTCAATATTTTAAGTATTTATATTTAAAATTAATTTTAAAATTAAAATATTAATTTATTTTAAATAATTCTAATTATTTCATATCTAATTAATATTTAAATAAATATTAAATTAAATATTTTGAAAATTAAAAGTTTTATTTTAAAATATTTTTTTAAATAATTAGAAGTTAGTTTTAAAAATATTTTAATTTAAAATTAAATTCAATTTAAGATATTTTTTTAAATCCTTTTAAATATAATTTCTATTATTTAAATATTGGAGTATTTAATTAATATTTATTTAATTTTGACTTAAAAAATTTTAAAAAAATTGGAAACTTTCATTTTAAATTATTTTTAAATTATTAAGATATTTTCAAAAATTATTTTGAAATTATTTTGAAATTAACATAGTTTCTCTATTTTTAAATTAAAAATTGAGCTATTTTCAAATACAAAATTAATTTTAAAATTATATGTATTAAATTTTGAGAGCTTTTGAGTGATAGTTTTGAAATCATAAACATAGGTTGAGCTTGAATGAATGGATTTGATGGGGATGATTAGTGAATAATTAGGATAATTATTCACTAATCAAGTGGTTAACTATCAATACTAGTCTTATCTTTTGCATGTGTAGGATGCACACACTCACTTAGTCTTAAACTCTCCTAGATTTAAGGACTTGATTGGGATTATGTGTGTATTCATATGCTTATCCAAGGGTTAACAAAACCTTGATTCAATCCTACACAACCTAGTGACATCATTAAGGATAATAATTAAGGACATGTTTAGTGAACTTCAATTAATTTTAATAATTATGATACACTTCCTATTGACATGAGACTTTGAACAGTCAAATTTAGTGACATCTCCAGCCCTTTGTAAAATTTCTAGCAACTTTAAAAATTATTAAGCCCCTTAATTCATTAATTTAATATTAAATCTCTAATTAAGCATTAAAAATTTCTAAAAATTTAATAAATTAAATTTAAATTTAAAAATTACATATAATACCTATAAGTAACCAAAATTATTTCCTAAATCAAATAAAAATAAAATCCTCTTGACTGAACTTTAATTTCGACCTTAATTTGATTTTAATTTAAAATTAATATTTAATTAATTTAATTAATTAAAAATAATTAAAATTTTTAAAAAATTTCCAAACACTTGGGAATCTTTTCTTAGGTCATTCCTGACCTTTGGAGCTGATTTCAAGGAGTTTGGAGTTTTATTGGAGCAAAATCGTTAAAACCCCTTAATTAAATCAATTAAATAATTCAAATAAATACCCAATTTTCAAAAAATCATAATTAATTCCAAAAAATTCCAAATTAGGCAAACTCAAAGGCATTTGACTCCATTTGGGGTCTAATATTTATTAAAATTAGTAAAGTACAAGAAATAATTAAAATACAAAAAGCTAATAATCCGGTCAACCTTAAGTCAAAATTTAAGTCACAATTTTGAAAATTCATAACTAATTATAAAAAAATCTAAATCCAGCAAACTTATAATCTAATTACTAATCCTAAGGTCTAATATTTAATAATAATACTAACTTTCCTGAAATTAATCTTAATCTAAAAGTCAAAATTTGACCCCTTATTTTAATGTTTAAAATAATCTAGAAAATTTCAAAAATTCAAAAAATCATATAAAATTCTAGTAAATATTAATCAACATTAAAATCATTCAAGTAACCCTTTGATACACAATAATCACTCCAAAGATAAAGTTTTTATGATGGACTATCTCAGGTTACAGGGCTTAGTGTCCTAAGGAGGCCCGGTCCTCGAGCTTGTGAAACAACGTCACGAACGGATTCAATGGAGTGTAAAACTTTAAAATGAAATGATTATTAATAATTTAATCAAATTAAAATTCTTTATTCAAGTACATCAACCAGGTTTTTAGGATGGACTACCTTGGGCTGCGAGGCTAAGTGTCCTAAGGAGGCCCGGGCCTCGAGCCTATGAAACAACACCACAAATCGGTTGATGACAAACTTAAATAAATTAATTCTAAAATCAATAACTAATCAAATCAATCAAAATTTATTAACTCCTTAAACCTTAACCAATCAAATCATTTAATCTATAATCTATACTAGTTACTACTAGGTAACCTAGGCCTACGAGGCTATTAGTTAGCCCCAAGGAAGGTGAAATAAATTTCACGGTCTTTGTGAGCAACAAAGGTAGTGTCCAATCAATCTTTAAAAGATATTTAAAAATTAATTTTAATATATTAATATTTAAACTTTATATTAATTAATTAAAAAACCCCCCTTTAAACTTTAATATTAATTAAATTAGTTAATTAAACTTCACGGCCTTGGTAAGCAACAAAGGTGCTTCAGAATGCTTAAATCCCCATTTAAAAATTAAAAGAGTACGGGTGTGGGTGTGATTTTTTTTTGAGGAAATGCTAGATGTAATTTTATTAAAAGAAATCGAAGAACAAGATCCTAAGACAAGAAACACTTATCACATTCCTCCTTTAACAAATTAAAAAAGAGAGGAGGAATCTTATTACTATCTAATATATCCCAAACAAAATCAAAAGAACTAGCATGGTTAGCACAACAATCCGCTAACTTATTGCATTCCCTATTCCCAAATTGAATGATAACTTGGTTAAAATTTCTCAAAAAGAAGAAGTCATCTTGACTAGAGCCATCCTCTTTGACTATCTCTTTATTTAGCACTCTTTGTACAAATTTAATAACATTATAATTATCTCCTTCAATGATGATTCCTTTCGCCTCATACATCCATTCTTGAACCAGCTTCCTCAATCATAATATAGCTTTCAGCTCCAAGACCGAGCAATCCCAATGCAAGCATTTAAAACCAAAGGCAAATAGAAATCTACCTTTGCTATCTCTTATCACACCATCTACTACTGCATTATATGAGTTGTCAAGGGAGGCATCAACATTAAATTTAATCCAATCAGTTGGAGGGGGATTCCAAGAGGAAGAAAATAGCCTAAGCTGATTAGAATCCCAGTTGACCAAAATTAGATTATAGGTAATTGAAGTGGAAGCAAAACTAACTGTGTTTGCTGTTATAACATTTATACCATCCTCTTTGCTTCCATGTACCATCTTGTTTCTACTTTTCCAAGTCATGAATACCACCGAACAATATAAGTTGCCCATGAATGGATTGGATTTAGACATATAAGCCAACTTCTTATAGCAGTTTTCCAAATTAGAAAAAATAGGAAGCTTAAATACCCATTTATTAATCTTTTCAATCACCTTTTGAAGAAAATTGCAATGAACTGATATATGTTCAGAGTTTTCCATAGCACATCATCCTCTCAGACATCCATTATAGTTGATAATCCTTCTATACATCAAAAACTCATTAGAGGGAATTGAATTGTGATCCAATCTCCACCAAAAAAGCTCCACTCTTGGTCTTAATTTTAAATCCCTTAACCATTTCTAGTTTTTATCTTCATCTTTATATCTTCTACTGTGATCTGAAATCATAGCCGCCAATGACTTCCCTGTATGATTAAATAAAATCTCCCTTTCATCACTTGGAAGATCATTATAGATCGGCACAGAATTAATTAAATCTACAAGTTCTTTCCCAAAAACCTGCTGCAGTTTCAAAACATTCCAGCTAACTTCATGAATAAAATACTTCAAACAACCATGTTCTTCTTATAATTCAACAACAAAGGTTGGCCTCCGATCAATACTCTTGTCTAGAATCCAGATATCTTTTGTAGTATTAACACTCTTGCCATCTGATACTTTCCATCTCAAAATTTGCTACAGAAATTTTGCTCCATTGATAATTATCTTCCAGGTAGAAGATTTCTCGCTTGTAGCTTCAGAATTCTAGATTTCATTCCCATATTTTGCAATTAAAAGTCTATTAAGCAAAGTAGTAGGATTTGATAACAGACTCCAAGCAAATTTGGCCCTCCAAGGCCCTATTTTTTCAGATGCTGATACAACTCCTTGGCCACCCAACCTTTTATGTTTGAACAGTGTTTCCCAATCAACATAATGAAGTCCCTTGCTCTTGTCTTATTTCCTCTAAAGGAAATCCCTACTTAACTTATCTAACTCCTTCAACACACCCATTGGAACCAAAGAGTGAGTTGAAGGGAAAATAGGTAGAGTTAAGAGAGAAGACTTAATGAGTAAAAGCTTACCTGACAAGAAAGAAATCGATTTCCCCATATATTTAGCTTATCATAAGCCTTTTCAATCAAGCTTTGAAAATCTGCAATAGTCAATCTCATCAAAGCCATTTTAACTCCCAAATAAATCATCTCTTTGACTTCTTTAATTACCAAAACTTTAGAAAGAGCTTTAGATCTGCTCCTTCCAACCGAATTCCCAAAAAGCATTGAAGATTTCTGCACATTCACTTTTTGCCCCATCCAGCAACTATAATCTTTCATGATCTTCATGATTTTCTTTGCACACCTTTGGTTAGCCTAAAAAAAAATGATGATGTCATCTGCATACTGTAAATGTGAAACTTTCTATGCTGAAGGAGCAATTTTGATACCAATTCTAGTACCCCTTTGATTGAATGCTTCAGTCAACAACTGCGAACACAAGCTGAACAAAAAGGGAGATAATGGGCATCCTTGCTTGAATCCACATCTTGCCTGCATCCATTTAGTATTAGTACCATTGATTAAAATAGAATACTTTGTATCCACCACACACTATAGTAAAAGATTTGTGAACTTCCAAGGGAACCCAAGATGCTCTAAAACTTGCTTTAAAGTCTTCCATCCCATACAGTCATAAGCCTGTTCCATATCAACTTTGATTGCCATCAATCCCTTTTTAGCTTTTGAATATCTAAACTTACTAATAATTTCTTGAGTAAGCAAGATATTTTTATACATAGATCTGCCCTTAACAAATGCTACTTGATTTTCTGAGTTCAATTTAGGAATAAAGCCAACTAATCTATTCAATAGCATCTTCACTACTATCTTATAAATCGACTTGCACAGAATTATAGGTATATAATTGGAAGGGATCAATGGATTCTTCAACTTAGAATAAGAACCACAGGAGTTTCTTTCCACTCTTCACACATAACTCCTGAATTAAAAAAAAAAGACTAATAGCCTTCCAAACCTCCTCTTTGATGACATGCCAATAACATTTTATGAATGTATATGATATTCCATCTAAACGAGGGGAAATATTACCTTCCAAATGACGAACTATAGATTCCAGCTCCTCCTTGGTGAAATCTGCCACGAGAAAGCTCCTATCTCCATCTTTCAGAACTCCATTAAATATTGGCCAACCTAAAGAACACATCTTCTATTCCTCCATTTGTCTTTGAAATACTAAAAAATTGTTTCTTCAATTTTCTCTTGCTCCTCAATCAGTGAACCATTGCAGTCTTTATTTTGGCTAATAAAATTGTTGTTTCGCTTAGCTGTAGCAACATAATGAAAGTACTTTGTATTTGAATCAATCTTCATCATCAATTTGACTTTTTCTCTTTGTCTCCACCAAGAGCTAAGCTGTCCCAAGGTAGAGTTTAATTCCATAACCTTAGATTTCAGCAAATAGATTTTGTCATCCAGTAAATCATCTAGATTGGCCTCTTCTTCTTGCAACTCAAGGATCTCTTCTTCAGTTTTTCTTTTAAACTGTTAAGGTTTGAATACTTTGCTTTACTCCAATAGAATAACATCTACAAAACTCTCTTGAACTTCAAATTCAACACCTGAACATCATCTCCTCCAGCTGGTTTCTTCCAAGAGTTGGCCACTATGGAATTTGAAGCTGGAAATGAAGCCCAAATTTCTTTAAACTGCAGCTATTTTTTCTTCTTAAAACCTGAAGTAAAGATTTTTAACACTATTGGACAGTGGTCTGAAGCAATTCTTCCAAGAAGACGAACAACCGCATGTTGTATAGCAGACAAAGCAATAAAATTGGGAAGACAACGATCCAATCTTTCTAAGATACGTGCTCCTCCTTTCTTATTATTACACCAAGAAAATTTAGGACCAATCACTCCAATATCATGGAAATCATAGCTATTCATTTACAATTTCATGTCTTAAGGTCCTTGTGAAAAAACAAACCGCTTACTACCTCTTTTTTCTTCTTGAGTCAATACACAATTAAAATCACCACCCATGATGAATGGAAGATATGTATCCAAAAAAAGCTTCTAAAGTTTCCCACAATTGTTTTCTCTTGTAAATATCTTTGCTTCCATATAATGAAGCCACCAGCCACTCACCTCTATTAAGAGTTTTAAACAGACCTACTACCACTTGAGATGAGGCGTGAATCAACGAAAAAGAACCAAAACTATGTTTCCAACAAATCAGAATTCCTCTTGAAAGACCTTCTGCTGGAACACTGAAAAAATCCCAACTATCTCCTATCAAGATGTTGATTTCTGTCCTATCCACTGACAAAATCTTTGTTTCCACTAACCCAACAAAGAAAATATCAAATTCTTTCACAAACTCCCTATGATATCGAGAGGCCTCTTTCTTCCTTGCCCCCCTATAATTCGAAAAAGGAATTGATGTCATTTTTGATTAAAAATGGGATTACTCCCATTATTATTCTTCTTGGCCACTTCTCCTTTTCTTCTTTGAGATAGGATATTGTCCTTACCCAAGGATTTGAGTTCTTTATGGAGCTTCACTTTTTCTTTCACTGATTCAGTCTCCACCTTCTCTGATCCTGAATCCATCATCTTCTTGTTTTCAAATAACAATTCACCTTCTTCTAATTCTCCATCCTTTGATTTTTTGCCAGGAATTTCCTCATCTCCTTCTAAGCAGGAGTTAAGAATGCTAAATTTTTTATTAATTTCAGTTGTATTAGGATTCGTCAGATAAATTCCTACACTCCCATGATCAGCAGCAACTGCTAAGGATTCTTTAAAAGCATCCTCTGCATCGATGACCTCATTGATTTCATAATCAACAGAGATGTCTTCATTTGATGGTTGCAATTCATCTGCAGCTTCAACATCCTCCTCTAAGTTTGGAATAGAATTTTCTTCAGCTCTTTAATCAACTTTCTAAAAGGTATTAAAGTCTATTTTTTTTAACAAAAATAGCTTTTAGTTTCCTGGAATTGACTGCATTATAATTAGCATTTCCTAATCTAGGAAATACTTTCCTCCTCCTTATATTTTTGATAAGAGTCATATGCCTCTTCATTATTACCTTCCTACTAAATAGGTTGTGTTTTATTCCCCACTTCTGCATTCAAAGGAAATACCTCATAGCTTATAGGTTTTCCTTCCTTACAATCTTCCAATAGGTGACCCACTTTTCCACATTTAAAATAGAATGTAGATACTTTCTCATACCCTATCTTTTGAAAGAAACGACCACACGATCCTTCCACCCAAACTCATAAAGGGAATTGTTGATCTAGAGCCATACGAACACAAACTCTAGCATACTCTCTTTTGCTCCATTGAAACATATTACCGTCTATCCATAAAGGATGACCAATCATTGAAGCTATATTCTAGCCACATTCTCTACATCCCAACAAAGCAAGGAAGGTGCAGTAATCTAACCCATATTGGAGCAGTTATCCCTTTTAAGGAAGAAGGAGAGAACAGTGAAGACCATCTATCAATTCCAACAATATGTTCATTAACATACCAAGGCCCTCCCTCTAAGACCTTATCCACTGCTTCCATATCAAGAAAAGAGCAAAGAATCCATCCTAGCCTAAGAGTAGTTATATGAAACTTTCCAAAAGGAATCCATTGACGACGGAGCTCTCTGGCTATCACATTAATCAGAACATTCTTTCCAAAAACCTTCACTACAATTGAATATTGAAGCTTTTTAGAATTTAGCTTAATATTTGATTCATTAAGCTTAATTTCCTTTCCATCCTCTAAAATAAAAGATTCATCTCTTGAAAAATTCACCTTGATGTTGGGTTTCCTAACCCAAGGATTGTGATTTAGATTCCTGTTGGTGTCTTCCTTAGAGTTCTCTTCTTCAACATTTTTACAAGCATCTGGGATGTTATCCATTAATTTCCTTGAGAAAGAAACACCATTCTCCAAAAACAGGGGTTTAGCATTATTATTACTAAACCTGTTCATGAACAATTTCATACCCGAAGAAGATGAGGCTTCTTTGTCATTGGAATTTCTGTTAGGAGTCATCCCTCCAGCCTTTCGAGGGATCTTATTAGAGCCTTGAATCAGTACTTCTTTTCCTTTGCCGATAACTGGTGGAGATTTCTTTTCAATCACCGATGAAGGTTCATTAATCTTCAAAGACCCAATGCTAACAGATCTAAATTGTCCATTTAACTGAATGTAAGTAGACAAAGGACTATGATTTGAGTACTTTAATTTTTCTATTAATATTAACTACTTGGGATGATTTAATTAAATTTCTTAGGATAACCCTGTAGTTTATTCGAGTCTAGATTTTTTGATTTTATTCAAATGTAATTTAAATCAAGCATTGAGTTGTAAATTATCAAGTGATATTTGAGATGGGATATGAATCCAATCTAAAATTCAAGGAGAAGGGTGACATCGCTTAGGGGAGAGTCCCTCTTCATTTGAAGATTCAGATTAGGAGTCTTTTGAATATCCAAAGGGAAAAGATAACACCCCTTTCGAGGCGCGAGGGGGGGGGGGGTTGTTTTCATTTGAATATCTAGACCTGATGATCTAAAGAGCCTGCAGAAGGACGAAGAAGTGAAGAATGAGAAGTCCCATTCTTAAAGTCACTTGTATCGTTAGACTAGAAATTTGGGCTTATTGTCAGTGGTACCTGACCAGTTTAATTTCTATAGTTTTAGGTTGTAATATTAAGTGGAACTTTCTATAAGGACTTTCAATATAAAAATTAATTTAATTGATTTGATTATTTATTTATATACTTTATTTGTGATTAGGATTGCATGCTTTTAGTAGGTTTTAATAATTTTGCATGTCGATTTTTGATTTAGCCTGGAACCCGATCGGAGGCTCGTGAGGGTATGAATAAACAAATTCTTCTATTTTAATTAAAAAAAAATTTAAGCTCACATAGAAACTCTAACAATTTTAAGAAGAAAGCTCAAATTCACCGTGGGTCTCATGCATACATATTAAAATTTTCTCTACCTTGTTAGGCACCTCCCCACCTATGGGTTCTGGAAGGCCACCTAACCTATTAGGGTGCAATCCTATTAAGGGATGTTGTGAAATCTCTATAATAAAATCTATTTTATAGCTTACCATGCACTAAATATTTGTTTGCTATGACAACTAATTCTAATCTATGCTAAGCTGATGTTTTTTTTTTTTTGCATTTTGATATGGTGTGAGATACCTTGCTTTTTTTTGAAGAAATTGTAAATCGCATCATATAAAAAGTTATTACAAACTACTAAGTGACATAAATTATGTCACATTCCTCCTTTAACAAAGAAAAATAAGGAGGAAAATTATTCTCTAATAAATCTTCCCAAACAAAATTACCAAATATAGCATAATTGGCACATAAATGAGCCACATTATTATCTTCTCTACAAGCATAAAGAAAAATGACTCTATTAAACTCATTAAGAAAAGAAAAATCATGCTTGAAATTATCTTTTATTTGCCACTTGATCATCTTCATATGATTTTGGATCATCTTTATAATATTTATATTGTTTCCTTTGAACATCACTCTTGTTTTAAAACATCCAATCTTGAAGCACATATTTGATAACTAATATTGCCATTAGCTCTAAATAAGAAATATCCCAATGTTGCAACTGTTTTCCAAAAGCAAGTAAAAATCTACCTTTATGATCTCTAATCACACCTCCAACCTCTAATTCCCTCTTTGCCTGAATTTAGCCGAGCAGCATCTATATTTATTTTGATCCAATCTAAAGGAGGGGGATGCCAAACTTTCTGAGGCAGCTCAATAAATTGATTAGCTTCCTAGTTCTTCAAAATTGGAATTAAAAAAGGTGTAAAGGATGAAGATAAAACATTTGTTGCAGTAAAAGAAGAAGTTGTAGGAATATTACAATGCTTCAAATCATTTCTTGCTCTCCATGAAACATAAGCCAATGACAATATAATATAGCCATATTTGGATTCTACCAGAATTCTTCTCTAGCTCTTCTAAACATTCAAAAAATGTGTTGAATCTAGGCAATAGAATTCCCAATTTTTCCTAACAGCTGAAAATTTCCTTCGGTTTAATACATGTAATAGTAACATGTTGACAATCTTAAACCTGCTGACAGCCTCTCGGACATAGATTTCCCTCTTGTAATCTTCTATAGCTCAGCCAAGCATTTGTTGGAATCGCATTACGAATGATTCTCCACCAGAAAATAATTTCTTTTGGAGTCAAATTTAATCTTCTAAGCTACTTCAAATTGAAATCATTAGCTGCTTCTGAATAAGAAGATGCTTCATATGCCAATATAGTTATTATTTTTCCATATTTTATATAAATTAGTTCAGGTTCATCCTCAACTAAATTAGAATAAATGGGAACCTTTAGTATGTTCTACAACATTAAATCTAAAAAATGCTACTTAAGTTTACACATGTTCTGATGGCCCTCTTTATTTAAAAGCTGAGCTACTTTCATTCCTCGAAGACATTAAAATCCTCTTTAGGTCTCATTTTTTCCAACTTTTTATCCATCATCCAAATATCATCCAGAACTTTAATTTTATTTCCATTAAAAATCTTCCACCTTATCAAAGGTAGAAGAAATTGAGCTCCTTCCATAATAATTTTCCACAATGATGAAGTGTTGACCTCTGTATGAAGAACAAAAAGGGAAGAAGGTAGAAATCCCATATAAATACCTTGTACCTGTCAGATCCACGAATCGTGCTGAAATCCCACTCAAAACTTGCTGAATCTGGCGCCAAAATAGTCGCTTCTCCTCGAAATACTCTGCGAAACCTATATCGCACCTCGATGGAGTGCCCGCATACATTGTTAAATATCGAGAGGATGACATCTTTTGGTTTCCTCTCCAACTGCCGAGCTCCGATCAAAACCCACAAACCTCAAGCCACTACAGTTCTATGCCAACTCAACTCCACAAAACTCCCATCGCCACTCCAAGTTGAACCCTAACAAGACCAAAACCTATAGCCCAAACTCCACCTCTACCCTAGCTGACACCCCTCTCCATTTGAGCCCTCCAAAGCTTGTCGATCTCCCTATCTAATCGAACTCAGGAAAATGAATACCTTACCTCTTATCTCCTTGCCCTAGCCAAAGCCTCACCGACTCCTTCGTTGTTGTTTGACTTCACACCTTCGAGGACTTTCCCTTCATGCTAAATTGGAAGTTACAACATTTGATCGAAAGCAACGATGGGAGCTCATTAACTGTGAAGGTAACTTTCTCCCTTACATGCACTTCTTTGGCCATATCCCGCAAACCTGCCGAACTACATGATTAGTAAATTAGGGATTTACGATTAAAGAGGGAAACAAAGACTTTAGTTCACTATGAGATTTATTGGTTTCCTAAATCCTGCTCAAATATTGTGAACCCGACAGGATTTATCATAAATCCTGCTCAATTCATGCATTAATCCTATAAATTCGATGGCAAGAAAATGAACGATGGATTTAATTTGTTTTAATTATAATTAATTATAATATCTCTTATTTATAGTTAATTATAGTTAATGAATTAATTATAAATAATTTTTAATTACAATTGTAATTAATAAACTAATTATAGTTAATTAATAGTAAGTCATTATTTATTAATTATAATTATCTAATTAGTTATTATTAATTATATTTAATTATTACTTAATTATAATTATGATTAATTAATTATTATTTATTAATTATTAATTGTAATTAGCTAATTAATTATAGTTAATTATTATTAAATCTAATTAATTATGGTTAATTATAATTAATTGTAAAAAGAAAAATGCAAAAACCTCCTGATTGCCTCAATATATGTGCCAAGTCTACCAACGTCCCTCTACACAAGTATAAAGTTCTAAACCCAAAAACTCTGCATTCGACACTTGCAGGACGACGAACAACTACACATGTGCGCTTTTCTTAGCATAATGGGAGGAAGTTTGTTGTAGTGCTCGCGGTGATGTGGGTAATCCAACCACCCATTTGCGACACTCCAAGGGACCCCATGCATGCTTTTCTTAGCTTGGTGGGAGGGAACTTGGTGTGGCACTTACGCAAGGCAGGTGATCCTTGTGTGCACTTTTCTTAGCGTGGCGGGACAAAATATAAGTACCCATACATGAGAAAAAAAATTGTGTTTTCAAAAAGGTGCTTATGAAGACCCATGGACGCCTTTCTTGGCGTGGTGGGGACGAAGACTATGATCATGGTGTCCATCGACACCGATCGTGCACGTCTTTCTTGATGTGGCGGGCAAGCTAAGACTCCTATAGTTTCTCCTAAACAGGGGAGACACCGGGAGGCTGTCAAAATTTAGAGCAAATACAGGGAGCTTGAACTTGCTAGTTGAGCACAAGGGACCACGCTTGGACTTGAACTTGAACCGACTGTGAACTAAAACTGAACTACAATGAACTTAATGTGGACTTGAATGAATGATAAATTGAACTTGAGTTTGATTTGGACCACAAGGAATAAGACCCAAGACTTAAAAATGAAAATTTAAATGGTTAATAAAAATTAAATCCAAATACACAAGTGAGAAAATTATGGTGAATAAAACTACATGTAAAATTTGTTTGCAAATAATAATCAATTGAACTGAAAGTGGCACATGTCATGAATACGAATAGTGCACCTTAATCATTCTCACAAGTAAATAAAGATAGTTGGATGGCTGGTACATTCATGAAGAAGATGCGAGGGACATACGACGAATGTGTAACTTATGATGAACAAGGGCCAAAATGCAATTTGTTTGCAAAAGATGAAAAGTAACAAGGTCTTAACTTGCAAGTGATGATAAAAGCAACTCCTAATAGGTACCAAGATATGCCTGATGATTGAAGAATAAACATCAACATACAACATCACCAGGTCCATTATTCCTGCTACGGATCACTTTCAAAGACAACAAAGAATTTGCAATCAATAGATTTTTTAATATGAATTTACAAGCTCATATACCCGACCATGCAAGTGACGAAACTAAAGAGGATATTTAGGAAAGAAGAATGAAGGCTATGTAATAAGTAAAAATACACTTTGCATATTATTCACAGGAAAGTGTAGTATGATTGCAAAGCACATGAGCCACTATGAAGGTCCACTATCTGCGAGCGCAATACAAAGGGAAGTATGACAAATACAACTCACCTACAAGCAATAGCTATAGAGAAATTACAAATATAAGGGATCCTCAGTGAACATGGACATGTAACACATTAGATCACAAGTAAGACATAGAAGAAATTACAACAGATGAAAGTATCTACAAACTATATAACAAGGGGCAATGAAGATGGCAAGAGCCTATAGTCAACACTGGTCAACGTACAACTGAATACACCGATCTTCTATGACATCAGACTGATGTGTAGTGAACGTGGAAGTAGCCTGTGGATGACAAGTCGATGCAACCAAGCAATGAAATTGAAGTCAATGATAGTCGGTAGAATGGTCTTACAAGAAAATATAGTAGTCTCTACTACATCCATCAGAGAGCACTAACAAAGGGTTATAATGGTAGAAGATATTACAATCTACCCACGAGTGACTGTAGAAGAATCATCATACACCATCCATAATAAAAAACAGGAAGAACTATGGATGAATACGAATGTCTACTAGCAATAATGAAAGATCTGTAATACATACGAGTTCTCTACAAATATAGAGGTATGCACTACATGCCACTTGTGCATGATGTAGAAAGACCTTAGTGAATGTAGTATCTTGTAGTTAATTTTAATTTGTGAATGAATATATCTACCTACCCGTAGGCAGTAGTAGCAGATGTATTGAAATGCCAGAAACTATAGCAAAAATGCATAAGGAATATAACAAATGAAAACACACCAACGGGACCTTATGAGAGAATCGTTGAACATTCTGGAAATCATTCATATGCAAAACACAAGAGAACTATAGCAAATCTAAGCACAACAAACAAAAGTAGGAGATTCGTTAGTGCACTACAATCTACTTACAGCAAGCAACAAGTAGTGCATGATAGTCTACCTATACAAAATGGGTAAACGATTGTACCAAGACAAAAGGCATCTATAAGCTCTCAAATAGAATGCTGCATTCAAATAATGGTCTCCACATAACTGAGCAGCATCAAATATTACAAAATTCCCCAAAACATGCACTACAATTTGTATACACAAATACACATAAATGCATATGCAACACAGGTCAATAAATGAACCCAAGTTTGAGCCCGATTCTTCTACGTGGACAAATAGAGTCGACACTGTTCAAACTATCAAATAAGTATACGATCATGAAGTTGACCAGTATATTTATTTTATATATTCATATTAGGCCTTCAAGACCTCCAATAAAGAAAATTTAATAACAAATGAATAACCTATAATAGACCTGATCCTCTATCGACCAATAGATAGAGTCGACAAGATACGAGCAATGAAATTCCCAAATAACCCCATACACCTTGATGATTGCTGTGTTGAACGTAAATCTTAACTAGAGGGGTTCACAAACACTTTCAAATACCTCCCAAATTCCTAAATACCAAAAATATTATATCCAAATGTTTAAAATTGAAATCCAATCATTAAATGCTTAAAGTAAAATCCTTCTACCATTCATAATAGTTTATCAAGGTAGACAAATTAAAAAGTACTTTAGCTCATAAAGAGCTAATGTCTGGTTGACAATATCACTATGACTCATTCTCAAACAGTCTCCTGCCAGTAATGATGTGGCAAGTGTCCCTAACTGACAGTTTTGCCATCAAATGGCACTGCAGGATAAACGGTAATGACTGAGGCCCTCTGAGCTAGGTGGTTTGTCGCCAAATGGAATAACTATACTACGGTTATGGCCAGAGCCCGTATGCTTCCCAATGACATCAAATTCTTGAGATATGAATTAACATGATATAATTGATAGGGCTTAAAGCCCTCTGTTTGCTAAGATGGATTCAAATTTGTCACCTTAGACAAATACTCACCCCAGGTCTATAAGGTACCCTTATATGAAGTAACCCATGGCTGCCAATAAAGATCCTTATGTCAGGTTGGGTCAACTGCCTTCTCTAACTAAGTAGACTAGGGACCATAAAGTTCGGGATGACAGAACCATGAGATCTTGATCGAGTCCATTAGCCATTCCCCTATTATCCGCTTTAAGTGTAACATAGTGAAATTTCTAAATTTAAATATCCATTTCTAACCTGCCAACCCATGCTGCTACTATTTGCCAGAAAATGTATATTTCTAAGTATCTGATTGATGACTAGCCTTAATCAAAAGTTCTCTCTCATTATCAGGAGGGTTAATTAACTATAAGGGCTTACGCCTATACAAAACTAGAACTTAGATCATAAAGTCCTCACAAAATGAGGACAAAATCTCTGGGCAGTGTCTTATTTACAAACCCAATATGCCTTCTCAAAATTTGCCGCTGAACCTAATCCGTTAAAACTCCCCCAAAAAGCAATGGGGAGGCTAGGGCTGAATTTTTTCGAGCCTACAGATTTTTGGTGACTCCATTGGGAATTGGTTTCTCTTTCCATCTTTGGCTATTCATCTCAGTGTTATAGTAGTAGCTAAGTCAATATGGGCTTAAAATTCAAAAATTTCTAAAAATGATCTTTTGACATATTAAAATTTTAAATATTTTAAAATGATCACTCAATAAATTTATCGAAGATACTCATTGAGTAGGGTTTTATGTTTATTTTGAATCACTCGCTTATATTGACTATTTTGATCTCTTTTTATTATTTTGTTCTATACAAGTCTCTATATTTTGAATGTGTGGGGTGATGTATCAGATTCTGATTACTAACCCTTACCTTTTATTCATGTAGATGGATCTAAAGAATACTTCGATGACTGTCCAATTGGGATGAGGAGTTAGAATCTAACTAGCAAATGCTATCATTGAGATTAAAAATTCTAGAACCACCATCCAGTTTGGTGGGCTCGAGTTCCCTGCAACTACAGTAATGGCTACCATCATTCATATGAATGGCATGAATGCTAAAAGGCCTGCAAGGAGACTACATCCCGTCGGAGCTCCTACTCATGGTGCGTATCTGCCAGCACAATGACCCACCATCGAAGCCGCTACATGCTGGACCCATCTGCTAGCATCGCAAGCTATTGATGTTGCTGAAAATCCTTGTAAGAGGGTTTTGGTGTTTGAACGGCTTTCACAGCTCGAGGCCCTGACCACCAAAAGAGTTGTTACTAGCTGGAGGATTTTTGTAGTAACTGCAAACACCATATCTCTGCCAACTGGGTTATCTGCATCCAAAAGAACACTAATGAAGCATCCTCATATGGAGGAAAACTAACGAGAAACCAAGAGAGAAAAATGAATGCTGAGCTTCGATCTCAACAACAACAACTTCCAGTCCACCCCTCAAATTTATTGGCCCAGGAACCAGAAGCAACCATTCCTACCCGAAATGGGTTCGCTAACTTAAAATGGGTTAAGAGGAACAGCTCTAATGGGGAGCTGAAGAGATCCTTCTAGAAGCAGTACTTTGAAGTCCCAGTTCCCCCAAAGAAGAAAGAACTTGAATCTCTTTCAGCTCGGGTGTACTGGGTGCTAAAGATGGTAAAGGAGAAAGGCCTGAAGAAGAAAACATTTTAGAGGCCATTGGTCATTGAGGCCAGAAGCACCCCTCTGAAGGAAAGGCTATCATTTGATTTGACAGCCAAAAGAAGAAGAAAATGATAACAACTCTCATGCGGTGAACATTAGGGTGTGACACCTGAACCACAGGTTCAGGGATCCATCGCCAAAAGATCTCAGCAGAAAGGAAAGGAAATTTGAGGGCCAAGGCCTTGCAAAGAAGAATGACAAGAAGGAAGGAAAAGAGAAATAAACTTTGGTGTGAAATCCAATACAGCTTCTCAGAGATCCACCCCCACCAGCAGTCAACATCAGAAATGGGTCCAAAAGGAGACCCATGATGACGTCCATCCAGACGATCGGCACTTTGGAGAATCCTCCTGGGGATCCCATTGCTCACCTACCTCTCCAAAAGAAGAATCCAACTTCAACAGCAGCCTGTAGATTGAAGAAATCTTCTTACTGAATCAAGAACCAGAGATCTAGTGGCGCTGCCGCTCAAAAATCTAAGTACTAGAGGAAGATGAGAAGGAAGATATGGAAGAGGAAGAATATATGGAAAAGGAAGAGGAAGAAATAAATGAAGCTATAAATATGGAAGTCATCTACATGGTGAGGCACACCAATGATAATGAAGAGGACTACTACGATGATGATGAAGATGGTGATAACTAACAGTGGCGACCAGCTTGACAAGTATGCAAACATCACGGTGAAGCTAGGTCCACAGTTGGTAGAGGTGGCCACTCCTAAGGAGAAAATGAAACGGAGGAGGCAGAGGAGATTCCTCTTGATTCCAAAAATGCCACACTTATTGATATGCAATGATAAATGAGACGACAAATAAGAGCCAAGGATAGAGAGATCGCTCAGCTGAATGAGAAAATGACTGAGATGATGGCTCAAATGGTAATGATGATGCAAATGATATAGAGAGATGCTATCGTCAGTTGCAAACCCAATCCTCCTGCCAACCCTCCAAACTTTCAAATGCCATAAGTGTTAGGAGTACAAGGAACTTCTGAAGGTAGTTATGAGGTCCATAATATTGTCTGCCAGCTTACCCCGCAAAATATTACAAGTACCTCCAAACTAAAAACTACTGCATAGTTGGTAGGAATTATTATCAAGAAGATCAAGGCTATTATAGTCATCAACCAAGTGGAAAAATTGGTGGGCAAGCGCCACCCGTACCCTACTGAATACGATCAAGTTCCATATCCGAAAGAATACTCAGTGCCAAAATTCAACACCTTCAATGGCAATAATAACCACAAGTAGCCCTTGGCACAATTCAAGGACACTTATGGGAATACAGGAGGGAACGATGCCTTACTCTTCCGACAGTTTGTTAGCAGCTTGACAACAGCTGCTTTCGAATGGTATACCAAATTGCGAAATGCCTCTATAAAAACTTTTGTAGAATTAGATGTCATATTTTTGAAGAGATTTTCTAGTGCGACTGAGAAGATGATGATTGTCGACCTCATTTTAGGCAAGTGGAGAAAATATGAGTTGGTATCAAAATATATAACTCACTGGTACAATTTGAGCATGAAGTGTGAGCATTAATTAGAAGAAGAACAGTCGTGCAATTATTAATGGGAAACTTCAATGATAAGATGCAACCATTCCTGTGTATGTTTACCTCACCACATTTTAGGATCTACTAGATAGAGTGACAAAGTTTGAGAAACTAAATCTGTCAAGATCATAGAGCCACTCTAATAGACCTAAGAAGCCTAGACCTTAGAGGCTAAAAAGAATGGAACATACTTTGCATCCTCTCTCAGGTCGAGTAAGGGGAAGCAAGTGGTTTATAATGTAGACAAAGGTAAGCAGCCAATATAGTACGAAGAAAATCTAAATAAAGTTTATAAACCTAACCCCCAACCGAAGCCAATACTTAGAGGGAATGATAGGCCCTGAACCTTCAAAGGTGGAGGGGAACGCCCGATGCAAGCAATGGGAACTGATGAGAGAATGTTTCCTTACCTCAAGGATAAGATTAATAAATAATACTTATTCAAGAGGGAGAGTGTCGCCAAGTTAGTTTGACATGTGCTAAAAGTAGGTCTAGAATTGTCAAAGTGTAAAAGCTGGAGGAATCAAAAGAAACTGATGACCCAAATTACTGCCTGTATCACCGAGTGCTTAGCCATCCCATTGAGGATTGCTACATCTTTAAGGATTGCCTTGAAAGGAAGTATCAGAGGGGAGAGCTCACATTATCAGATAATGTGTTGTTCCACCCCAGGAAAGAATCAACTTGGGTAGTCACATCCTCTTCCATACCCCCGATTGAAGAAAGAAAAAAGGAAAAGAAATTAATTCAAGAAGAAAAGTGAAAGACTGCAGCCTCTAAGAAAACTATGAAGATGTTGAGGCAGCTTGAAGAAGTTTTAGGTGTAAAATGGAAATCTCCTACTGAGTCGGTTATAAATTTGAAGGCACTGCTTGTGGCATGAGAATCTACTTCTAAATAAGTCCCCAACTAAGCTGGCACTTCAAAGCCTGGGAGGGTGAGATCCGCCAAGAAGAAGACCAAGCTTAAGAAGCCCAAGCAGAAAAAGACTGCAACTCAAAGGGCCAATTATTATTTTGATGAATATTACCAAACCATGAGGAATCCCATCAAGCTCGTCAACTTTATGTTAGAGTTCAAGATTGACAAAGAGAAAGAGGCAGCAGAAGATTCCCATCCTGTTGAAACTTATCGGGTCATTTTGATGACACCAATAACCCTGACCAGAGAAAGATATATCAGTGAATTAGCTGTTGAGACCTATTTAGTGATGTCATCAATGGAATATAGTTCAGTAGAGGACCCATACTTCCTAGATGAAGTCGAGTCTGAACATGACATAACATCACAGATGGGATGTGTGATGCTAGAGGGTGATTTTTAACCTGAGGGTGAATATCTAGATGTTATGATGGCTGAATCCAAGGAGAATGCTCTGTCAAATGAGTTTGAACCTAATGAAATAACCTAAGTGTAACTAAGAAGTGGTAAGATACTACCACCTCCACCGAAGAAAGGGATCTCCATTAAAGATAAGTGGAAAGAGATAGTTGTCAGTGAAGATATCATCCCTAAGGATCCTAGAAAGAAAGATACTCCAGTAAAGGGGATATATTATAATATCTTATCTCATCTGAGGAAGATCCATGCATGACTCAGTATATACGATGCAAGGGTAATGTCTAAGGACCTTTGGCAGACTTTGATTTAGGCTCTGAAAGACCCCGAAAGGTATGAGGCTTATTTTGCTGAGGATAAAATGACTGTGGTCCTACAAGCCCGTAACGAGCCATTCATCACCTTCACTGAAGAGGACATGATGCTTGAGACTGGGACCATAACCAACTTCTATATGTTACTGTAGAGAGTGACAATATTGTAGTCAATCAGATTTTGATTGAACCTAGGTCCTCCAAAATTCTTATAAGCTTGAATGTATTGAGATCATTGTGCCTCGAAGTGCAACATCTTGGACAAGACATGCTGATGGTACATAGCTTTAATGAAAAGGGGTAGAAGACCCTGGAATTATTTATTCTTTTCGTCACATTTGGAGAACTTCATAATGATGCCGAATTCCATGTGATTAATGCAGACATCTCATTCAAGGAGCTTTTAGGTCACCTGTAATTACACGAGTTTGGTATCATCCCGTTAATGCTACATCAGTGCATGAAGTATATTAAGGATGGAGAAGAGTTCAGAATCTTTGGTGACATCTAGCCCTTTGTAGTTTATGAAGTGAAGATATATGAATATGCAAAGTATTTCACTCCAAAAGAGCTTAAGCTGTCGAGCTCTCTTAAGGCTAATGCATCAAGCTCAAATACTTCAAAGCAGCCCAAATAAGAGCCTGAGAAGAAGCATGTGGGGAGAAAGAAGGTAATGCCAACTCTTCCTAAACTAGCAATCACTCCTAGAGAGAGAAAATATATGCCTCATTCAGGGAGTGACACAGATGAAGATGATGACACCCCTACTAAATCCTAGAAAATGTGCCAATCAATATCCAAAGGGAGGAAGGATATTGAACACTCAAATTCTGAGTATGACTATATAAACATGGTGCAGGAAATATTCTCCACAAGAATAGGTAGCCCGTCAACCTCAAATAGCATGTTTGTAGTCACACGTATTCCCCTATAACACTTCAAAGAAATTATTCCATGAGAGGTGCATAATGTTGAAGAGCTTGTAACATTCAACATACCTCCCCCAAGAAAATGGGCTGAGCCAACGAGCCTATTTTGCTCAATTGAAATGCTCGAAGAAGAAGGAAATTATGACTGGTTTTGTAGGCTAGTCGATTCCGGGGAATTAGTACCTACAAGGTTTCCCAGGTATAATACCAAAAATATCCAAAGAATATTTTGAAAGTGAGGTAAAACTCATTCCTCCAAACAACATGTTCATTTCTACTTATGCCTCTGGTATCAAAGAAATCCTTACTTATTATAGAAGAACGATATTTTTGCAAAAATGGGTTTCGGATTCTTCATGCAAAAATACCCTCAAAAAGAGACCTACTGAGTAATTACATGTGGGAAAATCGAATTCGGTGACAGTGGTGATGAGGAAAATATGGATTTGATAATAATGATGATCAACCCATAGAAGCCAAGCCTGCATCATAAGAACTAGAAGTGGTGGACACGCAACCACTATGGATGAGCTAAAAAAATTTAATATAAGAACTGAGGAGGACCATCGCCCAACCTTCATTAGCTCTCATCTACCAGAGGAGTAAATAAAAGAAATAAAAAAACTTCTCTGTGAATTTAGGGACTGCTTTACCTGGACAAACACCGAGATGCCTAGCTTATCCTTTGATGTAACAGTTCACAGATTAGTCATCAAACCAGATGCGACGCCCATTAAATAAGCTCCAAGGAGAATGCGACTGGAAATTGAGGAACAAGTGATTGCCAAAACCAAGAAGCTCATAGAAGCAGGTTTTATTCGTGAAGAAAAATATCTAGACTGGATCTCCAATATCATTCCTGTGAAGAAGAAGAATAGTCAAATCTATGTCTGTATTGACTTTTGGGACCTCAATAAGGTGTGTCCAAAAGATAACTTTTGCTCCCAGTGTTAGAGATATTAGTGGATAATACTACCAACTATAATATATTCTCATCTATGGATGGATCATCGGACTACAATCAAATCATGATGACACATGAAGATTTAAAGTACACATCATTCAGAATGCCCATCAATATTTTTTGCTATATGGTCATGCCTTTCAGCATGAAAAATATTAGTGTCACCTACCAGCGGGTGATGATGCATATCCTCGATGAACTAGTACATCAAAAGGTTGAGTGTTATGTAGATGACCTTGTCGTCAAGGGCATGGACCGAAAAGATCAGTTAAATGACATAAGGACCGTATTCGAGAGGATCAAAATATTCGATTTGAAGATGAATCCCCTTAAATGTGTCTTTGTTGTCTTATTTGGCAAATTTTTGGGGTACATTATTCATCATCAAGGAATTAAGGTTGACCCCAAAAAAATTAAGGTGATTATGGATATGCCACCTCCCATAAATCTGCGTCAACATTACTTCTTACAAGGGAAACTGGCTTTCATTCGGTGATTCATATCAAATTTGTTGGGTAGGTGCCAACCATTTTCAAAGTTAATGAAGAAAGATAACCACTTCAAATGGGATGTAAAATGCCAGGAAGCATTTGACAGTATCAAGAGATATTTATTAAATCCACCCATTCTTACAGCGCAGTACCGGGGAAGCCTCTCATACTATATACGACAATATTAGAAGAGTCCTTCGGAGTACTGTTGGCCTAGCATAATAAAAAAGGCAAGGAAAATGTACTCTACTATATCAGTCAAAGGTTGATCAGAGCAGAGGTCTGCTATTCTCGATTGAGAAGCATTATCTGGCATTAATCTTTGCAGTCCAAAAACTCCGCCACTATATGCTTTCTCACAAGATTACATTAATATCAATGATCAATCCACTGAAATTCTTAATGACAAGACCCACATTGACAGGTCACCTAGCCAGGTGGGTAGTGATACTAGTACAGTTTGATATCACGTATATGCCTTAGAGGGTGGTAAAGGGATAAGCTTTGGCAGATTTTCTCACCGCACATCCAATTCTAGTAGACTCTCAACTCAATGATGATTTGCCCAACAAATAAATTATTTAAGTTGAGGAATAAGAAGAGCTACAATTTTGGGAGATGTATTGTATTGGGGCATCGTCAATTAAACCTGCTCAACCTCTAAATCTTGCAAGCCCGAGCCGGTGTAGGCCTCATTTTTGTAGCACCTGAAAGAGGCATAATGAGATTTTCATTCAATTTAATTGAACCCCGGACCAATAGTGAGGCTAATTAAAAAGCTCTAATAGCAGGACTAGAGATTATAATCAATGTTAGAATTCACAATCTCTAAATTATCGGCGATTCATAGAATGTGATAAATCAAGTCTTAAGCTTTCATAAGATTTGCAAGCTTGAGTTGGCCCATTACCACCAATAAAACCTTGAGCTCCTGAAGCAAGTACCAAATGTTAAAATAGCTCAAATTCCCTAAGGACAGAATGGCAAAGTAAGTTGCTTGGCCAAATTGGCCAAGGAAATGGTTAATACCAATGAGAAGAGGCCTACATTCATTGGTGTTTACACTCGTCGAGTCTTAGAGCCCACTTTTGTATAATTCCTGAAGGAAAAAGAAGTACCGAATTCAAGCTAGTGAGATACAATTTTGATTAACCCTCAACCTCTCCGTCAGATTATAATGGAAAATTATCCGGAAGGATATCAGGTAGACAAGAGATGTAAAGCTAGTCAAGCTTCAAAATCATGGTGACATTGCTTAGATATTGAAGTAGAGAATGATTGGAGGCAGTCATTCATCGACTACTTCAAAGAAAGGAAACTCCCGGGAAAAAAATCTCTAGCTGCATAAATTTAAAAAAGAGCATTACAATACGCATTTCTCAATGACACATTGTATCGACAGGCTTTTGACCAGATGTGGCTAAGGTGCTTGGGGACCAAAGAAGCTAATCGAGTGGTAGTAGAAGTCCACGAAGGACTTTATGGTGTACATCAGTCGGGTCCCAAGATGGCTGCTAAAATCAAGAGAATTGGTTATTATTAGCTAACAATGGTGAGGGATAATATTGACCATGCTAAGATGTGTCATGAGTGTCAGATTCATAGTGATGTTATATATCAGCCACCAAATCCTCTACACCCAACAACAACATCCTAGCCATTCAAATGCTGGGGCACTAATATAATTGGGCTAATAGATACGCCATCATCAACCAGATACTGCTTCATTCTAACAGCAACTAACTATTTTTTAAGTGGACAGAGGAGGCTCCATTTAAAGAAGTCACGTCCAAGAACATGATCAATTTCTTTACCCATAATGTCATTTACAGATTTGGTGTGCCATGTCGTATAAACTTGAATAACGACATAGCCTTCAAAAGTACTAAAATTTATAATTTTATCGATCAGCATAAAATTGGTTGGTGGTACTTATTAGTATATAATCCAAGAGTAAATGGCTTGGTGGAGGCCTTTAACAAGATGTTGGTGAAACTACTAAAGAAGATCCTCACCAAGAATAAAAGAGAGTGGCATACTAAAATGGAGGAGGTACTATGGGCACATCATACAACTTACAAAATGCAAACCAAAGCCACTCCTTATTCACTGGTATTCGGGGTTGAAGCTGTGTTACCACTGGAGATCGAGCTGTTGTCACTCTATGTAGCTATCCAGCATGATCTGACGTAAGAGAAAAATGCTTGCCTAAGAATGGAAGAGCTCGATGCATTCGACCAAATCGGACTATGAGCTCAATAAAACCTAGAAATCTGTCAAGCGAGAATGGAAAAATCTTTTGATCAGATGGTACGCTACCGTTCATTTCAAGAAGGAGAATTGGTCCTAGTACTGAGATGGCCAATCATCCCATACCAAAAAATTGGTGGTAAGTTTATATTTAATTGGGAAGGTCCCTTCGTCATCAAGAAAGTGTACCAAGGAAGAGCTTATCAGTTAATTGATCTGGAATGTCAGATGCCTATGCTGCTGATCAACTGCTAATACCTAAAGAAATACTATATATAAGAATGACTAAGTGTTAAACCATAATATACTTTATATGTATTCTTCGACATAAGCACATCTTATATTTTAAAATTCTCTTGTATTACAGGAATGCATTTCAAAACCCTCATAATATTGGGGGCATTTTAAATATTTATTCGGGTCAACATCGTACCGTATGTTAAAATCTCCAAATAAATATTTAAAATACAAAAATACAAATCTGTCTGAAATGTCCCTGTAATATTGGAGGCATTTTAAATATACTATTAGGGTCGACATGGTGCTACTCACCGATATCCCTAAATAAATATTTAAAAGTCTAAAATACTAAGTTTATCCAACCCTCCCTTACAAGATAGGAGGCATTTTAAATATGTTATTTTGATCGACATTGAGCTACACATCGAGATCCCCAAATGAATATTTAAAATCTTAAAATTTTAAATTTATTCTATTTTGAAATATCCTAGTGAGACAGGGGCATTTTAAATATTTATTTGAGTTGATATCACACTACCTGCCAAGATCCCCAAATAAATATTTAAATCATCAACATAAGTATTCCTTTATTTAGAAGGATGAAAAAAATTTCTATATCAATGCATATACAGGTGATCTTCCAAAAGTTTAGAACACCACCTTCTCCAATGTACCGAGATTTAAAAGTTAGGAAAGATACTTTTGTGACTACACACTCCCGCAAGTTGAGCCAAAGCAGCTTAAAGTCTTCCAATAACCTAAAGCTTAAGGTTTGAATGGGTGTAAGAGGTAGGATCTAACAAGCCCAAATATGGTTGGATCGCTGGCAACTCTGTCTACTTAACATGCCATAAGAAAGGCCATAGTAACGAAACCCCCACTTTGTTAACCTGTTAGTAGGGACTGTAAGAAGTACAAAGGCTTATTCAACTTGACAAGTTTAAGTTACCATAGTCTACTAAATTCTCCTGATCGACTAGAGAATCAAAGTTCCAGTAGAAAAGATTAGTCACGAATAACTACCGAATGCTTATAGATTCTAAATCTTCAACCACAAAAGATGACTTTAGATCTACCAACTTTAATAGATTCAGCATTAGGAAGTACATTTCCCATAACTCAAGTTTAAAAACTGAATGGGTGTAAGAGGTCGGATCAAATAAGCCCAAATATGGTTGGATCGTTGGTAGCTCTGTCTACTCAACACTCCATAAGAAAGGCCATAGTATAGGAACCCCTATTTCAGCAACCAGAGGATGAAAAGCTATTAAATCTTAGCTCTCCTAATCTGATGAACTCAAGTGACTCAGATCAAAGTCTCTTCAACTAGTTAAGGATCAAGATACTACCTATATTTGGTACTATCAACTAAAAAAGCATAGGGCAAAAGGTACAAAAAAAACCACCTAACAAGTCAGTATGTTAAATCAAGTAATCCTTCATCAATGTCCGCAGTATAAAGCACAGGGAAGAAGAATTAAAATCTCAGGACTCAAGTTAAAGCTACAAAAAGAAGCATCCTGAATGACATCTACAAATGTCCCTAAAGACTGGGGGCATTTTAAATATTTTTTTGGGTCAACATCACATCGCGTGATGAGATCCCTAAATAAATATTTAAAATTTCTTGCCTAAATACAACTAAATAAGGGAAGAATGAAAGATCCTTCATAAATTGAATGTACCATCAGTAAAAAGTATAACTTGAGCAAGATACAATCCATACTGGAGGTAGCAAAGCTCCATCAACAGATGAATTTACAAGGTTCAGATAAATTTTGAATGTTACAGGCAATTATACAGAAGAAATATCATGTCCTTATTTGATTACGACAAAGTAGAATGTTGAGAGTATACAAAAATACCAAAAACTAAGGTAAAAATGGTGGAAAAAGAAGAACAGAAGGTGTTGGTACTATTTACCAGCATCAATCTACATGAGTAACACTCTAGGGATCTAAGTATGAGGTGTTATATCATTGCATGGTGGATTTCTAATTAACTTAAGCCCACATGCATTTCATATGGATGATTAAAAGTACATCTACAAGATCTATGAAGGCACAAAGATAGACTCTTGGAGATCCACATAATGAAGATCTTAGAGTGACATCCATGCAAGCTTTTGGAGATCCACTAAATAAAGACCTATGGTGATATCTAGAGATCCATAATATCAACCAACATATAACAAATGTGGTTTAGCCTAGACACATACTATATTTATTGGGGGGGCATTTGTTAACCTCTATATAAAGAACAAAAAGGGAAGAAGGTAGAAATCCCACATACATACCTCATACCCATCAGATCCATGAATCCTACTAAAATCCAGCTCAAATCTTGCTGAATTTGATGCTAAAAAAGTCTCTTCTCCATAAATACTCTATAAAACCTATATTGCACCTCAATCAAGTGCCCACATACGTCATTAAATACTAAAAGGATGAAGTCTTCTGGTTTCCTTTCCCACTACCGAGCTCCGACCAAATCCTCGAACCTCAAGCCACTACAGTTCTCTGCCAACTCAACTCCACAGAACTCCTGTCGCCAATCCAAGCCAAACCCTAGCAAGATCGAAACCCCTAGCCTAAACTCCACCTCTACCTAACCGACGCCACTCTCCATCTGAGCCTTCCAAAGCTCATCGATCTCTCTATCTAATCTAACCTAGGAAGTTAAGTACCTTACCTCTGATCTCCTTACCCTAGCCAAAGCCTCTCCGGATCCTTCGTTATTGTTTAACTTCACACCTTCAATAACTTTCTCTTCCTACCGAATCAGAAGATACAACATTTGATCGGATGTAATGATGGAAGCTCATTAACTGTGAAAGTAACTTTCTCCCTTACACACGCTTCTTCGGCCATATCCCGCAAACCCGCCAAACTACAGGATTAGTAAATTAGGGATTTATGATTAAAGATGGAAATAGAGACTTTAGTTCAGTATTAGATTTACTAGTTTCCTAAATCCTGCTCAAATCCAGTGAACCCGATAAGATTTATCATAAATCCTACTTAATTCTTGCATTAATCCTATAAATCTAACAGCGAGAAAATGAATGGAGGATTTAATTTGTTTTAATTATAATTAATTATAATTTATGTTATTATAATTAATTATAGTTAATGAATTAATTATATGTAATTATTAATTATAATTGTAATTAATTAACTAATTATAGTTATATAATAATTAGTAATAAATTATTAATTATAATTATCTAATTAGTTTTTATTAATTATAGTTAATTATTACTTAATTATAATTATGATTGATTAATTATTAATAATTAATTATTAATTATAAGTAGTTAATTAACTATAATTAATTATTATTAACTATAATTAATTATGGTAAATTATAATTAATTAAAAAATGCAAAAACCTCCTAATTGCCTCGATATGTGAGCTAACTCCACCAACGTCCCTCCACTCAGGTATAAAGTTCTAAACCCGAAACCTTACCTTCAGTGCTTGCAAGGTGCCGAACAGCCACCCATGCGCACTTTTCTTAGCATGGTGGGATGAAGTTCATTGGGGTGCTTGCGGTGAGGTGGGTAATCGCTTTAAAGTCTTATTTTCATTATTTGTGGTGTGCCAAGGGATCCCCTATGCATGTTTTTCTTAGCATGGAGAGAGGGAACTTGGTTCAACACTTACGGTGAGACAGGTAATCCTTATACGACTTTTCTTAGCATGATGGGGAAAAATATAAGTTCCTTTATGCGGGGAAAAATTGTATTTTTAAACAGGCACTTTTGAAGACCCATACACGCCTTTCTTGGTATGGAGGGGCTGAAGACTACGGCCGCGGTGTCCTCCGATACTGATCGTACACATCTTTATTTAAGTGGTGAGCAGGATAAGACTCCTATAGTTTCCACTAAATGGGGTAGACACCAGGAGCCTGCCAAAATTTAGAGCAAATATAGGGAGCTTGAACTTGCTAGTTGAACACAAGGGACCGCACTTGGACTTGAACTTGAATCGATGGCGCACTAAAACTGAACTACAATGAACTTAATGTGGACTTGAATGAATGACAAACTAAACTTACGTTTGATTTGGGCCATAGGGAACAAGACCTAATACTTAAAAATGAAAATTTAAATTGATAATGAATATCAAATCCAAAAACACAAGTGAGAAAATTATGGTGAATAAAACTACATGTTAAATTTATTTGCAAATAACAATCAATTGAACTGAAAGTGGCACATGTCATGAATACAAATAGTGTACCTCAATCATTCTCACAAGTAAATAAAGATATTTGGATGGATAGTATATTAATGAAGAAGATGTGAGGGACATACGATGAATGTGTTACTTGTGGTGAACAAGGGCCAAAATGCAATTTGTTTACAAAAGAAGAATAGTAACAAGGTCTCAATTTGCAAGTGATGATAGAAGGAACTCCTAATAGGTACCAAGATATGCCATGAAGATTGGAGAATAAACGTCAACATACAACATCACTAGGTCCATTATGCTTGCTACGAATCATTTTCAAAGACAATACAGAATTTGTAATCAAAAAATTTTTTAATATGAATTTACAAGCTCATATGCCTGACCATGCATGTGACAAAATTGAAGAGGATATTTAGGAAAGAAGAATGAAGGGTATGCAATAAGTAAAAATGCTCTTTGCATATTGTTCACAGGAAAGGGTAGTATGATTGCAAAGCACACAAGCCACTACAAAGGTCCAGTATCTACAAGCACAATACAAAGGGAAGTATGACAAATACATCTCACCTAGTAGAAACAGTAGTAGAGATATTGCAAATACAATGGATTCTCCGTGAACATAGACATGCAACACATAAGATCACCAGCAAGACATAGAAGAAATTGTAACAGATGAAAGCATCTACAAACTGTATAATAAGGGGCAATGAGCATGGCAAGAGCCTACAGTCAACACTGGTCAAGATACAGCTAAATACACCAGTCTTCTATGACATCAAACTAATGTGCAGTGAATGTGGCATTGACAATGGTTGGAATCGATGGCAACAACATATAATTGGGTTAAAAAATTAATTTAAATGCCCAAAACTTTGAAAATTTATAGAAAATTTATTTTTTCACCAAATTTGATGATTTTTCTATGCTTGGAAAGGGCTTAAGCCCTAGTAGTTTTTAAAATTTTTTTTTAAGATATTTTGATTAGTGAATTTTAAGAAAATTAGTGATGTTTGAAATTACCTTTTAGCAATTTTCTCATAAAGCAGAGTTCAAACTGGACCTAATTTTGGTGAAAATTTTTTTGCATCTTAGGCATCCCCTGTATTTTTTATAGGTCAAGATGCTCTCAAAATTACTATGGTGTGAATTTTCAAAGTAATGAGTCCATTTTGGACCCAAAACTTTGAAAATTCATAACTCTTCAAATTTATAGGATTTCGCTATGATTTCCCTGCGGTGTGTTTGCATAAGTGTCAGGGTTAGTTGAACTAAAATTTGGACCCATTTGAACACTAGTAACACCTGGGAAAATAATTAAGGATAACTTCCAGAAAAATTAGAAAAGTTTTAGGAAATTACACACAAACCCAATAGGGACAAAACTCTAGGACATTGAATATAGTGATTATAAATCTTGGGGTTTATTCATTAAATTTTGAGGATAATATGTTAGAAAATTAACCAAATAAAAAATCAGTCCTTATAAGGGCCCAAAACTTCCATAAAATGCAGTAAGTCCAAATAAAATCCAAAAATTATAGATAATATACTATACTGTTCATCATTAAATCCTTTATCCAAGAAAATTAAAAGTCCCTTCATTTGATTTTAAACTTGATCTTAATTTAATAATTAAGAAAAATTATTAATTAATTAAAATAAATAATTAAAAGTTATTAAGAATTCGAAATAAATTCCAAACTCTTGAAAAAACTCCTACAGGTCATCTTTGGCCTTTAGGATAGATTTCAAGAAGTTTAGAGTGTGTTCGATGCAAAATAAACAAAACATTCTTAATTAACAAATTAAATAATTTAATTAGATGGTAAAACTTCAAGAATTAATAACTAATTCTAAAAAGCTCCTGATTGAGAAAGCTCAAAGGCAATGGACTCCTTTTAGGGTCTAATATTAATGAAAAATATCAAACATCTAGAAATTACTAAAAATAAAAAAGTTAACTCTTTGGTCAACCATAGTTCAAAAACACACCCAAACTTTAAAATACATAACTAATTCTAGAAAAAAATCAAATCTAACAAACATAGTGCTATTTTACTTAGCTTAGGGTATAGTATTTATGAAAAATATTAAAACTTTAGAACTTGATCAAAATCAAAAAGTCAAAAGTTGGACACTTCTTTTAATAACTTAAAATAATTCATAAAATCTAAATTAAACAAATGACTAAAATTCTAGTGAAACATTAATTCAATCAATACAATCAGATAACAAACCTCAAAATACATAATAAACACTCCATTGATAAAGTTCTTAGGATGGACTACCTCGAGCTATAGGGCTACAAGATCTAAGGAGGCCTAGTTCCTTGAGCCCATTGTGACAACACCATGAATGGATTCAATAGAGTACAAAATTATAAAATCACCTAATCATTACTTAGTTCACCAAAAATAAATAATTAATGCAACTACATCAACCATATTTTTTGGATGGGCTACCTCAAGCTGTTGGGCTCCGTGTCCTAAGGAGGCCTAGTTTCTTCAGCCTATTGCGATAATGCCACGAACTTATTAATGGTAAACAAATACAATTATTAATCTAATGAGTCAAATCAGTAATAAATTAAATAAACAATTATTAACTATTAACTTTAACCAATTAAATTATTTAAATGATATTTGTTACTACTCAGTAACCCGGGCCGATGATGCTATTAACTAAGCCCCAAAAGGAGTGACATAAACTTCATGGCCCAGCTTTAAACAAAGCTACTGATCATTCAACAAAAAAATCATCATAAAATAAGCATTAAAACACTACATTCTAGTTTCTATAATTGATGTTTTTTGTGATGCCTCGTGATGTAATGGTTTTACTATTTTATTTCTGAATTTATGTTATGGGTGCTAGATTTCTTCTAGGTTAGGAATGATTTAGATGATAACAAAGTTTTCTTTAGGTGGCCATGTTCAAGCAGTGCTAAATATGCCTAGCCCCCTCAAAATCAAAAGAGCATGGCCAAGCATGTTTATGCTCAAATGTGAGCCATTTGGATATATAAATGCTTGGGTTTTTAGTGATTTGATATATAATCTATTTAGGATAACCATGCAAGTTGTTTTACAGCCCTTCTCTTATTTCCTACATGTAATTTGAATTCAATTTGAGTTATGAATGTTAAATTTTCAATGGGATATTATCTATCCAATTTCAAGTCTGAAGAAGAGGGAAACATCCCTTTGGGAGAATTCCTTTCATTTGAGGATTAAAATTAGGATGATTTGAAAATTCAAAGAGGAATGAAATACCCCTTCAAAGAGGAGTTCTTTTCATTTAGATACTTAGACAAAATGAATCCAAAAATCTCACTAAAGGGAGGAAGATGAAGAAATGAAGACTTCAAGAAAATATCCTATTTTAAAATACTTGCATCCTCTTTAGGATTAGAATCAAGGTTGTTGTTAATGGTACCTAGCCAGTTATAATTTTTGCATACCCTGGGTTGTAATTAAGTGGCATTTGTGGAATTTTATATTTACCAAATATAATTTAATCACATCAACTGATTTGATTGTTATGTTTAGTTTTACACATTAAGAGTTTCGTATATCTTCCTATGTTTCTTTCTTGCATCCTGATTTTGTTTTAACCTGGATGCGATTACGATCTTTAAGGATGAAATTTTTTTTACTTATATCTAAATAAAATATTTTAGGCCAATATAGAAAGATAAATGATTTTAAGAAGTAAGCTCGGGCATGTTGAGGATCTCATGCATACATATTTACCTTTTCTTTCTTATTAGGCACCTCCTCCCCTACGGGTTATGGCAGACCACCAATCCTATTAGGGTGTCACTTTGTCTAGAAGATATTATGTAATCTATAGGGAAAAATCTATTTTCTAAGATAAATTTTTAAATACAAGGTCAATCAACATGCATCACATTAGAAACCAATTAAAGAATAAAAATTTTGATTGCATTCAAGCATAATTACCCCACATAAGTAAAGGGGCTAATTAGGACATTCTCTAGACTTCAACCTCAACTCTTTAAGATGTAAGTAATAACCCTACCCATATTTCATAAAGTCCAGACTCATGGTTTTGAAATGTAAGGTGGTTAGCTGGCTCCCCAATTTATCCTTGGATAAGTCCAGATCGATTTATATGTCATTAGCTAGGTTTGGGACACTATAGTTTAGTGGCAAAAATAGATTTAGGATCTTGGGTGGACCCAAAATCATAAGTCCCCAATTTTGAGAATCTAACCCAAATATTCTTAAAAAATATCAACTGAGCAAAAAATCTCCTATAAACCAAAATGTAAAGCCCAACACATAGGATAGATTAGGGCATTTTTGAATTATTTTAGAATCCCAAAATGCCTCTTAATTCTTCTCCATTAACCTCCAAAATAACAGTTCAAATTTGTTGCAATCCCTATTGAAATTCCAACCTCACTCCTTTCGTATCACTCCTTGAAATCTCGAAAATAAGACTTCTACCATCATTTTAGTTAAAAGTGTTCATGGGAAGCTCAAATTCCTATAATGTAATTAAATATGAAGGCTTTCCTTTATAGGAGATTTAAAGACCCCAGATCAATTTAAAAATTAATTAATTTTCTTTTATAAAATTAAGAAAATAAAAAAAATCTATCGTTATTGATATATCTAAATGATTGATAGTGGGTGATATCCTTTCCTTTTGGAGAAATATATTACTTCCTATCAATATGCTTGAATATGAAATTAACGGTATACTTATCACGATTATTGTAGTTATATATATATATATATATATATATATATATATATATACATCATTTTGACCTTATGGGGTCGTATGAAGTTTGCTACATTGATCTAACTATGATAACCAATGATAGACATCTTAACCACCATAATCAAATGAATAATTAGATGTCATGTTGATTCTACAGAATCATATGTAATTCATCCCCAAATTTAATTATGGAAATTGGGATGAGACTTATAGTTATGTAATCTGAACATATTAGGGAACGATATTGTCACCTTCCAAGATGATATTCATTCATAAGGATGAGTTTAATTATAAAAATTCAAGAGTCCATACAATTATAAAATTTTCTAAAGAATTTATAATTTCAATTGCTTTGCATCTTGCAAAAGAAAAAGATAAAAGTGGCGACTCCGTTGGGGAGAAATCTCTCTCTCCATCTTTAGTAATGGTAAACATTTTTTTGCATCAGTAGTTTTGACTACCCTCCTTTCGTTGGTCCCTCTACCCATTTCTTCATTGGGTGAGTGTGGCCAACATCAAACATAACAAAATAAGTGAGCGAGGAAACCTCTGAGAAAATTTAGGCTTTCACATCTCACCCCATGCTAATTGGTGGAATGAGAGTGTCAAGCCCAACTCATGAGATTTTTATGTCAATTTTGTGAACCCTTAAGTTGAGTAAAAACTTAATATGTTGAGTTCTAAAATTTAAAGAGAATCTATCAAGTTTAAAATTTAAATTCATTTCAAAATTAACTAATTCAAATCACCTTCTCTTAATTATTGAAAATCAAACAAACTCAAATGGCTAGAAAACTCATCTTCTCACTCGATAAAAATATAATTGTAGAAGATATCATCTATGGTAATTCAATTCAGTTTGGAATGGGATTTCAAAACTTTAAGCTGTCAGTTAATAAGGAAAGAAATATTAATCTATCTATTGGGACACAATAAGTTATCCCCTTAGTTGCGATTATCTTAGGGCCAGGTGCTTACTCCCCTATCCCCAAAAGGGAGGCTGTTGTCACCCCCTTGCCCGTTATACCCTCTACTAGGGAGGATAAGAAAAAGAAACAGTAACAATGGATGAGAGACTATATGTGTCTTAGATTGAGTTAAGTTCTAGCATCTCCTTCACTAGTAAGAACCAAAAGAATAATTATTTGAGAAGGGTGAGAAAGAAAATTATTAAGGCTAGAAAAATTACTGAGTCGGAAGCCTTAAAGCATGTCAAATCTGAAGCCAATGGAGAGTTGGTTGCTCCTTACAAACACTCCTCTTTAATGGAAATCATTTTTACCCTCTTTTTGTTACCCAAGGAGAGAGGTTGTGAGAAGAATAACGTGATCTCCACTGTGCCCTTTTGACTATTACATAGAAAAGAATGACCAAGTGAGAAATGAGCAATCACCAGCGATAGACCACAGGTCCCCAGTTGAGGGTTACATTCCATCCACTTTATTGGATGATATTAGATCACATTATTTTATGTGTTCCACTACATAATCTATAAAGGAGGAGGTTTAGAAATCACTAGGGGTGCCACTATCGTAACTACTGGGTCATTTGTAATTATAGAGGGAAAATAAGAAAAGAAAAAAATGGTTTTAAAAATGATAAATCTAACATCTTATGAGATAGTAATACCTTCAAAATTTAACTTTCAAAGGGGTCCTATCGTGATATATCTTTAGATTGAAATGCCTCATTATAAAATGATGCTGCATCACTTAGGGATAGTGTAGATCCCATGACAGTCTCTTCCTCCTAAGAGATTATAGAAATATAATTTCATATTGGTAGGGTCTTGCCACCTGGACTTGCAATTTATAAGGAAAGAATATCAGATAGTTGATTCATCCTTTTAATGGAAATTGAGCTCTACTTTAAATCATAAATAGAAGAAAGTTGCGGTTGACTCCACCAGATATTTAAAGGTCCTCCCTCCCACCACTTGTATGGGTTGATTTTATCTTTGAATTAAAATCTATATCAAATTGAAGTTAGCTTTAGAAATGAAAATCTTCTCAATCTTCTCGTAAATTTCTATCTTATAGGGGTCTCTTGCATGCTTAAAATCTATATAATGATTTTTCTAGTCAAGTTGATATTCTTATCAAAAGATTGGATATATTTTGTAGATTATTCTTCCTCATATAAGAGAATGAGTTTTATTCTCTTATATTTGAAATATAATCTTGGCATTGAAAACAATCATATTAAGGTTTAAAAAAAGGAAGGCTCTTATCAAAATTAATAAAAAAATGAAGAGATATGCAAAGAGCACCAAAAAAATAAAAAGATGGACACTTTGCACTGCAAAAATAAGAGATGCATAGAAATATGTCAAAAAAGGGGAGGAAATAAATAAAATAAATAAGTGGATTTCTTCATTTTAAATGCTTAAATCTAAGAAAACCCATTCACCCTTAGTTGCTTGACTTTGAAAATCTTAAACCTATATTCATCGTCATTCATGGATAGTCTATCATATATAAAAATATATATCATGTAGGAGAATTAGAAAGATTAAATTTCTCTCCCTAATTTAAACCTTTTGAAATTGATTTTAATGTAAATAATTTATATGAGGGAGAACCCTAATTTAGTTTCTATGAAACTTGAACTAGGTCAACAAAATCTAAATCCTTAGACCTTTTTGGGTTAGTTGGAGTTAATCCACCTCCCATTGTACTTTTAAATCTATTCCTATTTGTCAGTTTGATAGGGTCCAAATGATCAAGAAGAAAATTTTTCAATAAAAAGAATAAATCTTCTCCTCCATGATAAAAATTTAAATCTAATTCTTGAGGGATAGGTGCATACCCTTACACATAGGCAACAATTCCTTTAGAATCCACTTCACAAAATCATATTCTATGCTGGGTCCAAGATCATTCCCATCTAAAGGTATGGTTTACATCACTGAAAATTGACATTCAAAATTAAATCATAACTGAGCAAAGTGCCCAACTCCTATTGGAGGAGCTCGAGGGCCTTACAGGGTGTCACTTAAAAGCTTAACAAAATTTAAAATTATATAAGTCATGAATGACTCAAGCACGTGATAAATAATTTCATCCTAAAACTTTCCTAGTAGAAGACTTGGTCTTAGTTCTTCCAAGAGCTATTTTAGTCCATCACAAAATTGATGGAATGTTTGAATCAATGTTGACTTAATTGTTCATCATAGAGAAGATATATGAGGGAGTTTCATATCAAATGATTAATTATGAAGGATACCACCTGATGTTTTCTATCAATGAGGTAGTTCTTCAAGTATCATGCCTGATGAGTATCAAATTAACATCAAAGAAAGTTCTTCAAACTCAAAAATTTTGAATTCAAAACCCTCCAAATTCAAAAAAAAAAAATCAAATCAAATTCCAAAATCCTCCAAATTAAAATCTTTATCTGAAATCAAAATCCTTCAATCCTCAAGGTCAAGTGTAAGTCATCATGCTTCCTTTCTTTAGGATTAGATCCACTAGTGGTGGAGCATGCCTTTGTGGCATCCCCCTAGTATTAATTCAATTTATATTGTTAGGTATAAGTCCCCACCTCATGCTTCCTTTCTATATGATCATTTACTAGCAGTGGAGCACGCCCTTATGGCACCACTCTAGCTTTCTGATTCTTAAGGTTAGGTGTGAGTCATCATGCTTTCTTCCCTTAGGATTTGATCCAGTAGGGGTGGAGCACACCCTTTATGGCACCACTCTAGTATTAATTAAATTTTGATCCTTTATGGTTAGGTATAAGTCTCCACCTCAGGCTTCCTTTCTATATGATCATCTACTACTATTGGAGCACATCCTTCATGGCACTACTCTAGCTTACAATCCTTAAGGCTGGATGTGAGTCATCATGCTTCCTTCCCTTAGGATTGGATCCACTAGTGGTGGAGCACGCCCTTTGTGACACCATCCTTGTATTAATTCAATTTTGATCCTCTATGGTTAGGTGTAAGTCCCCACCTTAGCATTTCTTTCCATATGATTATATCCTACTAGTGGAGCATGCCCTTCATGGCTCCTCTCTAGCTTTCTGATCCTTAAGGTTATCTATGTGGCATCATGTTTCCTTCACTTAGGATTTGATCCAATAGTGGTGGAGCACGCCATTTATGGCATCACCCAAGTATTAATTTAATTTTGATCCTCTAAGGTTAGGTGTAAGTCCCCACCTCAGGCTTCCTTTTCCATATGATGATCAATTAGTAGTGGAGCACATCCTTCATAGCACCACACTAACTTCTAATCCTTAAGGTTATGTTTGGTTCTTCATCCTTCCTTCCCTTAGGATTAGATCCACTAGTGTTGTAGCACGCCCATCGTGGAACCACCCTAATATTAATTCAATTTTGATTCTCTATGGTTAGCAGTAAGTCCCCACCTCAGGCTTCCTTTATATATGATCATCTGCTAGTAATGGATCATTCCATTCATGGTACCACTCTAGTTTTCTTATCCTTATGGTTAGGCATAATTCATCATGCTTGCTTCCCTTAGGATTAGATCCACAAGTGATGTAGCATGCCCTTGGTGGCACCACCCTAGTGTTAACTTAATTTCAATCCTCTATGGTTAGGTGCTCCCTTTCCTTGGAATCAAAATTTCATCTTTGACCTTTTCATTCGATCAACGCCAATATGGTGTAGTATAAATTTTCTCTACTATACATATTTTGGGACCATTTATTGACCTCATTGTTATCGTGAGGTTGAAAAAACTTAAACTCAATCAATCAAATCTAAAATTCCAAAACCAAAATTAAAGGTCAAAGGCCCATGTCCTTTTACCCTTTTGGGTGATTTTTCAATCACATCAAATTAAATCAAATGATCTCCAATTCAAGATCTATTAATTATATATTATTAGGCTTGTCCCTAGGGTCATTCCACCAAATTTGAGGATAATATGAGATCTCTAACCCTAAAAAGACAATTGAAATCCAAAGACTGTAAAACCTTCAAATATTTATAGCCTGTGCCACTAGACTTAGTATCTTGAGCACTTAATTTAGATGGTGACAACTAATACTTATTGAATTTATATAAACTTCCTTAAAGATTATAAATGTTTATTTTTGTTTATGAGCACTAATATTTCATGTCAGATACACACCGCTCAAGATTGTTGGAGACTCAAACTTGGTAGAATAGGATATTCAAAAACCTATATTTTTATTTTCTTGAGTCTGCCACAAAAGCATGTATGTAAAAGGAGAAACCATGCACACACATAGAGGGATTTTTTTAAGTCAAAAATTTAAAAAAAAAAATTAATCATGCTGTATGATAATGAATTATACTGTACGATGAGTAATTAATACTAAGGCTAACGGCTAATCCTGGATGATTAGTTCTATGAACTAATCATACGGTACGATTGTCATCGTACTGTACGATGAGGTTCAATTCAAAAACCCTAGCCGCCAGAATAAATTTGGTAAGTTTATAATTTTAATATTATAAACTATTTGTACTATACGATATATATCGTACTGTACGAGTATTTGAAAACTTACCAAAATTATCTCCCGTAATCAAAAAATAAAATTTTGGTTTCTTAATTAAATTCGATTGTACTGTACGATGTTGTATCATACTGTATGATAGTTAGAGATGATTTTATTCGTCCCATTATTTGTACCACACGAAATAAGGTTTTTATTCTATTCATCCTGGACGATATTCTTATCGTACTAGACGATGTCCTGAAAATGAACTAATCATACCGTACGAATAGTGCAGTGTTGGATGATAGTTAGAGTTGAATTTGCTCATCCCAGAGATCGTCCAATAGATTGTCCTGTACGAATAGTTGGAAACAACATGATTGTCCTGTATGATCTACCGATGATACAGTACGATCTACCGATCGTACAGTACGATATTCATAAAATTTGAGAACTATTTATCTGTGCTCGTACTAGACAAAGCTATTTTTAAACTGATCATACTATACGATGTTATATCGTACTGTACAAACATAGACAAAAAAGTTAAAATTTTTAGGGTTTTCTGAAGCCTGATTTAAAAGGATTTTGTTTTTTCAATCAATGTGGTTGGTCTGTCTTGCTACTGTGAGAAGCATTAAAAGAGGAAGGGACTTTTGAGAGAGAAGCTTTCTTTGGAGAGATCCGAGGCTTGTGAGAGGAAGGTGAAGATGAGCTTAAGCGTGAGGGAGAAGGAGTGTGAGGGGATCACATGGTGGTTTCGAGCTAGCTGCATGCTTTACTCCTCTTGTGGCTTTGGGGAGTCTTGGGAAAGATCTCTAGGAAAGAGAGGCTTCAAGATCAACTTCATCAAGGTACTCTACCATCTCCAGGAGGGAGAAAAAGGAGAAGGTCCGCTGCCGTCACCGGGAGGGTGACATAGAGTTTTGGTATTCTGCCACACCGAGTAAGGTGAAAGTGAGTCTTGTAAAGGCTTCTCTGCCTTGCTGTGGGAGTAAAAGGAGAGTCAACTTTTAGTAGAGCAAATCCCGAGTGGAGGACTCCGGGGAGTGGACGTAGGTCAAGTGACCGAACCACTATAAAAATCTCTGGTGTGCTTTTTCTATTTTTACCACTTTTAACTTTTCACTCATTTTATTTACTATTTTAAATACTTGGTGAAAAATCTGATCTTGATGTTGTATTATAAAATTTGCAATTATGTCACCAATATCGTTGTTGTGAACGAACTACTAGCTTCTGCATTCTAATTGTTAAGTTGCTATTTTAAATATATAAAAAATTAGAACTCCTATTTAGGTTTAAATTTTTAAAATACCAATTCACCCCCCCCCCTCTCGGCGCATGTCGTACTTTCAATCAAGGTTAAATTCTTCACCGTTTTGTATGTTGAATGGAGTTAAAACTGAATTAGCTTTTAATGAATGGAGCAATGAGGATAGAGAATTCGTATAGTTAAATGCTAAATGCTTAAATTGTTTTTTTTGCTCATTAAAATCAGAAGACTATATACGAGTGTCTACTTGTACTACTGGTAAGCAAATTTGGGACAAACTGTGTATCACATATGAAGGAACTAGTGAGGTCAAACAATCTAGGTTGAACATACTGCTACATGATTACAAATTATTCCGCATGAAACCTAGTGAAATTATCTCTAAAATATACACTAAATTCACCCAGATTGTGACATCCTTGCATGCTTTAGGGAGAGAGTTATCTAACCCTGAAAAAGTGAATAAAATACTACGATGTTTGCCTAGTTCGTATGATGCAAAAATTACTGCAATAACTGAGTCAAAAGATCTAACATTTATTCAATTGATAATTTGCTTGGGTCACTCATTGCCTACGAGCAAGGAGTGAGTCAACGACAAAGTGATATAGGTGAAAAGAAAAAGGAGCGAATAGTGGCTTTAAAAGTAAACAATTCTGAAAGTGACAGTTCTGCAGCGGAGGAAGATGACGACATAGCCTTGATGACTCGTCAGTTGAAGAATTTTTTGAAAAGAAAGCAACACCGTCATCAAAGCAATTGGAACAAAGGTAAAAGCTCAAAGAATATAAAAGTTGCTTCTGACACAATTTACTTTGAGTGCAAGAAACCCGGTCATCTCTGAGCTGAATGCCCCAACGTTAAGAATCATCAAACCAAGGAAAAGGGCGAGGAAAGGTCAAAGGTTAAGAAGGGAAAATTTAAGACACAAAAACCATTTTGAGCCGACTCTTTCTCAGAATCATCAGAAGAAAAAGCAGAGGAGGAGGTAACAAAGTTATGCCTTATGGCTAACGATAATCTTGATCGATTTGATCAAGATGAGGTATGTTAACTATCGTATGATGAGCTATTAATTATTTCTAAAAAAATTCATGACTCGTATAGAAAGTTAAAGAAAAAGCATGTTAGCCTTAACACTGAGTTTAGTACTTTATAAAAAGAGCATGCTAGTATAGTTAAAGATTTTTCTGACTTGGATAGAGATCACATATCCCTGCTTGATGAATATAATACATTAAACAAGAAGCATATTGAATTAACTACTACACACGATACATTGAAATCATCACATGTTGAACTAGAGAATGCATTTAAGGAATTAGAAGAACTTGCATGTGAACTAGATAGAAGTGAGCATACATTAAAATTTGAAATTGCAAGTCTTAACAAAGAGAATAAATTTCTAAATGAAAAACTTCATGCATTTGAAAATAATAAAATACCTCCCACATTTGCTGAGTTTTATAAACCTCCACCATGTGAACCATCTCATTCAAAACCATCACAGCATACATCATCCAAACCCAGAAATAGGCCTTATCACCCCCGTAGATTAGTGAACCCATTTCCCGGTGTTAGGTGTTACTCTTGTGGCATGCTAGGTCATATAGCCCACACGTACACAATTCACCGTAGGACACATCTAGTGTGGAGACCTAAGCTGCATTCATCACAGCATAAAATGCATACATTTCATTCATATAAGCATAAGGTGGAACCCAAAGTCACTTGGGTTCCCAAAACTAATCCTTGATTGACATTGTAGGGATGCTCTCACAAAAGACCTATTGAGAGCATGTGGTACCTGGACAGTGGCTGCTCGAGACACATGACTGGAGACATGAAGCAGTTCGTGACATTGGAGGCCAGGTCAGGAGGCAAGGTAACTTTGGGAGATAACACCACCAGGAAAGTGGTGGGCTCAAGTATCATTAGAAACTCTAAGAATTTGGTAATTGAAAATGTACTCTTAGTTGATGGTTTAAAGCATAATCTTTTAAGTATTAGTCAACTATGTGACAAGGGCTTTGACATAAAGTTTCTTTCTAACAAATATGTGATTAGCTTAAATGATATACTTATGTTAGAAGGAAAATGCATACATAATGTCTATATATTAGACTTAAACTACATTGAAAACTCAAACTCTTTATGTCTGAAAATAATAGCTGATGACTCTTAGCTATGGCATAGGAGACTATGCCATGCTAGCATGAAAACACTTAGGAACATCACTCAAAAAGATCTAGTTAAATGCATACCTAAGTTAGACTTTATTAAGGACCATCTATGTGATGCCTGCCAATTACGAAAATAAGTGAAATCATCATTTCATTCAATTAAGGATATCAACACCACTAGGCCACTAGAAATTTTACACATGGACCTATTTAGACCTGTTAGTACCACTAGCCTAGGAGAAAATCTTATGGATTTGTAATAGTGGATGACTACTCTAGGTTTATTTGGGTAAAATTCTTAGCACATAAGAGTGAGTCATTTGAAGAGTTTAGAACTTTCTCCACTTGGATTCAAAGAAAATTAGGATGTGAAATTACAATAATCCATAGTGATCACGGTGGAGAATTTGAGAATGATAAGTTTGAATCATTTTGTCAAGAGATAGGAATAGAACATAATTTCTCTGCCCCTAGGACTTCTCAGCAAAATAAAATAGCAGAAAGAAAGGATATAACTTTAGTTGAAGCTTCTAGAGCAATGTTAGCTGAGTACACTCTTCCTAGATATTTTTGGGCAGAAGTAGTGAATATTGCTTGTTATGTTCTAAATAGGATAAATGTTAGATCCAAACTTAATAAGATACCCTATGAATTGCTTAAGGGTAGGATACCTAATCTTTCCCACATACATATTTTTGGATGCAAATGTTTCATCTTAATCAATGGCAAATCCCCCTTAGGAAAGTTTGATCCTAAATCTGATGAAGGGGTTTTCTTAGGCTACCCATCTGTAGGTAAAGCCTATAAAATCTTTAATAAGAGGACCCTGGTAGTAGAAGAGTCTACCCATGTGGTATTTGATGAATCTAATAAGATCTCTGAATCTAATCATGAAGAAGAAGAAGTTGAGATTATTCAGGGAGTAGAAACCGTTGTCGTAGAGACTAGAGCAGAACCTCATGAGCAATTGCCTAGAGATTGGAAATATTCTTCTAGTCATCCTAAAGAACTGATCTTAGGAGACACATCAGAAGGTGTAAAAACTAGGCATGGACTTAGGAAAGAGGTTAATCATTCTGTATTTATCTCTATGATTAAACCCACAAATATAGATCAAGCCTTAAGAGATCAATTCTGGATCCTAGTAGTGCAAGAAGAGTTGAACCAATTTGTTAGGAATGATATATGGGAATTAGTCAAGAGACTTAAAGAATAAAGTGTGATTGGAACTAAGTGGGACTTTAAAAATAAGATGAATGACTCTGGCATAGTAGTGAGAAATAAGGCTAGATTAGTAGCAAAGGGGTACAACCAAATTGAGGGAATAGATTTTGAGGAAACCTTTGCACCTGTGGCCAGACTAGAAGCCATTAGAGTACTCTTAGCTTTTGCTTGCTTCAAGGGTTTCAAACTATATCAAATGGATGTTAAGAGTGCTTTCCTAAATGGGGTAATCAAAGAGGATGTCCATGTTGAACAACCCACACGATTTGAAAACTCACAATTTCCAAATCATGTGTTTAAGTTGAAAAAGGCACTATATGGATTAAAGCAAGCACCAAGAGCCTGGTATGAAAGACTTAGTACATTCCTACTAGATAGAGGCTTTATTAATGGTAGTGTGGACACCACCTTATTCTTAAAAAAGGTAGGAGATGAGATACTCATTGTGTAGATTTATGTAGATGACATCTTATTCGGATCTTCAGAGAAAACCTTATGTGATGAATTTTCAAAAACAATGAGTGATGAGTTTGAAATGAGTATGATGGGAGAACTTAATTACTTCCTTGGGTTTAGTGTAAGACATATGGAAGGTGGAACATTCCTTAGCCAATCTAAGTACATCAAGGATATTCTTAAAAAGTATGAAATGGAAAATGCTAAGGCTGTGAATACTCCCATGAGTTCTAACATTCAATTGGATAAAGATTCAAATGGAAAGTCAGTAGATCAGAAGAAGTATAGGGGAATAATTGGATCACTTTTCTACTTAACTGCCAGTAGATCGGATATAATGTTTAGTGTTTGTCTTTGTGCTCGATTTCAAGCAGATTGAAAAGAATCTCATATGACTGCTGTAAAAAGAATTCTTAGATATCTACTAGGCACCCCAAACATAGGAATTTGGTATCCTGGATACAGCACTATGTTCGAAATCTTAGGGTACTCAGATTCAAACTTTATAGGATGTAAGATAGATAGAAAAAGCACCTCTGGTAGCTGTTAATTCATTGGATAATCATTAGTTTCATGGTTCAGTAGAAAATAGAATTCGGTAGCCCTCTCAATAGCTAAAGCAGAATACATAGCGGTAGGAAGCTGTGTTACACAAGTCCTTTGGTTACAATAACTTTTAGATCTTGGACTGCCTGTAGGAACCATCCCAATAATGTGTGACAATACTAGTGCAATTTGTATATCCAAAAATCTAATTCAGCACTCACGAACAAAGCATATAGATATTAGACATCACTTTATAAGTGATCATATAGCCAAAGGAGATATTGAGCTGCACCACATTACTACTCGAGATCAATTGGCTGACATTTTCACAAAACCATAAGCTTATGACACCTTTAGTACCTTGAGAACAAAATTAGGTGTCATAGACATTCAAGCTTAAAAAAAAAAATTAAAAAAAAAAAAAAAATTTGTGTGTCTATTATTTTATTTTTTATTTAATAATAATAATAATAAAAAAGGGCTTTCTTGATCCTCTCACATTCACCTTGCTGATGCCCAAACCTTGAATTTCTCTGCACATCGTATTATAAGATTCAGTATCGTATTGTACGATTATCCAATTATACAAATCATAGCCTTCCATTCCATCCACGGTTAAGATCTATCCTGTCTTGTACATATCGTACTGTATATGAATAACCACTCGTACTGTACGATATACATTATTGGTCATCGTACTGTACGAATCACCCATCGTACAGTGCGATCCACATGTCAATCTGGATTGGGATGAATTTAAACTCGGCCGGTACGAAAATAATTACCGTTCGTACTGTACGAACACCTGTTCGTACTGTACGATCTATTTCATCAAATGTCATTCAGACGACTTCTCAGGACAAACGCCCTCTCACTCACATTAGTCCAATATGATTCTGATCGTACTGTATGATTTAACTCTTTTTTTTTAAAAGTCATCCAGATGAATAATTATGTATATTGTACTGTACGATACCACATGGTACTGCACGATAATTCTAAAACTCTATAAATTGGAGGGATTTTCTGATCAATCTCACTCACTCTTCCTACAACTCCTCAATCTCTTCACCCATTTCCTGATTAATGTCTGGTGGAAGCAAGCGAGGCTGAATGATCGTGGGGAGCTCTTCCTCCTCTCGGCGATTCGACGCCCGCTTTCTCTCCGCTGCTGACGAGAAAGCGTACAACAAATTAAAAGAAGCCAAAATCATCCCGTCTTGTATATTAAATCAAGCGGCTCTAAACTTCGAGGTGATGAATCTTTTTGCCTCCACCACTCTTCAATTTCTTTTGACACTCGCTTTTCTCTTCCACTCCGAACTTCTCCTTGAATTTCTTGCAAATCTTAAAATTGACCTAGAATGTACGACCTTTACCTCCTACGTCTGTAAATAATATGTCGTCATCACTGTAAACGACATAGCTGAACACATTGGCCTATCCATTGAAGGCTCTCATCCCCAATCTATGCTAACTAATGATTATGATTGAACCTCAGTCAACATGGTACTTAGAAATGTACCATCCAATCAACACCTGCCCCTTGTCCAAACTCTTAATCAAAATGCACGTGTTATCCAGCATGTTCTTCGCACATCCATAATACCCAAAGCTAGAGACCGCATACACATTACCACACTTCTGTCTATGGTCACTTACCTAATTATGTTAGGCACCAAATTCAATGAAGCTCAAATGATCTTTGATTATATTCATACCTTATCTGATTTCTGATATCCCAGTGCCTGAAGAAAACTAAATCTTGCCTTAAGACATGTCATAGGCTACATCCTAGATACAAAATATCAACTTCATTATCCTCTACCTCCAGACCATCATCCTATATTCTATTCAGATGCCTCTTTTTGTATTCTATTCCATCAGGGGGCCGCTCAAGCTGATCCCGATTTTGATGAAGAAGAGGCTGTCGCTCCTGCCGATGCACCTCCACCACCACCAATACACCCGCCTGGAACTGCCTATCCTACTTGCCCTCACGATGACATTATTCAACGCCTTGATCGGTTGGAAACTAGACTGGATTCCCACATTACTCAACAACATCAACAGCATGAAAGTGACATGAAATGGTTTGGGGAACGCTTCACCTCCATCGATCACCAGTTCGCATCCCTCCATCAGTACTTTCAAGTGGTTCCACCACCTCCACCACCACCTCCGAATCAGGATCCCAATTATTGAAGGCTTTCATGTTTACTTCTTTTAGTTTGCTTGTGTTGTACTTTCTTTTATTAGTTACTTATATTTGTGTTTGCTTTTTATTCTTATTTGTACTTGTTGTTCTTCCTTTTTTGGTGCTGTCAAAAGGGGGAGACGTTTATGTATTGTTATATCCTTAATATTAATGTTATATATTATTTATATGTTGTTCTTATTATGCTCGTTCTATTTTTTATAAATAAAAAAACAAAAAAAAATCTCAGTCTTCCTATTTTACAATCAATTATCCTTCTAAGGGGGAGTTAAGGAAGACATACCAATTGTGGCCATCAGAAAATATTATTTGACACCATCAAAAAGGGGGAGATTGTTGAAATCTAGGATCCCGAGCACTTATTTTTTATGGTGAAAACTAATACTTACTGAATTTATATGGACTTCCTTAAAGATTATAAATGTTTATCTTTGTCTGTGAGAACTAACATTTCAGGTCAGATACACACCGCTCAAGATTGCTGGAGACTCAAAATGGGTAGAATAGGATATTCAAAAACCTGTATTTTTATTTTCTTGAGTCTGCCACAAAAGCATGTATGTAAAAGGAGCAACCATGCCCACACATAGAGGGATTTTTTTAAGTCAAAAATTATTTTAACAAAAAACTAATCATACTATATGATATTAAATCGTACTGTATGATGAGTAATTAATACTTAGGCTAACGGCTAATCCTTGATGATTAGTTCTGTGAACTAATCGTACGGTACGATTGTCATCGTACTGTACGATGAGGTTCAATTCAAAAACCCTAGCCGCCATAATAAGTTTGATAAGTTTATAATTTTGATATTCTGAACTATTCATACTGTATGATATATATCGTACTATACGAGTATTTGAAAAATTACCAAAATTATTTCCCGTAATCAAGAAATAAAATTTTTGTTTCTTAATTAATTTCGATCGTACTGCATGATATTGTATCGTACTGTACGATAGTCAGAGTTAATTTCATTCGTCCCGTTATTCGTACTAGACGAAACCAAGGTTTTTATTCTATTCATCTCGAACGATATTCATATCATATTGGACGATGTCCAAAAAGTAAACTAATCATATCGTATGAATAGTGTAGTGTTGGATGATAGTCCGAGATGAATTTGCTCGTCCCAGAGATCGTCACACAGATCGTCCTATACGAATAGTTAAAAATAACATGATCATCCTGTATGATCTACTAATCCTACAGTACAATATTCATAAAATTTGAGAACTGTTCATCTGTGCTCGTACTAGACGAAGCTATTTTTGAACTGATCGTACTATATGATGTTATATCGTACTGTACGAACAGAGATGAAAAAGTTGAAATTTTTAGGGTTTTTTGAAGCCTGATTTAAGAGAATTTTATCTTTTCAATTAGTGTGGTTGGTCTATCTTATTGCTGTGAGAAGAATTGAGAGAGGAAGGGACTTTTGAGAGAGAAGCTTTCTTTGGAGAGATCCAAGGCTTGTGAGAGGAAGGTGAAGGTGAGCTTGAGTTTGAGGGAGAAGGAGTGTGAGGGGATCACACGGTGGCTCCGAGCTAGCTGCATGCTTTACTCCTCTTGTGGCTTTGGGGAGTCTTGGGAAAGTTCTCTAGGGAAGGGAGGCTTCAAGATCAACTTCATCAAGGTACTCTTCCGTCTCCAGGAGGGAGAAAAATGAGAAGGTCCACTGCCGTCACCAGGAGGGTGACATAGCATTTTGGTATTGCGCCACACCAGGGAAGGTGAATGTGAGTCTTATAAAGGCTTCTCCGCCTTGTTGTGGGATCAAAAGGAGAGTCAACTTTTAGTAGTGCAAATCCCGGAGTGGAGGACTCCGGGGAGTGGACGTAGGTTAAGTGACCGAACTACTATAAAAATCTCTGGTGTGCTTTTTCCATTTTTACCGCTTTTTACTTTTCACGCATTTTATTTACTGTTTTAATTACTTGGTGAAAAATCTGATCGTGATCTTGTATTGTGAAGTTTGCAATTATGTCGCCAATATCGTTGTTGTGAACGAACTACTAGCTTCCACATTCTAATTGTTAAGTTGTTATTTTAAAAATATAAAAAAATTAGAACTCTTGTTTAGGTTTAAATTTTTAAAATACCAATTCACCCCCCCCTGCCCCCCCCTCTTGGCTCATCTTGTACTTTCAATCAAGGTCAAATTCAATCCTCCAATTAGTTTCAAACAAAATTGACCACTCAAAATTATTCAATTGAATATTCTAATCATGTATGATATTCTCCTAAGTCAAGTTACTATTGATGTGACTTGGCAAATTCCCATGCATGCTCAAACTCACTATATTCCCATGCCTTTGATCAAAATCTAATGCCATAGCTTCATACATTTGGCAATTCATTCAAATAACCCACTAGACCTCCTTGGATGCCACCTCATCACATGTTGACTGGTCAACCCAGTCAAGAAGTTAAGAGGAGTAAAAATGAGTTGAAATAGTTCAAAATGACCAAGCCACCTCATGCACACCACTCCCTCCATTGTACCCTAGTAAATCCTGCTCAAGCCCTGCCTAAAGCAACCCAAAGAGACACGAATGTAGCTCCCTAATCCATGCTTAAGCTTTGGTTTAGTCAAAAGAGGGAAAAGGCATGTGGTCCCCCATCCTATGAATAAAAAGAGGTCTCACTCAACACCAGCCTTCCCCCTGGCTTCTAATAGCCTTAAGACACATGGAAATCATTCAAGCAATGCTCTAAATCAATCATTACCCTCCATTGAAAAAGGTAGGGTTTAAGGGGGACAAAATCTAACCTAAGAGCATTAATTCATTCCAAAAACACTCTGTCAGCAACCTCCACTCTAGAGAACTTTTAGTCTAACTTCTCCAACATCCTTTCTACCTCCTCCACATTTCTTAAACATTTCTAGGCCCCCAAATCATGTTTTGGTGAAGAGAGAGGGATCTAAAGAGAGAAAGGAAACTTTTCAATAGAACTTTTAATCCAGTTACAACCAGCTTGGGGAATCTTTTACAAAGGTTAATAGGACATCACCAGGAGCAAAATAAGACCAAAATCATTAAAATATGTCCATTGGTTGGTGAGAAATCTTAACATTTAGCTAGAATTTAGATTTGAAACTGCTCAAAATCTATAATGCATGAAGCCTATAACTCTAGGTATTAGAAGATTAGACTACCATGAGCTTGTGTTTTAAATTTTGTAGAAGTTGGCTGAGTATTTTGAGAGTTATGGGCATTTAAAATTCCAATTCATTTATGAACAGGCTAATTTTGTGCACTCCTGATCATCCGATCGTGATTAAAGCTTAATTAGATAGTTTATAGTACATCGGACGGTCAAGCTGTCCAACTGGTTTTAACCACAGGTCAACGGGCGACCGTGGGAGTTGATGTATTTGATTTTTAGCTGTATGATCAAGTGAAGTCAGATCCATCCATCAGATTGACGGTTCTGACATGTTTAAGTTAACCTCCAACCATGTGACACGTGGCATAGGATGCGGTGCCACACCGTTGTTCAAACCAATCATTGCCAATGATTGAAATTGATGGTGGAAGCCAATCATAGTATTAAAAAATTAATTTAAATTCCCAAAGCATTGAAAATTAAAAGAAAATCCATTTATCTCACCAAATTTTATGATTTTAGTGTCCTTGGAAAGAGCTTGATCCCTAGTATTTTCTTAAATTATTTTCAAGATACTTTGACTAGTGAATTATGAGGAAATCAGGAATGTTTAAAATCACTTTTTTACAATTGCCTCATAATCTAGTAATCAAACTAGACCAAATTTTTGGTAAAATTTTTTGAGCATCTTAGGCATCCCTTGCACTTTTTATAGGCTGAGTTGCTCTCAAAATTGCTGTGGTGTAAATTTTCAAAGTCATGGGTCCATTTTAAACCCATAAATAAAAAAATTATAACTCCCCAAATTTATACGATTTGGTTGTGATTTTCATGTGGTGTGTTTGCATATGTGTCAGGGTTAGACGAACCAAAACTTTGACCCATTGGAACACTAGTGACACCTAGGAAAAATAATTAAGGGTAATGTCTAAAAAATTTAGAAAAAAGTCTAGGAAATTATACACACACTCAATAGGGGTGAAACTTTAGGACATTGAACATAGTGACATTATAAACCTTAGGTTTTAACTTTACTAAAATCTGAGGTTATTAGGTTAGAAAATTAACCAAATAAAATGTAGTTATTTTAATGGGCCTAAAACTTCTAAAAAATATAATAAATCCAAAGTAAATACCAAAATTATAAATAATATACCAAATTGTTCATAATTAAATCCTCTATCTAAGAAAATTTAAACCCTCTTCAGTGGACTTCAATATTGATCTAAATATAATAATTAAAGAAAATTAATAATTAAGTAAAATAAATTATTAAGAATTATTAAAAGTATCAAATACATTCCAAACTCTTGAAAACACTCCTACAGGTCATCCTAAGCCATTGGGAGTGTTTTTAAAAAGTTTGGAGTAAAATTGGTGCAAAAATAACAAAACCTCCTTAATTAGCAAATTAAATATTTTAATTAAATGGTAAAACTTCAAAAATTCATAATTAATTCTAAAAAATCCAAATTAAGCAAACTTAAAAGCATTGGACTTTTTTAAGGTCTAATATTTATGAAAAATATCAAAATTCTAAAAATCACTAAAAATCAAAAAGTTAACTTTTTGGTCAACTCATTTAAATACACACCCAAACTTTTTAAAAAATTATAACTAATTCTAACAAAATCTAAACCCAGCAAAATTAGTGTCATCTTACTCAGCTCAGGGTCTAGTATTTATGAAAAAATCAAAACTTCAGAACTTGATCAAAATCAAAAAGTCAAAATTAGACCCTTCTTTTAATGACTTAAAATAATTCATAAAATCTAAAATTAAACAAATGACTAAAATTCTAGTGAAACATGAATTTAATTAATACAATCAAATAACCAACCTCAAAATACATAACAAACACTCAATTGATGAAGTTTTTAGGAGGGACTACCTCAAGCTGCGGGGCTACATTTTCTAAAGAGGCTTAGTTCCTTGAGCCCGTTGTGACAATGCAATGAATAGATTCACTAAAGTGCAAAACTATAATATTTTCTAATCATTAAAGCAACTATATCATCCAAGTTTTTAGGATGGACTACCTTAAGCTGTAGGGCTATGTGTCCTAAGCTGGCCTAGTTCCTTGAGCCGTTGCAATGATGCCACGAACCATAATCTAATGAGTCAAATCAATAACAAATTAAATTAAAAATCATCAACCATAAATTTCAATCAATTAAATCAATTAAATAGTATTGGTTACTATTAGGTAACCAAGGCCTACGAGGCTATTAACTTAGCCCGAAGGAGGGTTAAATAAACTACATGGCCATAGTGTAAACAAAGGTAGTAATCATTCAACAAATGAAATTCATGATAAAGTAAATATTAAAACATTATTAGTTAAACTCAAATTAAAATCCCTTTAGCCTATAACAAACTAAAAATCACTAGAAAACTTCAAAAACTATTTAATATAGGAAACTTCCAAGCCACACAGCCTGATGTACACACTTTAGATGGTATGTTTAGACAACCACCTCTAATTTTAGGTTAGGCTTGTGATCTTTTTTTCCTGCTATTTGTGTGCTTACGTTTTTTGTGGATTACACAACATACTGGTTTTTATGATTAATGAGTTTTGTGATGTCTAGTGGTGCGATGCTTTTATTATTTTATTTATGAATTAATGTGATGGGATTTAGATTTCTCCTAGGTTAGGAATAATTTAGTTAATAATGAAGTTTTCTATAGGTGTCCATGCTCAAGTAGGGCTATAGAAAAGGGGGGCAGAACTAAAATTTAATTAATGAATTTTTTACAGGTGCTAAGTATGCGTAGCCCCCTTAAAAATAAAAGAGCATCGCCAAGTGTATTTATGCTCAAATGTGAGCAATTTAATTTGAGAAATTTGGTTATATAAATTCTTGGGTTGTTAATGATTTGATATATAAAAGGTTTAAGATAACCATACAGGTTGTTTTATAGTCCTTCTCTTATATCCTGCATGTAATTTGAATTCAATTTGAGTTGTGAAAGTTAAATTTTAGTGGGATATTATCTATCCAATTTGAAGTCTAAAGAGGTTAGAAACATCCCTTAGGGGAGAGTTCCTTTCATTTGGGTATTCAAATTAGGATGATTTGTAAGTCCAAAGAGGAAAGAAACACCCCTTCGAGGAGGAGTTCTTTCCATTTGGATACTTAGACTTGATGAATCGAAGGATCTCATAGAAGGGAGGAAGATGAAGAAATGAAGACTTTAAAAAAATATCCCATATTATAATTATTTACATCCTTTTAATGATTATAATCCAAGTAGTTTTCGGTGGTACCTGGCCACTTTTAATTTTTGTAGACCCTAGGTTATAATTAAGTGGCATTTTGCACATGGACTTATACATTTACCTAATATAATTTGAAAATGTGATTAGATTGTTTTGTTTACTTTTACACATTAGGAGTTCATAAATCTATCTTGGCTTCTTTCTTTAATGCCAATTTTTTTTCACCTAGATGCGATTAGGCTCTTTAAGGACCAAAATTTTCTACTCATAACTCAATGTATGCCAACATAGAAAGATAAAAAATTCTAAGAAGTATGCTCAGGAATACTGAAGGGTCTCATGCATACATATTTACCTTCTCTTCCTTATTAAACACATCTCTGCATATGGGTTGTGGTGGACCACCTGGCCCATTAGGGTACAGCTCTATCTTGGGGATGTTGTGCAATAACTAGAGAAAATATATATTCTAAGGAAAATTTTAAATTGCTTCATGAAATTTATGCATACAAGGTCAATTAGCATGCATCACATTTGAAACCAATTAAAGAATTAAAATTTTAATTGCATTCAAGCATAATTACCCCACATAAGTAAAGGGGCCAATTAGGACATTCTCTAGATGTCGGCCATAATTCGTCAAAACTTAGATACAATCCTACCCATCATTCATAAAAGTCAGATTCATGGTTTTGAAGTGTTAGGTGGTTAACTGGCTCCCCAATCTAGGCTGGGATAAGTTGAGATTTGCATGTCATTAGCTAGGTTTGAGCCACTATGGTTTAGTGCCCATAATAGATTTAGGATCTGGAGCAGACCCAAAATCATTAGTCCCCAATTTCAAGAATCTAATCCTAATATTCTAATAAAATGTTAACTTGAACAAAAAATCTCCTCCAAACCAAAATGTAAAGCCCAACACATAGGATAGATTGAGGCATTTCTGAATTATTTTAAAATCCCAAAATACCTCCTACTCCTTTTTATTGACCTCCAAAATAACTATTCAAAATTGCTCCAATTCCAATTGAAATTCCAACCTCACTACTTTTGTATCACTCTTCGAATTCTCAAAAATAAGACTTCTACCATTATTTTAATCGAGAGAGTTCATAAGAAGCTCAAATTCCTAAGATGTAATTAACTATGAAGGCTTGCCATTATAGGATATGTAAAAGCCTCAAATCAGTTTAAAAATTAATTAATTCTCTTTAGAAAATTCAAGAAATCAAGGATGATCATTATCATCGTATTCAAATGATTGATACTAGGTGATATCCTCCCCTTTTTGGAGTAATATATTACTTACTATTAATATGCTTTACATGAAATTAATGGTACATATATCGTGATTATTATAGTTAGTACATATATGTAAATATCATTTTGACCCTACTGGGTCAGATGTAGTTCGCTACAATGATCTGACTATACTAAGCAATGATAGAGCATCTTAACTACCATAATCAAATGAATAATTGGATGTCATATTGATTCTTCAGAATCATGTCATTCATCCCCAAATTTAATTATGGTAATTGGGATGAGACTTATAGTTTCATAATCTGAACCTATTAAGGAATGATATTGTCACCTTCTATGATGATATATTGTTCATAATAAAAAGGTCAGTCACAAAACTAAAATAAATTCAAGAGTCTATACAATTTCAAAATTTTCTAAAGAAATTACAATTTCAATTGGTTTGCATCTTTCCAAAGCAAAAAACAAACTGGTAGATGAGTACATGGATGTTTTGTAAGTCTAGGACCAAGGTGGAGTTTGTTGGATATTGGTCCAAGATTTAGGTAGCTTCTCCATGTGTACTTTCTTTAGTTAGGTTTCTTTGTAGCCTTTCATGATGCTTTGATTAGGATCTTGTGTAGCATTTTGAGCTACCATTTAGTCTCTATAAATAAACACAATAAGTTTGTAATAAGGCATTCAAGCCATAAGCAAAAAAGGAATAGAGAAATCCCACTTCCAGATTTCAGACTCCTCTCATCCTCTCCTCTTCTCTCTCTCAAGAAGCTCAAGAGGATGTCTTCTGCCGCTCATACAAGAATCTAAATATGAGTGAGATACCTTTCTTGGAGGGTGTCTACTTGATCTCTTTGTTTACTTTATATACTATGAAATGTCAGTCATTCATTACATTGGTAGATATTGGCACTACACATTTACTTTATTTGTGGTGCACCTTACTTTTTAGTAGATTGCATTTATAATTATTGAGCGAGTGTTAGTATTTACATTTTTGCATAGAGTAGAATATAAATAGAAGAAATGTAAAGTGTAAATTTATAAATATAAATGAAAAGTGTAGATCTCTTGTATAGTTATATTGAGTTATAAAGTGCAAAGAGTTATAATAGATCTAAAGCTGATTGCCTATATACACTTATAGTGCTCAAAAAGGAAATATTCTCTCTTCCTTTGACAAAAATTCTATTTTGAAATTATATGGAAGATCAAGAGGCTAAGAGACCAGAAGATTAAAATAAGCAATCTTATTTAAAACTAAATTATTTATAAGATTATAAATCTAAGTTTTATGTGGTGGAGCCTAGCTATCTTACCTATCAGCAAACCATGGGTTATACTTTACTTTCTTTATAATTAAATAAATAAAAATTTTATTTAAACATTGCTTTAAACATCATGCATTGCATTTATATGGGTGGTATATTACATTAGAAGGTAGATCATATTTTCTAGGTTTCAATGATATATGTATCCTTACCTTTGTAAGGATACATATACAATATATAGGATTATATAGTAGTGGTACTATAAACATAAAAACCTTTAACTAGTCATGCATACATATATGCATTTTAATTTCTTCAATGTACACTAGCCTAGCACACAAGCCAGCGGCAAGCAAGCAACATCCCATAGTGTTCGGGGTCAATTTGCTACTCTTGTTGGTGTAGAGAAGTTATGCTACCCTATTTCTTAAAAGTTAGACATATAGATTAGATTAAAAGTAAAGTCTAGATTTTATTAAATACATCTTAGATAAGCTTTAGTTAAGTGAAGTGTCAATTCAAAATGCATTACCTAAGCATTTGCATCTTTATGAAGACTGAATTAAAAAAAATTAAACCTCAATCCTTTATTCTAGAAAAAGTAAAATAGCTATCCTACCTGCACACAGGAGACCTAAAAAAAGATGGTTTTAAAGTTCATGTGCATTAGCTGGTTAGTTGGCAATCCATTCCAAGCAGACATAAGAGTACATTGCATAAGCACACTCAATTATTTTAAATCTAAAATTTAAATCAATCTTTAGGCCCTTTGAACTCATATTTTTCATTAAATCTTTATATATTTAAAAATTTTAATCCTCACTTTAATCAAGAGTTTTTTCAGGACTTATCTTGAGATGTAATTAATAATAGAGGGTTGCCTCTATAGGGAAGCTTGAACCTAGTAACAAAATAAACCCTATGAGAAAAATCTTATGGACGCAGACATAGCTTTATACCTTGGTTAGTTTCATGTTCAAAATGATAGGTGAATGTTTATTTTATCTTTCAATATTAATTTAACATTATATATGCTATATTTAATTATGAAAGTAAATTTATTTCTCTTTTCAAATCGATAGTCGAGTATCAGTCTTTTTTTTTGAGATAGTAGATGTTATGCTATGCAAATTTGATTAAAAAAATTAATGCGAATACAGCAGACACCACCCATTGCACATTAATTTAGTCCACAAGATTTTTCTGGCGACTCCAAAAGGGAGGAACACTTCTCTTCATCTTTAGTGAGGAATAAATTTTTTTTAATATGTAAAGATTTGATTAAAAATTTAAGTTTACTAGGTCTTTCTCTTGTATATTAGAGTCCGGCAACATTAGATGTCCAACATACTATTTTGTTGTTAGGTTTGAAAGGAACCCTAGTTTATTCCTGTTCAAATTTAAGTCCAAATTTTTGTTTAAAATGTCTTCCTAGTCTAAAGTCTTTTCTACTAAGTCAAGGATGAAATTTAGTTCATTTAAATTTAAGTCTAAATTCCTATTTAAATGTCTCCCTAATTTGAAACCTTTCTGTCTGGGTCCACATCTAAATCATTCCAAATAAAAGTATAATTTATTATATAGTTTAAATCATCTCCATTGTTGGATGACTTCTAGAATGTGTCCATACTTAAACCTTTAAAGTCAAAACTAAACTCTAGAGTTATTCCAATTTTAACTTATTTTGGGATTCAATAACTTTTGCTCATTAAATCTAAACATCTTATCTAAAGCCAGTTAGTTTAGAAACTAATTCAAAATTTTGGTTCGTTCAAATTTAAAAAAATTTGGGAAAACTAATCTTCAACTTCTATGATAATCCAAATGTCACCATCAACCAAGACAAATCTATTGAGGGCTTCCAAAGCAAGTTCAGATCTAGATTTGATAACCTATAATTTACCATTAACGAACCATAGCCTAAAGTGGTGAAAAGTTCTGAAGTCCCTATTAAATCAACCATAACTAAAGTTATTTTTGAGGGCTAGTTTGCAACTGTTCTCATTGTTGCTAAACTCTCTATCTTCTCCCATTATACCTTTCTAATGTATACTGCTAGCCAAAAAAGTAAAGTTATCCTGAATTTTGAATTCCTTGTCTTCTGGAAGTTTGAGATAGGGTCATCTTTTACTGTCAATGAGATGACCAAATCTAAGAGATGTAATAGGAACCAGCATCTGAGGTGGAGGGTAAAGAAGGCCAAATTTTTTAATTAGAGTGTCTGATCTATGCTACAGTTGAAGAAGTAAAAAAGAAATTCCCTGAAGTCCCTGATATTCAAGAGATTCTTAATAAATACCTTGCTATTAGGTGGAGGCTACTTCCAACCATTAACTACCACTGTCAGAGAGGAGAATGTTCTCAAAATGGAAAACTCTCTGCCTTATTTTGCCTTCCTTATCAAAAAGAAAAAGGAAGATTAAAACCTTATTAGATGGAATAATCTGTGACCATGCAACCAATTATGGGCAGTCAAAGTCAAAATTTTTGAAGTGTTTAAAAGATGTTATATCTACTAGAATAGAGTCAGAAAGAGAAGGTAGCTCAATTAACTATTAGAAGAAGAATCCTATTTAAAGAAGGAAAGTCTGTCATGAAAGTCATTAGTATAGACTGTTGGAGAGAACCAAAGAAGCTCACTGTATCAATTATCAGTCAATTCATTTCAACAATCAAAACTATCAAACACCAGTAAAATATTCAGGTTATGGAGCTTCGGTTCTTAGAGAGTATAACCTAATAACCCCTCCTATTCTTGATAATCTTGAAATAATTCACCTAAAGTCTTCCATCACTTTTTCGTGCATCAATCATCATAAATAAAAATTATGTAATAAAGGAAAGAAGAAGAAAAAGACAAATCTTTTGTATAATTTTTGCTAGTAAGAGAATACACTGGTTGATCCACATAATGTGTCAAGAGATCAATAAAAGAAGTGATGGGTCAGTTAAAGGAGAGTATAAGAAAGATATATAAAGAAGAAGCTATTGAGATGACTGCAATGAAAAGTCTTGATGAGGACGTGCATAGGGACAACTTTATGGTATATTTTTGATTATCTGCTCTAAAAGAAAATGGGATGAGTAAAGTAAATTCTTAATATGCTAAGGTAGAAGAAGGTGATACACTCAATCTATCTCAGTGTTTGTTAGATCAACTGAGTGAGAATGAAGAACATATCTCTAAAATGGAGGAAAAGGATTGAAGAATTCATGATTAATATGTCTATTTTATAACATAAAGAAACCCCTTCATTGAAACCTCATATAGAATTAGTTCTAGTAGAGTCAATTCAACATTATAATAAATAGAAGGAAACAACTAAAGAAAATAAAGATAAATTCATAAAATCAGAAAAGGAGTCAGTGTAACCTATAGACATTAAGCAATTGGTAGAGCAACAAGTCAAAGAGGCTCTAGCAGAGTTCAAAGGAATTTCATTTATTCTAACTAGTAGAGCCTACTCGAAGGATATAACTTGGTCCCTTATCCTAAAGGATTTGTACCACCCTTATTCCAAAATTTTGCTTATACAGGGAACCCTAAATATCATTTAGCACATTACAAGGCTAATTGTTGCAATGCATGGGGTAGTGATGCATTATTCTTCAGGAAGTTTATGAGTAGCTTGCTTAGAGTGGCTTTTTATTGGCATGCAAAATCGTCTAATGGGTTAGTTCATACCTTTGTAAAATCAAATCATCTTACTGTAAAAAAGTTTATTGGAGCACATCATCATGCCATAGTTGGGGACCTGGTGATTGAGAAATAGGAACTTGGCAAAAATTCGGTAGACTATATCTTAAGATGGATAAATCTTATCATGAAGTGTGAACCTCAACTATAAGAGCAGCGCATTATATAGATTCTCATTATTAACATGCACAATCTTGTGGCCTTCCTGTTAAAAGGGTTCAAAATAAAAATATTTGAGAATTTATTAAATAAAGCTTCCAATATATATGAAGAAGCTTCCTAATTATCTTTTTAAGAAGATTAATCCTTGATAGAAGTAAAGAATCTAAAACCTTCGAATGTTTTTGAAAATAAGTCTTGTTCAGTGTCAACAGTTAACAAGGGAAAACAAGCAATGAAAGTATATGCAGAGAATCTAATACATACTTCATAATAACACTAATATAGCAAATCACATAATTAACAGTTCAAGCTTCATTCTAATCTCACTTTAGAAAAGAGTACAGAGAAATTTGAAGAACTTAAAAAAATATATACTCATTTAAAAGGGACGTAATCTAAAGAATTTTCAAGAAACCTCTTGAAGAAATCAAAGTTAAAACTTCCTACCCCTAACAGGTTATAAGATGAAAGTTTATGCAGGGTGTTCAACCCTATAGAACTAGTTCCGAGGTTAACCAAGAGGGGGGTGAATTAGATATTTAAAAACTTATTTAAAAAAGAAAAATCTTTTTCTATCTTGTAGCGAAAATGAATTAAATCAATAATAAAAAGATAAATTAGAGATTTCACCCAAACAATTAATCATAGTAAAAATAAAGTATTGAAAATAATTAGAAAGAACACACCATATTTATAGTGGTTTGGTACAACCTGACTTACGCCCACTCCCAAGAACCTCCAGTTCCAGGTATTGTACTAAATCTTTAGTGACTCTTCTTTAGCCCCCACAGCTAAAGAGAAGCCTTACAAAATCTCTTCCACCTCCCTCGATGCGGCAGAGAACCTGAAATCCTTTTTCACCCTCCTGGTAAAGGCAGAGAACCTAGTTCTTTGACACCAAAGAGATCTTCTTCTTCCTAATACTTTTCTCAAGACAAACCTTGAATCTGATGGAATTAAGATGCAAGCTTGCTAGAGTAAGTGTGTTAAACCCCCTCCATACTCCCTTGAAATCTGTTCCAAGGATCTTCTCCCTCTCTCAAACTCCACCCTTTCCTCTCTCCCATTCAAGGCTCTCTCTTCAAGTTTTCTCCAGAAAAATGAAGCCTTAATGGATGTTAAAGATACTTACAATGTCTTTGGAGAAAGCTTAAATAGAGGGCTTTGAAAAACTCTAAAAATTTAATTCTAGCAGCAAAGATTATCCAGGATGATCGAAGGATCATCCAGGATGATGTACTTAAATAGAGGGCTTCAGAAAACCATAAAAACTCAATTCTGGTGCCACATATCATCCAATACGAATGCAGGATCATGCAGGAAGATATGCAAAATTTGACTTGATAGTCCAAACAATCACCAGATAGTCCAGGATGATCAGTTCAAATTTATACTAATCATCCAGGATGATTCTAGGATAATCCAGGATGATTCTGTGATCATCTAGTACGATCAGAATATCAAATTAAGTAGATTTGATTGACTAATGATAGGATTAATTTAGGCATAACTTTCATAAATCGTCCAGGATGATCTAGATTGTCTAAGATGATTAAAAAAAATTTAAATCTTAAATCCTTGCCTAAATTATTATTGGCAACTATTTTTCAAGATCATAAAGGATCATCCTGGATGATCTAAATCATCCAGTATGATTAGTTAAAAGAGCTAATCATCCTGGATGATAGAAATTATCCAGTACGATTAGTTCAAAAATTAAACTTCTAGTTTTGACTCAATCTCACTCCCACTCAGTGTATGTGTGCATGGTCACCAAGGTAGCATGCACCCTTACAGAACTTGACTTAAGAAATCAAAAATACATCAATGAATATTATAGATATCTTTACAGCATAACCTATTCTATCCAATCTTGAGCCTTGAATCTTCATTGGATGTTAAATGGTGTTCCTGAAATGTTAGTATACACACAAATAAGTATAGATTAAAAATACTAGGAGACATAAAGATGTGAGCCATAATATTTGTTATCATCAAAAATATAAACTTGTGAGATCGAGTCATAATAATCTCCCCCTTTTTGATGATGGCAAGCATTACTAGTTGAATTTTTAAACCAAAAGTATTTTCTCCAAATCTCCCCCTCTCTAAGATAAAAATTTTAAAAAATAAGGGAAAAAACAATTTTCTTTCTTTTTAATTTTTATTTTTAAAATAAAATAAATAACTAGATTACAAGATAAACTAAATAAATACAATAAAAAATAACAGTACTTTCAAATACAACACAAATACAACATTACGTTCTCCCCCTTTGACATTATCAAAAAGAAGAGGAGCATATAAAAACAAAATAAAAAATAGACTAAAAGATCAAATAGTCTCTGATCTAGTAAAGGTGATGCTTTAGAAGAATTATTTTGAAATATCAAAAATTTTCTTAGAATGAGAAAGTTAATTCTTGATTTTATTTAAAAGCTTAGTAAGGCATGTGTTGATCATCCATAACCCAAAAAGGTTAAAGATTCAGAAATTGTTAATCCAAGCTCAGATTCCTTAAGGGCTAAAAATTTTTTTAAGCAAGCATCTAAATCAAGGAACAAATTAGAGAAGAAAATAATAATCTTTTCAAAACTCCTTACATGAAAGATATCTAATAGAAGATTAATGAAAAGATGTGAATCAAAAGTCATGATTTTCAAACTCAAGTATAAAAAATATTAATAGATATAAGGGTTTTCTTAAGATTTAAGAAATACAAGAAAAGCAAGCTAACTCATTGTGGGCTCATTTTGTGCCTCTTTATTAGTTTTTGGCACACTTTGCATATCTTCTGATTTTTAATACACTTTATATATCTTTTTATTTTGGCGACATTGCGCATCTTTTAATTTTTAATACGCTTTGTGTATCTATTTATTTTGGTGACATTGCGCATCTTTTCAGCTTTGGGCTCATTTTGTGCCTCTTTTCTTTTTACAAATATGCTTCCTTTCTGACATTTTAAAGACTAAATAACACCCAATCTAGTGACAAAAACAAACAGCTTGATTACAAAAATAATGAAGAGGATTCAACAACTTGCGAAAGATCCCTCTAAGATAGAGAAAATATAAGGAGATTAAAAAAGTTCAATTTCAAAATCCAATTTATAATTTGATGAAGATTTTGAATCAAAAGTGAAATAGCCTCATAAAAGAAATGAGATAGAGAAACAAAATTATGAGTTTCTTTCCTTTGACTGATTTTAGAGAAATCAACCACAACTTACATAGAATTTCAAAAAAATAGGAGGTAATTTTTTTTTTCATTTTTAGAAAAAATGAACTTTGAAAATGATTTGATTTTCTAAAGTATATATGAAATAAAATATGATGTGTGTGTGTTGATCAGAAAAACTACACAAACAACATGGAGACTAATTAAAGATTTAAAAGAACAAACATAAAATAAAAAGAAAAATAAAACATAAAGAAAACACAGAAAATAAATAAAAATACAACGAATAAAAACATATACGCACAAAAAAAATAACAATAAATAAATAAATACACAAACAAAGCTTTAAACATCATCTTGCTCCTGATTTGATGATTCAGAAGCTTGGTCTGCCCAGGAGATTTTTTGCTTTTCATTGCCCTATTTAAAATTTGCTTAGCTTTACCCTTTTCCTTTGTAGGAGGAGTTTTTAAATTAGGGCACTGATTTTTCATATGTCCAGGTTTCCTAAATCTAAAGCAAATAATGTTAGAAGAAATCTTAACATTCTTACCATTTTTATCTTTATTCCACTTTTGTTGATGCTTTTATTTGTGCTTTAGTAGTCTTTCTAATTTGCTCGTTACTGATACTAATTTTCTACTTTCATTATCTATTAAGCCACTTTCATCTATGTCTTCAGCTTTCAGTACTATAGTTTCACTGTATCTAAAAGCTTTTGATTGAAACCTTGTTCGTAGGTAATAAGTGAGCCAATCAGATTATCAATAGAATATTCATTCAAATTTTTTGATTCACAAATAGCAACAATTTTGGCATCAAATTTATCAAGTAGACAATATAGAATTTTATTGACCTTTTCAAAGTTTGAAAATTCTTTACCTAAAGTGTGTAATGATGTCACAATTTGAGTAAACCTAGTATACTTGTCTAAAATAATCTCATAAGGTTTCATACAAAAAGTTCATAATCATGTATTAGAATATTTAACTTAGATTGCTTAACTTCACTAGTACCTTTATATGTAGTGCATAGTTTATCCCAAATTTCTTTATTAGTGATACAGGTAAAAACAATCATATAATCTTCAGAAGTTAAAGCACAAAATAAAAATAATTCAAAGATTTAGCATTCAATTGAGTATAATTTTTTTCTTCTCTACTCCATTCAAAAAATGGAATATCAGTTTTGATGCCATTTACAAAATGAGAAGGCGCAGAGTATCCTTCCTGAATTAACATCCACATGTCATAATCAATTGATTTTAAGAAAGTAGACATGCAAATTTTCCAAAAATCAAAAGTAATATTTTCAAATAAAGGTGGTCGGGTGATTGAATATCCTTTTGTAATATTATAATTTTAAATAGTAGCCATGGATCTTTTTTAAAATTTTTTTAAAACTTAATTTATAAATTCCACTCTGATACCACTTGAAAGTTCGTGAGGGGTGTTAAAACCTACAGAACTAGTCCTGAGGCTAACCAAGAGGGGGTGTGAATTGGATATTTAAAAACTTCTTTAAAAAAAGAAAAATCTTTTTCTATCTTACAGTAGAAATAAATTAAATTAATAATAAAAAGATAAATCAGAGATTTCACCCAAGCAGTTAATCGCAATAAAAATAAAGTACAAAAAATAATTTAAATGAACACACCAGATTTATAGTGGTTCGGTCCAACAAAACCTACATCCACTCTAGGTATTGCACAAGACCTTTAGTGACTCCTCCACCTCCCCCGGTGCGGCAGAGAACCTGAAATCCATTTTCACCCTCCTGATAAAGGTAGAGAATCTGGTCCTTTGGCACCAAAGAGATCTTCTTCGTCCCAATACTTCTCTTAAGATAAACCTTGAATTCGATGGTACTATGGTGCAAGCTTGCTGGATCAACCATGTGAAACCCCCTCCACACTCCCTTGAAATCACCTCCAAGGATCTTCTCCCTCTCTCAAACTCTACCCTTTCCTCTCTCCCTTTCAAGGCTCTCTCTTCAAATTTTCTCTAGAAAAATGAAGCCTCAATGGTTTCCAAAGGCACTTACAATGTCTTTAGAGAAAGCTTAAATAGAGGGCTTTGAAAAATCCTAGAAATTTAATTCTGGTGGCAAAGATCGTCCAAGATGATGTGCTTAAATAGAGGGTTTTAGAAAATCCTAAAAAGTTAATTCTGGTGCTAAATATCATCCAATACGATTGCAGGATTATCAAGGATGATGTGTAGAATTTGACCTAATAGTCCAATATGATCACCAGATAGTCCAGGATGATCAGTCCAAATTTGTACTGATCATCCAGGATGATTCAAAGATTATCCGGGACAATTCTGTGATCTTCTAGTATGATCAGAATATCAAATTAAGCATATTTGATTGACTAATCATAGGATTAATTTAGGCATGATTTTCATAGATTATCCAGGATGATCTAGATCATCCAGGACAATTAGAACAAAATTTGAATAAAAAATCCTTGCCTAAATTATTATTGGTAGTTATTTTTCAAGATCATAATGGATTGTCCTGGATGATATAAATTGTCCAGTATGATTAGTTTAAAGAGCTGATCATCCTAGACGATAGAAATTATCCAGTACGATTTGTTCAAAAATTGAACTTCTGGTTTTGACTCGATCTCACTCCCACTAAGTGTGTGTGTGTGCATTGTCACCAAGCTAGCGTACACCCCAACAGGGCTTGACTCAAGAAATTAAAAATACATCAATGAATATTACAAAGATCTTTACAGCATAACTTATTCTACCCAATCTTGAGCCTTGAATCTTCGTTGGATAATGCATGGTGTTCCTGAAATATTAGTATACACACAAACAAGTATAGAATGAAAATAGTAAGAGACATAAAGATGTGAGCTATAATGTTTGTTATCATCAAAAATATAAACTCGTGAGCATGAGTCACAACATAAGATGTGGAGAAATTAAGGTATTCTAATTTCTACCCATATCAACTTATGCTAGAGCATGAACTCAAAGATTATATATCCTTAAAGGAGTGGCTTGAAAAGATTATAAAATCTTGGTCAGTTGTGACATTGAAAGGGTATTTTATGTATTTGAGTTAAGGATCTGCTAAATATATGATTGGTCAGACTTCTATGCCCTCTTCAATTTTAAAGCTTGATGATTATTGGGATATTATCTTATCCCAATCTTTTAAAAAGATTATAAATAAATTATATCTATCATCTACACGTGTATCTCAAGGAGTACAAAATCTCATTCAGGTTTATCTGATAGCTCCTGAGATGGAAGTCCAAAATAAAGGTCCTACTAAAAACTTAAGAAGATTCAAACATGTTATTCTTCATAGTTTAGAAGGAGGAAAGTAATAGTATAATTGAAAATATAAAAAGTAATGTTGTAAGTTCCTTAGATGGTAGATCAAAGACTCGCGTACCTCTTACACCATATGATTTCTATTTTGTCCAGCCAGGGCCAAAGAAAGTAATGAAGAAAGATTTAATGTATATCATATTTATATATGCTGATGATTAAATAGCTAGTAATTTAAATAGCTCAATAAAAAAAATTCTCAGGAATATGAAATAAATATAAACAAACTAAAAGAATCTCTTTAATGTTTCTCTAATAGTTATTCCTCTAACCTTGATATTTAGGGTGTTTCTATAAATATAAAAATTGAGATTTCTGATTTTATGATTCACCAGATGAAACTTTGAAGATAGAAAATGATTTAGAAGTAGACAGTCATGTTGCCTCTTTTCCTAAAGGGGTTGTTCAAGTAAACCTTCTTAGTTGTAAAGTTTTACCTCCTTGAGTTTCAATAATTGATAAAGCAATCAAAGTCATGGAAAACTAAAATTTTTTAAATCAACCTACACAAGATGCAAATGCAGTTAATTCAAAACTTCCAAAAGTAGATTATAATGTCTTAGATCATCTAAGAAAATTACTTTTAAGATTAAGTATTTATGATACTCTTATTCTTTCTAAGTAATGAGGAAGACGTTAATCAAAGTTCTACTCAGTCAATATATTTGTATGGCTCAATTAGCATCAACATAGTCCAATGATGTACTAAATTTTTATGAGGTTTTTGGAGCATGTTTCTCGGATGAAGACCTATGGCTTGGAATTGTTGATCACAAGCATCCTTTATGTATATATCAATAAATATGGACAATGTTAAGTTATCCCATATGCATATTGATCTATGTGCATCATTCAACATAATTACTCTTTGAACACTCGCCTACATATGGGTGGATGCTCACAAATTGCTCTGATAAAATGATATGCAAAGATTCAATGAAAGGAACAGAGGGCTTTAGGTTCAATAACCCTACTCTTAGAAATACATGGATGAAAAACTAGAGCTATATTTCATATAATAGATTTGGAGACCTATCTCAACTCCATGAATATAGAATGGTGCCTTCCTCTCTTCATCAGTGTATTAAATATTCCTATGAGGGCATTGAATAAAGGAATATTTAATCCAATTTTCAATTCATAAAGTAGGAAAATATGAAGAAACTTCGTATTATATGAAGAAACTTCATGTTATCTCAAAATATTATAGTTCATAAATAAGAGATTCAACCCTATTTGACTCCTGCAAAATAAGCACCACGAAGAATGTGACTCAAAATTGAACAACCGATACTCACTGAAGTTAGGAATATTATAGAGGTTAGTTTCATCATGGAAGAAAAATATCCAACTTGGTTAGTTAGCATCATTATGTGGATAAATTTTTATTCATGCCACACAAGATTTGCTTTAACCATATTTAGGTTTCTCTTTGTATCTACATAGATTAATATTATACCATCTTGAAGGACAGACTAATGTCTCACTCTCAATTTGAGAAGAAAAACATTCAATTTATGTTTATGATCAAACGCAACATAGGGAATTTTAATTTATCTCGGAGGATAAAATGAATATTCATCTATCATTTTAATCATGAAATTAAATCAAAGAATATATTTTCATAATCAAAACTACATAAAGAATATTTAATTTATCGCTAAGGATAAAAGGAATATTCACTTATCATTTTAGTTATGAAAGTACATTAATGAATTTATTTTCATAATCAAATTATATAAGGAATATTCAATTCATCCATATGGATAAAAAAAATCTTCACTTATCACTTAATCATAAAATTAAAATCATATATTTATTTTCATAATCAAATATATAAAGTGTTACAAATCTGGATTCAAGGAATATGATTTTGATGATAGCAAATATTTTTGTTTCTGTTTGAGTGCATAATCTTTCAGGTTCACAAGATCAATTACAATCTAAGCCAGCTCAAGATCGAGTCAGTCCATTTGAGTTTTCAAGTTCAATGTATTTTTTCATCTTTCTTGAGACAAGTGTAATGGAACAGATCCCCAAGCTAAGTAACCTTGCACACACACACTCATGGGGAGAGTTATAGTGAGTTAGAGTTTCTGTTCAAATCATCCTGGACGATCCATTAAAAATAGAAACCCTAATTAGGGCGACCATGTTAAGTTGGTCTGATTAAATAGATCATCCTAGATGATACACCCATCGTACATGATGATATACTCAAATCAAAAATTTCCAGCCGCCAGACCAAGTTAGGCAAGTTTTTATTTTTAGCTTTTTGATCTGATAATCCTAGATGATACGTGTATCATCCTGGATGATACATTACAATCATGCCTAAATAAGTTAGGTGATTAAGGAAAGTAATTAAGGTTTGAGTGATTCGATCATATCGTCCTAGACGATCACAAGATCATCCTAAACGATTAATTAGAAAACCTTACTATCCAGTGCATTTCACCTGGACGACCTGAACAGTCTGTCGAACGATATTCCTGATTTTGAACTAATCATACGGGAAGATAGAAATATCATCCTGGACGATCAAGTTATTTTGAAATCATCTAGCATGATTTACTTATACGACCTGAACAGTGTGCCGGATGATTTTGGTCATTTTGAACTTATCGTACAGGATGATATACGTATCATCCTGAACGATCAAGTCATTTTGAGATCGTCCAGCACCAATTTTCCTGGACGACTCGAACAGCCTTCTGGATGATATTCCTGAATTGAACTAATCATCCCGGACGATCGCAGAATTGTCCTGGATTATATGAATAGAATTTGTCTTCTAATCATCCAGAAAAACCAGATCATCCAAGCCAAAAGGGTCTGATTTACACTGATCATACAGGATGATCTACCGATCATCCTAAATGATCTACCGATCATCCTAAATGATCTACTGATCAGCCTGGATGATCTTTGATGGCAAGTTGAAATTTAGGGTAATTTTTGAGCCTTTGTATTTAAGATCTCTTATCTTCTATAGATATTTTATTGCTGTCTTTTCCTGTGAGAGATTTTAGAAGGAGAGAGAGAGCTTGGGAGAGAGAGAGAGAGAGAAGAGCTTGTGAGGGGGAGTTTGTGAGGTGTTCACAAAAATTGCTCCAAGCAAGGATTTGAGTCATCTTCTCCGGTCATCATCTCGTGTCCTTGGTGTCTCCATGGAAGGATTGTCTGCAAGAAGATTAAGGTTCTCCGCTCGTTTTAGGAGGAAGCAAAAGCAGGTAAGGTTCTCTGCCTGCTTCAGGGGGAAGCGAAAGGAGTCTGGGTTCTCTGCCTCATTAGGTTGGTGGAAAGGAGTTTTATAAAGGCTTCTTCACCTTGCTGTGGGAGCAGAAGGAGTGTCACTTAGTATTTGTGTAATACGCGGAGGGGAGGCTCTGGGGAGTGGACGTAGGTCAAGTTGATCGAACCACTATAAAATCTAGTATGTTCTTTCTAATTATCTCTTACGCTTTACTTTCTATTAATGATCATGTGATTATAGTTATTATTTTATTTTGATAAACATCTATACTTCATCGCAAAATTGTAATTATTTTAAAACATTCAAAAAGATTTTTTAAATCATTTTTACTTAAAAATTTTTAAAAATACCAATTCACCCCCCCTCTTGGTTAGCCTCGGGACTAAACATCCCTAATAAACTTTTAAGTGGTATCAGAGCGGGAATGATAAAATCAAGTTTTGAAAAACTTTTGAATTTGATCCATGGCTAACTTTGGTAATATAAATACTGCTGAAGGTTATTCCATTACTCGACCACCCTTGTTTGATAACATACCTTTTGATTTTTGAAAAACTCTCATGTCCATATTTTTACAATCCATTGATTATTGCATGTGGATGCTTGTAAAAGATGGTTATTATGCACCTCATAGAATTATTAATGGTGTTAAAACTAAACTTTTTTTTATTGAATGTACTTTTGATGATCGTAATTTAGCAAAACTGAATGTAAAATATTTAAACTATTTTTTTGTGCATTAAAATCTGAGGATTACATGCGTGTGTCAACCTGTACAATAGGCAAAGAAATCTGGGATAAATTGTGTATCACTTATAAGGGCACAACTGAAGTTAAAGAGTTTAGATTGAACATTCTGCTTCATAACAACAAACCCTTTGACATGAAATCTAATGAGTCAATATCTGAAATGTACACTAGGTTCACACAAATTGTCACCTCCCTGCATGCCTTAGGAAGAGAATTCACCAACTACAAAAGAGTTAACAAAATATTATGATGTTTGCCTTCTTCTTATGATACCAAGATAATAACAATCACTGAATTAAAAGATTTGAACAATTAATCTATTGATAACTTACTTGGATCACTAATTGCTTATGAACAAGGAGTGAACCAAAGATAGCTTGATGCAGGTGAGAAGAAAAAAGAGAAAATTATGGTGCTGAATGCCAATGATATGGATATTGATACTTCCGGGTCTGATAATGATGATGTTGCCTTGATCGCTAGGCAATTCAAAAGTTTTCTAAGGAAGAAACACAAGAACTATCAGAAGTGGAACAGAGGTAAGAGTAGCAAAAATTTTAAAGGTTCTTCTGATACAGTTTGTTTTGAATGCAGGAAGCCTGGACATATAATGGCTGATTATCCTACACTTAAGGCTCACCCAAGAAAGGAGAAGGGTGAGGAGAAACCCAAGTTCAGGAAGGACAAGAAATAGATCCAAAAGGCTTTTGAGGTGGATTTTGCATCTAACTCCTCTGAGACTGAAGCTGAAGAGGACACTACAAACTTGTGTTTGGCGGTAGATGAAAATTGTGGTCAGTCTGATCAAGAAGAGGTATGTGAACTGACCTATGATCAATTACTTGACATTTCTGAGAAAATTCATTCATCATATATAAAACTTAAGAAAACTCATGCTACTCTGAAATTAAAATTCCTGAATCTACAAAAAGAGTGTGAAGTGTTACTTAAGGATCATTCTACACTTGATAGCAATCACATATCACTACTTGATAAATTCGATGAGCTAAATAAAATACATTCTGAATTGATTGTTGAATATGATTCATTTAAAGCATCACATGTTGAATTAGAAGCTGCATTTAAGAAATTAGAATCTCATGCATCTGATTTAGATAGTAATGAGCATTATTTGAAATTGGAAATTACAAGTCTCAAAAAGGAAAATAAATTTCTAAGTGTAAAAGTTAGTACATTTGAAAATAATGAAACACCTCCTACATTTGTATAATTTTACAAACCTACATCACTTGAAGGATCAGATTCAAAATCATCAAAACATACATCATTCAAACCTAAGAAGAGGCACTATCACCCCTATATATTAGTTAATCCTTTTCCTGGTGTTAGATGTTTCTCATGTGGCATGTTAGGACATATCTCTCACACCTGCAATGTTCACTGTAGTAAATATTAGGAGTGGAGGCCCAAACTGTATGTTTCATAGTATATCATACATGCATTGCATTCTTCTTTTCATAAGAAGGAACCTAATCCTGTTTGGGTTCCTAAATCTGACGTTTGATGATTTTGTAGGGTTGCACTCACACAAGTCCTCATGAGAGAATGTGTGGTACCTGGACAATGGATGCTTAAGACATATAACTAGTGATGCAAATCAATTCATTTCGTTGGAGGCTAGGGCTGGAGGCAAGGTCACTCTTGGAGACAACACCACCAGGAAAGTGGTGGGTGTAGGTATAATCAAAAACTCCAAAAATCTTTTGATTGAAAATATTTTGCTTGTAGATGGATTGAAACACAACCTACTCAGCATCAATCAACTCTACGACAAAGGGTTCAGCATCAAGTTTTTAGCAAACACTTACATTATAAGCTTAAATAATAACATTATTTTGTAGGGAAAGAGGATCAACAATGTCTACATTCTTGATTTAAATAACATTGAATGTGCTGCATCATTTTGCTTAAAAATTACTACTGATGAGTCTTAGTTGTGGCACAAGAGATTATGTCATGCCAGCATGAAAATCCTTAGAAGAGTCACCCAAAAGGTCTTAGTTAGAGGTGTCCCCAAGCTTAAGTTCACTAAGGGCCACCTGTGTGATGCCTGTCAACTAGGAAAACAAGTCTAATCCTCTTTCCACTCAATTAAGGACATCAACACCTCTAGACCTTTAGAAGTCCTTCATATGGATCTCTTTGGACCCATTAGCACTGCCAACTTAGAGGGAAAATTCTATGGATTTTTGATTATCGATGATTACTCAAGGTTCACTTGGATTAGATTTTTATCACATAAATCTGAGTCATTTAATGAATTTAAATCATTCTCCACTTGAATTCAAAAGAAGTTGGGTTGTGAGATTTTGACCATCCATAGTGATCATGGTGGGGAGTTTGAAAATGAGAAATTTGGAACCTTTTATGAGAAGCAAGGAATTAGCCACAACTCTTCAGCTCCTCGGACCCCTCAGCAGAATGGGGTAACTAAACAGAAGAACAGGACCTTAGTGGAAGTAGCTAGAGCCATGCTTGCTGAGTATTCACTTCTAAAATACTTTTGGGTAGAAGCGGTGAACATAGCCTGTTATGTGTTGAATATGGTGAATGTTAGATCCAATCTGAATAAGACACCCTATGAGATTATTATGGGTAGAACTCCAAACCTGTCCCACCTCCATATCTTTGGCTATAAGGTTTTTATTCTTAACAATGGGAAATCATCCTTAGGAAAATTCTACCCAAAATCTGATGAAGGAGTGTTCTTAGGATATTCAAGTGTGGGAAAATTCTTTAGGGTGTTTAACAAGAGGACATTGGTGGTAGAGGAGACTACTCATGTGGTGTTCAATGAAACTGATCCTAAGGAGTCTAGAGTTGAGGAAGAAGAAAAGGTAAGAGAGATTACAAAAGGAGTTGAAAATGCAAATATGGAGAAAAGGGTAGAACCTCAAAATACTTTGCCTAGAGATTGGAGATATTCTTCTAGTCATCCTAAAGAACTGATCTTAGGAGACCCTTTTAAAGGTGTTAGAACTAGGCATGGACTTAGGAAGGAAGTAAACCATTTTTCCTTTATCTCAATGACTGAACCCACCAACATCAATCAAGCCCTTTCTGATGAATTTTGGATCTTAGCTATGCAGGAAGAACTTAACCAATTTATGAGGATTGATGTTTGGGAGTTAGTAGAAAGACCTAAAAATCAAAGTGTAGTGGGAACTAATTGGGCCTTTAAGAATAAAATGAATGATTCTGGTGTGGTGGTTTGGAATAAGGAAAGATTGGTGGCTAAGAGGTACAACCAAATAGAATGGATTTATTTTGAGGAGACCTTTGCCCCTATAGCAAGATTGAAAGCCATTAGGGTACTACTAGCCTTTAGCTATTAAAAGAGATTTAAGCTTTTTCAAGTGGATGTTAAGAGTGCCTTTTTAAATGGGGTAATAAAGGAAGATGTCTTTGTAGAGCAACCCTTAGGTTTTGAGAGATCCCAATATCTAAATCATGTTTTTAATTTAAAAAGGCCTTATATGGATTGAAACAAACACCCAGAGCTTGGTATGAGAGGCTTAGCACATTGCTACTAGAAAGAGAGTTTGTTAAGGGGAGCGTAGACACCACCCTTTTTCTGAAGAAAGTAGGAGATGATTTACTCATTATATAAATCTATGTTGATGATATACTATTTGGATCTTATAATCAAAAGTTATGTGATGATTTTTCTAAAATAATGAGTAAGGAGTTTGAGATGAGTATGATGGGGGAATTATCCTACTTTTTAGAGTTTAGCATAAGGCAATTGAATGATGGAACTTTTATTAATCAGTCAAAGTATGTTAAGGACATTTTGAAGAAATATGAAATGGATAAAGCCAAGCTAATAAATCCCATGAGCTCTACTATTCAGTTAGATAAGGATTCAAATGGAAAATCTGTTAATCAAAAGAAGTACAGAGGAGTAATTGGATCACTACTTTACCTGACTGCTAGCCAACCTGATATCATGTGTAGTGTTTATCCTTGTGCTAGATTTCAAGCTGATCCTAAGGAATCCCACCTGACTGTAGTTATGAGAATTCTTAGATATCTCTTAGGGACTCCAAACCTAGGAATCTGGTATCCTAGACACAGCACTATTTTTGAGATTATTGGATATTCTGATTCTAATTTTGTAAGGTGTAGGGCGGATAGAAAAAGCACTTCTGGAACTTATCAATTCATAAGATAGTTCTTAGTCTCCTGGTCCAGTAGAAAATAAAACTCTATTATACTTTTCACTACTGAAGCTGAGTATATTACCTTAGGAAGTTGTGTGTCCCAAGTGCTTTGGTTGAAGCAACAAATTCTAGATTTAGGATTACTTGTTGGTGAAAGTTTAATAGGGATGTTAAGCCCTAGTGAACTAGTCCTGAGGCTAACCAAGAGGGGGGGTGAATTGGATATTTGAAACAAAACAAAAATCTTTTTATAACTTGCAGCGGAAACAAATTAAAATAACGATAAAAAGATCAATCACAGATATCACCCAAGAAGATAATCGCAAAAAAATAAAGTGCGAAAAATAATAAGAAAGAACACACCATATTTATAGTGGTTCGGTCCAACCTGACCTACGTCCACTCCTCGGAGGTACCCTCCAAGTATTGCACTAAACCAAATAATGTCTCTCCTTCAGCCCCACAGCTAGGCAGAGAAGCTCTTACAAAATCACTTCCACCTTCCCCGGTGCGGCGGAGTAGCCGGGTCCTCTGACACCAAAGAGATCTTCTTCTTCCCAAAACCTCCCTCAAGATGACCCTTGAATCCGATGGTACTTAGGTGCAAGCTTGCCGGAGCAACTGTGTGAACCCCCTCACACTCCCTCGAGAATCCCCCTTCCCAGGCTCTTCTCCCTCTCAAACTCCACCCTTTCCTCTCTCCCTTTCAAGCTCTCTCTTCAAGTTTTCTTCAAAAGAATGAAGCCTCAATGGCTGCCAAAGACACCTATCAAGTGCCTTGAGAAAGCTTAAATAAAGAGCTCCAAAAACCCTTCCAAATTAGTTCTAGCGGCAAAGATCGTCCAGGACGATCGCCGGATCGTCCAGGATGATGTGCTCCAAAAGAGGGCTTCAGAAAACCCTAAAAACTCAATTGTGCCGCCAAAGATCATCCAGGATGATCGCAGGATCGTCCTAGACAATGTGCAGAATTTGACCTGATAGTCTCGTACGATCCTGGGATAGTCCAGGACGATCAGTACAAATTTTGCACAAATCATCCAGTACGATATACATATCATCTAAGACGATTAGAAAAAATTTTGACACTTAAATCCTTGCCTAAATTATCATGGCGGCTAGGGTTTTGAGATCATATTAGATCGTCTAGGACGATATAAATATCGTCCAGGATGATTAGTTCAATGAACAGATCGGCCTGGATGATCAAAAATCGTCCAATACTATTTGTTCAAAAGTTGAACTTCTTATTTTGACAGGATCTCACTCCCCCTGAGTATATGTACACATAGTCACAAATAAGCATACACCCTTACAGGACTTGACTCAAGAAATCAAAAAGTACATCAATGAGAAATATAACAAAGCCTATTCTAATCATTCTTTAGTCTTGAATCTTTCTTGGATTGATGCATACTGTTCCTGAAATGTTAGTATACATAAACAAATATATATTCCAAATACTAGGAGATGAACCATAATATTTGTTATCATCAAAATAAGAACTTGTGAGCCCGAGTTGCAATAGTTAGCACAATTTCAGTTCTATGTGATAACACTAGTGCCATCTGCATCTCTAAGAATCCTATCGAAATCAAGAACCAAATACATTGACACAAGGCATCACTTCATTAGGGACCATGTTACAAAAGGGGATATTGAGCTACACCATATTGCAACTGAAAACCAACTAGCTGACATCTTTACTAAACCATTCGACTTTGACTCATTCAGTATTTTAAGGACCAAACTGGGTGTGATTGACATAAATGTATGAATTTGATGATTGCTAATTTTTGAAGTTTCTATTTTTCATTATTCTTTTGGCTTTTGTTTTGATTTGATTTTATGTTTCATTTTAGAACTTTATTTTCCTATTGATTTCCGTTTGTTTGATTTGCTTACCGGATTTGGTTATTTCCTGCTGATTTTTGTTTGTTGATTTTTGTTTATTTATTTTTCTTCTTTTTATTTATTTACTGTTTATTCTTTTCAGAATCAGATCACTGCTCACTACTGTTGATAAACTGGATTTCTGACTGAGAGTTTTGCCTTATTTTTATTTGGAAGCTTATAAACAGTGATTGACTCCTCTGAATTTATTAAAGAGAAGAAATATTGACGATTGTTTCTCTTTCTCTAACTCCTTTAATGGTGTATTATTTCTTTTGGATAAAAATCTTCTTTAAAATTAAAAAGTTAGTTTTTGAAATAGAGATCTATTTTATCTTCCTACAGTAATCTACCTCATATGAATAGTATTTTCAAAGCTTTGAATCATTGTTATGTTTTTTTTTAATCAGGTGATTATACTTATCATATATAGTATGGTTTTGTTCTGTGAATTACTCCTCCTTATTATAGAGAGTGAGTTTTATCTTCTCTTATGTCTGGAGGGTAATTTCATAACTGAGATTCTTTAATAGTTATGAAAGAAAGCAAGCTTGCAAAAAGAAATAAAAAGAGGCACAAAATGGGCAAAAAATGAAAAGATGTGCAATGAAGCCAAAAATTAGAAAGATACATAAAGTATATCAAAAATCAAAAGATGCGCAAAGTGCATCAAATAAATTGAAAAAGAGGTACAAAATGAGCCTACAAAGAAATAAGCTTTCTTCCCCTTTAGATCTTTAAATGTCTTAGAAAAATCCATGCGCCACTTACTATTTTTAAAAACTTGAGATTAAAAATCATAATTTCTGATTCCTTACTTTGCAATACTATTTTATCAGATATTTTTTTGAAGTGAGGCTTAAAAGGATCACTTTTCGAATCTAATTTCTTTTCTTCTGAATTAGACTTTTGTTTGAAAGGAATTTGAACCTGTAAGGTGTCTGTGGTAGGAGTTACAAAAATTGATTTTTTAACTTTTTTGGATTTCAGCATCATCGATTTTCTTCTTACTGGCTTTTGAATTAAAACTCAAGGAAAAATTCTAATTTACTGGAGCTGATCGATTAAAAAAAAAACTGTATTTTTGTTGATGTTTTTCTATCTTTAATTTTTTCCTTTTTTATTATGGTTTTATTTTGATTTTTTTGTGTGTTTTGGGATCCCTGATCATTCCTCTCCATCCTTTATTATTTTTCAATTTTTGGTCACATCGTCCTGGATGATATGATCAAATCATCCCCATCTTGATCCGACGGCTGATCTGCACCAATTATTGGTGATCATCCTAGAAGATCCACCTCATCGTCCTAGACGATCCTTATGGCAGTAGTGGGATGATTAAAATTCATCCCATCCAATTCATTTATTGTATATCATCTTGGATGATCCACCTAATAGTCATGGATGATACTTTTCATCAATGGTTATCCAGCTTGACTCCTTAGGATGATTGACTGTGTCTAGTCTTCCTGGATGATTTTTGATCATCCTAGATGATTTGATCGCCTTTTTGACCAATCATCCTAGATGCCATTATTGCTCTTATCATCCTAGATAATCCTACGATCATCCTAGACAATCTGGCTGAATTCTATTTAAATAGCCAATTTTCACCATTTTTTCACCACTCCTCCTTCACTCCTTACTCAAATCATCTTCTCATAACTGATGGCAAACATTTTAGGCACCAGGGTGCTAGTTCTTCCCGGGGTAATGTTGATCCCCGCTTTCTTAATGCAGCCGATCAGGCTGCCTTCCAACGCTACCTTGATGCAGGCATCACTCAATCAAAAATTATCAACCCCAACAATCTAACATATCCGATATTTGATCTTTTCACTCACACCTCCCTCACTTTCATCCTAACATTAGCTTTTACAATTAGTACTGAGCTTCTCCACATTTTCTTTACAAATCATTGTATTAATTCCTATTACTCCACACTCCGCTCTTTTGTTAATCGTCGCCCTATCGAACTAACCACCCAAGACTTTCATGATATTCTCAAACTCTCTATTACTGGCGATAAGCTCCATATTTTATCCTCTGACCCTGACTTTGACTAGAGTGTCGCCAATCACTTTCTTAGGAATACCAACATCCCCTACCATAATAATGCCTGCTCTTCCTTACTCAAGGATGCTCGGACAATCCAGCATGTCCTTCGCTCCTTTATCATTCCAAAGGCTTGGGACCGCATCCATATTACACCTCTACTCTCCATGGCTACCTTCTACATCATGTCCCACTGTGATTTCAATGCTACTGATCTCTTTTTTTGCTACATTGAACACCTCACTAGCATTAGGGATCCGGGCCACAGGAGATGCCCAAATCTAGCCTTAGGCCACATCATTGCTTATGTTCTTGAAACTAAGTATAATATGTAATATCCTGTTCCTGCCAATGTCTAATCTTTTTTCTACTCCAATAACTCCTTCCATGTTCTTAATAGTATTAGACTTCATCTGGAGCCCAGTATGGATGTTGAGGGAGGAGAGGAAGAAGCTACTCCTGAACCTGCTGCACCTGCTCCTCTCCGTATAGAATTACCAATAAATCACCTGCTGCACAGGTTTAACCAGTGGGAGGCACGCTTTGACTCCTACGTGGTAGCCCAAGAGCAGCAGCATGCTAAGGACATCCACCGATTCAATACCTATGTAGCCCAGCAACAGCAGCAACACGATCAGGACATGGCCTAGTTTGGCGAACAGTTTACCTCCATCCACAGTCTATTTCAGCCACCTCCGCCTCCATCTAATCAGGATCCCCCTTTGTACTAGTTTGTTTGCTTTTGTTATTTTTCTTATGTTGGTTTTAATACCTTTCTTTTATGTGTTTTCATGGTGTTTTCCCCTTTTTGAGATGTCAAAAGGGGGAGTAGTTTATAGTTTGTGTTCTGGTATTTTGTAGTAGTTAGTGTACTGGTTAAATTATCAATGTTCAGTATTTTATTGTTGTTTAGTCTTCTTATGTTATTGTGTTATTCACCTGGCTAATAGAAATTGCACTCCTTGTTATTTATATACTGAATTTGGAATTACTAACAAATGTTTGCCATCATAAAAAAGGGAGAGATTATTATGAATCTGGATTCAACGATTATGATTTTGATGATAGCAAATATTTTTATTTCTATTTGAGTGCCTAATCTTTTAGGTTCACAAGATCAATTGCAATCCAAGCCAGCTCAAGATCGAGTCAGTCCATTTGAGTTTTTAGGTTCAATATATTTTTTCATCTTTCTTAAGTCAAGTGTAATGGAATGGATCCCCAAGCTAAGTAACCTTGCACACACACTCAGGGGGAGAGTTTTAGTGAGTTAGAGTTTCTGTTCAAATTTTATTCAAATTGTCCTAGACGATATTCATATTATCCTGGACAATCCATTAAAAATAGAAACCCTAATTAGGGCGACCATGTTAAGTCAGTCTGATTAAGCAGATCATCCTGGATAAAATACCCTTTGTACAGAATGATATGCTCAAATCAAAAATTTCGAGCTGCCCGACCATGTTTGGAAAGTTTTTATTTTTAGCTTTTTGATCTGATCATCCTAGATGATTCGTGTATTATCCTAGACGATGCATTATAATCATGCCTAAATTAGTCAGATAATTAAGGAAAGTAATTAAGGTTTGAGTGATTCGATCATATCATCCTAGATGATCGCAAGATCATTCTGGATGATCAATTAGAAAACCTGACCATCTAGTACATTTCACCTGGATGACCTGAATAGATTGCTGGATGATATTCCCGATTTTGAACTAATCGTAGAAGATGATAGCAATATCATCCTAGACGATTAAGTCATTTTGAAATCATCCAGCATGATTTATCTATATGACCCGAACAGTGTGCCGGACGATTTTGGTCTTTTTGAACTAATCATACAGGATGATATATGTATTGTCCTGGACAATCAAGTCATTTTAGATCATCCAACACCAGTTCTCTTGGATGACCCGAACAGCCTTCTGGATGATATTCCTGAATTGAACTAATCATCCCGGATGATCGCAGAATCATCCTGGATGATATGAATAGAGTTTATCTTCTAATCATTCAGAAGAACCAGATCAGCCAGGCCAAAAGGGTCTGATTTATGAGATATTCATTGCTCCAAGCAAGGATCTAAGTTGTCTTCTTCGATCGTCATCTGGTGTCCTTGGTGTCTCCGTCTAAGGATCATCTGCAAGAGGATCAGGGTTCTCTGCCTGCTTTAGGAGTAAGAAAAAGGAGATAAGGTTCTCTGCCTGCTTCAGGAGGAAGTGAAAGGAGTCTGGGTTCTCTTCCTCACCAGGTTGGTGGAAAGGAGTTTTATAAAGGCTTCTCCGCCTTGCTGTGGCAGCAGAAGGAGACTCACTTAGTGTTAGTGCAATACCCGGAGGGGAGGCTCCGGGGAGTGGACGTATGTCAAGTTGATCGAACCACTATAAAATCTGGTGTGTTCTTTCTGATTATCTCTTGCACTTTAGTTTTTTGTTGATGATCGTGTGATTGTAGTTATTATTCTGTTTTGATAAACTTCTGCACATCATCACAAAATTTTAATTATTTTAAAACATTCAAAAAGATTTTCTAAATCATTTTTGCTTAAGAATTTTTAAAAATACCAATTCACCCCCCCTCCTCTTGGTTAGCCTCGGGATTAGTTTATAAGGGCTTAACATCCCTAATAAACTTTCATAAAGAATATTCAAATTACTCCTAAGGATCAAACGAATATTCACTTCAGTCTGTGTCCACAAATTTTTCCCCTACTTTAGAAAGAAACTAAGATAGAATTTATTTTATTCTAGGTTCTAGAATCTATAGAGAGGCGATCTCCTATAATTAATAATGTCTCCTAAGAGAGTACTCTCAATTAATGTGAAGAGTAAGGATATTTAAATACATATAGATTAAAAAGGACGATAGGGCGATTTCAATGTACTCGCTTTAGATTATAAATTCTATAATTGTGTTTGGAATTTAGATTTAGATTTTGAATTTTAAAAGAATAGAATAGAACAAAAATGTATATAGATTGAGAAGTTTTATACAATCTTGACTTTCACTTTCCTAGATTGAGCTTCCAGCTAACAGTCCTAAGCACAAAGAATCACCATATGAATGTAAGATTAGATAGGCTCTATCCTAGGAATTAAGAAATTATAATTTTAAAACCTTTATAATAAGGGCTTTATAATAAGTATATAATCACACAATAAAATTATACAATAATCACAATATAATAAAAGAACTTTTATTCATTTATAATTTTAGAGTACCACTCAGGGTCTATTGTAAAGAAAAGGTGGCAAAGCTTCATCAATAATAAGCTTGAATTTCTACTCCTATATAAAATAGATTTAAATATAATTATTTATTTTTGGTCATTAATCTTTTGGATGCTGGATCTTCTATAGTATTCTAAAAGATAATGATCTTTAAAAGAAGAAGAATCATTTCCTTTGGCAATATATATATATATATATATATATAATTATTTTCAATCTTTTATAACTCTTGACATAGTACAACTCAATCAAGCTATACAAGATCTAAAATATTAATACATTGTGATTTATATTTTTATTTTACATTTACATTATTAAATAGGCTTTATGCTAGGAATCAAAGAATTATAGTTTAGAAAACTTTCTAATCAATACTATAGAATATGTATATAATTGTGCAATGAAATGATGCCTGAATCAATGAAATGATGCATGAATCACAACATGAATATAACTTTTATTCGTCTATAATTTCAGAGTATAACTATTGGTCCATGGTAAAGAAAAGGTGGCCAAGCTCCACCAACAAGAAGCTTGGTTTTTTACTCATATATAAAGTATATTTGAATATGCTTATTTATTCTTGGACTTCAATCTTCTTAATGTTGGATCTTCTATAGTATTCCAAAAGACAATGATATTCAAAAGAAGACGAATCATTTCCTTTTGGAACCTATACATGTATATATATGAATAATCATTTTTAATCTTTACAACTCTTGACACTATACAATTCAATCTAGTTATATAAAGATCTAAAATATTTACATCATTGCTTTTTTACATTTGCCTATATATTTTCACCATTGCCTAAGCTCATATTATTTTATAGGAATATAATAGAGTAGTTATATAAAAATGTACATTTGAAATGGTGAAGTGTGAGCAGTTATATATATAGATATTTATATTGACGTAAAATTACACGGCTCTGAATTTTCACTCCTATCTCTAGTGCACAAATTGAATTATAAATAGAAATTCCAAAGTATTAAAAGTAAGCATACAAATATGAGTGCCCTCTAGGCAAGGCACTCCAAACAAACAAAATCAAATCACTGACCTAGTCTAGGTTAGAGTTGGTTGTCCTAACAGACCATCTATGTGTGTGTAGAAGGCTATGTGGCTTAGATAGGTCCTATGTTTTATTTGTTCAAAATTATCTATAATAAATTTTTATTTGTTTAAGGTCTTTAATGGTTGTTTGAATTTAAGTATTTAATTATTTCAACAATTTAAATTTTATTTTTTAAAGAGTATTTTAATTATTATAATTTTTAATTTTAGATTTTATAGAACATAGCAGTCAACAACATCTAAGTGTTAGAAGATATTGATCAGCAAGTCCTAGGCTTATATTTCTAATGCTACTAGTCCTCCAAAACTGGGGTAGATGGATAGAATAGAGTCCTTTCATTTTAATTAAATGTTTTGATCCTTATAGCTTCTCAATCTAATACACGTTTGTGCACTTGAAAGGAATCAAGCACATGGGTATAGAAGCTATAATGTCTAAGTATATTATTAATGATTTTTAAATCATTATAATTTTATTTTTTTTTATTCATTAGTTTAACAATTTTAATAATTATATTTTATCAAATTCATTCATGGCATTGTCATAATGGACATAGGACTAAGGCTTACTTAGGGCACATAGCCCCATAACCTAAGTTACTCTAGCCTAAAAACTTCATTGATAGAGTATTGATTTTTATTTTAATATTGTTATCTGATTTAATTCATTAGATTTATGATTTACTTAAATTTTGATGATTTATTGAGTTATCATATTTTAATGAATATTTTAATGCATTTAATATGGGTTCCATTTCTTGAATTTTTAATTTACATTAATTTCTAGAATTTTATATATTTATAAATACTAGATATGATTATGAGTTTAATGCCTTTGAGTTTACTGGATATAGATTTTCTTAGAATTAGTTAAGAAATTTACAAGTTCAGGCTATTTATTTGAATTAAATTTGACCAAATATTGGCTTTTTAATTTACAGTGATGTTTGGGGTTTTTATATTGTTCATATATACTCGACCCAAAGATAGGTAAAATGCCATTGGGTTTGCTAGATTTGGTTTTTTTTAATAAGTTTTGAACTTTATAAATTTAGTGCACTTTTGTATTTATTTAATTGCCTAATTAGAGACATTTTCTTATTTTTGTACCAAATCTACTCCAAACCTTCTAAAATAATCCCCAAATATAAGATATAACTTTTAAGAATGATTTCAAGTGTTTTAAATTATTTTATTTTTATATATTTATAATCATTTATTTTAATTAAATATTCATATTTTTTATTTTTTAAATTAATTTTTATTTTGAATGAATTTTATGGGGCTTTTATTTTTCTTTTGTTAAGCTTTTAATTTTGAGCAATTTGACATATTATATGTAATTTTTAGATTTAATTTAGATTTATTCGTAATTTTCAAATTTTATTTGTCAATTATATACATGAATTATGAGTTTGCTAAATGACACACCAACTGACCTCCACATAGAGTGAAATTTGAAACATAAGTACATGCATATATTTGCCTCAAACCCACTAAATTTCAGCTCATAAAAGCCTCGCTAGTATGAAAAAGGAATCACCAAACCTAAATGCATCTATGGTTTTGGTGATTTGTTTTAAGGGCTAGAATCATTGGATTTGTGTGAAATCAGTGGCTAACTAACCCTTTAAAATAATATTACGAGCACATCAAATCTCATTACCTATTTCCCTATGGATTCTTGGTTATAAATTTTCAAATTTATAGGTCAAATAATGACCTATGGACTTCAAAAATTCATTTGGACTTCGTAGACAATTCAAATTGAATTTAATATTTTTGGGAATATGCTAGATACACCCAAGAAACATTCCCATTAAATCGTATGGTGACCTATATTTTATAAATATTTCAAGAAATACACCTGAGGTGTTTTCTAAAATTATGCTTAATATGTTACTAACCATGACCTAAAATAATGGGAGTTTGATAGTACTCCTCATGCTGAATCCATAAAGCTTAAGATCATGTAATTTGGACAAGTGGATGGGGAGAAATCATTTTTAAAAGTTCTACCAATTTTTTGTGAAATTTAATTCATTATTTACACAGTCAAATTCCATTTCCACACAGCCCTATCTAATGAGTCATCCAATCATTAACGCACTAATGGTATAAATATGGGATTATTGTGAGCCATTGGATCAAGATCGAGAAGTTTTGATTCAATGGTTTGAAATTGTGAGATCAAAGTATGAAATGAAATACGATGGAATAATGATCAGTGTTTGAAATCAATGGCCCCAATTTCATCCTTAACCTCTCATTCACGTTATTGATTGTAGGCACATTATGACAAGATCCTCAGCATTGGCTCGATGGATTTAGTTTAAAGTTCACACAAAGCATGTGTAGAGTGAGAACATTCAATCCAACGGTTAGATCCGTATGGAATGAATCTTTCTTTCACACTTTCCTGGACCTAGTTAAGAAGAAGCTCATGAATGGAAGATTACTTAAGGTAAAACTCAAATTTCCTCAGCCTTACTTTAGGCTTGATCGACTCACTTCAGAGAGCTCTTCTCTTCAAGAAACTTTGGCTAAAGAAAGGATGGATCATGAGTAGAATCTTCCATGGTGGAATGATCACCAGAACTCACTCAAAACCACACAAGGACCTCACAAAGATGGCTGGAAAGTACGAGAAAGGATGCTTTCACACTTAGCATGCTAAATGAAAATAGAAAACTAACCCTTATTCAGTAAAAACATGAGCAATTTAAAGAGTTTGGAAATATAAAGGGATGGGATTTAGGCTCAATTCAAGACGTCTCTGGCCCTCGGGTCCGATCAAGAAAGTCTCAAGGTATTGAAGGGAGGATTCTTAAAGTTCTATGGGCTTAAGTTCACATGTGTTACAAGGACTAGCTCAACCTATCAGGTCATATGGACATTTCTTAAATTATGACTAAACCTAATCGTAACTTGGGGGAAGCTGACATTGAGAAGGTTCTGGAGAATTCCAAAGCTCAATTTAAATATAAATTTGGCTTAGGTAGGTCAGGTATGCAAGCTAGCTTGGTTTAATCACTAGGTGACATTGGCCTAGCCCAATGTGTTGACTTAGGTTAGCCCAAGGGCTAGGCTAACCAAGACAGATGTAATGCACTATAGGGAATGCAATGGAAGTGCTATATTGGGTTAATTGGGTTTCGATTTGAATTTGGTTTAATATAAGGTCATTTTGACCACTTGGGTTAAGCCAAGTGGCTAACCCAATTGGACTCAAGGCATGGGTTACCTAGGAGTTATTCCTTGGTATCCCATGGACAACTCTATAGGTTTAAATTAGTTTGATCATGTCTTAGTCAATGGATAAGAAATAAGCATGCTTGGTCAACCTTAGTTGACTTGGTCAACCAAGTTGACTTGGTCAACCATGTTGACTTATGAGTTTGGGTTTCGTTCTTTATGTTCCAAATGATGTGTTGAACACCTTGGAAGAGATTTCAAGGATTAGGAAAGCTTATATGTATAAGATGCATGATAAAACCCTTAAGGATGCATTAGGTCAGCCTATGTTGACTTGGTCAACTAGGTTAACCCATGGGCTAAGGTTAGGCTTAACCAATTCCAAATGATGTGTTGAAGACATTGGAAAGGGTTTCATGGAATGGTAAAGCTCATATGTATGAAATGTAGCTTTAAGGTTAAATGGTTATATATGACAAACTTATGTTGACTTGGTCAACCAAGGATGACATATCTTGAGTTTTAGTTTACTATATGTCAAATGATATTCTAAACATGTTAGAATAGGTTTGATGATATAGTTTGATTGGACATATTGAGGCTTAAGGAAAACTCAATTTCCAAGGTATAGTGTTTTAGGGCTTTATGGTCAATCATGGTCAACCAAGGTTCAATGTTGGTTTAAGGCATCATGCTAGTGATGGTGATCTTGATCAATGAGTTTGGAGAGGCCTCCAAGGTCAAAACTCACAAGATGTCATGTTCAAAGGCATAGGCTATAAATATTTAAAGGTTTTGTAATCTATGGAAATGCTTTAAATTTTAGGGTTTAGGGATCTTAAAATGCTTACAAATTAATTTGGTTAACTCTAGGGTCATGCATAATCAATATCCAAGTGATAGATAACGAATCCAAGGTAATTTGGTTAGGTTTCAAAGCAATGGAAATTTCTCCAAAAATAGGTTATGGACCAAGGGGTTTTGGGTTTGGTTATAACACTGGATTTTAGAGTTTTAATTTGTCATTAACTTTAGGCACTGAATTGGATTTAGATTTCTTTTAGACAATAACTTAGGAAGTTTCAGGGTTTAAAATATTTAGGTTATTAACAATCATTGATGATCATCAGAGATTGAATAGGTGATTAGCTAACTATCTCTAGGGACTATCAATGGATGGATGTAATGCTTGATTTAGATTTTGGTTATGAATTGATTAATGGAATTAATGATTGAGAGAATTTTAGTTTTTTAATGATCATATCATTAACAATCATTTTTTGATTGTCAAATGATTGATCAGATGATAAAAAGACAATCAAACATGATTATCAAGTCATAGTTTTATATTTCAATGATCAATGTACTAGCCAAAACATAGCATAGGGTTTGATTTAAGGTTTGAAGTATGGTTCAAATGATTGATGAATAAATATTGATGTTTTATATAGGGACCATAACCTCATTCAAAAATGAGGTTAGCGCATTCTAGTAAAGAAAAAGAGTGGTACAATTCGTATCTACATTGACTTTAGAGATCTAAATAAAGCTTTTCCTAAAGATGAGTTTTTGCTTCTTATACTAAAACTCATGTTTATATTGCTTATTCAAATATAATATTCTTCTTTATGAAGGTTCATCTGGCTATAATCAAATTAAAATGGATCCTAAATATAAAAAATATATAACATTTATAATACTAATAGGAGTCTAATATTATAAGGTTATGCCCTTCAAATTAAAGAATGTTAGTGAAACCTACTAGCAGATAATGATAAGGATTTCAATGAACCTATCTAGCAATAAGTGGAATGTTATGTCGATGATCTAGTTATTAAAAGTATTAAAAAAGAAAACCATTTAAATGACATGAGAATTGCTTTTGAAAAATTATGCTAATACAACCTTAAAATGAACCCTTTGAAGTGTGACTTCAATGTCACTTTATGGATGTCTTTAGGCTTCATAGTAAGAAACTAATTAATCAAAATAGATATATCTAAAATTAAAGAAATCTTGGAAATTCCTCCACTTAAGAGTCTCACTCAGTTGAGATATCTTCAAGGCTGATTAGCATATATGAGAAGATTTATATCAAAGCTATCATGCAGATATAAGTTATTAATTGTATTATGGAAGAAAGAAGTTCTTTTTGTAGTGGAACGATAGTTGTTAAAAGGCTTTTGATAGTATTAAATAATACCTAATGAAACCATTGATCCTTTGTATAATAGCTTTAAGTGAGTCTCTTGGTGCTTTGTTTGCACAAGTTAAAGAGAATGAGAAAGAAAATGCACTTTATTACTTGACTATAGGGTTGTTACCAACCAAAATGTGTTAGACTCCAGTTGAGAAGCATTGTCTAGCCTTGATCTTTGCTACTCATAAGTTAATGCATTATACAGTTTCTCATAAAGTAAATTTGATATCCAGAGTAAATCCATTATAGTATCTAATGACCTGACCAACATGGTTAGGAAGACTATCTCAGTGGTTAATTATTCTATTGTAGTTTTATATAACTTTATTCCTTTATATACTATAAAAGGTTTGGTTTTGCCAAACATTCTAGTAGCACACCAAGTTCTAAATGATCATCCAATAAATGATGATCTACCAAATGAATGATAATGAAATTAGAATTAAAAGAAAAACCCTTCAGGGAATTTTACATTGATCGTATTGCATCTAGTCAGAAAGAAACATTATGTAAAAATTTCTTAAGGGAAGCTAAAATTGAAATAATATTCATTTCTCCAAAGAAGGGCTTGATGAACTATTCTTATCACCTATCAAGTCCTCAATATATGAATAATAAAATTAAGTACAAAGCACTGATAACAGTTTTAGAGTTGATAATCCTAATTGACATTAAATAAGTAAACATCTTTGGAAATTCACAGCTTATTTTCTTTTAGGATGCCAAAATTTTTAAAGTGCTAAAAGAAAATTTGGTTCCTTATCACCAGTATAGAATGAAATTACTCAAGCAAATTCCAAATGTGACTTTGTATCAGATTCCACCTTCAAAGAACTCTATGATAGATGCCCAAGTAAAGCATGCTAAGGAATTTGCTTGCCCAAAAGAAGATTCTATTCTAATAGAGGTATAGGGTCACAAGATCATATTACCTATAGATACATAATACATAAATAGAAATACCCAATTGAGTAAAAATTATTTTTGTTATAGGTGATGAAGCTCAAGATTAGAGATAACTTTTTATTTATTATTTAAGAGAACAAGCTCCCTCGTGATAGATCTATTACAGATTACATAAAAATAAGATCTCTATAATAAATCTTAGTCAACAAAACTTTATACAAATAATCCTTTGATCAGATGTGATTGTGTTTCCTCAATAAATAATAAGCTCAGAATATAGTAAAATAAGATCATACTAAAATTTGTTGTGCTCACTAATTTATCCTAAAATGAAAATGAAGAATAAAAGGATGTGATATTATTGGACATCAATGATATAAGACTACTTGAACATTGCACATTATTATCATCACTGTCAGGTGCACAATGTAGTTCTTTATTAACCACTAAATATCCTTCATCCAATATTAACTTCATGGCCCTTTGGAAGATAGGGTATTGATATCACCGGTCTGATCAAGCCTCCCTCCTCTAGAGGTCATAGATTTATATTAGCAGCAATAAATTACTTCTCAAAATGAGCAGAAGAAATTTTGTGAGAAGTTAAAGCACACAATCTTCTAAATTTTTTTAAAGACTATATAATATATGAATTTGGTGTTCCTCATCAAAAAATATCTGATAATGGCCCTTCATTTATAAGCACCAAGTTAAATAAATTTTCTTAATGACATAAAATAGATTGGAGAAAAAAATATATCTATTTCCCTTGGGTAAATGGATTAGTTGTGGCCTTTAATAAAACATTGGTGTAAATCTTAAAAAATTCTTAATGATAATAAGTATTGATGGCATGAAAAGTTAGGAGAAGCTTTGTAGGCATATTGAACCACTTATATAATTCCTACTCATTCTACACCATTTGCTTTAGTCTTTAAACCTGAGGTTGTTCTCCCTAGAGATATAGCTACCTTCATTGCATATTACAGTGAATAATAAAATCACATCATAATAAAATGCCTGATTAAATTTATAAGAACTCGATGGTTTAAAATTGAAATGATTATAAACTCAACAAAACCTTGAGTTATATAAAGAGAAAATAATTTTTTCACATAATAAGATGGTTCATCCAAGAACTCTCCAAGTAGGAGAATTAGTCCTTATTCTATGAAGACCTACTTTGGTTAATCAAAAGATTGGTGGTAAATTTGAGCCAACTTGGGAAGGTCATTTTATGAGGGATAAGGTCTATCAAGGAGGATCATATCAATTGGAATATTATAAACGATATCATTTTATGTTATTTGTAAATGGACGATATCTTAAGAATTACTATGGTGGATAGTATTATAAAAAAATTAATAAATAAAAGGAATTCCTAACATTTTATAAATTTCTTGAATGTGTTAAAGTTTTTATAACAAATTAGGTCTAGACGACAGGACTATGTTTAAAAGATTATACTAAAGATTTTAAAATTTAAAATCCTTAGTGCTTGATGAAATTCATATCCTTAAAGATTGGTATAAGTTCCCTAAGTGGCATCCATTATTTTTTCACCTTAATCAATTGAGTATTATGATCCCAGGTTTTGGGCTAATATGATTGTTTAAATCTATTCATTTGAGACCCAATTAACATTTGAATTCCCTCAATATGCTTGTTTGGGATAGATATCCCATTCAAATAAAAATTCATTTTCTTAAAGGTTGGTATAAATTCCTCTAGCGTCATCCATTCTTTTCAAACTTTAGATGACTGGGTAATAAATACTAGAATTGTCCTAGTTTAACCATTTAAATATGCTAGTGTTGGATAATACCTTTTAATTACCATCCTAGTTTAAATCTAAATCTCATTCTCAAGGTAAGGTATGAGTCCCCACGCTTAGGCATCTGATCCTTTTGAATTCTGGTTGATTGGGTAATAAGACCTCTTCTATATTCCTAGTTAAACCATCTAAATTTCCTTGCTTGGGATAGATCTCATTATTTTGATTTGGTCAAGTGAGTTGATGGGTTCCGCTATGGGTGGTTTCCATTGGGCTATGTTTATATTGATTTAAATAAAAATCCCCACTAAACATTCAAGTGTACATGTGATGCATGGGAATGTGAATAGCTAATTACGTGTATGAAATAAAGTATATAATGGGGTCCATTGATGCTTAAGTTTTTTTTATATACATTACCAACTAGATACATTTGTATACGTGTCAATTAAAAATAAAGTGATTAAGGGAGTGTCGATTCCGTGATGAAGTGTTCTATTAGATCACAATTAAATAGTATTGTCTACTACAAATGTAAGGTTCTTCCTACTCAACTAAAATGAAGAATTTTGAGTTTCTTCCACTTATAGAGAATGTAAAAGATATTGAGATACCAATATATAAAATAAATTTTGTACTAATACTTGTAAAATAATAATGTTTTTTTTTTCTGACTCTTAAAGATTGATGTGGATCATAGTATATATATATCCCTAGATCTCTATCAAGCTTGTAGGGGTGAAAAGGAAAGTTTATGGCCGTCCTATAATTCTAATGTCTTCATAGAACCTAGAAAGTTTAACTTCCTCTATCTAGGCATGCCAATAGTCCATTTTAATATTAATATTTAATCCAATTATTCTCTATTGAGATAATATATAACACTAGATATTAACTACACATATGGTCATTATATACATTAAATTAAGAACAACAACAATAATAACATCAACAATAAAAACATCAAGCCTTTGTCCCACTAAATGGGGTCAGTGACATGAATCCTTTGTCTCCATTGTGTCCTGTTAAAAGTCAAATTCTCGATTAAATTTAATAAAGAAAGATCATTTCTAATATTTTCTAACCAAGCCTTTTTAGGTCTACATCTACCTTTCTTAACATAAGTCAAATATAATACCTTTACTTTCCTAATCGAGTCATCAGACGGCCGCCGTTTTATGTGACCAAACCATCTAACGTGACTCTCTCTAATCTTATCTTCCACTGGAGCTACTCCAACTTTTTCAAATATATGATCATTTTCTATCCTATCTTTAAGAATAAAGCAACTCATCCACCAAAGCATCCTCATCTCTGTAACACTTAACTTAGTATTATGCTTCTCTTTTAATGACCAACATTTGAAACCATAAAGCATTGCAGGTCTCGCCACCATCTTATAGAATATTCCCTTAAGTTCGAGGGGGACTTTTCTATCACACAACAAGCCTGATGCATTTCTCCACTTCAACCATCCAACTTGAATTATGTTGATAATATCCCCATCTATTTCACCATCACTATGAATAATAGATTCAAGATATCTAAAACCTGTACTCTTATTAATGACTTGATCACTCAAAGTAACAATCCCCTCACTAGGTCTATTACTACTAAAATTACACTCCATATATTGAGCTTTAGATCAACTCAAGTGAAGACCTTTAGACTCTAAGGTTGACCTCCATAATTCAAGTTTACCTTCAACTCCCTCTCTAGTTTTATCAACAAGAAGAATATCATTAGAAAAAAGCATACACCAAGGTACATCCTCTTGCAAATGTCTAGTGAGAACATCCATGACTAAAGCAAAAAGATATGGGCTTAAGGCTGATCCTTGATGTAATCCAACCAAAATAGGAAAATACTTGGTCAAACCACCTTGTGTTTGAACACAAGTAATAGCTCCTACATACATATCTTTAATGATTTAAATATATGTGTTATTAACTCTTTTCATTTCAAGAACTCTCCATAGAAATTCTTTTGGAACTTTATCATATGCTTTCTCTAAATCAATAAATATCATATGTAGAACCTCCTTATTCTCTCTATATTTCTCCATCAAACCTCTCAGTAAATGTATGGCTTCCATAGTAGACCTACCTGGCATGAATCTAAATTGATTTTGAGAAACATTAGTATCACACAGCAACCTATGCTCCATAAATCACCCCCATAGTTTTAAAGTATGACACATTAACTTAATTCCTCTATAATTTGCATAATCTTGTGCATCACCTTTATTCTTAAAAATAGGAATTAACACACTCATTCTCCACTCATCTATCATCTTTTTAGTCTTCAAAACAGTATTAAAAGTATAGTAAGCCAAGAAATTCTTTCATCTCCTAAGCATTTCCACACCTCTATTGGAATATCATCAGGTCCAATAGCTTTTCCACACTTCATTTTCTTTAAAGCCTCTCTAACTTTGGTTTTATTAATGCTCCGATAAAAACAAAAATCTTTATTTTTATTTAGGGTGCTAAGGTCACTAAAGTCAATCATATTTTAGTATTCTTCATTAAAAAGTTTAGCAAAATATCTCATCCACCTTTGTTGAATATCATCTTCTAAGAAAAGTACTTTTTGATCTTCATCCTTAATACACTTCACTTGAACTAAATCTTTACTACTCCTATCTCTTTGTTTGGCTAACTTATACATATATATTTCTCCCTCCTTAGTATCTAATCTATTACATAAATCATTAACAACTAAGATCTTTTCTTAAATAAGGTATTAACAATTAAAAACTCATAAGCTAATGAAAATCTAATATGGTCATACCACCTTCATTTGTCATTCTAAACCCATGGCCACCATGAATGCTTTTAAAATCATCTACCTCTCTACCAACATGTCCATTTAAATCTCCTCCAATAAAAACTCTTTCTTCAAGAGGTATCTTTTGTATTAATTCTTCTAAGTCATTCCAAAATTTTAATTTTGAACCAATATCCAAACCTACTTGAGGAGCATAAGCACTTATAAAATTAACAATCTTAGCATCAACAATAATCTTTAAAGTTATAATTCTATCTCTAATTGTATAAATTTTTATAATATTATCCTTCAAACTCTTATCTATAATCACGCCTACAACATTTCTAGCTCAACTCCTACCCAAATTTCATAATTTAATTCCTAAACTATCAATCTCTTTAGCCTTCTCTCCAACCCATTTAGTTTCCTCAATGCACAAAATATTTATCTTCCTATGAATCATAATATTAATTAATTCCATTAATTGTCCTATAAGAGAACCTATATTCCAAGTTTCTATCCTAATTTTAGTTTCATGGACTAGCTTCTTTTCCCGCATCCATCCTTGATGTGGGAACTCTTGCCTATTTAACATGCACCCGGGTGCCGATGCAGCGACCCTTGTACACTTCTCACAATATTCATGCCATACAACGCATCGCTTATAGGGGACACCCTAGCATTAACACAATTTTTTAAATGATTCATGTCATGATTATTTGATAAGTTTTATGATGGCTGTCAACTACCTAATGTAACCCTCCAGTTTTCTCATCAAGGACTAGGGACCTAGCAACGGTAGTGTTCATTAAATTAAGAACAAGAGATATTAAAAACATCCATAATTTCACTCAAGGTGTAAGAGTTTACATTAGTACTTGTATTGTGTTCACATCATTAACATAGATAAATTAGAAAGCAAACTCATCTTCATTTCACTCATAAAAGAAAAGATATAAGAGAAATAATAAGAAAAAACTTTATCTTTTTAATTTTTTTTAAAGATGCATCCACATTTACTTTAATCCAATCAGGAGGAGGAGGGTGCCAAATATTAGAAGAAAGCTGATGAGGCTGATTAACACCCCAGATACCTGAGTAAGAATTCAAATGAACCATAGAAGCAAAGCTAATAGAATTTGTTGCAATCCCAATAATACTATCTTCATATTCTCCAAGAATTAATATATTCCTTGATTTCCAAATTAAATATACTGCTGAACAATACACATTCGCTAAGAAAGCATCTTTACCAGAAATATATTCCAGTCTCTTATAACAATCTTCCATAGATGAAAACATAGGCAAAGGAAATCCCCACCTGTTCAAGCACTTAATCACCTGAGTAATCTTAACACATTTCACCACCACATGTTCAGAATTTTCAATCTCACCACAACCTCTCGAACATAAATTAACATCATTCAACCTTCTATAAATAAGAAAATCAAATGAAGAAAGGGCGTCATTAAATAATCTCCAATAAAATGACTCCACCCAAGCATTTAGCTTTAGCTTTTTAACCCATCTCTAATACAGCTTGTCTGATTTCGCCTGAGCAGTAGCATCCCAAGCCAATGCTGTCAAAGATCTCCTAGAATTTTGATAAACAAGCTCCAGCTAATCACCTTCCAGATCATGAACAATCTCAATTTGCTGAATCAAATGCAACAACTGATCTCCAACAATTCTCTTCAGCTCTGCAACATTCCAGACTCCATTCAGAATAAATTTATCCAACAAGATCTCAGTATCTTCAAAACCTAGTACAAACAGAGGCCATTCATTTATCCTTTTACCAATCAGCCAGATATCTTTAAACATTCTAATAGACTTACCATTAGTAATTCTCCACCTCACTATCGGAGCCAATCCTTTAGCTCCAGCTGAAATAATTTTCCATGAAGTAGAACATCCCTTCTTCATCTCACCATCCCAACTAACCGAATTGTATTTCACATTAAGAATTCTTAAAAGCAGCAACTCAGAATTTGAAACAACCTTCCATGCCAATTTAGCTCTTAAAGGTCCCACTTTGGTTGCACAAGAATGTAAACCACGTCCACCACAACTCTTTGGCAAACACAAAACCTCTCAAGATACATAATGAAGACCATTCATACCATTCTGCTTATGCCAAATGTAATTTCTGCACATCTTGCCTAACTCCTTCAAAACTCCCCTATGAATAAGAGCATGAGTAGTTAAAAGTACAAGAAATGAGAGGACCACTGATTTGATAAGAATAAGTCTTCCAATAAGTGAAATGAACTTATTTCCCCAAGTATTAAATTTACCCAAAGCTTTATCAATAATATTTTGAAAATCAGTAGCCACCATTCTTCTCAAAGCAATTTTAACTCATAAATAATTCATTTCTCTCACCATTTTAAAGCCCATAATACAATAAATCCTTTTCTTCTTCCTCCTCCTAACATAATTACCAAACAAAATAGAGGATTTATTATAGTTAATAATGACCCGATCACATATAAAAATCCCCAACCACTCTCTTTATCTCCTTCACCATCTTCACATTTGCTTCAGAGAAAATAAGAATATCATCTGCGTATAATAGATGGGAAATCCTCGGTGCATTTGGACAGATTTTAATACCAATACTGCTTCCTTTATGAAAAAAATGCATTTGACAATAATTGAGAACATAAAACAAATAGAAAAGGAGATAAGGGACAACATTGCCTAAATCCACTTCTTGCTTTTATCCAATTGGAGGAAATGCCATTTACCAAAATAGAAAATCTGGAATGTACAACACATTTCATAATGAGCCTCAAAAATTTAGAAAGAAAATCAAAATAGCATAAAACCTGCTTTAAAGTCAGCCACCCCATACTATCGTATGCTTATTCCAAGGCAATTTTGAAGGACACCAACCCTTTATTAGATTTAGAAAATATGAACTTATGAAACACCTCCTAATCTATTAGACATGATTTGATTAAGACCTCCCTTTCACAAATGCTGTATGCTCCTCAGAAATCAACTTTGGAAGAATACATTTGAATCTATTTACAAGAATTACAACAACAATCTAATAAATATTATTACAATGACTAATAGGACTAAAATTAGATGGAACAATCGGATTATTGACCTTAGGAATCAGCACAATTAAAGTCTCCTTCCACTCAGCATTCATCTCCCCATAAGTAAAAACTTATTAATAGCATTCCAAACATCCTCTTTAATAATACCCCAATACGCCATAATGAAGGAATAGCTAATACCATCATTATCTGGAGATTTATTGGATTCAAGTTGTTTCACCACTTCACAGACTTCCTCTTTAGAAACTTCTATATCCACCATTAACCTATCAGATTCCTCCAACATTCGCAAAGGAGCAGGCCAACCGTCAAGTATGCAAATTCTGCCCCTCCATTTATTTTTGAAGAAATTAAAGAAGATTTCCTCAATACCTTGTTGATCTTCAACAAGCATCCCATTCCCATTTTTAATTTGGTGAATCCAATTCCCATTCTTTCTAGCATTAGCAAATGCATGAAAAAATTTCAAATTATAATCTCCATCTGACATCCATTTCACCTTTGCTCGTTGCCTCCACCATGTATTAATGCATGCCATAGTACTATTCAGCTCATTCACCGTAGATCTCAACAAGAGCATCTTCTCATCAGAAAGACTACCTGAATAAGATTCTTCTAGTTGCAAAATGTAGAATCTCTCCTTTTAAGCTCTCCTTCAATATCATGAAGCCTTTAAGCTTTGATTTACTCCAATAAAAGAAAGCCTTCAATGATCTATTGAATTTTGTATTGAGGATCTCATAATGACTCCCTGAAAGTTCGTTAGGGATGTTAAGCCCTTATGAACTAGCTCGAGGCTAACCAAGAGGGGGGTGAATTAGTAGTTTTAAAAATTTTGAAGCAAAAATGATTTTGAAAAACTTTTTGAATGTTTTAAAATAATTGCAAAAGAACATTAATATGCAGATGATTAATCAACCAAAATAGTAACTTTAATCACACGATCATCCACAAAAAAGTAAAGTGAAAAAATTAAAAGCAGAACAGTAAAAGAACGAACACACCAGATTTTATAGTGGTTCGGTCAACTTGACCTACATCCACTCCCCGAAGCCTCTCCTCCAGGTATTGTACTAAAACTCAGTGACTCTCCTTCTGTTCCCACAACAAGATGGAGAAGCCTTTACAAAACTCCTTTTCACCAACCCGGTGAGGTAGAGAACCCAGACTCCTTTTATTTCCTCCTGAAGCAGGTAGAGAACCTTACCTCCTTTTGCTTCCTCCTGAAGCAGGCAGAGAACCTTGATCTTCTTGCTGACGATCCTTCCCATAAAGACACCAAGGGACAAGGGACGGTGACTTACTTGGAGTAACCTTTGTGAACAACTTAAAAACTCCCCCTCACAAGATCCTCTCTCTCCCTCCCAAGCTCTCCCTCTCCCTCTCAAAAATCTCTCAGGTGAGAACAGCGGCAAAAAATCTCAATAGTAACAAATAAGAGACCTTAAATAGAAGGGCTCAAAAATTGACCTAAATTTAAACTTGTCGTCAAAGATCATCCAGGAAGATCATTAGATCGTCCTGTATGATCAGTGTAAATTAGACACTTTTGGCCTGGACGATCTGGTTCTTCTGGATGATTAGAAGATATAGTTTGTTCTTATCATCCGAGATGATTCTACAATCATCCAAGATGATTAGTTTAAATCAAGAATATCATCCAACAGATAGTTTGGGATGTATAGGAAAAAACTCTGGATGATCTAAAAAAAATGACTTGATCGTCCAGGATAATATGTATATCATCCTGTACCATTAGTTCAAAAATGCCAATACCATCTGGCACACAATTTGGGTCATCCAGGATAATTATGCTAGATAATTTCAAAATGACTTGATCGTCTAGGATGATATCTCTATTGTCCTATGTGATTAGTTCAAAAATGGCAACATCGTTTGACAGACAGTTCAGGTCGTCCAGGAGAGATATACTAGATGATAAGGATTTCTAATTGATCGTCCGAGACGATCTTGCGATCATCCAGGATGATGTGATCGATCAATCAATCCTTAATTAATTTTATTAATCACTTGACTAATTTAGGCATGATTGAAATGAATCATCCATGATGATACACATATCATCCGAGATGATTAGACCAAAATACTAAAAATAAAAACTTGTCTAACTTAGTCTAGCGGTTAAGATTTTTTAATTTGAGCATATTATCCTGTACGATGGAGTTATCATCTAGGATGATCTGCTTAATCAGATTGACTTAACATGGCTACCCTAATTAGGGTTTTTATTTTAAATGGATCATCTAGGACAATGTTACTATCGTCCAGGACAATATTACTATCATCTAGGACAATATGAACAAAATCAGAATAGAAACTCCAACTCACTAAAAATCTTCCCCTGAGTGTGTGTATGCAAGGTTACTTAGCTTGGTAATCTATTACATTATATTTGGCTCAAGAAAGGTGAAAAATTATATTAAACTTGAAACAAAAATAAACTGACTCGATCTTGAGCTGGCTTGAGTTGTAATTGATCTTCTGAACCTGAAAAGTTTGGCATTCAAACAAAAAAAAATGTTTGTTATCATCAAAATCATAATCCTTGAATCTAGATTTGTAATAATCTCCCCCTTTTTGAAGATGGAAAACATTTGTTAGATAATTTCCAATTCAACGAATAAAATACAAATTCTATTAGGCAGAAAAATAGTACAAGAATATTGAACACTGATAACTCAAACAGTACAATAACCCAGAACACCAACTACTCCCCTTTTTGACATCGCAAAAAGGGGAAAATAGTATAGAGAAACAAAAAAAGACAGTACAAAAATCATAAAAAATAAAAATAAATCAAAATCAAACCAAAGAAAAAATAAAAATGAGAAAACAAAACAATTTTTTTTAATCGATCTGCTCTAGTAAATAAGAGTTTTTCCTTATTTTTCAATTCAAAAGCCGATAAGAAGAAACTTGACAAAGCTGAAATCCAAAAAAGTTAGAAAACCGATTTTCATAACTCCTACCTCAGATACCTTATAGGTTCAAATTCTGTTCAAATAAAAATCTTATTCAGAAGAAAAGAAATTAGATAAGAAAAGTGATCCTTTCAAACCTCATTTTAGAAAAATATCTGATAAAATAGTATTACAAATTAAAGAACCAGCAATCATAATTTTCAATCTCAAGTGTTTGAATATATTAAGGATACATGAATTCTTCTAAGATTTTTTAAAGATTTGAAAGAGGAGGAAGCTTATGTCTTTGTGGGCTCATTTTGTGCCTCTTTTTTAATTATTTGGCGCACCTTACGCATCTTTTGATTTTGATACACTTTGTGTATCTTCTCAATTTTATTGGCGAACATTGCGCATCTTTTCAGTTGGGCTCATTTTGTGCCTCTTTTATTTTCAGTTGATTGGTGCACTTTGCACATCTTTTGCAAACTTCCTTTCTTTCAAAACCTTTAAAAGACTCTCAGTTGTGAGATTATCTTCCAGATATATGAGAGAAAAAAAACTCACTCTTTTAGATAAGGAAAAGTAAACCACAAAATAGAACCATTCTCATATGACAAATGCAATCACTCGATTAAGAAAACATGAAAGTGATTTAATGATTTGGAACACTACTCATATGAGATAGATTACTGTAGGAAGATAAAATAGATCACTATTTCAAAGTACAACTTTAAAATTTTGAAAAAGATTTGTATTCAGAAGGAACAATAGACTATTAAAGGAGTTAGAGAAAGAGAAACAATTATCAATATTTCTTTCCTTTAACTATTTTAGAGAGGTCAATCATTGCTTACAAGCTTCTAAATAAAAATAAGGCAAGAACTCTCATTTAAAAAACAAGTTTATTAGTAGTAGTGAGCAATGATCTGATTCTGAAGAAAATAAACAGTAAATCAACAACAACATGAAAGCACATAAAAAGAAATAACCAAATTGGGTAAATAATAACAACAAAAGAAAAATAGCTAAAAATAAAAACCAAAAAGGAAATAGATAAACAAAATAAATAAAAATAAAGGAAATCAGAAAAATAGAAACTTCATAAATCAATAATCGTCAAATTCATGCATTTAAGTCAATCACACCCAATCTGGTCCTTAAAATGTTGAATGTGTCAAAGGCCAGTGGTTTAGCAAAGATGTCAGCCAGTTGGTTTTTAGTTGCCACATGGTGTAACTCAATGTCCCCTTTGGTAACATGGTCCTAATGAAGTGATGCCTTAGGTCAATGTCTTTGGTTCTTGAATGTTGGATAGGATTCTTAGAGATGCAGATGGTGAAAGTTCGATAGGGATGTTAAGCCCTAGTGAACTAGTCCCGAGGCTAACCAAGAGGGGGGTGAATTGGTTATTTAAAAATTTCACGATAATAATGAAAATCTTTTCGATACGTAGCAGCGGAAACACATAAACAAGAACGAAAAGATCAACCACAGATATTCACCCAAGCAGTTAATATCAGAAAAGTAAAGTGCAAAACTGAATCAGAAAAGCAAACTAGATTTTATAGTGGTTCGCTCAACTTGACCTACGTTCACTCCCCGGAGCCTCCCCTCCGGGTATTGCACTAAACAAAAAGTGTCTCTCCTTTTTCTCCCACAGCAAGGCGGAGAAGCCTGTACAAACACCTCCTTTTCACCACACGGTGAGGCAGAGAACCCTACCTCCTTTCGCTTCCGCCTGAAGCAGGCAGAGAACCTTCGAACTCCTTTTGCTTCCACCTGAAGCGGGTAGAGAACCCTGGATCTTCTTGCGAACGATCCTCCCACGACGAACACCGACTAGACGAAAGACGATGAGCGGAGAAGACGACTCTGATCCGTGCTTGGAGCAACCTTAGTGAATCCCTCACTAACTCCCTCTCACAAGATCTTCTCTCTCTCTCCCAACTCTCTCTCTCTCTAGGGTTTCTCAGGGAAGGAAGGCAGCAAAAAGATTTTTCCAAAAATTGGAAAAAGTTCTTTTAAAGGAGGGCTTAAAATTTGCCCTAAATCTCAACTGGTCGGCCAAGATCGTCCAGGACGATCGGTAGATCGTCCTGTACGATCAGTTCAAATTCAGCTGTTTCAGCCTGGACGATCTGGCTCTTCTGGATGATCAGTAGAAAAAATTATTCATATCGTCCCGTACGATCCTGCGATCGTCCGGGAAGATTAGTGCAAATTGAGGAAAATCGTCCAGAAGACAGTTCGGGTCTTCCAGAGAAATCTGTGCTGGACGACCAAAAAATGACTTGATCGTCCAGAACGATAGGGTCATCGTCCTGTACGATTAGTTCAAAAAGGCCCCAAATCATCCTGAACACAGTTCGGGTCGTACAGCTGAAATGCACTAAACGATCATGATCGTCTGGGACGATCCTGCGATCGTCCAGGATGATGTGATCGTATCAATTAAACATTAATTGTTTTCCTTAATTACCAGACTAATTTAGGCATGATTGTAGTGAATCGTCCAGGACGATACACGTATCGTCCGGGACGATCAGACCAAAATACTTAAAATAAAACTTGCCTAACTTAATCTGGCGGTTGAGAATTTCTGATTTGGGCATATCGTCCCGTACGATCCAGAGATCGTCCAGGATGATCTTCTTAATCAGAACCTCTTAACTTAGTCACCCTAATTAGGGTTTCTATTTTGGCTGGATCGTCCAGGACGATGTGAAAATCATCCAGGATGATCTGAATAAAATTTTAACAGAAACTCTAATTCACTCAATCTCTCTCCCTGAGTGTGTGTGTGCAAGGTTACTTAGCTAGGGAATTAGTTACTTTACAATTGACTCAATAAATGGAAAAATCATACATTTGACACACTTGGACCCGATCTTGAGTTGGCTTGAGTGGCTCGCGATCTTTTGTGCCTGAAACAGATTAGCCAAGCAAAACACACTGGAAACATGTTTGTCATCATCAAAACCAGATTTGCAACAGATGGCACTAGTGTTATCACATAAAACTGAAATTGTGCCAACAGGTAATCCTAAATCCAAGATTTATTACTTCAACCAAAGAACTTGGGCCACACAACTTCCTAAGATAATGTACTCAGCTTCAACAATGGAAAGTGCAACAGAGTTTTATTTTCTATTGGACCAGGAGACTAAGAATTTTCCTATGAATTAGTAAGTTCGAAAAGTGCTCTTTCTATCCACCCTACACCCTGTGAAATCAGAATAAGAATATCTAATAATTTCAAAAGAAGTGTTGTTCCTAGGATACCAGATTCCTAAGTTTGGGATCCCTAAGAGATATCTAAGGATTCTCTTAAGTGTAATCAGGTGGGATTCTTTAGGGTTAGCTTGAAATTTAGCACAGAGATAAACACTAAATATGATATCAGGTCTGCTAACTTTCAGGTAAAGAAGTGATCCAATTATTCCTCCGTACTTCTTCTGATCAATAGATTTTTCATTTGAATCCTTATCTAACTGAATACTTAAACTCATGGCAGTGTTGATTGGCTTGGCTTTATCCATTTCATATTTCTTCATGATGTCCTTAGTGTATTTTGATTGATTAAGAAAAGTTCTATCATCCATTTGCCTTATGCTAAACCCCAAAAAGTAGGACAATTCTCCCATCATAGTTATCTCAAACTCTTTACTCATTATTTTAGAAAAATCATCACATAACTTTTGATCAGAAGATCCAAAAAGTATATCATCAACATAGATCTGGATAATGAGTAAATCATCTCCTACTTAGAAAAAGGGTGGTGTCTACGCTCCCCTTAACAAACTCTCTTTCTAGTAGGAATGTGATAAGCCTCTCATAATAAGCTTTAGGTGTCTGTTTCAATCCATATAGGACCTTTTTTTAATTTATAAACATGATTTAGATATTGAGAACTCTAAAAACTTAGGGGTTGCTCTACAAACACATCTTTTTTTATTACCCCATTTAAAAAGGCACTCTTGACATCCATTTGAAAAGCTTAAATTCTTTATAATAGGAAAAGGCTAGTATCACTCTAATGGCTTCTAATCTAGCTACAGGGGAAAAGGTCTCCTCAAAATTAATCTCTTCAATTTGGTTGTACCCCTTAGCCACTAATCTTGCCTTATTCCTAACCACCACACCAGAATCGTTCATTTTATTCTTAAAGACCCATTTGGTTCCCACTACACTTTAATTCTTAGGCCTTTCTACTAACTCCTAGACATCGTTCCTCACAAATTGGTTAAGTTCTTTTTGCATAACTAAGATCTAGAATTCATCAAAAAGGGCTTGATTGATGTTGATGGGTTCAGTCATTGAGATAAAGGCAGAATGGTTTACTTCCTTCCTAAGTCCATGCCTAGTTCTAACGCCTTTAGAAGGGTCTCCTAAGATCAATTCTTTAGGATGACTCAAAGAATATCTCTAATCTCTAGGCAAAGTGTTTTGAGGTTCTACCCTTTCCTCCATATTTGCATTTTTTACTCCTTGGGTAATCTCTCCCACTACATCAGTATTTTGAGGCTCTCCACCTTTCTCTAGATTTATAGTTTCTACTCCTTGGGTACTCTTTCCTAATTCATCTTTTTCATCAGCTCTAGATTTCTTAGAATCAAATTCATCAAACACTATATGAGTCGTCTCCTCCACCACCAATATCCTCTTGTTAAACACTCTAAAGGGTTTCCCCACACTTGAATATCCAAAGAACACTCCCTCATCAAATTTTGGGTCAAATTTTCCTAAGAGTGATTTCCCATTATTAAGAATGAAGACCTTAGAGCCAAAGATATGGAGGTGGGACAAGTTTGGGGTTCTACCCTTAATGATCTCATAGGGTGTCTTATTCAGTTTGGATCTAACATTCACCCTTTTTAATACATAACAGGCTATGTTCATTGCTGCTACCTAAAAGTATTTTGGAAGTAAATACTCAGCAAGCATGGCTCTAGCGGCTTCCACTAAGGTCATGTTCTTCTGTTCAGCTACCCCATTCTATTGAGGGGTCCTAGGAGCTAAAAAGTGTGGCTAATCCCTTACTCCTCACAAAAAATTCTAAATTTCATATTTTTAAACTCTCCACCATGATCACTATGAATGGTCAAGATCTCACAACCTAACTTCTTCTGAATTAAAGTGAAGAAAGATTTAAATTCATCAAATGACTCAGTTTTATGTGACAGAAATCTAATCCAAGTGAACCTCGAAGAGTTATCAAAAATCACAAAATAATAGATATCCCCCCCTAAACTGGCAGTGCTAATGGGTCCAAATAAATCCATGTGAAGGACTTCTAAAGGTCTAGAGGTGTTGATGTCCTTAAAGGGGTGGAAAGAGGATTGGACTTGCTTCCCTAGTTGATAGGCATTACACAGGTGGTCCTTAGCGAACTTAAGCTTGGGGACACCTCTAACTAAGTCATTTTGGGTTACTCTTCTAAGGGTTTTCATGCTAGCATGACATAACCTCCTATGCCACAGCCAAGACTCATCAGTAATAGTTTGTAAGCAGAATGATGCAGTATTCTCAATGTTATTTAAATCAAGCATGTAAACGTTGTTGATCCTCTTGCCCTGTAAAATAGTGTTATTATTTAAGCTGATAATATAAGTGTTTGCCAGAAACTTATGCCAAACCCTTTGTCACAGAGTTGATTGATGCTTAGCAAGTTATGTTTCAGTCCAACTACAAGTAAAATATTTTCAATTAAAAGGTTCTTGGAGTTTTCGATTATACCTGCGCCTACCACTTTCTTTGTGGTGTTATCTCCAAGAGTGACCTTGCCTCTAGCCCTAGCCTCCAGCAAAATGAACTGATTTACATCTCAAGTCATATGCCTTGAGCATCCATTATCCAGGTACCATATGCTTTCACGAGGACTTGTGTGAGAGCATCCCTACAAAATCATTAAATATCAGATTTAGGAACCCAAACAAGTTTGGGTTCCTTCTTATGGAAAGAAGAATACAATTCATGTGTCTTATGCTGTGAATCATGCAATTTAGGCCACCACACCTAATATGTACTATAGTGAACAATGTATGTGTGGGAGATATGTCCCAACATGCCACAAGAGAAACTTCTAATGCCTGAAAAAGGATTAACTAATCTATGGGGGTGATAGTGCCACTTCCTAGGTTTGGATGCATGTTGTGATGGTTTATAAAATTGTGCAAATGTAGGAGGTGTTTCTTTATTCTCAAATGCACTAATTTTTACACTTAGAAATTCATTTTTCTTTTTAAGACTTACAATTTCTAGTTTCAATGCATGCTCGCTATTATCTAAATCACATCCCATGGTGTATAGTTCTTTAAACGCTCATTCTAAATCAGCATATAATGTTTTCAATGAATCATGCTCAACAATTAATTCAGAATGCTTTTTATTTAAATCATCAAATTCATCAAGTAATGATATGTGATTGCTATTAAGTACAGAATGATCCTTAAGTAAAACTTGCAAGTTTAAGAATTCCAATTATAGACTAGGATGCATTTTCTTAAGTTTCCTATATGATGACTAAATTTTCTCAGAAACATCAAGTAATTGATTGAAGGTTAGTTCACATACCTTTTCTTGATCAGACTGATTAAGATGTTCATCTTCCATTAGACACAAGTTTGTAGTCTCCTCTTCAGCTTCAGTCTCAGAGGAGTCAGATGCAGAGTCTACCAAGAAAGCCTTTTGAATCCACTTCTTATCCTTCCTGAACTTGGGTTTCTCCTCACCCTTCTCCTTGCTTGGGTGAGCCTTAAGTGTAGGACAATTAGCTTTTATATGTCCTGGCTTCCTACATTCAAAGCAAACTGTATCAGAAGAATCTTTAGAATTTTGCTAGACTTACCGTTGTTCTATTTTTTATAGTTCTTGTATTTCTTCCATAGAAAGCTTTTGAATTGCCTAGTGATTAAGGCAATATCATCACTTTCGGACCCGAAAGTATCAATATCCATATTATTTGCCTTTAGTGCCACCTTTTTCTCCTTCTTTTTCTCACCTGCATCAAGTTATCTTTGGTTCACTCCTTATTCATAAGCAATGAGTGATTATAGTAAGTTATCAATAGAATAAGTGTTCAAATCCTTGGATTCAATGATCGCAGTTATCTTGGCATCATAGGAAGAAGGTAAACATCTCAGGATTTTGTTAACTTTTTCATAGTTGGTGAGTTCTCTTCTTAAGGCATGCAGGGAGGTGACAATCTATGTGAACCTAGTGTATATTTCAGATATTGACTCACTTGGTTTCATGCGAAAGAGTTTGTAGTCATGAAGCAAGAGATTCAAACTAGACTGTTTAACGTCAGTTGTGCCCTTATAAGTGATACACAATTTATCCCAAATTTTTTTGCCAGTGGTACAAGTTGACACGCATGTAATCTTCAGATTTAAGTGCACAGAAAAAGTAATTCAAACATTTAGCACTAAGTTACGCTAAGTCCCTATCATCATGAGTCCATTCAGTAAAAGGAAGTTCAATTTTAACACCATTAATAAGTCTAAATGGTGAATCATAACCATCTTTAATGAGCATCCATATGTGATAATCGATCGATTGTAAAAAAGTGGGCATGTGTGTTTTCCAGAAATCAAAAGGTATGTTATCAAACAAGAGTGGACGAGTAATGGAATACCCTTCTGCGGTGTTTCTATTACCAAAGTTATCCATGGATCAAATTCAAAAGTTTTTTAAAACTTGATTTTATGAATCCCTCTCTGATACCGCTTGAAAGTTCATTAGGGATGTTAAGCCCTTATGAACTAGCCCGAGGCTAACCAAGAGGGGGGGTGAATTGGTAGTTTTAAACATTCTTAAGCAAAATTAATTTTGAAAACCATCTTGAATGTTTTAAAATAATTACAAAAGAATATTTATGTTGAGATGATTAATCAACCAAAATAGTAACTTTAATCACTCGATTATCCACAGAAAAATAAAGTGCAGAAATTAAAAGCAGAACAGTAAAAGAATGAACACACCAAATTTTATAGTGGTTCGGTCAACTTGACCTACTTCCAATCGCCAGAGCTTCTCCTCCAGGTACAGCACTAAAACTCAGTGACTCTTATTCTACTCACACAATAAGGCGGAGAAGCCTTTATAAAACTCCTTTTCACCAACCCGGTGAGGCAAAGAACCTAGACTCCTTTTGCTTCCTCCTGAAGCAGGAAGAGAACCTTACCTCCTTTTGCTTCCTCCTAAAGTAGGTAGAGAACCTTGATCTTCTAACTAACGATCCTTCCCACAGAGCCACCAAGGCACAAGGGACGATGACTGGAGACGAAGACTCGAATCCTTGCTTGGAGTAACCTTTGTAAACACCTCACAAACTCCCCCTCATAAGATCCTCTCTCTCTTTCTCCGAAGCTCTCCCTCTCCCTCTCAAGAATCTCTCAGGTGAGGACAAAAATGCAAAAGATCTCAACAGTAGCAAATAAGAGACCTTAAATAGAAGGTCTCAAAAATTGCCTTAAATTTCAACTTGCGGTCAAAGATCATCCTGTATGATTAGTGTAAATCAGACCCTTTTGGCCTAGATGATCTGGTTCTTCTGGACAATTAAAAGACAGTTTATTCTTATCGTCCGGGATGATTCTGTGATCGTCCAGGATAATTAGTTTAAATCAGGAATATCATCCAACAGACAGTTTTGGATGTCCAGGAGAAAAATCTGAACGATTTGAAGAAAATGACTTAATCATCCAGGGTGATATGTATATCGTCTAGGATGATATATATATCATTTTGTACAATTAGTTCAAAATGCCCAATATCGTCCGGCATACAATTCGGGTCATCTAGGATAACTATGCTGGATGATTTCAAAATGACTTAATCCTCCAAGATGATATCTCTATTATCCTGTATGATTAGTTCAAAAATGGCAACATTGTCTGGTAGACAGTTCAGGTCATCTAGGAGAGATATACTTGATGATAAGGATTTTTAATTGATTGTCTAGGACGATCTTCTGATCGTCCAGGATGATGTGATCGATCAATAAATCCTTAATTATTTTCCTTAATCACCTCACTAATTTAGGTATGATTGAAATGAAACATCCAGGATGATACACGTATCATCCAGGATAATTAGACCAAAGCACTAAAAATAAAAAATTGCCTAACTTAGTCTGGCAGCTGGGATTTTTTTATTTGAGCATATCGTCCTGTACGATGGAGTTATCATCCAAGATGATCTCCTTAATATGGCTGCCCTAATTAGGTTTTCTATTATTAATGGATCATCCAAGATGATATTACTATCATCTAGGACAATATGAATAAAATCAAAACTGAAACTCTAACTAACTAAAAATCTTCCCCTAAGTGTGTGTGTGTAAGGTTACTTAGCTTAGGGATCCATTACATTACATTTGACTCAAGAAAGGTGAAATATTATATTGAACTTGAAACAAAAATAGATTGACTCGATCTTGAGCTGGCTTGAGTTGCAATTGATCTTGTAAACCTGAAAGGTTAGGCACTCAAATAAAAATAAAATTTTTTGCTATCATCAAAATCATAATCCTTGAATCAAGATTTGTAACACTCCCCACCTCCTTCTTCATCCAAGTAGTAGCAACCACAGCAAAAGTAGCATGTTAACAAACCCATACATCTTTAAATCTAACAACCTTCTTTAACGGCACTTTTGATTCCAACAAATTAAGAACCAAAGGCAATGGTCAAAAGATACCCTTGCAAGATGACTAACCACCATCAAATGAGAAGATTTCAAGCTGCAGAATTTGAGAAGCACCTATCCAATCTTTCCAGAATGTGAGCTCCCCCATCCTTATTATTACACCAAGTGAACTTAGGCCCAATAAAACCCAATTCATGGTAATCATTATTCGCAATAAAAGCCTTCATCTCCTTGGGTCCTTGTGAAAAAGAGAAAATTTTCCCTCTCCTTTTATCCTCCTTAGAAATATTATAATTAAAATCCGCCCAAACAATAGAAGGCTTATCTTGAGAAGAAAAAAAATCAATTCTACCCCAAACCTTCCTCCTCATTACTCAACCCATTTAAAACATTAAACAGATTAACATTAGTATGAATATCAACAGCCATAGACACCAGAATCATACCATTTCTAGGATAATCAAGAAACAAGAAATTCATCATAGCCTCTGAATTAATACTAACAATAGGAATATCCAGACCTAAAGAAGAATCTTGGTCTTGAGCATGAACCACAACAACTTCTTCCTAACTAGAATCCTTTACTTCCAAATTATATGCCTTACCACCAATGGAAATGCCAACCACCTGATCCTTTTCTAAAGCTTGATTCTTAACATTATTCAGCTTAACCACATTTTGAACCACCCTCCTCTTCTAAGAGTTCTTAAATTTTACCTTGCCATAGTCAACATGAATCCATGGTCCATAATTAGAATCCAAATCTCCACACTCACTTCTCTCACTGGTAACTTCACCATTAACTTTAGCATTTTTACCTGAGGCACCATTTCCTTCCACAGCAACAAAAGAAGGACCATCAAATTTCTCCAACCCTCCAAGAAGATTTCCCATCTTCACCTCCAGTCCATGTTCAGAACAAGAATTCTTTAAATAGCCAATTTTACCACAACTGAAACAAAATTTTGAAATACATTCATATTCTATTTTTTGGAAAAATCTACCAGAACAGCCTTCCACCCAAACACCTAGCGGTAATTTGCTATCAAGCTTAATTCAAACACAAACTCTTGCAAATTCCCATCTCCCCCACTAAAACATATTCCCATCAATCATATATGGGATTCCCACCTTAGAAGCAATTCTGCTAACATTAATCTCATCCCAACATTGCAGCGGGAGAGGAGGCATCCTAATCCACACCGGTGTAGTTAACCCCTTCATGGAAGACTAAGAAAAATTAGGAGACCATTTATCTATACCAATGATATGTCCATTCACATACCAAGGACCTTCAAAAAGTATCTATTCCACGGATTCAGAAGATTGGAAAGAATATAGTACCCATTCTAATCCCGAGGAAGTAATATGAAACTTCCAAAATTGACTTCACTACTAATGTAATTCAAAGTTAATAACATGGAAAGTAATATTTTCTCCAAAAACTTTCACTACCACTATATTTTGAAGCTTCTTAGTATTTTCCAATTCATTTTGGACATTTAATTTCACAGCAACACCATCATCCGTAGTTATAGAACTAAAACCAGTGTTCATAATTCTAATATTAGATCTTTTACCCCAAGCTTTAGGCAGATCCTCTTGAGCAAGAAGCTTCTTGGCAGGAGAAACTGACTTGAAAACCTCTTGGTCATATAAATTCAAATCCCCATACTCACATTGCCACACCGAAGTAAGATCAGACACACCAACACCCATAACACCTTAATTAGGATTAACAACTTTAAGATCCTTAACAACAGCAATGCTTCCAATTCCACCATTCCAAACCCCAATATCCTCCTTAGATAGAGAATCAGACAAATCTCTCATTATAATGTTGGCATTAGAATAAACATTAGAAGTGCTGCTCCCAAATCTATTAGCAAAAATCTTCATACCAGATGAAGAAGAAGCTCCAGGATCAGAATCTCCATTAGCATATTCCTTATTCCCCTTTAGGATGTTAAAAGTCTTTTGGCCATTAAACTTAGCTTCCAAAACAACCCCTTTACTTTTTCCCTCCACTGGTAAATTCTTCTTAACCCCCGACAAAGGAACATCATTAATCACCAAGGCCTTCCCTGAAAATCCTCTACTACGATCTCCAAATATGGATGCATCCGATGTAAAACCACTAAAAAGACCCCCCGTCAAACAAATAGAAGATCTCCCATTCAACTGAACCATTTCATTTCCAACAGTACCACGAGTCAATGGTCGGTGATCCTCAACCGCCATGACTGGCAAAATGCCAAAAACTACGGCCAAGGAAAATTTTGACAAAAAATAGAATGTCTCTCTCTAAAAACCTTGATATTCTCTCTCTAAAAATATGGACGTTCTCTCTCTATTGGGCATTAAGCTTTATCAAGATATTACAAATGACTTCTGTACACTCCTTTCTCCTCTAATGGTTGGATTGCTTATACAAGATAGGTTAAGATCTCTAATAAAGATATCTTGCACTTTTCTAGCCTCCCTTAGACTTTACTCTACGGAGGCATTAAAAAACTACACTAAAAATTATAAAATTCTCTTTAAGTGAGAGAACACCTAAGCAAAAGAACTGAAAAATTATTTATAGTAAGTACAAAAATGACCTTTGGAGCTATGATATTACAAGATGAACAAGTGCTAAGCCATTGTTGTGCTTCCTCCACTATAGCATTGTGCAAACTCGGTACATCTAATTGTTGAATTGGTGTCTCACTTGGTTGATTAAGCTGAAAGTTCGATAGGGATGTTAAGCCCTAGTGAACTAGTCCCGAGGCTAACCAAGAGGGGGGTGAATTGGTTATTTAAAAATTTCACGATAACTATGAAAATCTTTTTATAACATGCAGTGGAAACGAATTAAAACAACGATAAAAAGATCAACCAAAGATATTCACCCAAGCAGTTAATATCAGGAAAAATTAAAGTGCAGAATTGAATCAGAAAAGCAAACCAGATTTTATAGTGGTTCGGTCAACTAAACCTACTGGAGGGCTTAAAATTTGGTAGCAAAAGAGTTTTCCAAAAATTGGAAAAAGTTCTTTTAAAGGAGGGCTTAAAATTTGCCCTAAATCTCAACTGGTCGGCCAAGATCGTCCAGGACGATCGGTAGATCGTCCTGTACGATCAGTTCAAATTCAGCTGTTTCAGCCTGGACGATCTGGCTCTTCTGGACGATCTGTAGAAAAAGTTGTTCATATCGTCCCGTACGATCCTGCGATCGTCCAGGACGATTAGTGCAAATTGAGGGAAATCGTCCAGAAGATAGTTCGGGTCGTCCAGAGAAATCTGTGCTGGACGACCAAAAAATGACTTGATCGTCCAGGACGATGGGGACATCGTCCTGTACGATTAGTTCAAAAAGGCCCCAAATCATCCTGTACATAGTTCTGGACGTACAGCTTAAATGCACTAGACGATCAAGATCGTCTGGGACGATCCTGCGATCGTCCAGGACGATATGATCGTATCAACCAAAAATAAATTGTTTTCCTTAATTACCAGATTAAATTAGGCATGATTGTACTGGATCGTCCAGGACGATACACGTATCGTCCGGGATGATCAGACCAAGTATCTAAAAATAAGAACTTGCCTAACTTGATCTGGCGGCTGAGAATTTCTGATTTGGGCATATCGTCCCGTACAATCCGGAGATCGTCCAGGACGGTCGACTCAATCAGACCCTCTTAACTTAGTCGCCCTAATTAGGGTTTCTGTTTTAACTGGATCATCTAGGATGATGTGGAGATCGTCCAGGATGATCCAAACAAATTTTTTTACAGAAACTCTAATTCACTCAATCTCTCTCCCTGAGTGTGTGTGTGCAAGGTTACTTAGCTAGGGAATCAGTTACATTACAATTGACTCAATAAAAAGAAAAATCATACATTTGACACACTTGGACCCGATCTTGAGTTGGCTTGAGTGGCTCGCGGTCTTTTGTGCCTGAAACAGATTAGCCAAGTAAAACACACTGGAAACATGTTTGTCATCATCAAAACCAGATTTGTAATAATCTCCCCCTTTTTGATGATGGCAAACATTTGTAAAGTAGTCTGAAAATAAAAGTAAACTAGGAGATCAAACAAACAAACATTTTTTTTTTAAATTTTCATTTAACAGCTAAAACAATACATGAAACATGACTCAGAAAACAGAAACAGACACGACTACAACTGACTCCCCCTTTTGACATCACAAAAAGGAGGGGGAAAAACAGAACACGGAAATAAAACATAAATAGAACAACTACAAAACAGGAAAATCAGAATTTTTCCTTGATTTTAGATTCAAAAACCAATGACAGGATGATTGACAGCGCTGAAATACAGAAAAGGTTGGAAATAATCAACTTTTGTAACTCCGACCCCGGGCACCTTATTGATGCAAACCTCTTTCAACACAAAGATCTGATTCAAAAGAAAAGACATTAGATTTGAAAAGAGATCCTTTCAAGCCTCGTTCCAGAAAAATATCTGATATAATAGTGTTACAAAGTAAAAAAATCAGAAATCGGGATTTTGAAAACTCAAGCTTTTAAAAATATTAAGTGGCGTACAGATTTCTCTAAGACATTTAACAATCTGAAAGGGAAGAAAGCTTGTTTTGGGCTCATTTTGTGCCTCTTTTGCAAATTGGTTGGCGCTTTGTGCATCTTTTGATTTTTGATACACTTTGTGTATCCAATTTGGCAATTTCGCATCTATTCAATTTTGGGCTCATTTTATGCCTCTTTTTCAAATTATCTGGCGCACTGCGCATCTTTTATAGGCTTTCTCCTTTCCATAATCATTAAAGAGTCTCAGCTGTGAGATTATCTTCCAGACATAGGAGATGACTCTCCGCAGTAAGGAAGAATGATTCACAAAACAAAAGCCATACAACATATGATAAATGCAATCACTTGGTTTAGAAGATCAAACTAATGACTCAAGACTTTAAAAAACACTATTGATATGAGACAGATTACTATAGGAAGATAAAATAATCTCTATTTCAAAAACTAATATTTTAATTTTGAAGAGGATTTTTATTCAAAAGAAACTACACACCAGTAAAGGAGTTAGAGGAAGAGAAACAATTATCAATGTTTCTTCCCTTTAACAGATTCAGCAAAGTCAATCACTGCTTATCAGCTTCCAAACCAAAATAAGGTAAAAACTCCCAGTCAAAAATTCAGATCACTAGAAGTAGTGAGCGGTGATCAGATTTTGAAAAGCATAAAACAGTAAGTGCAAGATATGAACCAGTAAATAAATAAACAGGTAGAAAATCACAGCAAAGTAAATACTCAAATCAAACTAACAGTAAGGCTAACACAAAAATCAGCAGAAGAAATAAAATCAACTGAAAGCAAATAATTAAATCAAAACTAACTAACAAAAATCAGAAATTAGAATACCAAAACTAACTAACAGAAATCAGAATACCAAAACTAACTAACATAAATCAGAATACCAATCAGAACAATCAGCAGTCATCAGAATCAAGCATTTATATCAATCACTCCTAATCTGGTTCTCAAAATGCTGAATGAGTCAAAGGCCAGTGGTTTAGTGAATATGTCAGCCAGCTGATTTTCAGTTGCTACGTGGTGTAGCTCAATGTCCCCTTTTGTAACATGGTCCCTAATGAAGTGATGCCTAATGTCAATGTGTTTGGTCCTAGAATGTTGGATTGGATTCTTAGAGATACAGATGGCACTAGTATTATCACACAGAATAGAGATTGTGCCAACAGGTACTCCTAAATCCAAGACTTGCTGCTTCAACTAAAGAACTTGGGCCACACAACTCCCTAAGGCAATGTACTCAGCTTCAGCAGTGGAAAGTGCAACTGAGTTCTGTTTTCTACTGGACTAGGAGACTAACGACTGTCCTATGAACTGACAAGTCCCAGAAGTACTCTTCCTATCCACCCTACACCCCGCAAAATCAGAATCAGAATATCCAATGATCTCAAAAGAGGTGCTGTGCCTAGGGTACCAAATTCCTCGGTTTGGGGTTCCTAAAAGATATCTAAGAATTCTCTTAATAGCAGTCAGGTGGGACTCTTTAGGATCAGCCTGAAACCTAGCACAAAGACAGACACTAAACATGATATCAGGTCGGCTAGCAGTCAGGTAAAGCAGTGAACCTATTATCCCTCTATACTTCTTCTAATCAACAAATTTTCCATTTGAATCCATATCTAACTGAACTGAGGAGGGCATGGGAGTATTGATTGGCTTGGCTTTGTCTATTTCATATTTCTTTAAAATGTCCTTAGTGTATTTTGATTGATTGAGAAAGGTTCCATCATCTGTTTGCCTTATGCTAAACCCTAAAAAGTAGGACAATTCTCCCATCATACTCATCTCAAACTCTTTACTCATTGTTTTAGAAAACTCTTCACATAAGTATTTATCAGAAGATCCAAAAATTATGTCATCAACATAGATCTGGACAATGAGTAAGTCATCTCCTAATCTCCTCAGAAAAAGGGTGGTGTCTACGCTCCCCTTAACAAACTCTCTTTCTAACAGGAATGTGCTAAGCCTCTCATACCAAGCTCTGGGTGCCTGTTTCAATCCATATAAGGCCTTTTTTAATTTATAGACATGACTTGGATATTGGGAACTCTCAAAACCTGGGGGTTGTTCTACAAAAACATCTTCTTTATTTACCCCATTTAAAAAGGCACTCTTAATATCCATTTGAAACAGCTTAAATCCCTTATAACAGGCAAAGGCTAGTAGCACTCTAATGGCTTCCAATCTAGCTACAGGGGCAAAAGTCTCCTCAAAATCAATCCCTTCTATCTGATTATACCCCTTAGCCACAAATCTTGCCTTATTTCTCACCACCACACCAGAATCATTCATCTTATTCTTAAAGACCCACTTGGTTCCCATAATACTTTGATTTTTAGGTCTTTCTACTAACTCCCAAACATCATTCCTCACAAATTGATTCAATTCTTCCTGCATAGCTAAAATCCAAAATTCATCCGACAGGGCTTGATTGATGTTGGTGGGTTCAGTCATTGAGATAAAGGCAAAATGGTTTACTTCCTTCCTAAGTCCATGCCTAGTCCTAACACCTTCAGAAGGGTCTCCTAAGATCAGTTCTTTAGGATGACTCGAAGAATATCTCCAATCTCTAGGCAACTCTGTTTGAGGTTCTACCACCACCAAAGTCCTTAGGATCAGATTCATCAAACACTACATGGGTTGTTTCTTCCACCACCAAAGTCCTCCTATTGAACACCCTAAAGGATTTCCCCACACTTGAATATCCTAAGAACACTCCTTCATCAGATTTGGGGTCAAATTTTCCTAAGGGTGACTTCCCGTTGTTCAGAATGAAAACCTTACAGCCAAAGACATGGAGGTGGGACAGATTTGGAGTTCTACCCTTAATGATCTCATAAGGTGTCTTGTTCAGTTTGACTCTCACATTCACCCTATTCAGCACATAACAGGCAGTGTTCACCGCTTCAGCCCAAAAGTATTTTGGAAGTGAATACTCGGCAAGCATGGCTCTAGCGGCTTCCACTAAGGTCCTGTTCTTCCTTTCAGCTACCCCGTTCTACTGAGGGGTCCTAGGAGCTGAAAAATTGTGACTAATTCCATGATCCTCACAAAAACTTCCAAATCTTTCATTTTTAAACTCCCCTCCGTGATCACTATGGATGGTAATAATCTCACATCCTAACTTCTTCTGAATCCAAGTAGAGAAGGATCTAAACTCATCAAATGACTCAGATTTATGTGACAAAATTTTAACCCACGTGAACCTCGAATAATCATCTACAATCACAAAACCATAGACTCTCCCCCCTAAGCTGGCAGTGCTAATGGGTCCAAAGAGGTCCATGTGAAGAACTTCTAAAGGTCTAGAGGTGCTAATGTCCTTAACAGAGTGAAAAGAGGACTGGACTTGCTTCCCCAACTGACAGGCATCACACAGGTGATCCTTAGTGAACTTAAGCTTGGGCACACCTCTAACTAAGTCCTTTTGGGTGACTCTCCTAAGGGTTTTCATACTGGCATGACACAATCTCCTATGCCATAACCAAGACTCATCAGCAGCAGTTTTTAAGCAAATTGAATTATCAGATTTATTGCTACTTACATCCAGCTTGTAGACGTTGTTGATCCTTTGCCCCTACAAAACAACTTCATCATTTATGCTTAAAATGCAGCCAGTGGGTAGGAATTTGATGTTGTATCCCTTGTCACAGAGTTGACTGATGCTCAGCAGGTTGTGTTTCAGTCCATCTACAAGCAAAACATTATCAATCATAAAGTTCTTTGAATCACCAATTATACCTGTGCCTACCACCTTCCTGGTGGTGTTATCTCCAAGTGTAACCTTGCCTACAGCTCTGGCCTCCAGCGAAATAAACTGATTTGCATCTCCAGTCATATGTCTAGAACATCCGCTGTCCAGGTACCATATGCTCTCACGAGGTCTTGTGCGAGAGCACCCCTACAAAAGTATCAAACGTCAGTCTTAGGAACCCAAACAGGTTTGGGTTCCTTCTTATGAAAAGAAGAATGTAATGCATGCGTGCTGTGCTGTGAAATAGGCAGTTTGGGTTTCCACACCCAATGTGTACTACGGTGAACAGTGCAGGTGTGAGAAATATGTCCTAACATGCCACATGAAAAATATCTAACACCAGGAAAAGGGTTAACTAATCTACGTGGATGATAATGCCTCTTCCTAGATGTATATGAAACATGCTTTGAAGAACTTGCAACAGATTTTTCAAAAGGTGGCGGTGCATAAAACTGTTTAAAAGTAGGCGGTGTTTTGTTCTTTTCAAAAGCACTGATCTTTACTTTCAAAAACTCATTTTCTTTCTTTAAGCTTGCAATTTCAAATTTCAAGGTTCCCTTGCTACTTTCTACTTCACATGCCATTGTATCTAATTCTTTAAGAGCTCTTTCTAAGTCCACATGCGTAGTTTTCAATGAATCATGCTCAGAAACTAAATCAGAATATTTTTTATTCAACTCATCGAATTCATCAAGCAAAGACATGTGATTTGAATCAAGTGTGGAATGATCTTTAACTATAGAATCATGCTCTTTTTGCAAAGTTAAGTAATCTAATTTCAAACTAGCATGAGTTTTCTTAAGCTTCCTATACGATGTATGAATTCTCTCAGAAACTTCAAATAATTGATCGTAGGTAAGCTCACATACCTCTAACTGATCCGACTGACCAGGGTGATCATCAGCCATAAGACACAAGTTTGTTTCCTCCTCTTCAGCTTCAGTCTCAGAAGAGTCGGATGCAGAGTCTGCCCAGAACGCCTTCTGAATCCGCTTCTTATCCTTTCTGAACTTTGGTTTCTCCTCACCCTTCTCCTTGCTTGGGTGAGCTTTAAGTGTTGGACAATCAGCCTTAATGTGTCCAGGCTTCCTGCATTCAAAACAAACAGATTCAGATGAACTCTTAAAATTTTTATTGGACTTACCCTTGTTCCACTTCTGATAGTTCTTATGTTTCTTTCCTTAGAAAGCTTTTGAATTGCCTGGTGATTAAGGCAACATCATCGCTATCAGACCCGGAAGTGCTAGCATCTGAATCCTTGGCCTTTAGTGCCATTGTCTTCTCTTTCTTGCGTTCACCTGCATCAAGTTGCCTTTGGTTCACCCCTTGCTCGTAAGCAATAAGTGATCCAAGTAAGCTGTCAATAGAGTAAGTGTTTAAATCTTTAGATTCAGTAATAGCAGTAATCTTAGCATCATAAGAAGCAGGCAAACATCTTAGAATTTTGTTCACTCTTTTGTAGTTAGTAAGTTCTCTACGTAGAACATGCAAAGAGGTAACAATCTGAGTGAACCTTGTGTACATTTCTGAAATAGTCTCACTAGGTTTCATGCAAAAAAGTTTGTAATCATGTAATAAGATGTTTAACCTAGACTGTTTGACTTCAGTTGTACCTTCGTATGTTATGCATAATCTATCCCAGATTTCTTTTCCCGTTGTACAAGTAGAAACGCGCATATAGTCTTCAGATTTTAAAGCACAAAAGAAACAGTTCAAGCATTTTGCATTTAACTGTGCTAAATCACGATCATCAAACGTCCAATCAGTAAAAGGCAATTCAGTTTTCACATTGTTAATCAGTCTAAAAGGTGGTTCGTATCCGTCCTTAACTAACATCCACATGCGATAATCAATAGACTGTAGAAAAGTAGACATGCGTGTTTTCCAAAAATCAAAAGGAATATTATCAAACAACGGTGGTCTTGTAATAGAATATCCTTCAGCAGTATTACGATTATTACAGTTAGCCATGGATCAAATTCAAAAGTTTTTTAAACCTAAATTTTGAATCCCTCTCTGATACCACTTGAAAGTTCGATAGGGATGTTAAGCCCTAGTGAACTAGTCCCGAGGCTAACCAAGAGGGGGGGTGAATTGGTTATTTAAAAATTTCACGATAACTATGAAAATCTTTTTATAACGTACAGCAGAAATGAATTAAAATAACGATAAAAAGATCAACCAAAGATATTTACCCAAGCAGTTAATATCAGGAAAAATTAAAGTGTAGAATTGAATTAGAAAAGCAAACTAGATTTTATAGTGGTTCGGTCAACTTGACCTACGTCCACTCCCCGGAGCCTCCCCTCTGGGTATTGCACTAAACAGAAGTGTCTCTCCTTTTGCTCCCACAGCAAGGCGGAGAAGCCTGTACAAAAATCTCCTTTTCACCACACGGTGAGGCAGAGAACCCGGCCTCCTTTCGCTTCCTCCTGAAGCAGGCAGAGAACCTTCGAACTCCTTTCGCTTCCTCCTGAAGCAGGCAGAGAACCTACGAACTCCTTTTGCTTCCACCTGAAGCGGGCAGAGAACCCCGGATCTTCTTGCGAATGATCCTCCCACGACGAACACCGGCTAGACGAAAGACGACGAGCGGAGAAGATGACTCTGATCCGTGCTCGGAGCAACCTTAGTGAATCCCTCACTAACTCCCCCTCACAAGATCTTCTCTCTCTCTCTCCCAACTCTCTCTCTCTCTAGGGTTTCTCAGGGAAGGAAGGCAACAAAAGATTTTTCCAAAAATTGGAAAAAGTTCTTTTAAAGAAGGGCTTAAACTCTAATTCAGGACGATCGGAACAAATTTTTTACAGAAACTCTAATTCACTCAATCTCTCTCCCTGAGTGTGTGTGTGCAAGGTTACTTAGCTAGGGAATCAATTACATTACAATTGACTCAATAAAAAGAAAAATCATACATTTAACACACTTGGACCCGATCTTGAGTTGGGTTGAGTGGCTCGCGGTCTTTTGTGCCTGAAATAGATTAGCCAAGCAAAACACACAGGAAACATGTTTGTCATCATCAAAACCAGATTTGTAACATAAGCATGGCTCCATCTTTTGTCAATAGCTCCGCCATAATTCTATAAAAGTTGAGCGTTGTGACACTTGAATGTGTAATCCTGTGTTGGAAATATAAAATTTTATAAACCATACAAATTCAGGGAGCTCCTATTTTGTGATCAAATATAACTTTGAGAATATTATACAGTCTTGAGAGATGGACACGTTATTTTATAATTAATTCCATGATAAAAATAGGGTTTTTTTTTTTTAAAAAGTCATTTTTATAATAAAATACATTAAAAAGAAAATCATATTATCTTGAAAATCAAACATGTCATTCTAGAACAGTTTTAAAATAAAAAATGGAGTTTTGAAAAATGGTCATTTCTGTAATCGAATAAAACATTGAGAATATCATATTAGCTCAAAAAGAGAACATGATATTCTATAAAGGTATTTGAATCAAAAAATGGGTTATTAAAATAATTATCTACATTCCCAAAGATCTTTCCCCTATGTTATAAAGATAAGATAGGGTTTATTTTAATCATGTCCCAAGAGAAGTGAATCTTCTAAGAATACTCTCGATTAAAGTAGTGAAAAATATTATATTAGATTTTAAAGTTTAAAAATCCAATCTAACATATTTTGGAATTTTCCAAGAGGATTAGTTTAATGTTGAACAGTTCTTTTTGAAGGCCAAAGGATCACATGTTGGGAGCACTAGAATTTTGAGATAACCAAGAAGTACTCCATTCTATCCTATGATGGGCTTTAACTTTTTAGGATGAAATTTTATATTTGAGATGGTATTTTATTAGATATTTAAGATTATATTCTTGGAGGGTGAGGTCTTATGATTTATCATCTTCCTTAGATTGTAGATCTAAGTTGAGTCACTTCAACATATAGAACTCGATCCTAGTCTAATGAAGTACAAAAGTGTATGGATCTTTTTTGAACTTGCCTAGAGTGAAATGCTGGCTAAACCACCTAATAAACCTTAAAAACCATGATTCCAGTCAATTGTAAGATGGGTAAGCTATTATTATTTAATTTTTTGACGGTAGAGCTAACATATAGAAAAATCCTAAATGACCTTGAACTTATGAAGGTTAATTATGCATCTAAAGGTAAATGCAATTAAAGTTTTATTATATTATTATTTATTTCAAATGAAATGCATGTATGTTGACTCTTATGCAATAATCAACATGTGATGTTTTAAAATGGCTTAGAAATAAATTTTTATCCTAAAAGAATAGAACTCTCCAGAGAAAGAAGAACACCCTCATTAGTCGAGTGGTCTGCTTCTACCCATTAGCGAAGAGGTGCATAAAAACAAAAGGAGGAAGGATCTGATTTATGTGACCCCATACAAACTCTGGCTTACATTCAAAGTCGGTTATCTTTCTATGTTATCCTAAATTTTTTATTGGTTATGAGTGTAAAAGAATTTTATTTGCTAGGAACCAAGTGAAATATCCAGGAGAAAGTACATGCATGAAAGAATCCTATAAAAAGAAGATAACTTTTAAGCACAATTATGAAAAAGCATTCAATCAATCATAATGTCAAATAAAGAATTTCTAAAGTCCATCAGGCAATTGTCACTTTAAAAAAATTAGGGTCTATAGAAAGTAAAGGAGGCCAGGTTCCTCTAATAATAACTTGAAATCTACTTCTATGAAATGATGTAAGTCTTTATAAAAATGAGGCATTCTCTAGTGTTCAGTTTCTCATCAGGCTTAATTTTTATTCCTCCAATAGCGCTTCCAAATGAAATAAATCTTCTAATGAAGGAATTTTTTTCCTTTTTGGTTCCCTAATCCCTTTTTTGGGGAAAATGTCACTTTTTTAGACTTTCACAACTCTTTTTACAATTTACATTTAAAAAGAAAAATGACTCAATACTCTATATAGGTTAGAAAACTAGTTTATACATTAATCTCATATCACATCACATCATATCACATAAGCATTTTCTCATTCTTTGAACAACCTATAATCTCAGCTTTTAATAATTAAGGGAGCTAAGCAGTAAAAGAACAAGCAAAAAATTTAATTAGTTTGAACATTAATTAATTTTAGCCGCTTTTTAATAATATCCCTTCATAAGCATGCTCACATGCAAAAAATTTGATTAACAATAAACATCCAAATCACTCCTGACCTAGAGAAATTTAAATGCCCATCATATATCATAGAGAAAACATCAGCATAGAGTACATCACATCTAGACACGACAAACAATATCATACACACATCAAGATAAATAATTTCATAATTTAGAAAAAAAAAGAAAAGAATAATAGCCTAACCTAAAGCCAGAGTTGGTTGTCCCAATTGATAATCTATAGTGTGTGTCAAGATGTAGTTTGGATAGAACCTAAGTTAATTTTCATTTGAAGTTCTATACAAGTTGGATTTTATTTATTTAAACCAAAGGGAGACTTAGTTTGAATTTAAGTTTTAACATTGTAATGTTTTGGGATTTTTTTTAAGATAGATTTTGAATGTCCAAGTTTATTAATGATTGGTTATCTAAAGTCTTTCATTTTGATTAACCATTTTAATACTTAAGCTCTATAAATCCAATACATTTATGTCATCCAAATGTTATTATTTTTAATTGGACTATTATTCTTCTAATTTGAATTTATTTATGGATTGATTACTAAATTTTTTAAAATTAAAATGGATTTTCTTTATTATTTAATTATCTTTATTCATTAGGTTTGACATAAGTTTGACCTTCTAATTTAATTGATATTTTGACTATTTCAAAATTTTAATAAAATTTAGATCTAATTTTAAGTTCAATATAATTGAGTTTGTATTTTTAGGATTTTTATTTAATTAGTTATGATTTTTATAAATTCAGCCAATTAATTAAATTAATTAATGGGTTAATTAGGGTATTTTTTATTTATGTACTAAATTAACTCCAAAATTCTTGAAATATTCACGATCGGTTAATGATGTCTTTTAAAGATGATTACAAGTGTTTAAAATTATCTAGAAAATTTATTTATATTCTTAATTATTTTCTTTATATAATAAAGGAATTTTCTTGATATTTTAATTTCTTTTTATTTTTTAGGATTTTGATGGGGCTTTTATTTTTTTATTAAAGGGCATTCAATTCTAAGTAATATGATACTTAGCATGCATTTTTTGATTTAATATAAATAATTAATAAATTAAAGAAAATTCTTGTTCAATTATGTGTAGTGATTTTGGGTTCCCTAGTTGACAGATCAAATGATCTCCAATCTTCTTCAAATTTAAACAACATGTTTACTAAAACTAGAATTCTACTCCGGTTTTTCCACAAATTTAAACCACAAGTTTACTAAAACTAAAACCACAAGTTTAGAGAGAGAAGCTCGAAGTTTTTAGAGAGAGAAAGTAGCTAATTTTCAAAATTTTCTTCATCACGATTTCCCTCGATTTTTCCGGCTGAGGTTGCGTTCATGGCGGCAGATGGCCACTGACCATCTTCATCTTTGAATTTGAAGGTAGCTTCCATAAACAGTTTGGTTCTGATTACCAAGGAGTTTCAAGGGAATCAGGGAGGTGTTCGCATTGCTGATGTTCGTGGTTCTGATGATGTTCGTGGACGAAGGTCGTCTAGAAAAATTATCATTTCTGATGTTGTTGTTTCTTATCCTAGCCCGATAAAGCATATGGAGGGTAAGGGTAAAGGTATCACTTTGAATGTTGATTGTAAGACCCTTCGTTTAATGAAAAATCTAGGCTTTTCTCCGGCTAAAAATTCTGATCTTGAGGCTTCATCTTCTAGTATGAATATTTTTGTTAATCGGTTCGGTCATTCAAATGCAATCCCTGTCAAAGACAGTAAGATAAATACGAATGTCCTGAATGTGGTTAACCAAAATAATCATAATCTTACTAGGACGCCTTTTGGTTCGTTAGGGAAAGCTGATGTGAGTTTTGATGGTAATGCCTTTCTAGTGCCTGCGGTTTTGCCTGAGAACATTGCTGCAGATGGCATTGTGGCCAATCCATGGAAGAAAACTACATATATTAAGTCAATTTTTGATAAGGATAAAGTGGTTCTTTCGGAGGATGGGAAAGCTGTTAAATTGATTGAAGCTTCTGAAGTTGTGAATTCTAAGAAGCTAGAATTGTCTTTGGTTGCTAAGGTGTTTGGAAGTGAATTACCTTCCCATATTGTTGCTTGGAATTTGAGACGTCAATGGGATGCTTTTGGCCAGTTTCACTTTACAACACTTGGGAAGGGTTGGTATTTGTGCTCTTTCAAGACTGTTGAAGCGGTGGAAGGTGTTTTAACAGGTGGACCATGGTTTGTCAATAATCACATTATTAGAATGGAGAGGTGGTCTACTAATTTTTCTCCCAATTTTTTGAAAGGTTTGACGTCTCCTATTTGGATTAGAATGCCTCACTTGCCTTTGCAATGTTGGGATGAGAATAATGTGGCTTTGATAGCTTCTAGGGTAGGAGCTCCTTTGATGATGGATGGGAATATGTTTAATTGAGGGAGGAGGGAATTTGCGAGGGTTTGTGTTCGAGTGGAATTGGACAAACCTCTTCCCTTGGGAGTTTGGGTGGAAGGGATGGCTGGTAGGTTCTTTCAGAAAATTGAATATGAAAGAATTTCTTCCTTTTGCTAGGATTGTGGTTTGATTGGCCATCTTAGTGGTGGTTGTGGGAATAAGAGGGTGAAGGAGATGAATAAAGGTATTGCTTCTAGTAACCTAGTGGAGGAGGGTCAAACTTTGGGAGTACGAGAGCTTGAGGTTATAGTTTCCTATGGCCCTTGGATTCATGTTGATTGCAGAAAAAATAAGAGAGTAAACAATCTAGTGAATGTGAAGAGATGGCCTTTAAACAAGCAAGTAGTAGCTGCTGGTGTTCCTAAAGCCTTAGCGGATAGAGGTCTGGGTAAGGCTGTGAACAAGGTTGGTGAGGTGGTGAGGGAAGACCTTATGCAGAGTAAAGAAGGTGCTTTGTCTTCAGCTGGTGGGGATTGTTTGGAGGCTATTGCTGAAATGCTGAACAATTCGTCTGCTATTTTAGGGGAAGAAGGTTGTGCTTCCAAGGTTATTAATTCTAATCCTAGGCCAAATACTTTGAGTTTGGACAACAAATTTCAAGTTTTGTGTGATCATGTGGTGGAGGATCTGGTTATAACCAGGAAGCTTGATGATAGCATCATGAGGATTGAAAGCAAAAGTTATGGTGGTGAACTAGATGTTGAGGAGGGAGAAGTTGTCTTGGATGTTCCTCTTAAGTTGGCTGAGGATGCCTTGGTTCTTCTGGAGGTTAAGAAATGCTCTCACGAAGAATCTGGTGTAGGCGATGAGGCGTTGGAATTGGGTATTGAACCTCTGTTTCAATCTGATTATGCTGAAGATGTTAGTGCTACTGATTGTGGTGAGGTGACGGTGACCAGCTCTTGCAAGCTTGAATAGATCAAGGAAATGCTGCCTCCTTCTTCAAGTGCCAGAGTTAGGAAGGGATTCTTGCGAACTCAGGTAACTCCTTCTGGATTACCTGCGAACTCAAGTACTCCCTATCATAAGCTACATAAGGAATTACAATCCTTGGGGAAGGATAATATTATTAACCATGGTAGGAAGGGTAGTAGTACTGTTAAGGATAGGAAAGGGAGTAATCCCAATTCTTATCAATAATGTCATCCATTACTTTTTGGAATTGCAGGGGGGCTAAGAAGAGTGTATCCTCTCACTACTTGAAGGAATTTGTGAAGGAGCATGAAGTGATGTTTGTAGGTCTTCTTGAGACTAAGATCGCTTCTTTTGATAGACATGAGTGTGATAGGTTCATTGGCTTCAATTGGGATTTTTTCATTCATCCTGCTGTTGGTTTATCAGGAGGCATTATGGTTTGTTGGAGGAAGGACTTGGTTTCTTTTTCTGTCTTAAGTGATTCTTCTCAAGTTGTGCTGGGGGAACTAAATTGTGCCACTCTAGGGAAGTGGATCATAGCTTCAGCTTATGGCAATAATGACCATGTGAAGAGGAGAACCTTATGGAGTGATCTTGAAGGGATTTCATAATTTGATCTCCCTTGTATCATAGGTGGGGACTTTAAATGTATTTTGTATCAGGAGGATAAGCAAGGAGGGAAGAAATTCATTCTGTCTCAGGGAGTGCAAGATATGAGCTATTTTATGAACAATATGGATCTCCATGATGTGAGAGTTATTGGCCCCAAATTCACATGGTGTAACAATAAGAAGTGTGGTGCACGGATTCTCAAAAGAGTGGATAGGTGTCTACTGAACTCTGCTACCTTGGATGTTCTTCAATTGCCTGTAGTTCATCATCTTCCTCGTATAGCTTCTGATCACTTTCCCATTCTCATCAAGTTGCTCTTTTCTAGTTTTCGGAAGAGACACCATTTAAGATTTGAAGATGTTTGGTCCTCCTACCCTGCTTCAACTGCTATCATTTCTAAGGCTTGGGATAAAAGGGTGAATAAAGATAAAGCTATGTCTCTCAATGTGAAATTCAGGAGAGTATTGAAAGATCTTTTTTTCTGGAGTAGATCAAAGCATAAGAATTTGACAAAATTGAAAGAGAAGCTGAAGGAGGAGATTTTGAATCTCCAAATGGAAGAATCGGAATTAGGTAGCTTGACCGAAGATAAGCTGCTATTGTTGCAATCGAAGGTTCATGAGATGAATGTTACTCTTGGCCGTCTCAACACTTGGTGGAGGTAGAGAGCTGAAGCCCATTGGTAAACTGATGGAGATTCCAACTCAAGGTATTTTCATGCTTTTGCATTGGGTAATGCTAATTGGATTCATCAGGTTAAAAATAATAATGGGGATTTGGTGGAAGATCAACATCAGATTGAAGAGATCTTTATTGAATATTTTGGGAATAAATGGAAGGAGAGATATTTTAAGTTGAAGGGATGGCCGAAACCTGTTCATGTGCTGGACGAACATGACAAAACTTGTCTTCTTGCTGATTTTAAGAAGGAGGAGCTAGACTTGGTGGTGGATCAGTTGGAATCTAATATCTGTCCTGGTATAGATGGTATTTCATATTCTTTCATTAAAACCTATTGGCAAATTATTCGAGATGATGTGTGGAAGGCAATTGATTATTTTTTTGGGACTGGTTTTTTGTGTCCTAGTTGGAAGGAAACTTTGGTTGTTCTTATCCCTAAAGTAGAGAATCCCTTGTCCCCTTCTAACTACCGACCTATCAGCCTTTGTTTGTCGGTCTATAAGTTGGTGGCTAAGTTACTTTTGAGGAGAATGATTGGTATTATTCCTAAGTTGATTTCGGAGGAACAAGTGGCTTTTGTCAAGGGCTGTTCTATTTCTGATCACATTCTCTTAACCCAAGAAGTTTGTAATAAGTTCAGGTATTCCAAGTCAAAGAAAGGTCTTATGGCCATTAATATTGATATGGAGCAAGCTTATGATAGCATGGGGTGGTCTACTCTTAGAAAGGTATTGGAAACTTTTGGTTTCCCACTCGTGTTTGCTAATCTCCTTCTTCAGTGTGTCTCCAACCCGAAATTTTCTATTATGATTAATGGCAATGAGTCTAGTTGGATTGAAGACAAGAGTGGGTTTAGGCAAGGCTGTCCCTTGTCACCTTATCTTTTCATTTTATGCTCCCAGCTCCTGTCAGATGCTATTGCTCAGAGATGGATAGGTTTGGGTATTAAATTGGCACCAAATTTTGAGAGTGTTACTCATCTGCTATATGTGGATGATATTGTTTTGTTTTTGGAAGCAAATGGTAGGAAGGTGAAGAAAGCTAATAGTATCTTATTGGAGTATTGCAGGTGGACTGCTCTAAAGGTCAACATTCAGAAATCCTCAATTTTTTTTGGTAGATCTGTTAGAAAATCAAGAAGAATGTCCCTTGCCAAAATTTTGGGGTTCAAAGTAGTGAAAGTGTTTTTGTACCTTGGTGTCAATATCTCTTTGAAAAGGGAAACAACTATTGATTATGGTAATCTGTTGGGGAAAGCTTCCAAGTACTTGAATGTTTAGGGCAATCGCTTCATTTCTCTTGCAGGGAAGGTTCTTCCGGCTAAGACTATCTTTTCTTCCCTACCTATTTTTCTTGCTACTCATTCTCTGGTTCAAATGAGTGTTCTTCATGCTTTGGATAGGATGTGTAGGAACTTTTTGTGGAACAAACAAGATGGGAGTAGAGGGCTTCACTATGTTTCTTGGGATGTTATTTGCAGGCCGAGGAGGTTCGGTGGTCAAGGAATTCACTCTATTGCTTCCAAGGTGGGCTGGTTGCGGGCAAAGTTTGCATGGAATTTTATCTCCAATTCTTCTTCCTTTTTATACAGATTGCTGAGAACAAAGTACGGGCATCAAATCTGGGATTTTCAGCTGAACAGGTATAGCTCTCCTACAATGAAAATTATTGTAAATGGCTTTAAGTCTTTAAGAAATGTGGTTAGGTGGAGAGTGTATAATGATGTTTCTATACACACCTTGAATGATATTTGGTTGTTGGATAAACCTTTAGCTAAATGGCCAATGTTTGTGGTAAATTTTGATGATCCAATGCTTCGACTAGACAATTTTATATCTAATGGTGGTTGGGATGAAGGTAAGTTGCAGCAGTATTTTGGCCAACAGCTGGTGGAGGCTATAATGCAGGTTCCTATTATTCAAGAGGACGGGGGTGATCAGTTGGAGCTTGTGTCTTTGTGCTCAGGCAAATCTTTATCTTCTCTAATTTCACATAGATGTAGTGGGAATGGTGCTGAAGACCTGCATTGGCGATGGAGGAGAGCTTTGAAACCTAGACCACGGATTGATTTGTTTTGGTGGCATTTAGGCCTTAATGCTTTACCTTCCAATGAGTTCTTGCTGCATAGGAGGTTAGCTACGTATGCAGGGTGTCCCAGAGGTTGCGAGGCACTGGAAAATATGGAGCATATTGCGGTTAATTGTTGTAAGCTTTTACAAGTTTTTAATGTTCTACGGAATTGGGGTGTCTATATCTCAGTTTTCTCCTCCCTTCAAGACTGCTTTTTTGTTCTTGGAAAGAGTTGCTGTTGCTGGCCCATTCATTGGGAATGTCTATTGTTCTATTGTATTCTTCAGTTGGTTGGTAAGGAGGACAGCTGCTCAGCCATTGCTACTTCAGCAGTTTGTATGGCTACGGCATCCTTCAAAGGAAATTCATAATACTAAGGTACTAACCAGCTCTTTGGGCTGTCTTCTCTTTGGCACCCCCCTCCCCCCGAATGGATTAAACTTAACATTGATGCATCGCTTGGGAGTGATTACTTGGCTAGAGTTGGGGGAGTTTTCAGGGATCATCAAGGCAGATTTTTGTGTGCCTTTGGAAAGAAATGTGTGCATTGGGATTCTTCTCACTTGGAGCTTTTTGCTATCTTGTCAGCTAAGTGCTTTATTCAAGAATGGATGTATGAGTACAAGGGGATCATAATTGAAGGAGACAATAAAAATGTTATGGATTCGGTTATAAAGATTATAAATAAGCTGCCCGTCAGTGTAGGGTTTCCGAAGATCCAGGAGTTTTCTTTTCCTGATGGTTTTCATCAAGTTTTATTTCATAGTGTGAATAGGACGAGTAATAAGTTAGCAGATTTTTGTGCTAACTATGCTCATTCTTTTGATTTCTTTTGGGATAGCTTTAGCATTAATAATGCTCCTTCTTTTATTTCTTTACTCAAGGGGGATTATGATTATTTGAGCTGTCACTTAGTTTGTTTATTTTCTCTGATTATTAATAAAATTGCTTATTGCATTTCCTCAAAAAAAAAAAAAAAATCTACTCCTAATAAGTTTGATGACCATTAGAGCCCTCTTAGGGTACTTATTTAATTTCCAAGGAAAATACAACTGTCTTTGGAAATTCTTTTAAGGCAATCTAAGTATGGGATGGGGGTGAAATTAGTGACAATCTAATGCTTTAGATATTAATTAACAAACTACAAAAAACCACAACCTAATTCCCAAAGGATTTGTGTTTATACCAATTTGAAATTACAGGACATTTCTTGACCTATAATTTTAATTGGGTTAATTAATGCCCTTAATGATTTTAAATTCATGTGATAAATTTTGGAAATACCCAAAACATCCCCAAGATTCATCTCTATGAATTTGGAGTCATAGTGAATTCTATTTAATTAATAATTTTTAAAATACCATAGAATGTATTTTAAAATTTACTTTTCATGCATTGAAAACTTAATTCCAAACCATAAGACATTTGTTCTCTTCATCAAAAGAAATCTAATAAGCCTAAGAACACCTAAATTTCTTAAGTATGTGAGGAGTTATGAATTTTTAAAGATCAATATGATTTTGTTTGATGGCTCAATGGGAAACCATTTTGGCCACATGGTTCAAGTCACATGGCTAGCCCAAGTGGACCTACGGGATGTGTCACCTAGGGTGGACTCTTGGGACTTAATGGATAGTCCCTTAGGGTTAATTGGGTTTGGTTAAACTTGGAGCATTGAATTTGAAATTCAGAGTGTTTATGTATGATTTGGTCAACCTAGGTTAACTTGGTCAACCAAGTTAGACCATAGGTTAAAATTGGTTCCAACTCATTCGAAATGGAATTCAGAACTTATTGGAAAAGGTGTCATGCATTTGTAAGGTCTCTATGCATGAAATGCATTCTTTGAGGGTTAAAGGTTCATTTGGTCAACTATGGTTATCTTAGTCAACCAAGCTTGATGAGGCTTGGATTTGGGTCGAACTCAGTCTAAATGAGATATAGAGTTTGTTAGAAGAGGTTTCAAGGTTTAGTTCACTTGAAATATATGAGGGTTTATGAAATGTTTTATATAAGTGTTTAGCTATTAATGGGTTTTATTGGTCAACCATGGTTCACAAAGGGTTCAATAAAGTTAAAAATAATATGATAATGATCATAAACATATTCAATAGTTTTTCAAAGGTTTCCAAAATGATTTTCCACTTGATGCTAGGTTTAGTGCAATGAGCCATAATTATTTGAAGGTTTTGTATGCTTGGAATATACTTTAGGTTTTGGGTATAGAGAGCTATGATTGCCTCCAAAATGACATTGAAGACTCCTGGGACATGCTTAATCAATATTCTACTGACCAAGCATTATTATTATAGGGTCATTTAATAGCGTTTTATAATAATGGAAAATTCCCCTAAAATAAGAAAATGTCCAAAGGGTCTTTGATTAGATTTTAAACATTGAATATTCAATTTGGTATTATGACTTGGATTTGAATTTGGATTGATTCAAGAATGAACTTTATCAATGATTAAAGAATTTGTGATTTTATAATGCTCATATTATGGACAATCATTTAGGTGATTGTTAGTGATTGAACATGTAATTAAATGGTAAACAAAAGGTGATTGTAAAATGATTGATTTAGAGTTTAATGATTGGATTATCATGCTAAAGCACGAGGGAGTAAGATTTAAAATTTGAAATAGAGTTCAATGAATTAAAAACCTAGATTGAAGTTTTGATTTAGAGTGTTAACCTCACATTAAAAAATGAGGCCAATTAAATCGACCCCCAATAGGTGTGAAGAGCTTGAAAAGTGAACCATACGTATTGGCGTTGACCATAATGATTAGTTCAAGTATAAAAGAATTTAGCTCATTTAGATGATTTCTTTTACTTTCAGATTTCAAATGACCATAACATCTCTCCACAGTCCTACTAGGGCTCAAGGGCTACTGTGCATGTTATTTCTAAAGAAACAAAGAAGTTAATTAATAGAATATTTGGATGTTCACAAGGAAAGGGGTCTGGAAGGCTTTATCTAATACTAGTGATTATAGTTTAAAGGAAAGGAAGCACGAGGACTCAGATCTAACCTTAATGGATTGGAATTATTGATGTGATATACTTGGTTTTGAGGAAAGAAAGCATGGGGACTCACACCTAACCTCAAGTCTAAAGGATATCAATAGGTGACTTAAACCTAAAAGATAGATTTATTTTGAATTTGATTTATCTCTTGATCGAAGGAAAGGAAGCACGAAGACTCACATCCAATCTTAAGATACAAAAGATTGACTAAGCTATAATGGGGCCTAATAAGCTTAAATCCGATACTAGCTAGTCTAGATCCTAGGATTTAAGAAGCTTAGGGACTCACACCTAACCTTATGATACTAAAGGGTGATAAAGCTTTTAAGTGGCCTAACAAGCTTAGATCCAACACTAGTGAGTCTAGGTCTAAGGATATAGGATGCATAGGGACACACATCTATTCCTAAAAGATCAAAACTCTTTTTATTTCAATTTTTTCTTACTCTAAGGAAAGGAGGTATGGGAACTCACACCTATCCTTATGATACTAAAGAGTGACAAAGATATTAAGGGGCCTAACAGGCTTAGATTCAACACTAGCTAGTCTGGGTTTAAGGAGATAAGAAGTTAAGGGGCCCACACCTATTCCAAAAAAATTAAAAAAAAATAAATTTTAATACCTTTAGATCTAAGGAAAGAAAACACGAGGACTTACACAAAAATTTAAGATACTAGAGGGTGACTAAGATATGAAGGAGCCCAACATACTTAAATCTAACTCTAGCTAGACTAGATCCTAAGAAATAGGAGGCTCACGGACTCACACCTATTCCTAAGAGATCAAAAAAATTTATTTTGATTATCTCCAACTCTAAGGAAAGGAAGCATAGGGACTTATATCAAACCTTAAAATATTAAAGGGTTACTAAGCTATAATGGGGTCCAACATACTTAAATCCAACCTTAACATGGTTAGATCCTTAGAAATAAGAAGCTTAGGGACTCACACTTAATCTTAAAAGATCAAAAAAATTTTGATTTCGATGCTAGAATGGGGCCACGGGGGGCCTGCTCCAATACTAGTAGATCTAATCCTAAGAAAGGAAGCATAGAGACTCACAACTATCCTTAAAAGACTAAAGAATCTTTTATTAACTTTTATTTAATATCCTTAGTCTAATATCTAGAGCAACACAATAATATATCCACTAGGGAATACACATTAGCATTGATAGCTTTAAATTGAGGATGAGGGTCCGAATAGTTTCATATCCTTAACCAAGATGATTTTATTAAAGTGTAGGAAATCCTCATGAGAATTTTTATTTAAATTTGAGTTTGAATTTGAATTTGAATTGATATTAAGATTAATTTGGATTTGAGAGATTTTAATTTTGGGCAACAATTTGAATTTGAAGGAGTCTAAATTTAAAATTCTAAATATGGTGAATCAAATTTGAAGAGTTTTTATTTATTTAGATTTGATTTACATCATGTATAATATTTCTTGAGGTACTGCCCATTAATAGGAAGCATTAAATGGTTTTATTTACAAATAGTCATTTGATAGGAACTTCCATTATAGACTATCCCTAGGAGGAACAGTCTCTCCCACATTGGTTAAAACTTTCCACCAATTTTTTGATTGGCTAAAATAGGTATCCAAAGAACCAAGACCAAGTCTCCTACTTGGAAGTTTTTAGGGAGAACCAATTCATCATGAGCTTGAACCATCCGTGAGTTATCTAATTCAAGATTTTGTTGATCTTGAAAGTAGTGTTCTTCAAGTTCTTCAAGTCTGAGTCTAGGATTTTGTTAAATAATGAATTGATTTTGATTAATAATTCTTAGTGAGGGAGGCTGCACTTTTAGAGGAAGTATGACCTTAGACCCATAGACTAAGGCAAATAAAGTGGATTTAGTTGGGGTCCTATAAGTTGTTCGATAAGCCTATAAGGCCTTAACCACTTTCTCATGCCACTTTATTTATCATCATCTAAAATTTTTTATGATTTATACTAAAGTCTTGCTGAAGGCCTCATCTAGCCCATTAGCATGTGGGTAATAAATTATTGAGTATCTTCAATCAATACTATGGCATCTAGCAAAATTATTTATTTTGGTTGAGTTGAATGTAGACACATTATTGGATATGATTTTACAAGGTACGCCATATTGATATATAATGTCACAAAAATATTTCAAAACATGGTGCTAAGTTATTTTTCTTAGGGAATTGCTTTTGTCTTTTGGAAAAATAATCAGTCATAGTTAAAATGAAATGAAGACCCTTTCAAGAAGGAGGGTCAATAGAAAAAAAAATTTGTTCCCCAACTTTTAAAAGGCCATGAAGCTATCATGGGATACAACACATTAGGCAGCTGATATAAAATCACACCATGAACTTGGCACTGATGAAATTATCTTGCAATATTCATGTAATCTTTAATCATAGAAGGCCAATATTATCCAAGTCCTTTAATTTTTAGCTTAATTTTGGGTATAGATTGGTGAGCACCACAAAATATGGTATGCACCATATTCATAGCCTTCAGGCTTAATTCTTGTCTAAATATTGTAGCCACATTTGATCGAATGACTGGCAGTTCAAATTTTTAATTACAAGTGCATATGACCATGCACACTTTTTGACATGATTGGTAAGGATTTACGATATGGGAGATTTCCTTCTCATAGATAATTGATGAAAGGTTATCTCCAATCATTTTTTGCATCATTTATTTCAAAAGCCGATAGAATCTAAGAATATTTTTTATTAATATACCTTAAATCTATATGAGCCATGACTTGTTGGTTTTGAACTTCTATAGGAAAGGAGCCCTCTTTTGTATAAGCCATTTCCATTACAACCTTTGCTAAGGCATCTTGCATAGAGTTGCTTCCATAGGAAATTCTATACAAAGTTGAAATAGGAATCTTCTCAAGAATGTGCTTTGTATATTGATAATATTTTAAGAATTTAGGATTCAAAACTTCTTTAGTTCTGGTAATATGGTTGATAACCGACTGAGAATCACCAAATTTTTTTATTTCTTTTATTTCAATTAATATGATAAGTTTTAAGCCAGTTATCAGAGCTTCATATTAAGCTTCATTATTCATGTAAGGCTTTAATAAATTATAAGAAAAATGTATCATTCTCTGAATTGGCGTTATGATGATAAAGCCAATCCTAGCTTTTTTGGGGAGTGTAAATCTCTATGCTTCTTTTAATTGAGAAGATGTCATGCCATTGAAATATAATTCCCATATAGGACTATTATATTAGTCTAAACTCATGCTTTCTCATCTAGTAAATCATCATTTAAAGGAGACTCTATCAACAGTGGGTGTGCTATAAGGAAGTCAGTGATGGCCTACCCTTTCATAGCATGCAAAGGAATGATGGTTATGTCATAGTGATGTAATATCATAGACCATCATACCAAATGTCCCGACAATGTAGGCTAGGTCATAACATATTGTAATGGATTCATTCAAGAGATTAAACTTATTCGATGAGAAAGCATGTCATGCCTTAGTTTTTATTGTGCAAAAACTAAGGGAAGGAAATATTTCTCAATTGAAGGGTACCTTATTGTAGTTGGAATGAGTCACCAACAAAATTAATAGAGATATTTTTCCTTTCAATTTATATTTATTTGAGCTAATAAGATACCAAGCAACTCATTTAAGTCTGTGGTGTGTAATATTAATAGCTTCTTGGGAATTGGAAGAGCCAAAATTGGGAGATTAGTAAAATATTGCTTGATACCTTTAAAGGAATTAAGACATTTTTCATCCTAGATGAATTTGGAGTTCTTTTTATCCAAAATAATGAAAGGCTAAGATCTTCCAGAGCAATTTGAAATGAACCACCTTAGATACGCCAACCTTCCTTGAAGAGATTTTAATTAAGTTAGACTCCTAGGAGGTGCATGTCTAAGATGGATTTAATCTTAGCATGATAAATTTTAATTCCATGGTGCCTCACTATAATTCTTAAAAATTTTCTTGATGTGATGCTAAAAGTGCACTTTAAGGGATTCATTTTAAGATCATAGCGATGCAACCATTCAAAGATAGTTCTCACATCATATAGATAAGGCTCTTTGATCTTACTTTTTATGACCAAATCATTCATGTAACATTCCACTTGATTATGAATAAGGCCATCAAAATTTTAGTCATGGCCCATGGTAGGTCGCACCAGTGTTTTTGAGACCAAAGGGCATCACCTTGTAACATAAAATTCCTATAGGTGTTTTGAATGCTGTGTTTCTCTCATCCTTTAAAACCATCTTGATTTGGTGATATCTATATGAACTGTCAATGAATTGGAAAATGGCATGTGAAGAGGCAATATCAACCATGACTTTAGGTATAGGAGGTGGGAACCCACCCTTGGGACATTCCTTATTTAGATCCTATAGTCAATATAGACTCAAAGTTGACCATTTTTCTTTCTATCTGGCATAACACTGGCCACCCAAGAGGGGTACTATTCCTCTTGAATTAAAGCAGCCTCATCTAGTTTCTTTGCTTTAGTAATGATTTGTTGTTTAATTTTGAGTCTCATGCATCAAAGAGCTTGCTTAATAGGAATGGCATTAGATTGAATTCCAAGTTTATAAATTGTTACTTTGGAGGATAGGCCCAACATTTTATCATATGACCAAGAAAAGCAATCCTTAATTTTAAAAGTAATTTAAACAATTTATTTGATTCATCCTCAATGAACAAAGACCCAATGAAAGTGGGGTGACAGTCATCTTATGTTCCAATGTTAATTTCCTCCTATTAATATACTTTGGATTTAATTTCTTCTTCAAATTTAAGGGGTGCTTCCCTAACTTAAAGCTCATCTTGGTCAACTAATTTTCTAAAAAATCTTATCAAAATATTTAATGGTTTCTATAAAGACCCTATCAGATTCAAGATAATTAATTTTCAAGAAATAATACTCATCATCATTGAATGTTCCAATAAAACCAAAGCTAATACCATCTCTTGAAGTTTATTCTTAGAATGCCAAATACTTTTATGGTATCTAGCTTGACACTTAGTCCATTGTCATAGTGTGAGACATTTATCAACCTTTCTTTTTACACACACAGAGTAATAGTTAACAGACAATTCCATTAATTCATTAAAATCACTTTCCACAAGTTTTACATCAACTTCTACACTTGAGGTAGAAGGTTAAGGAAAGAACTTAGAACCCTTTTACTATACTACTAAGACTAGGAGATTCCTTAACTACTAACCCTACAACCCTATCATGAAATAGCTACATCAAAGCTAAGGTTTTAATTCTTCTACTTAACTTTTCATATATGGTTAACCTAGACTCATCACTTTGAATTTCTAGAATATTTTCCACTTCATCACTATCTTGTTCCAAAGTGATATTGAATTTTAGAGGAGGATTTATTTTAGTATATTTTGAAGGAATTCTTACACCTTGTATACTTGAATCATCATTTGAACTTAAATCCAATTCAATGTGTATTGGTGATGTTTTTTCTTTCAAGTGAAGTATGATCTTGATCATGTACACTTTAGGCCATCCTCCCACCTCTTTGAGGATAAGTGTTTGGAGGCCTAAAGATCACATATTTAATGTTGTCTTTGTTATCAACATACTTCTTTCCTTATCTCTTTCTTTTTTTTTCATTTTCTTTCTTTTCTTTTTTTTAATTTTCTTTTTATTTCTTTTCCTTCTCTTTATTTTTTTCTTTTCCTTAATTGCATATTCCCTTGCAGATATTTTTGATGTATAGTATGCAGCATTTCATAAATCCTTATTTCATAAATAGAAAATGGTTGCAAATTACCCTGAATCACATATTCAATGCCATTGCATAAAAAAACTTAATACATTGGTGTAGTGTAGATAAGACCATTCTATACTCATGAATCTAGGGCCTTCCTAAAAGTGCATTAATTGACATTTTTAGTCAATTATGTGAAATTTTTCTTTAGTTTTTAACTCTCCAATTTCTAGTAGTAAGGTAATTGAACCTAAAGACTTCTCGCCATTTCATTAAACCAGTGTAGCATCATCTAATCTATGCTATGTCTATGAGTAACTACTATAAGATAGGTGAGAGACTTTATGTTTATAATATTAACCAATTCACCAAGATAGATAGGACTCTAGAAAACTTGAAGTTTCCCACATTTACTAAAATATACCATGGGTAAATGTGATCAGCAATTCCTAGAAGTAAATCCTTATCAGAAGAGGTTACTCATGAAATTTCCTTAAAGAATAAAGCTTTTCTTCTACTCTTAAAGCTAATTGAGCTAGACAAATCTCAAGATCAAGAGGTTTTTTTATTAAACTCCCTCATTTTATTTGAAAGGATGATGGCATCATAAATTCTCAGCCTAGTTGGCATGAGCTAGGACATTGTAACTATCTTTTAGAACATTAGAATCAAGACCCGGTGCACCTAAAGAAGAACTTTCTTGTTGATTTGAGTAATAAATTTGATCATTCAACATTACTTTCTTGCCTTCTCATAAGATGTAAGCCTAAGTGGTAATTAATTGCCACTATAAAGGTTTACTTCCATAACCTCTTCAGGATAAGATACCATTATAGGGTCTACACTATCCCTAGGGCATCTTAATCCAAAATGTCTATCACAATAGGTCTCCCTTAAAAATCAGTCTTAGGGGCATCACTATCTAACAAGGCCCTAGTTTCATCATCCTTATTAGAGATTGTGATTAGAAGACCATCTTTTATAGAATTTTCATTAATTACTACAAGATCAGGTTTATCATTATGATCTCTATTATTTTTTATTCTATTTCATTTTCACCAGTATTTTCCAAGATGTAAATAAAAAGATTTTTCATTTCTTTATGAACCTCTATTTTTGGTGAAACAAAGTAAAAGTCATATAAAGTCAAATGGAGATAGAGATTTCTCCCCACCTTCCATTGTAAAATATATTTCTTTTCATTATATCTTCCCTGTCAACATCACACTTCATTTTTTTATTTTTATTTATAGCAGTTCTTAGAACTACTATAGAGGGAATCATCCTAATATCCTCTTGTAATTCCTATAGCTCATCCTTCAAGATCGAGCCCTGGGCTCTCGTCAGTAACTATTCAGAAAGTTAAAAGATTGTCAATAGCATTTTTAGTGGTATGGGATAAGCAATATCCCAACCATCTTAAGGTAATGAAGGATAAGCGTTAGAAGATTTACTTGAAATGACCGTGATAGATCCATGGTTCATATCAACAAGGTACTCTTTCAGAATAATCATGCTTCCTAGCCTAAAGTTTCTTTCCAACCAATCTTTGTAAGAGATGAAAGTTCGATAGGGATGCTAAGCCCTTATGAACTAGTCCCGAGGCTAACCAAGAGGGGGGCTGAATTCGTAGTTTTTTAAAACCTCATGAGCAAATGGTGATTTAGGAAATCTTTTTGAATGTTTTAAAAATATTTACAGTTATGTGATGATTTGCAGACGTTAAATGATAACAGAATAATAATCACAATCACACAATCATAAACAGAAAAGTAAGTGTGGAAAATAATCAGAAAGAATACACCAGATTTTATAGTGGTTCGGTCAACTTGACCTACGTCCACTCCCCGGAGCCTCCCCTCCGGGTATTGCACTAACACTAAGTGACTCTCCTTCTGCTTCCACAGCAAGGTGGAGAAGCCTGTACAAAAACCCCTTTCCACCAACCTGGTGAGGCAGAGAACCTGAACTTCTTTCGCTTCCTCCTGAAGCAGGCAGAGAACCTAGACTCCTTTCGCTTCCTCCTGAAGCAAGCAGAGAACCTGGACTCCTTTCGCTTCCTCCTGAAGCAGGCAGAGAATCTGGATCTTCTTGCGAACGATCCTCCCATAGAGACACCGATAAGATAAGAGACGATGAATGGAGAAGATGACTTAGATCCTTTCTTGGAGCAACCTTTGTGAATCCCTTACAAACTTCCCCTTACAAGATCCTCTCTCTCTATCCCCAGGTCTCTCTCTCTCTCAAGGTTTTCTCTGGAAAGGAAAGTGGCAAAATATCTCAACGATTAAATAAAAGAGATCTTAAATAGGAGAGCTCAAAAATTGCCCTAAAATTCAATTTGATGATTCCGTTTGTATAGTACGATCCAATGTTGTACAGTACGATCAGTTCAAAAATAGTTTCATCCAGTACGAATACAAACGAACAATACACAAATTTTATGAACATTGTACTGTACGATCCGTATGATCAATAGATCGTACAGTACGATCAATTTATTCTCAACTATTTATACAGGATGAACTATGGGATGAATGAAATTTATCTATGTCCATCATCCCACACTGTACCATTCGTACAGTACGATTAGTTCTTTTTAGTCCATCATCCAGTATGATATAATTATCATCCGGGATGATTAGTATAAAAATTATGGTTTCGTATGGTACGATCTACAGGACAATCTAAAATTGTCTTTGTCCATCGTACCGTATGATTGACATCGTACGGTACGATCAATTATAATTAAGAAACTAAGATTTAATTGCCTGATTATAGGGGATAATTTTAGCAAGATTTTAAATAGTCATACTGTACGATTGACATCATATAGTATGATTAGTTTAAAAACTCAAAATTCAAATCTTACCAAAATAGTCCTAACGGCTAGGGTTTTTTTCAAATTGTATAGTACGATATGGATTGTACAGTATGATTAGTACTCAAAATTAATCATTCAGAATTAGCCGTAATCCTATTTATTAATGACATATCGTACAGTACGATGGAAAAATCGCAGAGTATAATTTTCTTTAAGAGAAATACTAAATCACTCAAAAACTTTCCCTAAGTGTGTGTGTGCAAGATTACTTAGCTTGGGGATTCGTTACATTATGCTTGACTCAAGAAAAGTGAAAAAGTACATTTAAACACACATAGACTTGATCTTGAGTTGGCTTGAATTGCATCTAATCTTTTATACCTGAAACGTTAGACACTGAACTAGAAACAAAAAGGTTTGCTATCATCAAAATCATAGTCTTGAATCCAGATTCACAACAATCTCCCCCTTTTTGATGATGGCAAACATTTATTTAGTAGTTTCAAATCAAACAGACAAGAGTAATGAACGCACATATGAGAGAAGATTTTTCTTTTCAAATTTTACTAAACATTGATAAACAGTGACACTAAATACAATAAAGGAAACAACTATATCACAAAAATAGTAAAAGAAACTACTAGTAACTCAAAAACTAACTCCCCCTTTTGACATCACAAAAAGGAGGAAGAATAGACAAAACAACACAAACAAGAAACATCACAAAATAAAAAACTAATAAAGAGATGGATCCTTATCAGAAGGAGGAGGAGGTGGTGGCCAAAAGTAGCTGTAAATGGTGGCGAACTGCTCACCAAACTAGGCCAACAAGAAGAAAATCGACAACGTTGAAATCTAAAAAAGTTAGAAAATTGACTTTCATAACTCCTACCTTGGACACCTTATAGGTTCAAATTCCTTCAAACAAAAAACTAATTCAGAAGAAATGAAATTAGGTTCGAAAAGAGATCCTTTCAAGCCTCATTCCAGAAAAATATCAGATATAATAGTATTACAAGTAAGGAATCAGAAATCATGATTTTTTATCTCAAGCTTTTGAAAATATTAAGTGGCGCATGGATTTTTCTAAGACATTATTAAGGATCTGAAAGGAAAGAAAGCTTATTTCTTTATGGGCTCATTTCATGCCTCTTTTTCAATTTGTTTGGTGCTTTACGCATCTTTTGATTTTTGATACACTTTGTGTATCTTTCCAATTTGGTGACATTGCGCATCATTTCATCTTTGGGCTTATTTTATGCCTCTTTTGTATTTTCTTTGCCGCTTTGCGCATCTTTTGTAAGCTTGCTTCCTTTCATAATCATTAAAGAATCTCAACTGTGAAATTACCTTCCAGACATAAGAGACGACAAAACTCACTCTCTATAGTAAGGAAGAGTAATTCAAAAAATAAAAATCATACATCATATGATAAGTGCAATCACTTGATTAAGAAAAACATAACAATGATTCAAAGCTTTGAAAACACTATTCATATGAGGTAGATTACTTTAGGAAGATAAAATAGATCTCTATTTCAAAAACCAACTTTTTAATTTTGAAGAAGATTTTTATCCAAAAGAAAAAATTCATCATTAAAGGAGTTAGTGGAAGAGAAATAATCATCAATATTTCTTCCCTTTAACAGATCCAGAGGAGTCAATCACTGCTTACAAGCTTTCAAATAAAAACCATGCAAAACTCTCAGTCAGAAATCTAATTTATCAACAGTAATGAGTAGGGATCTGATAAAAAATAGTAAATTAAGAATATGTAGAAAATATCAAAATAAATACTCAAATCAGAGAAACAACAACAATAAAAAGAAACAGCAGAGACTAAAAAATAAATAGGAAGAGATAATCAAATCAAACAAAAACTAAGAGAAACAAAAATGAAAAACCGAAAACATCAAAAATCAGTAGTCATCAGATTCATACATTTATGTCAATCACACCCAATCTGGTCCTCAAAATACTGAATGAGCCAAAGGCCAATAGTTTAGTAAAGATGTCAACTAGTTGATTTTAGTTGCTACATGATGTAGCTCAATATCCCCTTTTGTAACATGGTCCCTAATGAAGTGATGCCTTATATCAATGTGTTTGGATCTAGAATGTTAGATTGGATTCTTAGAAATGCAGATGGCACTGGTGTTATCCCATAGAATTGAAATTTTGCCAACAGGTAATCCTAAATCCAAAACTTGTTGCTTTAACCAAAGGACTTGGGCCACACAACTTCCTAAGGCAATGTACTCAGCTTCAGCTGTGGAAAGTGCAACTGAGTTCTATTTTCTACTGGACCAGAAGACTAAAGACTGTCCTATGAATTGGCAAGTTCCAGAAGTGCTCTTTTTATCCACCTTACACCCTACAAAATTAGAATCAGAATATCTAATAATCTCAAACGAAGTGATGTGCCTAGGGTACCAGATTCTTAGGTTTGGGATCCCTAAAAGATATCTAAGAATTCTCTTAACAGCAGTCAGGTGGGACTCTTTAGGATCAGCTTGAAACCTAGCACAAAGACAAACACTAAACATAATATCAGGTTGGCTAGCAGTCATGTAAAGTAGTGATCCAATTATTCCCCTAAACTTCTTATGATTAATAAATTTTCCATTTGAATCCTTATCTAACTAAACAGTGGAACTCATGGGAGTATTGATTGGCTTAGCTTTGTCCATTTCATATTTCCTCAAGATGTCCTTAGTGTATGTTTATTGATTAAGAAAAGTTCCATCATCCATTTGCCTTATACTAAACCCTAAAAAGTAGGACAATTCTCCCTTCATACTCATCTCAAACTCCTTGCTCATTATCTTAAAAAAATCATCACATAAATTTTTATCAGAGGATCCAAAAAGTATATCATCAACATAGATCTGGACAATGAGTAGATCATCTCCTACTTTCCTAAGGAAAAGGGTGGTGTCTATGCTCCCCTTAACAAACTCTCTTTCTAGTAGGAATGTGCTAAGCCTCTCATACAAGGCTCTAGGTGCTTGTTTCAATCCATATAATGCCTTTTTTAATTTGTAAACATGATTTGAAAATTGGGAACTCTCAAAACCTAGTGGTTTCTCTACAAAGACATCCTCTTTTATTACCCCATTTAAAAAGGCACTCTTGACATCCATTTAAAATAGCTTAAATTCCTTATAGCACGCAAAGGCTAGTAGCACCCTAATGGCTTCCAATATAGCTACAGGGGCGAAGGTCTCCTTAAAATCAATCCCTTCAATTTGATTGTACCCCTTAGCCACCAATCTTGCCTTATTCCTAACCACCAAACCAAAATTATTCATCTTATTCTTATAGACCCACTAGGTTCCCACTACACTTTGATTCCTAGGTCTTTCTACTAACTCCCAAACATCATTTCTTACAAATTGATTCAATTCCTCTTGCATAGCTAAGATCCAAAACTCATCAGAAAGGGCTTGATTGATGTTGGTGGGTTCAGTCATTGAGATAAAGGCAGAATGGTTTACTTCCTTCTTAAGTCCATGCCTAATTTTAACACCTTCAGAAGGGTCTCCTAAGGTCAGTTCTTTATGATGACTTAAAGAATATCTCCATTCTCTAAGCAACATGTTTTGAAGCTCTACCCGTTCCACCAGATTCAAACTCTTTGCTCATTATCTTAGAAAAATCATCATATAAATTTTTATCAGAGGATCCAAAAAGTATATCATCAACATAGATTTAGACAATGAGTAGATCATCTCCTATTTTTCTAAAGAAAAGGGTGGTGTCCGTGCTCCCCTTAACAAACTCTCTTTCTAGTAGGAATGTTCTAAGTCTGTCATACCAAGTTCTGGGTGTCTGTTTCAATCCATATAATGCTTTTTTTAATTTGTAAATATGATTTGGAAATTGGGAACTCTCAAAACCTGGCAGTTGCTCTACAAAGACATCCTCTTTTATTACCTCATTTAAAAAGGCACTCTTGACATCCATTTGAAACAGCTTAAATCCCTTAAAACAGGCAAAGGCTAGTAGCACCCTAATGGCTTCCAATCTAGCTACAGGGGCAAAGGTCTCCTCAAAATCAATCCCTTCAATTTGATTATACCCCTTAACCACCAATCATGCCTTATTCCTAACCACCAAACCAGAATTATTCATCTTATTCTTAAAGACCCACTGGGTTCCCACTACACTTTGATTCTTAAGTCTTTCTACTAACTCCCAAACATCATTTCTTATAAATTGATTCAATTCCTCTTGCATAGCTAAGATCCAAAACTCATCAGAAAGGGCTTGATTGATGTTGGTGGGTTCAATCATTGAGATAAAGGCAGAATGGTTTACTTCCTTCCTAAGTCCTTGCCTAGTTTTAACACCTTCTGAAGGGTCTCCTAAGATCAGTTCTTTAGGATAACTTGAAGAATATCTCCATTCTCTAGGCAACGTGTTTTGAGGCTCTACCCTTTCCTCCAGATTTATATTTTTAACTCCTTGGGTAATCTCTCCTACATCTTCTTCTTCCTCAAATCTAGTCTCTGTAGGATCAGATTCATCAAACACCACATGAGTTTTCTCCTCCACTACTAAAGTCCTCTTATTAAACACCCTAAAGGATTTCCCCACACTAGAATAGCCTAAGAACACTCCTTCTTATATTTGGGGTCAAATTTTCTTAAGGATGATTTCCAATTATTCAGAATGAAAACCTTACAGCCAAAGACATGGAGGAGGGACAGGTTTGGAGTTCTACCCTTAATGATCTCATAAGGTATCTTATTCAGATTTGATTTAACATTCACCCTATTCAGCACAAAACAGGCAGTGTTCACCGCTTCAGCCCAAAAGTACTTTGGAAGTGAATACTCAACAAGCAAGGCTCTAGCAGCTTCCACTAAGGTCCTGTTCTTCCTTTCAGCTACCCTGTTCTGTTGAGGGGTCCTAGAAGCTAAAACGTTGTGGCTAATCCCTTGCTCCTCATAGAATATTCCAAATCTCATATTTTCAAACTCTCTACCATGATCACTATAAATAGTCAAGATCTCACAACCTAACTTTCTCTGAATCCAAGTGGAGAGAGATTTAAATTCATCAAATAACTCAGATTTATGTGACAAAAATTTATTCCAAGTGAACCTCGAGTAATCATTAATAATCACAAATCCGTAGACTTTTCCCCCTAAGCTGGCGGTGCTAATGGGTCCAAAGAGATCCAGGTGAAGGACTTCTAAAGGTCTAGAGGTGCTGATGTCCTTAATGGAGTGGAAGGAGGACTTGACTTGCTTCCCTAATTGACAGGCATCACATAGGTGGTCCTTAGTGAACTTAAGCTTGGGGACACCTCTAACTAAGTCTTTTTGGGTGACTTCTAAGGGTTTTTATACTGGCATGACATAATCTCCTGTGCCACAACCAAGACTCATCAGCAACAATTTTAAGCAAATTGAAACATCAGTTTTAAAGTAGCTTACATCCAGCATATAGATATTATTGATCCTTTATCCCTGCAAAATAATTTTGTCATTTAAGCTTATAAAGCAACAAGTGGGTAGGAACTTGATGTTGTATCCTTTATCACAGAGTTGACTGATGCTCAACAAGTTATATTTCAATCCATCTATAAGTAAAACATTATCAATAATGAAATTTTTTGAATCACTAATTATACCTACTCCAACCACCCTCCTAGTGGTATTGTTTCCAATTATAACCTTACCTCCAGCCCTGGCCTCCAATGAAATGAATTGATTTGCATCTCCAATCATATATCTTAAACATCTGTTGTCTAAGTACCACATGCTCCGATGAGATCTTGTGTGAGAGCACACCTACAAAATCATCGACATCAGATTTAGGAACCCAAAAAGGTTTGGGTTCCTTCTTATGAAAAGAAGAATGTAATGCATGTGTGCTGTACTGTGAAGCATGCAATTTGGGCCACCACACTCAATGTGTACTATGGTGAATAGTGCAGGTGTGAGAGATATGTCCAAGCAAGCCATAAGAAAAGCATCTACAAGTTCGTAGTCCCCTCTTCAGCTTTAGTCTCAGAGGAGTCAGATGCAGAATCTACCGAGAATGCCTTTTGAATCTACTTCTTCTCCTTCCTGAACTTGGATTTCTTCTCACCCTTCTCCTTGCTTGGGTGAGCTTTAAGTGTAGGACAATCAACTTTTATATATCCAGGCTTCTTGCATTCAAAGTAAATAGTATCAGATGAAGCTTTAAAATTTTTGCTACTCTTTCCATTGTTCCATTTCTAAAAGTTCTTATGTTTCTTCCTTAGAAAGCTTTTGAATTGTCTAGTGATTAAGGCAACATCATTGCTATCAGACCCGGAAGAGTCAGTGTTAGTATCATTGGCCTTCAGCGCCACAGTTTTCTCCCTCTTCTTCTCACCTGTATCAATTTGTCATTGGTTCACTCCTTACTCGTAAGCAATGAGTGACCCAAGTAAGTTATCAATAGAATAAGTGTTCAAATCTTTAGATTCAGTAATTACAGTTATCTTGGCATCAAAAGAAGAAGGCAAACATCTCAGAATTTTGTTTACTTTTTTATAGTTTGTAAGTTCTCTTCCTAAAGTATGTAAAGAAGTGACCATTTGAGTGAACCTAGTATACATTTCAGAAATTGATTCACTAGGTTTCATGCGAAAGAGTTCATAATCATGAAGAAAGATGTTCAATCTAGATTGCTTAACCTCATATGTACCTTCATAAGTAATGCATAATCTATCCAAGATTTCTTTACCTGTTATACAAGTGGAAACACGCATGTAATCTTTAGATTTTAAAGCACAGAAAAAATAGTTCAAATATTTTGCATTCAGTTGTGCTAAGTCCAGATCATTAAAAGTCCATTCAGTGAAAGGTAGTTCAGTTTTAATGCCATTTACAAGTCTATGAGGCGCTTTATAGCCATCTTTAACAAGCATCCACATGCGATAATCAATTGATTATAAAAAGGTGGACATGCGAGTTTTCCTAAAATCAAAAGGTATGTTATCAAACTATGGTGATTGTGTAATTGAATAACCTTCAGCAGTATTACGATTACCAAAGTTAGCCATGGATCAAATTCAAAAGTTTTTAAACTTAATTTTTGAATCCCGCTCTGATACCACTCAATAGTTCGATAGGGAAGTTAAGCCCTTATGAACTAGTCCCGAGGCTAACCATGAGGGTGGGAGAATTGGTAGTTTTTTAAAAATTCGTGAGCAAACCATGGTTTAAGAAATCTTTTTGAATGTTTTAAAAACATTTACAATTATGTGATAATTTATAGACGTTAAATAATAACAGAATAATAATCATAATCACACAATCATCAATAAAAAAGTAAGTACAGAAAATAATCAAAAAGAACACACCAAATTTTATAGTGGTTCGGTCAACTTGACTTACGTCCACTCTTCGGAGCCTCCCCTTCGGGTATTGTACTAACACTAAGTGACTCTCCTTCTGCTCCCACGGCAAGGCGGAGAAGCCTGTACAAAAACTCCTTTTCACCAATCCGGTGAGGCAGAGAACCTGAACTCCTTTCGCTTTCTCCTAAAGCAGGCAGAGAACCTAGACTCCTTTTGCTTCCTGCTGAAGAAGGCAGAGAACATGGATCTTCTTGCAAATGATCCTCCCACAGAGACACCGATAAGACAAGAGACGATGAATGGAGAAGACGACTCAGATTCTTGCTTGGAGAAATCTTTTTGAACCCCTCACAAACTCCCCCTCCTAGGATCCTCTCTCTCTCCCAAGCTCTCTCTCTCTCTCTTAAGGTTTTCTCTGGAAAGGAAAGTGGCAAAAGATCTCAATGATTGAACAAAAGAGATCATAAAAAGGAGAGCTCAAAAATTGCCCTAAAATTTAATTTGATGATTCCATTCATACAGTACGATCCAATATCATACATTACGATCAGTTCAAAAATAGTTTCGTCCAGTACGAATACAAATGAATAGTACAAAAATTAAGAAACCAAGATTTAACATCGTACAGTACGATCAACTTATTCTTAACTGTTCATACAAGATGATCAATTGGATCAATGAAATTCATCTCTGTCCATCATCCCACACTATACCACTCGTACAGTATGATTAGTTCATTTTAGTCCATCGTCCAGTACGATATAAATATCTTCCGGGATGAGTAGTATAAAAATCATGGTTTTGTATGGTACGATCTACGGGACAATCCAAAATTATCTCTGTCCTTCGTACTGTATGATTGACATCGTACATTACGATCAAATATAATTAAGAAACCAAGATTTAATTACCTGATTATGGGGGATAATTTTGGCAAGATTTCAAATAATCATACCGTACGATTGACATCATATAGTACGATTAGTTCAAAAACTCAAAATTCAAATCTTACCAAAATAGTCCTGGTGGCTAGGTTTTTTTTTAAATCGTATCGTACGATATGGATCGTACAGTATGATTAGTTCTCAAAAATAATCATTCAGAATTAGCCGTAAGCCTGTTTATTAATGACATATCGTACAATACGATGGAAAAATCATACAGTACAATTTTCTTTAAGAGAAACACTAAATCACTCAAAAACTCTCCCTGAGTGTGTGTGTGCAAGGTTACTTAGCTTGGAGATCCGTTACATTATACTTGACTCAAGAAAAGTGAAAAAGTATATTTAAACACACATAGACTCGATCTTGAGTTGGCTTGAATTGCATCTAATCTTTTGTACCTGAAAGGTTAGACACTGAACCAGAAACAAAAAGGTTTACTATCATCAAAATCCTAGTCCTTGAATCCAGATTCGCAACAAGAGAAATAATGCTCAATTATGTAGCCTCACATGTAATGGTAAGGGAAAAAATTAGGCTTATCCCTCTTATTTGACTCTTCTATCTTCTAGGCCTTTGGAAATTCAAAGTATGTTTTATTAAGAAGATTTTTAAAAGTTTTCCTAATCAACTCTCTTTTGAAAGGATAATCCTTATTCAGCTTATCCTTAAAGGATGTTAGAAAAGGATCTCTAAGAGGATAGGAAGTTACCTTAAGTGGCGGAGGAGGAATATTTTCTAATTGATTTTTCACTAATTACTTGCCCTTATCAATGGCTGATACACATGCTGACCTCTTCTCAAATGCTTTCTGGGGTTTTAATATTTTTCTTTCTTCATATTGATCTTTTAAGAATGGTAATCAAGAATCCTCTTCTTGTAAATTTTTTGCCTTATTTAGTAAGTTTCAAAGGTTTTGATGATGAACCATTTCAAAAGATATGTAATAGTTCCATGGATGTTCTTCAAAAAAATCTCTACTGCATGCTATACTTGTAGCTGTGGTTCACATTTCATGGATAAGTTTCTCCATCTTAGAAAGTTACCACTAAAGACTCACTAAGCTTTTGTTTTTCAACAACTAGATCCCCCACAGTAATGTGGTGCTGAGTCCTAGCAAATATTTCAAAAATAAACATTCTAACTCACTGAAAGTTCTTATTGACCCACTAGGAAGATTAGAATACCATTCAAATACTATACTATAAAGACTACCAATAAAGTATCAGAATAGGAGATCATGACTACCTCAGATGTGGTAATAGCTAGCACTATAGTGGCCTAGTGTTGCATTAAGTACTCTGTACTGCTGAACACCTTAAAAGAAACTGGCATAAACCCTTTTGGGTAGGGAACTAAATCAAATTCCTCTGGGTATGGTGTACCCGTTGGAACAGATGAATCCCCTTGTGAAAAGGCTAGTGCCTCCCTTAGCTTTTTATCAACTATTTAATATCCTTTTTAGTATGAGATATTTTTGTGTTCTTATTCTTAGCCAGTACTTTTTCATTTAATACATGAACTGTTGACTAAGGATATTTATTATAAGATCGGTGTGTTTTTAATATTTAACTCTACATTTTTAACATATTTATCATCATTTCTTTTATTTTCCTCTCCAGCTTATCAATGTGTTAATCATTATTTCTATGTGTTCTCAATAAATCAAGATTTTTATCTAATAAAAGTGAATTATTTGAGAAATTTAGTATATTCTCCATATGGATTTAGAAAAAATTAGGATGAGAAATCTCAACTTTTCATAGTGATCAAGGTGGAGAATTTAAAAAAGATAAGTTTGAATTATTTTATAAGGAGCTAAGAATAAAACATAATTTTTTTGCCATAAAATCTCTCAGCATAATGGGGTAGCAGAAAGAAAGAATAAAACCTTAGTAGAAGCTACTAGAGTTATGCAAGCTTAATATTCACTCCCTAGATATTTTTGGACAGAAGTAGTGAATATTGCTTGTTATGTTCTAAATAAGGTAAATATTAGATCGAAACTCAGTAAGTCACCCTATGAATTACTCAAAGATAGGACACCCAATCTCTCTTACCTTTATGTCTTTGCATGTAAGTGTTTCATTCTGATAAATGTAAAATCTCCTCTAGAAATATTTGACCCTAAATCTGATGAAGGTGCTTTTTTAGGTTATTCTTTTGTAGGTAAGCCTATAGAATTTTTAATAAGAGAACCCTAGTGGTAGAGGCACCACCCATATAGTATTTGATGAATCTGATAGATCCGTTGAGCCTAGGTTAGAAGATATAGTAGAGCCTTAAAATTTATTGCCTAGAGATTGGGAATATTCATCTAGTTATTAGAGGGAACTCATCTTAGGAGATCCATCTGTAGGCAATAGGACTAGGCATAGACTAAAGAAGGAGGTTAGTCATTCTACAATCATCTCCATGGCAAAACCCACTAATATTTATCAAACCCTATTGTTGCAACTCGGGCTCACGAGTTCTTATTTTGATGATAACAAATATTATGGTTCATCTCCTAGTATTTGAAATATAAATTTGTTTGTGTGTACTAACATTTCAGGAACAGCATGCATTAATCCAAGAAAGATTCAAGACTAAAGAATGAGTAGAATAGGCTTTATTGTATTTCTCATTGATGTACTTTTTGATTTCTTGAGTCAAGTCCTGTAAGGGTGTATGCTTATTTGTGACTATGTGAACATATACTCAGGGGGAGTGAGATCCTGTCAAAACTAAAAGTTCAACTTTTGAACAAATAGTACTGGACAATTTCTGATCGTCCAGGCTGATCTGTTCATTGAACTAATCGTCCTGGATGATCTAATATGATCTCAAAACCCTAGCTGCCATGATAATTTAGGCAAGAATTTAAGTGTCAAAATTTATTCTAATAATCCTGGACGATATGTATATCATACTGGATGATTTGTGCAAAATTTGTACTGAGCGTCCTGGGCTATCCCAGGATCGTACGGGACTATCAGGTCAAATTCTGCACATCATCCAGGACGATCCTGCGATCTTCCAGGACGATACTGCGATCGTCCGGGATGATGTTTGGTGGCAGAATTGAGTTTTTAGGGTTTTCTGAAGCCGTCTTTTGGAGCACATCATCCTGGACGATCCTGCGATCGTCCTGGACGATCTTTGGCGGTAGAATTGAGTTTTTAGGGTTTTCTGAAGCCGTCTTTTGGAGCACATCATCCTGGACGATCCGGCGATCGTCCTGGATGATCTTTGCCGCTAGAACTAATTTGGAAGGGTTTTTGGAGCTCTTTATTTAAGCTTTCTCAATGAACTTGATAGGTGTCTTTGGCAGCCATTGAGTCTTCATTCTTTTGGAGAAAACTTGAAGAGAGAGCTTGAAAGGGACAGAAGAAAGGGTGGAGTTTGAGAGGGAGAAGAGCCTGGGAAGGGGGATTCTCGAGGGAGTGTGAGGGGGTTCACACGGTTGCTCCGACAAGCTTGCACCTAAGTACCATTGGATTCAAGGGTCGTCTCGAGGGAGGTTTTGGGAAGAAGAAGATCTCTTTGGTGTTAGAGGACCCGGCTACTCCGCCACATCGGGGAAGGTGGAAGTGATTTTGTAAGGGCTTCTCTGCCTAGCTGTGGGGGCTGAAGGAGAGACACTATTTGGTTTAGTGTAATACTTGGAGGGTGCCTCCGAGGAGTTGACGTAGGTCATGTTGGACCGAACCACTATAAATCCGGTATGTTCTTTCTTATTATTTTCAGCACTTTATTTTATTGCGATTATCTGCTTGGGTGATATCTATGATTGATCTTTTTATCGTTGTTTTAATTCATTTTCGCTGCACGTTATAAAAAGATTTTATTTTGTTTCAAATATCCAATTCACCCCCCCCCCCTCTTGGTTAGCCTCGGGACTAGTTCACTAGGGCTTAACATCCATTTTGAACTTTCAAGTGGTATAAGAGCGGGATTCATAAAATCAAGTTTTTAAAAACTTTTGAATTCGATCCATGGCTAATTTTTGTATTCGTAATATTGTGGAAGGTTATTCAATCACCCGGCCACCACTTTTTGAAAATACTACTTTTGATTTTTAGAAAATTCGCATGTCTACTTTCTTGCAATCTATTGATTATCACATGTGGCATATGATTCAAGTTGGTTATTCTATACCGTCATGTATTATAAATGAAATTAAAGTTGATATTCCTTTTTCTGAATGGAGTAGATCAGATCAGATCAATACTTAATTGAATGCGAAATATTTGAAATGTTTTTTCTGTGCTTTGAATTCTGATGATTATATGTTAATATCCGCATGCACTTCTGGAAAAGAAATTTGGGATAAATTATGCACTACATATGAAGGTACTTATGAAATCAAGTAATCTAGGCTAAATATTTTAATGCATGATTATGAACTTTTTAGCATGAAACTTCATGAAATGATCTTGAACAGATTTACTAGATTTTCTCAAATTGTGACATCATTACATGCTTTAGGAAAAGAACTTTCAAATTTTGAAAAAGTTAATAAAATTCTACGTTCTGTACTTGCTAAATTTGAAGCCAAAGTCATTGCAATTTTTGAATCAAAAAATTTGAACGAATATTCTATTGATAATTTGATTAGCTCACTCATTGCCTACGAGCAAAGTTGGGGTCAAAAGCTTTTAGATGCAGGTGAAATTATAGCACTGAAAACTAAAGACATTGAAAAAAATAACTCAGAAAGTGATGAAAGTGAAGAGTTAGCATCTGCAATAAACAAATTGAAAAATCTACTAAAGTACAAACATCAACATCAAAAGTGGAACAAAGGTAAAAATGGTAAGAATGTAAATTTCTCTTCTGATGTTATCTATTTTGGATGTAGGAAGCCTGGACATATGAAAAATTAGTGCCCGAACTTAAGAACCCTTCCTGAAAAGGAAAAGGGTAAAGCTAAGCAAATTATAATAAGGGCTGAAAATGCAAAATGAAAAATGTCCTGGGCAGATCTAGCTTCTGAATCATCTGATCAGGAGCAAGCTGATGTAAATTAATATTCTTTTTGTGTGTTTATGTTTTTTGTTTTATTTTTCTGTTACTATTGTTTATTCATTGTGTTTTCTGTCTTTTAGTATTTTTGTTTTTCCTTTTAAAATTTTTTGATGTTTTTTATTGTTCCTCTATTCAAGCACACACATAACACCTCTTGTTTTAAATCTTTTTTTTAAGATCTTATTTTCTAAAAATGGAAAATTTACCTCATGTATTTTCTAAATACTTTGTTAGTTGTGGTTGATTTCTCTAAAATCAAGTAAAGGAAGAAAACTCATGATTTTGTCTCTCTATCTCATTTCGTTGAATAAGGCTATCTTACTTTTGAGTTAAAATCTGTTTCAGATTATAAATTAGTTTTTGAAATTAAAACTTTTTTCATCTCCCAACATTTTGTCTATCTCATAGGAATCTTTTACAAATTATTGAACCAACTTCAAGATTATCTTATTCAGGTTATTCATCTTTATCATAAGAATAAGGTTTGCTGATTTTAAAGATTTAGAAAGGAGGCAATCAAAAGATGCACAGTGCGCCAAACAAATTGAAAAGAGGCGCAAAATGAGCCCAAAACTGAAAAGATGCCAAATTACCAAATTGAATACACAAAGTGTATCAAAAATCAAAAGATGCGCAAAGCGCCAAACAAATTGAAAAAGAGGCACAAAATTAGCCCATAAAAGCTGCTTCCATTCTTGTAAATCTCTAAAGTTTAGAAAACTCTTATGACTTTTTGATAGATTCGTTAATTGAGTTTGAAAATCAAGATTTTTTGATTCATTACTTTGCATCAATCTTCTATTAGATGTATTTCATGAAAGGAGTTTTGAAAGATTTTTGTTTCCTAATCTAATTTGTTCCTTTTTTTTTTTTTATAATCTAATTTGTTCCTTGATTTAGATATTGGCTTAAAAAGTTTTTTAGCCTTTTTAAAACTTGTGCTTGGTTTAACAATTTCTGAATTTCTAACCTTTCTAGGTTATGAGTAGTCAATTCATGCATTACTTAGCTTTTTGAATAAAATCAAGGGATAGCTTTCTCATTACAGGAAAATTCTTGATTTTATAAAAATTTCACAAGATCAAAAACCGTTTTCGATCTTTTAGTCTATTTTTGTTTTACTTTTGTTTTTTCTGCTCCTCTTCTTTTTGATAATATCAAAGGGGGAGAACGTACTGTTGTATTTGTTGTATTTGTGAAGTTTATTTGTATTGAAATTATACTGCTTGATTTGTGACAATTATTTATATTGTGTAGTTTATTTTAAATAAAAAAAAATTAAAAAAATGTGTTTCTCCCTACTTTTAAAATTCTTTTCTTAGTTAGGGGGATATTAGGAGAAAATACTTATATTTGCAAATCCAACCAGAAATATTTGCCATCATCAAAAAGGGGGAGATTGTTGCAACTCGGCCTCACGAGTTCTTATTTTGATGATAACAAATATTATGGTTCATCTCCTAGTATTTGGAATATATATTTGTTTGTGTGTACTAATATTTCAGGAACAACATGCATCAATCCAAGAAAGATTCAAGACTAAAGAATGAGTAGAATAGGCTTTATTGTTTTTCTCATTGATGTACTTTGTAATTTCTTGAGTAAAGTCCTGTAAGGGTGTATGCTTATTTGTGACTATGTGTACATATATTCAGGGGGAGTGAGATCCTGTCAAAACCAGAAGTTTAACTTTTGAACAAATAATACTGGACGATTTCTGATCGTCCAGGCCAATCTGTTCATTGAAGTAATCATCCTGAACGATATTTATATCATCCTGGACGATCTAATATGATCTCAAAACCCTAGCCGCCATGATAATTTAGGCAAGGATTTAAGTGTCAAAATTTGTTCTAATCATCATGGACGATATGTATATTATACTGGACGATTTGTGAAAAATTTGTACAGATCGTCCTGGACTATCCCAGGATTGTACGCGACTATCAGGTCAAATTCTGCATATCGTCCGGGATGATGTTTGGCGGCAGAATTGAGTTTTTAGTGTTTTCTGAAGCCGTCTTTTGGAGCACATCATCCTGGACGATCCTGTGATCGTCCTGGATGATCTTTGGCGGCAGAATTGAGTTTTTAGGGTTTTCTGAAGCCGTCTTTTGGAGTACATCATCCTGGATGATCCAGCGATCATCCTGGATGATCTTTGCCGCCAGAACTAATTTGGAAGGGTTTTTAGAGCTCTTTATTTAAGCTTTCTCAAGGCGCTTGATAGGTGCCTTTGGCAGCTATTGAGTCTTCGTTCTTTTGGAGAAAACTTGAAGAGAGAGCTTGAAAGGGAGAGAGGAAAGGGTGGAGTATGAGAGGGAGAAGAGCCTGGGAAGGGAGATTCTCGAGGGAGTGTGAGGGGGTTCACACGGTTGCTCCGGCAAGCTTGCACCTAAGTACCATCGGATTCAAGGGTCATCTCGAGGAAGGTTTTGGGAAGAAGAAGATCTCTTTGGTGTCAGAGGACCCGGCTACTCCGCCGCACCGGGGAAGGTGGAAGTGATTTTGTAAGGGCTTCTCCGCCTAGCTGTGGGGGCTGAAGGAGAGACACTATTTAGTTTAGTACAATACTTGGAGGGTGCCCCCGAGGAGTGGACGTAGGTCAGGTTGGATCGAACCACTATAAATCTGGTTCTTTCTTATTATTTTCCGCACTTTATTTTATTACGATTATCTGCTTGGGTGATATCTATGATTAATCTTTTTATCATTATTTTAATTCGTTTCCGCTGCACGTTATAAAAAGATTTTTGTTTTGTTTCAAATATCCAATTCACCACCCCTCTTGGTTAGCCTCGGGACTAGTTCACTAGGGCTTAACATCCCTATCAAACTTTTACCTATTTGATGAATTTTGGATCCTAGCTATGCTAGAAGAATTGAATTAATTTATTAGGAATGATGTTTGGGAATTGGTTAGTAGACCTAAGGACCAGGGTATTGTAGGAACCAAGTGGGTGCTTAAGAATAAGATGAATAACTCTAGAATAGTAAGTAAGAAAAAGGCCAGGTTAGTAGCTAAGGGAAACAACCAGAATAAATTATATCAGATGGATGTTAAGAGTGCCTTTTTAAATGGGATTATCAAGGAAGATGTTTATGTAGAACTGGGGTGTAAGTGACCTAAGCTAGCTTTCGAGCTGACTCAAACCCAACTCGATAATGAGCTTTTGAGCTGAGTTTGTTGAGCATCAAGCTTAAGGTTGAGCTCAAACTTGAGCTCATATATTAAACGAGCTCGAGTTTGAGCTTAATGAGACTCAGCTCGTTGGCTCATGAGCTCCGCTCATTTAATATAATATTTTAAAAAATATATGAAATTGATATTATTTTAAAATAAATCTTCTATTTCCTGCCATAAAAAATACATAATGTTAATTTTATTTAATGTCATTAATGAAAACTATAGCTCCAACTATTTTTTTTTTGGGAAAGATAGAAAGTTAATAGCTGTTATTGCTTTTTTTAGCCCATTAATTATTTATGTTCCTCTCTTCTCCCCATAAAAAAAATATATTTTTATCTTCAACATTCAACCTTTTTCTTCTCCAATGGCAAGCTCAACACGAACGATGCAGATGACTCACTCGATTGCGATAGGTAGAAGATAGAATATGACCCAGCCACCGAGGCTCGTGAGCCAGCTCAAACTCATTTATAGTGGGATGAGCTTGAGTTTGATTTCACCTTTTGAGGTTGACTTAAGCACAAGCTTGAGTTTAAGCTAGCTTTTTGACTAATGAGATGAGCTCGATAATGCCATTACTCAACTCAACTTGACTCATTTACACCCCATATGACTTCAATTAAGAGAATTCTTAGATACCTTCTAGGAACCAAAAATTGAAGTATCTAGTATCATAGATATAGCTCTTCCTTTGAAATCATAGGATATTCAGACTCTGACTTTATATGATGTAGGGTAGATAGAAAAAGTACCTCAAGAACCTATCAATTTATAGGGTAATCATTAGTCTCTTGGTCCAGTAGAAAGCAAAATTCAGTAGCCCTATCCATTACTAAGGTAGAATGTACAGCTATAGGAAGCTATGTCACTTATTTTATGGCTAAAATAATAGATACTAGATCTTGGATTATCTGTAAGCACCATTCCTATCATGTGTGATAGCATTAGTGCCACCTAGATCTCTATGAACCTAATTCAAAACTCCCAAACTAAACATATAGATATTAGGCACCATCTCATTAGAGATCATATAGGCAAGGGTGATATAGAACTGCATCATATAGCTACTAAAGATCAATTGGCAGACATCTTCACAAAACCCTTAAACTATAACACCTTTAACACCTTGAGGACTAGACTAAGTGTTATTCATATTCAAACCACCTGAGGATTGGTAGTGATGAACCCCAGCCAAAATGACATATCTAGGTAAGTCTTACAAAAGAAAATAAATTTAGCATTATTTGGGAGGCAACCTAATTCTATTTTGAGTTTAAGTTGTATGTTAATTTGATTGTGTGTTTTGTAATGTGTATTACTTATTATAAAATACATAAAAATTCCATATGTATTATTTGATAAATTATTAATTTTAATTTTAGCTAAGTTATGAAATGTTTCCTGAGAAAATTTACTCTATCGAAAATTGAACTAGCACTGTAGCATTAATATTTGAAGTACATATAAATATCTATACCCACTACTAATATAATAATATGCATACATCAGTACAAGGTTTAGCAAGGTAGGACATCCAATTTTAATATGATGAACTCATCTTTTCATTTGTTTATTCATATCATTATATCATCTCATTATTATTTTCATTATAGGTTGCATTCATTAAATCATTAAGAGTCTTCACCATCTACTCATCAATGTAATTTGGTCATCAATTATAGGCTATAATAAGAATCACACCATAAACCATCATTAAAGGAAAGTCCGTTGAATGGTATCGGTATCCTACATAGGGTATTATGTTTTAACAGCCAACCTGAATTAATTATAGTGTTAATAACCAATCTTCCTTGATTACTTACAAATACAACCTCTATTTCTTTTCAATTATATAAATCTCCCGTTTTATGCATGAAATATAAATATGAAATGCTCAAATCAATAAAATATAATAAAATCTATATATTATTCTATAGCTTTAAAAAATTATAACTCCCATTTTACCTAGGTAAATTCAATAAGATTAGAGTCAAAATGTTTATAAAATTTTTACATATCATATACAAAAGGTTACACAATAAAAGTGTCGTAAATTAGGAGAAAATAGAATTTTATCAATTTAGGAGAAAAGAAATTCATCAAACTCAAAATCTTTGAAAACTAAAGTGAGATTTGTGTGGCTTATAATGACCAAAAGACTTTATAATAATTGATGGACAAAAATAATCAAATCATCTTTCCTCTCTCCTCTTTCTCTCCCTTTTCCTCTCTTGTCCTTTTCCTTCTTGAGAAAGCCACATCATTGGGGAGGAAACTAGCTTAAAAATTTTGGATTTAATATATATAAAAATACTGTTAGTAGCATAGCACCGTAATGCTGCATATTGAATCCAAAATTACTGTACAAAAGAGACTAAAATGTTGGAGCAACATTTTATGGTACTGTTGTGCTCTCCAGCGTATCATTGAAACACTCAAAAGCACAACGTCGTTGCATTCTAGTTCAAATAGAAATTAAATTTTTTAACACTTTTAATATTTTTGGATTATTACAATAAGTAAGGCTATGATTGATGTCCATAAAGAGAAATTCACCATGAGTGTGCAAGATCAAGAAGTGGCTATTGATATGCTTAAATCTATAAAATTCCACACTGAGAAAATAATGATTTCTTTAGGCTTTATTTGGAAGGGACTGTAGTTGAGGACTTTTGGAAATAGGTGCTAACTAGCAAGGCTTTGGAAGAATCTTTGGATGGCAATTTTAAAGAATTTAGAAGCATTTGTTCAATTTGTTGTGGTGTCTATTGATAAGTTTAGAGAGATATATGAGATTTTGGATACCTCATCTTTGGGTAGAGCTTTAAAACCATCTATAAACGAAGCACCCACATTATAGCTTAAAGTCCTACTTAACCATCTTATTTATGTCTATTTGGTTAGTTATTCAACTTTGCCTATCATAATCTCTGCAAGTTTGGAAAAAGAACAGGGAGTCAAGTTGATTACGATTTTAGGAGAGTATAAGAAAGCTTTTGCATGGACTATTGCTGACATTAAAGGAAGTTGCCCCTCTATTTATATGGATAAAATTTTAATGGAGGAAAATTCTTTACCAAAAGCTGACCCTCAAAGAAGCCTACACCTTGCCATGAAAGAAGTTGTTAAAAAAATAATTAAATGATTAAATATAGGTATTATGTATCTTATTTTAGATAGTGCTTGGGTGAGTCCTATACATTATATTCCCAAGAAGTTTGGCTTGATTGTAGTATCCAATGAACATAATGAGCTTATTCCCACTAGGATAGTCACTGGTTGGAGAATTGGTAAAGACTATAAGAAGTTAAATAAAGCCTCCAGGAAAAATCATTTTCCTTTATCATTTCTTGACTAGATGTTAGATAAGTTGGTATGACAGTCATTCTATAATTTCTTGATGGGTATTCAAGGTACCACCAGATTCCTATAGCACTCGAGGATCAGGAGAAAACAACCTTTACAAGTCCCTATGAAAAATTTGCCTTTAGAAGAATGTCATTTGGTTTGTACAATGCCCCTGTAACTTTTCAACAAAGAGATGTATTTTTTTTTGGATTTGATAGGGTAGAGCATTGAATTTTTTTTGGATTATTTTTCATTCTTTGGCATTATTTTTTATTCATATCTTGACCATTTGAATTCTATTCTTAAGAGGTGTGCAGAGATAAACTTATTATTAAATTAGGAAAAGTACCAATTTATGGTAATGTAAGGGATTTCTCTAGAGCACAACACTTTAAAGATAGAGTTAGAAGTAGATAAGGCCAGGGATCAAGTTATAAAAAATTTTCCCCCTCCTACATCTATTAATGGCATTAGAAGCTTTCTTGGACATGCATGATTTTATAGAAGATTTTTTAAGAAATTTTTTAAATTTTCTAAGACATTTTGTCATTTACTGGAAAAAGAGGTTTCTTTTTTGTTTGGCACTACATGTCTTAATGCTTTAAAAAATTGAAATAAAATTTAATCACTACACATGTTATTATTACTATTGATTGATCTTTGCCTTTAATAGTTATGTGTGATGCAAGTGATTTTTTTGTAGGTGTTGTTCTTGGCCAAAAGCAAGATAAAACCTTTATGTTAATTTTTATGCTAATAGAACTTTGAATGCTACACAATGCAATTATACAACTGCTAAAAAACTTATAGCTAGTCTTTACTTCCAATAAATTTTTGTCTTGCTTAACTGGCACAAAAAGTTATAGGGTATACTAATCATTCTACCATCAAATTTCTTATAACAAAAAAGGATACTAGACCTATAATCCTTAGGTGGACACTCTTGTTACAAGAATTTGATTTAAAAATCTTAGATAGGAATGGTACTACAACATCAAGCCTTTATCCCACTACGTGGGGTCGGCTACATGAATCCTTTTTCTCCATTGTGTCCTGTTAAAAGTCAAATCCTCGTTTAAATCTAATAAAGAAAGATCATTTCTAATATTTTCTAACCAAGACTTTTTAGGTCTACCTCTACCTTTCTTAACATAAGTCAAATCTAAGACCTCTACTTTCCTAACCGGGTCATCGGGAGGCCGCCGTTTTATGTGACCAAACCATCTAAGGCGATTCTCTCTAATCTTATCTTCCACTGGAGCTACTCCAACCTTTTCACGATATGCTCATTTCGTATCCTATCTCTAAGGGTAAAGCCACTCATCCACCTGAGCATCCTCATCTCTGCAACACTTAACTTAGAATTATGCTTCTCTTTTAATGGCCAACATTCGGCACCATAAAGCATTGCAGGTCTCACAACCATCTTATAGAATTTTCCCTTAAGTTTGAGGGGTACTTTTCTATCACACAATAAGCCCGATGCATTCCTCCACTTCAGCCATCCCACTTGGATTCTGCTGATAATATCCTGAAAAATTAAATTGCTGATCCTATTTCAAGACTTGCATTTAAAGAAAATGCATCCGTTGAAAAATGATATTAATAATCTTTATTCCTGATGAGCATTTGATTGCTATACATTTTAGTGGATTGTAAACTTCATTGTGGTGTGATTCCATTTAATATTGTAAACCTTACTGTTAGTGGTATGATTTTATTTGATTTACCCTCTACTAAAAAACAAAAATTTTGCATGATGCCAAATATTACTTTTGGGATGAGCCATATTTATTTAAAATTTAAAATCATTAAATCATTAAGAGATGTTTCTCTGAGGATTAAATAGAACCTATATTTAGAGAATGCCATGATTCACACTATGGAGTGCATTTTGGAGAATATAGAACAACTTCTAAGATTCTCCAATCAAGATTTTATTGGCCTACCTTGTTTAAAGATGTAAATGAGTATGTTAAAAAGTGTGATCAATGTTAAATACTAGGCCACATTACTTTAAGAAATGAAAAGCCCTTAAGTTATATTCTAGAAGTAGAGATATTTGAGGATTTGAATTCATGGGTCCACATGTGTAGTCCCATGGATGCCAATAAATTTTAATTAATTTTGATTATGTATCCAAATGGATGGAAAGAGTGGAAACCCCTAAATCTAATGCTCAAGTAGTAACTAAATTCTTAATAAAAAAATATTTTTTATAGATTTGGAATGCTTAGAGTTTTAATTAATAATGGGCGAAGTCACTTTTGCAATAAAAGTGTTAGAACAATATTCACTAAATTTGATCTTGAAGCCTAAGATTGTAATAGCATATCATCCCCAAGTAAGTGGTCAAGCTGAAATCAATAATAAGGAGATAAAAAAGATTTTGGAGAAAACTATATGTTATAATAGGAAGGATTGGGCTATAAAATTAGATGATACATTATGGGCATATAGTACTACTTTTAAAACACTAATTAGAATGTCTCTCTATTGCTTAGTTTTTCAAAGATCTTTCCACCTTCCAAGAATTAAAACATATGGCATTTTGAGCAAATAAGGAGATAAATTTTAATCTCATCGAATCAGAAGAAAAAAATGCTAATTTAGTTTAATGAGTTGGAGGATTTCATGAATGAAGCTTATGAAAATGCTAATATTTATAAAGATAATATAAAAATATGGCATGATCATAAGCTCCTTAAGAAAGAATTCACCCGTGGATAAGAGGTAATATTATTTAATTCAAGAATTAGATTATTTCGATAAAACATAAGTCTAGGTGGTCGAGACCATTCACTATTGCTAAGGTATTTTCTAATGGGGCGATAAAAATTTAGAGTCAAAAGACCTTACAAACTTTTAAAGTAAATGCTCTTAGGTTAAAGCCATATTTAAGAGGAGACATAGATCATTTATGGAATATAACTAAGTTAGTGTATCCTTCAAAGAAGTAATTGGTATAGTCTGGCTGAAGACTTAAAACTTAGCATTGGTAGGAGGTAACCCAATCATGTTATGTGATGTTGAGTATATGTTTAATTTCTTTGCAATATTTAGTTATGTCCTTCATGTTAATTCTATCTTATTTTATTATTGTTATCATTATTGTTGTTGTGTAGTTAATTTTTTTATTTAAGTAAAATTCCCTATATTGCTTAACTGTTGAAATTATCCTCACTATAACCCTTGCATTTTAATATATAAATTAGCCAAATTAAAAATTATTTAAAATTAAGAATAATGAAATTCTATGAGGTACTAAATTGAATGAACAAAGGATAATAATTTTTAATTTGAAAATCATAATAATCAACTAAAGAAAGTGAAAGTTCGATAGGGATGTTAAGCCCTAGTGAACTAGTCCCGAGGCTAACCAAGAGGGGGGTGAATTGGTTATTTAAAAATTTCATGATAACAATGAAAATCTTTTCGATACTTAGCAGCGGAAACAAGTAAACAAGAACGAAAAGATCAATCACAGATATTCACCCAAGCAGTTTATATTGAAAAATAAAGTGCAAAACTGAATCAGAAAAGCAAACCAGATTTTATAGTGGTTCGGTCAACTTGACCTACATCCACTCCCCGGAGCCTCCCCTCCGGGTATTGCACTAAACAAAAAGTGTCTCTCCTTTTGCTCCCACAGCAAGGCGGAGAAGCCTGTACAAACACCTCCTTTTCACCACACGGTGAGGCAGACAACCCGACCTCCTTTTGCTTCCTCCAGAAGCAGGCAGAGAACCTTCGAACTCCTTTTGCTTCCACCTGAAGCGGGCAGAGAACCCCGGATCTTCTTGCGAACGATCCTCCCACGACGAACACCGACTAGAAGAAAGACGACGAGCGGAGAAGATGACTCTGATCCGTGCTTGGAGCAACCTTAGTGAATCCCTCACTAACTCCCCCTCACAAGATCTTCTCTCTCTCTCTCCTAACTCTCTCTATCTCTAGGGTTTCTCAGGGAAGGAAGGTAGCAAAAGATCTTTCTTATTTTTAGAAAAAGTTCTTTAATAGGAGGGCTTAAAATTTTCCCTAAATCTCAACTGGTCGGCCAAGATCGTCCAGGACGATCGGTAGATCGTCCAGGACGATCGGTAGATCGTCCAGGATGATCGGTAGATCGTCCTGTACGATCAGTTCAAATTCAGTTGTTTCAGCCTGGACGATCAGGCTCTTCTGGACGATCAGCAGAAAAAATTGTTCATATCGTCCCATGTGATCCTGCGATCGCCCGGTACGATTAGTGCAAATCAAGGAAAATCATCCAGAAGACAGCTCGGGTCATCCAGAGAAACTTGTGCTGGACGACCAAAAAATGACTTGATCGTCCAAGATGATAGGGACATCGTCCTGTACGATTAGTTCAAAAAGGCCCTAAATCATCCTGTACATAGTTCTGGACGTACAGCTTAAATGCACTAGATGATCAAGATCATCCGGGACGATCTTGCGATCGTCCAGGACGATATGATCATATCAACCAAAAATAAATTTCTTTCCTTAATTACCAGATTAAATTAGACATTATTGTACTGAATCGTCCGGGACGATACACGTATCGTCTGGTACGATACATGTATCGTCCGGGACGATCAGACCGAGTAACTAAAAATAAGAACTTGCCTAACTTAATCTGGAGACTGAGAATTTCTGATTTGGGCATATCGTCCCGTACGATCCAGAGATTGTCTAGGAAGATCTGCTTAATCAGACCCTCTTAACTTAGTCGCCCTAATTAGGGTTTCTGTTTTGGCTGGATCGTCCAGGACGATGTGAAAATTGTCCAGGATGATCTGAACAAAAAAAATAGAAACTCTAATTCACTGAAGCTCTCCCCCTGAGTGTGTGTATGCAAGGTTACTTAGCTAGGGGATCAGTTACATTATAATTGACTCAATAAAAGGAAAATCATACATTTGACACACTTGGACCCGATCTTGAGTTAGCTTGATTTGCTTGTGATCTTTTGTGCCTGAAATGGGTTAGCCAAGCAAAACACACTGGAAACATGTTTGTCATCTTCAAAACCAGATTTGCAACAATCTCCCCCTTTTTGATGATGGCAAACATTTGTAGAGTAGTTTGAAAATAAAAGTAAACTAGGAGATCCAAACACAAATATTTTTTTTTTTTAATTTTCATTTAACAACTAAATCAATACATGAAACATGACTCATAACAAAAATAGAAACGACTACAACTGACTCTCCCTTTTGACATCACAAAAAGGAGGAGGGGAAACAAAAATGAAAATATAAGTACAAATCATAAAAGAGAACAACTACAAAATAGAAAACTAAAACTGGGCGGATCCTAATCGGAAGAAGTAGGTGGCGGTGGTGGATTGAAGTAGTGGTGAATGGCCTGAAATTGGGCTCCAATCCAGGCGATGTCCTGGTCATGCTGCTGTTACTGCTCCGCAGCATAGTCAGTGAAGCGCTGGATGTCCTCGGCGTGCCGCTACTCCTGGGCAACCACATAGGAGTCAAATCTGGCCTCTCACTGATCGAAACGCTGCACCAGGTGGTCAAAGGGAGAGGCAATGCGAAGGCAGCAGGTGCCTCTGGTGCAGCAGAGACTGGAATGGCCTCTTCCTCTTCCTCCTCAACATCCGGGGTGGGCTCCAGATGTAGTCGGGTGCTGTGAAGGACATGGAATGAGTTGTTTGTGAAGAAGGAAGGAGGGACATCAGGAGGGACAGGATACTGAAGGTCATATTTTGTCTCTAAGGCATAGTGAATAAGATGACCTAAAGCTAGATTTGGGCGACGCCTGTGACCCGAATCTCTAATGGTGGTTAGGTGTTCGATGTAGCAGATAATCAGATCAGAGGCATTAAATTCTCGACGGGCCATGATGTAGTAGGTGGTCAAGGATAGTAGCGGGGTAATGTGAATTCGATCCCCCGCCTTTAGAATGACGAAGGAACGAAGGACGTGCTGAATGGTCCGTGCGTCCTTGAGAAGGGAAGTGCAGGCGTTGTCATGATAGGGTGCGTTGGTATTGCGAAGGAAGTGATTGGCGACACTCCAATCATAGTCAGGATCGGTGATAAGTGTGTGAAGTTTGTCGCCAGTGACAGACAGGTTGGGAATATTGTGAAAATCATGGGTCGTGAGTTCCACGGGGCGTTGATTGACGTATGATCGAAGAGTGGAATAGTCCACAGAAATGCGCAAGTTGGCAAAGAAGATTTGAAGGAGTTCAAGATTAAAGGGAAAGGCTAAGGTCAGAATGAAGGTGAGAGAAGTGTGTGCGAACAGATCCAGAATGGGATAAGTGAGAGTGCGGGGATTTACAATTTTAGAGTGCGTGATCCCCACGTTACGATAGCATTCGAAAGCAGCCTGATCGGCGGCATTCGGGAAGCGAGGATCGACATGTCCCCGGGAGGAACTGGCACCCTTTTGACAAGACCTTTTGCCACCAGCCATTAGGAATCCATAGGGTAAGGAAGTAGAAGGAGAGTGGAAGAAGAAAGGTGTGGAAAAATCTGAAGAAAAAGTGTTGTTTATATAGAAAATGGTCTGATCGTCCCGTACGATCGCGATATCGTCAGGGACGATCTGGTCATTTATGACGTCCTGGACGATTGGTCAAAAAGGCGGTCCGATCGTCCAGGATGATCAGATATCATCCAGGACGATTAGACACAGGCGATCATCCCGAGGGGTAAGGCTGGACGACCGTTGACGAAAAGTATCATCCAGGACGATTAGGTGGATCATCCAGGACGATATGCAATAAATATGTCGGACGGGCCGAATTCCAATCGTCCAGCAGCTGACACGTGGATCGTCCGGGATGATGAGGTGGATCATCCAGGACGATGGACAATAATCGGTGCAATGTCAGCCGTTTGATCAGATCAGGAAGATATGGATCATATCGTCCAGGACGATCACCAATAATTGGGAGTTTTTAGCAGCAGGAGCCATGTGGGGATGATTTTGAACGAATCGTCCAGGACGAAGTGGATCATCCAGGACGATCGTGGTATGGTCCAGGACAATGTGAAGAAAACAGAAAAAGATGAAGGATGAAGATGACCGATCAGGATCCCAAAAACACAACCATGAAATCAAACTAACACAAAAATGAATAAAACTTACAGCAAAAACACATAAAAGCAACGTTTTTTTTTTGATCAAGCTGCTCGAGTAAATTAGAATTTTTTTCTTGATTTTAGATTTAAAAATCAATAACCGGAAGATTGACAGCGCTGAAATCCATAAAAGGTTGGAAATAATCAACTTTCGTAACTCCGACCCCGGGCACCTTATCGATGCAAACCTCTTTCAAAATAAAAATCCGATTCAGAAGAAAAGATATTAGATTCGAAAAGAGATCCTTTCAAGCCTCGTTCCAGAAAAATAGATGATATAATAGTGTTACAAAGTAAAAAATCAGAAATCAGGATTTTCAAACTCAAGCTTTTGAAAATATTAAGTGGCGCACAGTGTTCTCTAAGACATTTAACAATCTGAAAGGGAAGAAAGCTTAGTTTGTGCTCATTTTGTGCCTCTTTTTCAAATTGGTTGGCGCTTTGTGCATCTTTTGATTTTTGATACACTTTGTGTATCCAATTTGGGAATTTCGCATCTTTTCAGTTTTGGGCTCATTTTATGCCTCTTTTTCAAATTATCTGGTGCACTGCGCATCTTTTATAAGCTTTCTCCTTTTCATAATCATTAAACAGTCTCAGCTGTGAGATTATCTTCCAGACATAGGAGATGACTCTCCATAGTAAGGAAGAATGATTCACAAAATAAAAGCCATACAACATATGATAAATGCAATCACTTGGTTTAGAAAATCAAACTAATGAACTCAAGACTTTGAAAAACACTATTGATATGAGGCAGATTACTGTAGGAAGATAAAATAATCTCTATTTCAAAAACTAACATTTTAATTTTGAAGAGGATTTTTATTCAAAAGAAACCATACACCAGTAAAGGAGTTAGACGAAGAGAAATAATCATCAATGTTTTTTCCCTTTAACTGATTCAGTGGAATCAATCACTGCTTACCAGCTTCCAAACCAAATCAAGGTAAAAACTCCCAGTCAAAAGTTCAGATTTTTAGAAGTAGTGAGCGGTGATCAGATTTTGAAAAACATAAAACAGTAAGTGCAAGATATGAGCCAGTGAATAAAAACAGGTAGAAAATCACATCAAAGTAAATACTCAAATCAAACTAACAGTAAGGCTAAAACAGAAATCAGCAGAAGAAATAAAATCAACTGAAAGCAAATAATCAAATCAAAACTAACTAACAGAAATCAGAAATCAGAATACAAAAACTAACTAACAGAAATCAGAATACCAATCAGAACAATCATAAATCAGCAGTCATCAGAATCAAGCATTTATATCAATCACTCCTAATCTAGTTCTCAAAATGCTGAATGAGTCAAAGGCCAATGGTTTAGTGAATATGTCAGCCAGCTGATTTTCAGTTGCTACGTGATGTAGCTTAATGTCCCTTTTTGCAACATGGTCCCAAATGAAGTGATGCCTAATATCAATGTGTTTGGTCCTAGAATTTTGGATTGGATTCTTAGAGATACAGATGGCACTAGTATTATCACACAGAACAGAAATTGTGCCAATAGGTACTCCTAAATCCAAGACTTGTTGCTTCAACCAAAGAACTTGGGCCACACAACTTCCTAAGGCAATATACTCAGCTTAGCAGTGGAAAGTGCAACTGAGTTTTGTCTTCTACTGGACCAGGAGACTAACAACTGTCCTATGAATTGACAAGTCCCAGAAGTACTCTTCCTATCCACCCTACACCCCGTAAAGTCAGAATCAGAATATCCAATGATCTCAAAAGAGGTGCTGTGCTAGGGTACCAAATTCCTAGGTTTGGGGTCCCTAAAAGATATCTAAGAATTCTCTTAACAGCAGTCAGGTGGGACTCTTTAGGATCAGCCTGAAACCTAGCACAAAGACAGACACTAAACATGATATCAGGTCGGCTAGCAGTCAGGTAAAGCAGTGAACCTATTATCCCTCTATACTTCTTCTAATCAACAGATTTTCCATTTGAATCCTTATCTAACTGAACTGAGGAGGGCATGGGAGTATTGATTGGCTTGGCTTTGTCCATTTCATATTTCTTCAAAATGTCCTTAGTGTATTTTGATTAATTGGGAAAGGTTCCATCATCCGTTTGCCTTATGCTAAACCCCAAAAAGTAGGACAATTCTTCCATCATACTCATCTCAAACTCCTTACTCATTATTTTAGAAAACTCTTCACATAAATATTTATCAGAAGATCCAAAAATTATATCATCAACATAGATCTGGATAATGAGTAAGTCATCCCCTAATCTCCTCAGAAAAAGGGTGGTGTCTACGCTCCCCTTAACAAACTCTCTTTCTAACAGGAATGTGCTAAGCCTCTCATACCAAGCTCTGGGTGCCTATTTCAATCCATATAAGGCCTTTTTTAATTTATAGACATGACTTGGATATTGGGAACTCTCAAAACCTGGGGGTTATTCTACAAAAATATCTTCTTTAATTACCCCATTTAAAAAGGCACTCTTGACATCCATTTGAAACAGCTTAAATCCCTTGTAACAGGCAAAGGCTAGTAGCACTCTAATGGCTTCCAATCTAGCTACAGGGGCAAAAGTCTCCTTAAAATCAATCCCTTCTATCTGATTATATCCCTTAGCCACCAATCATGCCTTATTTCTTACCACCACACCAGAATCATTCATCTTATTCTTAAAGACCCACTTGGTTCCCACAATACTTTAATTTTTAGGTCTTTCTACTAACTCCCAAACACCATTCCTTACAAATTGATTCAATTCTTCCTGCATAGCTAAAATCCAAAACTCATCCGACAAGGCTTGATTGATGTTGGTGGGTTCAGTCATTGAGATAAAGGCAGAATGGTTTACTTCCTTCCTAAGTCCATGCCTAGTCCTAACACCTTCAGAAGGGTCTCCTAAGATCAGTTCTTTAGGATGACTCGAAGAATATCTCCAATCTCTAGGCAACGAGATTTGAGGTTCTACCCTTTCCTCTAAATTTGTATTTCCAACTCCTTGGGTAACCTCTATAATCTCTTCATCTTCTACTTCAGATCTAGACTCCTTAGGATCAGATTCATCAAACACTACATGGGTTGTTTCTTCCACCACCAGAGTCCTCCTATTGAACACCCTAAAGGATTTCCCCACACTTGAATATCCTAAGAACACTCCTTCATCAGATTTGGGGTCAAATTTTCCTAAGGGTGATTTCCCGTTGTTCAGAATGAAAACCTTACAGCCAAAGACATGGAGGTGGGACAGATTTGGAGTTATACCCTTAATGATCTCATAAGGTGTCTTGTTCAGTTTGACTCTCACATTCACCCTATTCAGCACATAACAGGCAGTGTTCACCGCTTCAGCCCAAAAGTATTTTGGAATTGAATACTCGGCAAGCATGGCTCTAGCGGCTTCCACTAAGGTCCTGTTCTTCCTTTCAGCTACCCCGTTCTGCTGAGGGGTCCTAAGAGCTGAAAAATTGTGACTAATCCCATGATTCTCACAAAAACTTTCAAATCTTTCATTTTCAAACTCCCCTCTGTGATCACTATGGATGGTAATAATCTCACATCCTAACTTCTTCTGAATCCAAGTAGAGAAAGATCTAAACTCATCAAATGACTCAGATTTATGTGACAAAAACTTAACCCAAGTGAACCTCGAATAATCATCTACAATCACAAAACCATAGACTCTCCCTCCTAAGCTGGCAGTGCTAATGGGTCCAAAGAGGTCCATGTGAAGAACTTCTAAAGGTCTAGAGGTGCTAATGTCCTTAATAGAGTGAAAAGAGGACTGGACTTGCTTCCCCAACTGACAGGCATCACACAGGTGATCCTTAGTAAACTTAAGCTTGGGCACACCTCTAACTAAGTCCTTTTGGGTGACTCTCCTAAGGGTTTTCATACTGGCATGACACAATCTCCTATGCCATAACCAAGACTCATCAGCAGCAGTTTTTAGGCAAATTGAATTATCAGATTTAATGCAACTTACATCCAGCTTGTAAACGTTATTGATCCTTTGCCCCTGCAAAACAACTTCCTCATTTAAGCTTAAAATGCAGCCAGTGGGCAGGAATTTGATGTTGTATCCCTTGTCACAGAGTTGACTGATGCTCAGCAAGTTGTGTTTCAGTCCATCTACAAGCAAAACATTATCAATCATAAAATTCTTTGAATCACCAATTATACCTGTGCCTACCACCTTCCTGGTGGTGTTATCTCCAAGTGTAACCTTGCCTCCAGCTCTGGCCTCCAGCGAAATGAACTGATTTGCATCTCCAGTCATATGTCTAGAACATCTGCTGTCCAGGTACCACATGCTCTCACGAGGTCTTGTGTGAGAGCACACCTACAAAAGTATCAAACGTCAGTCTTAGGAACCCAAACAGGTTTGGGTTCCTTCTTATGAAAAGAAGAATGCAATGCATGCGTGCTGTGCTGTGAAACAGGCAGTTTGGATTTCCACACCCAATGTGTACTACGGTGAACAATGCAGGTGTGGGAAATATGTCCTAACATGCCACATGAAATACATCTAACACCAAGAAAAGGGTTAACTAATCTACATGGGTGATAATGCCTCTTCCTAAATGTATATGAAACATGCTTTGAAGAACTTGCAACAGATTTTTCAAAAGGTGGCGGTGCATAAAACTGTTCAAAAGTAGGCGGTGTTTTGTTTTTTTCATAAGCACTGATTTTTACTTTCAAAAACTCAATATGTTTATTTAAACTTACAATTTCAAAGGTTCTTGCACTTTCATTACTTTCTAACTCACATGCCATATCATTCACTTTCTTAAAAGCAACTTCTAATTCAACATGCGATGTTTTTAACAAATCATGCTCAACAGTTAAATCAGAATATTTTTTATTCAAATCATTGAATTCATCAAGCAAAGACATGTGATTGCAATCAAGTGTGGAATGATCTTTAACTACAGAATCATGCTCTTTTTGCAAAGTCAAGTAATCTAATTTCAAACTAGCATGATTTTTCTTAAGCTTCCTATACGATGTATGAATTTTTTCAGAAACTTCAAATAATTGATCGTAAGTAAGCTCACATACCTCTTCCTGGTCCGACTGACCACGGTGATCATCAGCCATCAGACACAAGTTTGTTTCCTCCTCTTCAGCTTCAGTCTCAGAAGAGTCGGATGCAGAGTCTGCCCAGAACACCTTCTGAATCCGCTTCTTGTCCTTTTTGAACTTTGGTTTCTCCTCACCCTTCTCCTTGCTTGGGTGAGCTTTAAGTGTAGGACAATCAGCCTTAATGTGTCCAGGCTTCCTGCATTCAAAACAAACAGATTCAGATGAACCCTTAAAATTTTTATTGGACTTACCCTTGTTCCACTTCTGATAGTTCTTATGTTTCTTCCTTAGAAAGCTTTTGAATTGCCTTGTGATTAAGGCAACATCATCGCTATCAGACCCGGAAGTGCTAGCATCTGAATCTTTGGCCTTTAGTGCCACTGTCTTCTCTTTCTTGCGTTCACCTGCATCAAGTTGCCTTTGGTTCACCCCTTGCTCGTAAGCAATGAGTGATCCAAGTAAGCTGTCAATAGAGTAAGTATTTAAATCTTTAGATTCAGTAATAGCTGTAATTTTAGCATCATAAGAAGCAGGCAAACATCTAAGAATTTTATTCACACTTTCGTAGTTAGTAAGTTCTCTACCTAGAGCATGCAAAGAGGTAACAATCTGAGTGAATCTTGTGTACATTTCTGAAATAGTCTCACTAGGTTTCATGCAAAAAAGTTCATAATCATGTAACAAGATGTTTAGCCTAGACTGTTTGACTTCAATTGTACCTTCGTATGTTATACATAATCTATCCCAGATTTCCTTTCTCGTTGTACAAGTAGAAACACGCATATAGTCTTCAGATTTTAAAGCACAAAAGAAATAGTTCAAGCATTTTGCATTTAACTATGCTAAATCACGATCATCAAACGTCCAATCAGTAAAAGGCAGTTCAGTTTTCACATTGTTAATCAATCTAAAAGGTGGTTCGTATCCATCCTTAACTAATATCCACATGCGATAATCAATAGATTATAGAAAAGTAGACATGCGTGTTTTCCAAAAATCAAAAGGAATATTGTCAAACAACGGTGGTCTTGTAATGGAATAGCCTTCAGCAGTATTATGATTGTTACAGTTAGCCATGGATCAAATTCAAAAGTTTTTAAACTTAAATTTTGAATCCTGCTCTGATACCACTTGAAAGTTCGATAGGGATGTTAAGCCCTAGTGAACTAGTCCTGATGCTAACCAAGAGGGGGGGTGAATTGGTTATTTAAAAATTTCACGATAACAATGAAAATCTTTTCGATACTTAGCAGCGGAAACAAGTAAACAAGAACGAAAAGATCAATCACAGATATTCACCCAAGCAGTTTATATTGAAAAGTAAAGTGCAAAACTGAATCAGAAAAGCAAACCAGATTTTATAGTGGTTCGGTCAACTTGACCTACGTCCACTCCCCGGAGCCTCCCCTCCGGGTATTGCACTAAACAAAAAGTGTCTCTCCTTTTGCTCCCACAGCAAGGCGGAGAAGCCTGTACAAACACCTCCTTTTCACAACACGGTGAGGCAGAGAACCCGACCTCCTTTTGATTCCTCCAGAAGCAGGCAGAGAACCTTCAAACTCCTTTTGCTTCCACCTGAAGCGGGCAGAGAACCCCGGATCTTCTTGCGAACGATCCTCCCACGACGAACACCGACTAGATGAAAGACGACGAGCGGAGAAGACGACTCTGATCCGTGCTTGGAGCAACCTTAGTGAATCTCTCACTAACTCCCCCTCACAAGATCTTCTCTCTCTCTCCCAACTCTCTCTCTCTCTAGGGTTTCTCAGGGAAGGAAGGTAACAAAAGATCTTTCTTGTTTTTAGAAAAAGTTCTTTTATAGGAGGGCTTAAAATTTGCCCTAAATCTCAACTGGTCGGCCAAGATCGTCCAGGACGATCAGTAGATCATCCTGTACGATCAGTTCAAATTTAGCTGTTTCAGCCTGGACGATCAGGCTCTTCTGGATGATCAGTAGAAAAAATTGTTCATATCATCCCGTACGATCCTGCGATCGTCCGGTACGATTAGTGCAAATCAAGGAAAATCATCCAGAAGACAGCTCGGGTCGTCCAGAGAAACTTGTGCTGGATGACCAAAAAATGACTTGATCGTCCAGGATGATAGGGACATCATCGTGTACGATTAGTTCATAAAGGCCCTAAATCATCCTGTACATAGTTCTGGACGTACAGCTTAAATGCACTAGACGATCAAGATCGTCTGGGATGATCCTGCGATCGTCCAGGACGATATGATCATATCAACCAAAAATAAATGGCTTTCCTTAATTACCAGATTAAATTAGGCATGATTGTACTGAATCGTCCGGGACGATACACGTATCGTCCGGGACGATCAGGCCAAGTAACTAAAAATAAGAACTTTCCTAACTTGATCTGGCGGCTGAGAATTTCTGATTTGGGCATATCGTCCCGTACGATCTAGAGATCGTCCAGGACGATTTGCTTAATCAGACCCTCTTAACTTAGTCGCCCTAATTAGGGTTTCTATTTTGGCTGGATCGTCCAGGACGATATGAAAATTGTCCAAGATGATCTGAACAAAAAAAACAGAAACTCTAATTTACTGAAGCTCTCCCCCTAAGTGTGTGTGTGCAAGGTTACTTAGCTAGGGGATCAGTTACATTACAATATACTCAATAAAAGGAAAATCATACATTTGACACACTTGGACCCGATCTTGAGTTAGCTTGATTTGCTTGTGATCTTTTGTGTCTGAAACGGGTTAGCCAAGCAAAACACACTGGAAACATGTTTGTCATCATCAAAACCAGATTTGCAATAGAAAGCACCTAAGTAAATATCTCAACTTGAACTTAAAATACTAAACACTTAAGCACTGAATAATAATTTCAAGATTGAATAATTAAGTTTAGGAAAGCAGAATGTGCAGATTAAATTATGAAAATCATTATAAACTACATTATGGAATTTATGAGCATATAACAATCCTTACATTAATTAAATTTAAGGTTTCTTTATGGAAGAAAGCAATTAGATATTCAAAATCATTACTATAGTACTTAAATATGTTTGAAAAAAGAAACACATGAGAAATAAGCAACTCAAAAGAAACAAAGGAAAAGAAAATTTAGTACTTCATTAAAAATTGAAATTTGATTTAGCCACATTCCTAAAGAACTCTAACACTTAAATTAAATAAGGGAGAGTAAGTAAACTAATACATATGAAGGACTTTAAATAAAGTTCTAATTAAACTAAAGGCATAAACAATTTTTAAGTGAAATATTATTCAACTTTAAATCAATAGTCAACAATGCACTTACACTTGTAGTACATGAGTTTAATTTGAATAATAATAAGGATACTTTATTAGGTTATTACTTATAATTGTTTAAATTAAAATTCCAGCACTTTCATCATTCCAATTTACATCTAAATGGTAATATAATTTCTTATATTTTAGATATTTTAATTTGCCAAATTTTACTTGGGTTAATGAAACTATTTAATAGGTAATTACACAATTGCTTAAGCGCAAAAAAAACCTAAAGATGGGTGGAATTTATTAAATAAAAATTATGTTGTATTTTATTGTCTTAAATTCTAGTAAAAATGTTATGTTTAGTTGATATTATACAGCAAAAACTGAAGAAAATGAGAAACATTCACAAGTGGTAAACTAGCACCACAACTCTCAAACTATCAGCATTGTAGAATTTATAATACCCCAATGCGAAATCATGAAATTATAACATGAGAGCCTCAGAAAAATGTCAATTAATTTAGCACCCTGATAGAATAAAGGTTAGTACTACAGAACTTCATAATGCCACAGTGCCAAAAATCAGCATTACAGCACTACAGTCTTACAAATTTGAGCATCGGACCAAACTACACAACGTGATAACATAGAATTACACATTCAAACATCAAAGTGCTCAACCTTTACAGCATCACAGTGGAGCAATTAATAAAATGCAAAGTTGCACCAAATTAGTTAAGTGATACACTAGTTAAGCAAATAGTCTTGACAGTCCAACATCGTATCAAAGCCTACTTAGCAGTATTAAGGTGTTGATTCATATTGTAACATTGCAGCACCACCATGTTGAGTGCTAAAGTGCCTAAGTCTATTTATGTACTAAATATAAATAGTTTTTAGTTTTTTTATTGGTCATATTCTATCATTTCTGTGAGTCTTGAGTTCTTAAGTGTAGAGCCACCTTAAAGACAACTCTAAAGGGGGCTAGATGAGAGGAGGATATAATAATTAGAGTGGTTAGCTTACCTTATTATGTGAAAGAAAGAGATTAATGAAGAAAAGAGTGTGGAGGGTAAAGTGTTGCTATCTTAGTGGTATTTATTTTCAGTTTTTTCCTTGTACTTTCTATCGGGAGCAATCAATAAAATTTATTTTATTTTATTTTATTTCATTGCTAACTAAAACTCTTAGTTTTGAGCTAATGAAGTGAAACCTTATTTTGGGCTAATGATGTGAAATCTAAGTAACTAGTAATGTAGACTCTTATTCTTTAATGAATTAATGAATATTTTCAATATCTCTCATTCTTAATTTAATCTATATAATGGATATGTGTAGAGTTAAAACATAGTGTAATATATTGCCTTGATGGAGGAATATTACATAATTAGGAGTATTGAAAGGGAACTCTTTCATGCCTAGATATAGGATGATTAGTATTCTAGAGTCTATAGAGAAATATTAACTATAGGAGGGCCATAAACCTTCCTTCACTTCCTTTCAAGCTCGATAAAGATCTAAGGATGTATATGCTCTAAGTCACAACCAACATAGGAGAGTCTACTTAGGAAAGCTTTAAAAATTCACTATCATTAGTCTAAAGCACTTTATTTACTAGTAACTTATCTTTCCTCTGCATTTCTTATTCAGGACATAATCCAAACCTAATCTTTATGTAGTATAAACATTATAGTTAAATAGGTAGTACAAGAACATTTATAGTGTAATAGAACACCTCCTCATGGGATTGATACTCTCTCATATTACTTTGTTACTTGATCAATATGTGCACTTGTGTTATTTAGTGTGTATTTATATCAAAGAGAATCTCAGCATATTTCACTCATCTTTACCTATCCAAACCTTCCATCATAGATCTGCATGGCTAAGCTAGCATTAATGCAATTTGAGGAAACACTATATTTTAAGGAGGTTTCAAGAGTGACACTTTTGGACAAAGATTAATTGTTAGGAACAACTAACCAAAATCATTCTTTGTATATTTCTATAAATATCCAGTGTCTTTATTTATCTGGGTGCATCAGTCAGCATCATGACTCTTAGAATTCTTGCCTACTTAAAAGTGGATACACATAAACTTAGCCTAATAAAATGATGTTGCAAGGATTTAATGAAAAAGGTGAGAGGGCATTGAGCTCAAAATGATTCAATGAGAAAGATTCAATGAGATACTTAGAAAGTGCCCTCATCATGCTTTGCCTGATTAGTTCATGATTCAGACTTAGGTTAGAATACCTAACAATCCCTATTCAAATACTTACAACCTAGGTTAGAGGAACAACCCTAATTAGAGTAATAATAGTGGTGGAAATTAGTGGAAATCCAATTAGTCCAACTCTATAATACCATAGAATAACCCACAATAGCCTATAGTGAACCCTTTTAATCAGAACATTCAATTCAAAGATAGGACCAAAAATAAAGACATGACGCGTATTCTCTACATGATAGCAACATTAAAATTTTGATGGTAAAATGAAGCCTCTTTTAATTAAATTCTCATCACTAGGAACGTAATTATGCATAATTCTCCAAATAAAAGTAGCAATAGAAGTAGGAATACTTTTATGCCAAATCATGTAAACACTTTAGTGATAGAATTCTTAACTTTGAAAGCATTCCAAGCATTCTTTAATCTAAACATACCATTATTAGAAAGGTTACATAACTGATAATCATTATATTTATTATTAATAGACAAAATGTAAAATATTGTTAATAACATACTCAGGAAGAACTTCAACAAGTTTATTATAATCCCAACTATTCTTAGTAATAAAAAAATTTACCTTAACAATAATAGTAGAAAAAGTATCAAGAAGAGAAAATGTTAGCACAACTAAGACCCCATTGGATATAAGGCTTAGCTTCCCATTCAATACAATAATGTCTTTTCCAAACTCTAGAATCACCCTTACTATAAGAGCACATAGTAGGATTCTTACCATACATGAACCTAGCCCAAAGGCTAAATTTAGTATGAAAGTTAAACCACAGCTTGATAGAAAAAGCATGAGATAAGTCATTCATATTTTTATAACTCAAGGCACCTTCCTCCAAAACCCCACTGCAGTTACTCCAAGAAGACCAAATAATTTTAGAATTTTTGTTGGTACCTTCCCAAAAAAAAACTTATTAAATAACTTTTCAAAGCTTGATATAAAAAATTTGAGTAAGTTGTAAAGTTTGAAAGATATAAATAGGTAGGAAACATAAAACACTTCTAATAAGAATCAATCTCCCACCAAAGCTTGAAAAATTAAACTCCCAAGAATTAAGCCTTTTTTGCACAGAAGTAATAAGATCATCAAAAAGAAAAGTTTTCTTTCTGCCTTCGTAAAGAGGATCTCAAGATACTTAATAGGTAAAGAACCTTACAAAAAACTAGTAATAGCTTTGATAGCATCAATACGATCATGAGGTACATTGTTAGAGACAATAAAGTTACTCTTACTTTTATTAAAGAAAAGACCAATAGAAGTCAAAATTATGTAAAAAATTCATGAGCCTATTAACTATATTTAAAGAAACATTGGTAAAAATAATAACATCACCAGCAAAGCATAAATGAGATATAAGAAAGCATCTCCTGAGTAAGTAATATGTTATCAGAAATAGCTCTCCCTTTGACAAAACCAATTTTGTTAGAAGAAATAATTTTGGGGAGTAAAGGAGACCAACAATTCATAATAATTTTAGAAATCAACTTACTAAAGAAAGAATAAAGACTAATAGGCCTAAGGTCATCCCAATTATTAATGGCTATCTTCCTAGGAATAAGCACAATTAAAGTGGAAGAAAAAAATTTATGAATAGAGTTCTCAGCAAAGAAATCTAAAATCACACCATATAAATTAGAGCTCAAAATATCCCAAGCCTTTTGAAAAAACTTGGTAGAAAATCGTCGAGACCAGTAACAGAATCAAAATTCATGGAATGTGCAATATCTTAACTTCCTCCAAGGAAGGAGCTTAGGTAAGAGACATATTATCATCTTAATTAATGATATTAGGAATCATATTAGGTTTATCAAAAGGAATAGGGTCAAAGTTTTTGTTAAACAAATTTTTAAAATGCTCCACCACAGAACTAGTAGTATCCCCCATATCCTCAATTTGGGAACCATCAAGAAGAGAAATTTTATGAATGAAATTTCTAGCATGATTCTTCTTCACTAAGGCATGAAAGTACTTAGTTTTATTGTCTCCTTCAATGAGGTGCTTGGAAGCAATTTTTTGTTCCCAAAAAACTTCCTCATGAGCTTGTAAATTGAAAAGAAATTTTTTTTGCATCTTGAAGAAGTCTAAAATTCTCATCAGAAGAATGAAGTTGAAAATTTTGCTCAATAGAATTAACTTTATCCTCAGCAGCCAAAATATTAGTGAAAATATTTTTAAAAACAATTTTATTCCGCCAATTAATCTTATACTTTACTCTTTTAAGTTTGAACCACAATTTATTCATGCCCAAAATAGAGTTATCAGGATGCTCAACAGAAGTATTATTATAAGAATTAATCTAAATATCATTAAAAAGTACATGATCCAAACGTTGCCACAAATTTGCACAATTAAAAGTAAAAGAATTACCCACATAACCAATGTCAAATAAATTGAAATTCAAAATCATATTATTGAAATCCTCCATAGACTGATAGACAGGGTTGGAAGCACCAAGTCTTTTAGATGGATTGGAGATAGTGTTGAAATCACCACCAACCAACAACAGCAAATTAATAAAACCATGAAAAGTAGCGAGTTGTTCTCAAATAACCTTTCTAATAATATGAGATGAAGTAGCACACACAAAAGAAGCATGAAATTTAAACATCCACAATTCAATGCTGCAATGAACAACTTGAGAGAAATCACCAACAAACTCAATAGAAATCAGATCTTTCCAAAGGATCCAAATTTTATTGAACAAATTAGTAATAGCATGATTGAAACCCAAAAACTGAGTAATAGAATCCAACTTAGTCAAAGAAATAAATGGTTCAAGCAGAACTAAAATATAAACATTATGGATACGACATAAGTTCTTAACCCTAATTCTAGTGGAAGGGAACCAATGCCCCTAACCTTCCATATAATAGACTTAAACATTAAATTACAAATTACTGGTTTGAGAATGGGTACTTCGAGGAGATTGTAAAATGATATTTTTATTTTTCTTATTCTTCCTACTATGCACTTTAGTAAAGTCATTAACATTATCCAACAAGCTAGCATCATAATGCCCATAATCATTAAAGTTATTAGCATTCTAAAAGAAAGTAATAGAATCCTTACTACCATTACCCAAATCCTTGTTATGAGTAATAGCACATTCGGCCAAGTCATCCTGAAGAAGTTATCCTTCTTCCATATTACCCTCTTCCACACTTTCCTGATCATTCATGAAGGGATGAGATGAAACTTTATTAGCACATTCAGTATTGTTCAAAACTAAATCAAAATTAGACAAGTTTTTTATAGTAGAATAGGGTAATTGCAAAGATGTTAAAATAGTATTATGCTCAGAATAAACTGCAGCCATTTACTTATCAAAATTTTTAACAACATTAGAAACTTGGCATTATTTATCTATAATAGAAATATGAGGGCCATTTTTAGCTCCCTTAATAGCTGAAGGTTTGAAGGCATCTATGATATTTTCAAAACCTCCATTTAGCTTGTCGACATGTTCCAAATCCACAGAGGCAATAGGTTCACTGTGAACATTCACAGTAGAGTGCGGGTCATGCGAAGGATCCTCTGGATGAGAATTACTGTCAATTGGCGTATTAATTTCCTGCACTATATTAGTAATCACAAGAGGTAAATAAGCAACCACCGTGATTTTTCTTTAGAATCTTTGGAAGAATCTTTTTTCTTGTGGAGTTGAGGATGCAAAATAAAACATTCTGAAATATAATGTCCATGCATTTTACAGTGATTGCAATATTTTGAAATCTAAAGTTGGGGGCATGACCATCCTTTCCTCCATAATGTGAATTATGACATTCTCTAATTATAGGTTTTATTTCATATTCAAGGACACATCTCCTAATGATTTGATTATTATGCTTTCTAAAAAAATATGGCTCATCCCAAATGAATTATTTACCATAATGTAGACATTTTCATTTTTGAATAGAAGGTAAGTCAAAACGAATCACACCACTAACAACAAAATTCATAATATCCATACACCAAGGTAATCTAATCACATGCAAAGTAAATAATTATTCATTAGGGAAAAACTCATTAATGCTAATTTCATGATATGCACGTTCTTAAATGTAAGTCTTGAAAGATGATCAGCAATTTCGTTATGAGTTATTTTCTATCTATGATTTCAACATCAAATTCTTGTAACAAAAGTATCCACCTCACCAATCTAAGTTTGATATCCTTTTTTGTCATAAGAAATTTGATTGTAAAGTGGTCTATATACACAAGAACCTTTATGCCAATAAAATAAGATTAGAATTTATCAAAAGTAAAGATAATAGCTAATAGTTATTTTTTAGCAGTGGTGTAATTACATTATACTGCAATTATAGTTCTAATAGAGTAAAAATAACATGAAACTTTTTTCCTTTCCTTTGACAAAAAATAACACCTATAACAAAATCAATAGCATCACACATTAATTCAAAATGTAAAGACCAATTTCGTGCAACAATAACAAGTGCAATAATTAAATATTATTTTAAAATTTTAAAGGCCAAGACATGCAATATCAAATACAAATGCAACATCCTTTTCCAATAAATGACAGAGCAATTTGAAAATTTTGGAAACGTTCTTAATAAACCTCCTATAGAACCTAATATTCCCAAGAAAACTCCTAATGCCTTTAACTAAAGTAAGAGGTGGTAACTTTTCTATAACTTGGACTTTAGCCTTATCTACCTCTAACCCCTTCTTTAAAATCTTATATCCTAGTACGATATGTTGAGTCACCATAAACTAACACTTTTCCAATTCAATACTAGATTTATTTCAACACATCTGTTAAGTATAGTGGTTAAATGATGAAGATATAATAAAAAGTAGTGTTGAAAATCACAATGTTATCCATAAAGATTTCAATGCCCTACTCTATTAAATCTGAAAAAAGATAGACATCATACATCATTAAAAAATTTTGAGGAACATTGCATAGACCAAAGGGAATCCTTCTAAAGGCAAATGTCACATAGGAACTAGTGAATGTAGTTTTGTCCTGGTCTTTAGGTGTTATAAAAATTTGGTGGTACCCTAAGTATTTATCTAGCAAATAATAGAAAGAATGTCCTGCCAACCTATCTAACATATGGTCAAGAAATGGCAAGGGAAAATGGTCTTTTCTGGTGACTTTATTCAATTTCCTATAATATATACAAATTCTCCAATAAGTGACTATTTTTGTTCGAATGAGCTCATTATGTTCATTAGATATAATATTCAAACCACCCTTCTTAGGAACATAATGAATAGGACTAACCCAAGAACTATCATAAATGGAGTAAATGATTCATACATCTAACCATTTAAGTATTTCTTTTTTAACAACTTATTTCATAGATGGGTTCATTCTTCTTTGAGAGTCAGCTTTTGGTAAGAAATTTTCTTCTATAATTATCCTATGCATACACAAAGATGAGCTAATTCCTTTGAAGTCAGTTATGGTCCATCTAATAGCTTTCTCGTAATCACATAGAACCCTAACCAACTTGCCTTTCAAATCTTCTTCAAACTAACAAAAATAATGATAGGTAAAGTTGAATAACTACCCAAAATTGAAAGTTTGATAGAGATGTTAAGCCCTTATGAACTAGCCCGAGGCTAACTAAGAGGGGGGTGAATTGATAGTTTTAAAAACTTCTTTAACCACAAGAAAGATCTTTTTATAATTTGTAGTAGAAATTAATAAAAATAATAATAATAAGATCAATCATAGATTTCACCCAAGCAGATAACAACAAAAAAATAAAGTGTGAAAAATAATCAGAAAGAACACACCAGATTTTATAGTGGTTCGGTCAACTTGACCTATATCCACTACCCAGAGCCTCGCCTCCAGGTATTGCACTACTCAAATTAGTGAATCTCCTTTTTCTCCCACAGCAAGCCGAAGAAGCCTTTACATAACTCCTTTTCACCAACCCGGTGAGGCAGAGAACCCAGACTTCTTTCACTTCTTCCTGAAGCAGGCAGAGAACCCAGACTCTTTTCGGTTCCACCTGAAGCAGGTAGAGAACCTTACCTCCTTTTTCTTCCTCCAGAAGCAGGCAGAGAACCTTGACTTCTTGCTGACGATCCTTCCCACAGAGACACCATAGGACAAGAGATGATGACCAGAGAATATGACTCAAGTCCTTACTTGGAGTAACTTTTGTGAATACCTCACAAGTTCCCCCTCATAAGATTCTCTCTCTCTCCCCCAAGCTCTCCCTCTCCCTCTCAAAGCTCTCTCAGGAAGGGACTTTGGCAAAAAGTTTTTCTAATAACAAAAAAAAAACTTTAAATAGAAAGGCACAAAAATTACCCTAAAATTCAACTTGCTGTCAAAGATCATCCTGTACGATCAGTGTAAATCTTTACAAATTGGCCTGGATGATCTAGCTTCTCTGGGTGATTAGAAGACATATTTTGTTTAGATCGTTCAGGATGATTAGTTCAACTCGAGAAAATCATCCTGAGGATTATTCGGGTCATCCAGGAGAAAATGCTGGACAATCTGAAGAAAAATACTTGATCGTCCGGGACGATATCCCTATCGTCCCATATGATTAGTTCAAAAATGACCAAAATCATCCTGCACATTATTCGGGTTGTCCTGCACAAACATGTTGTATGATTGAAAATGACTTGATCGTCCTGGATAATATTGCTATCATCCTGGATGATTAGTACAAATAGGCTTATATCATCCAGCACATTGTATGGGCCGTCTAGGTGAAGTCATTTGGATGATGAGGATTTTTAACATATCGTCTGGGAAGATCTTGCGATCATCCATGATGATGTGATCAATCAAATTAATCCTTGATTGCTTTCCTTAATGATTGGCTAATTTTGGCATGATTACTGTGAATCATCCAAGATGATATATGTATCATCCAGGATGATTAGATAGAAGAACTAAGAAATCAAAACATGCCTAACTTAGTTTGGTGGCTAAGAATTTCAGATTTGAGCCTATCGTCCTGTATGATGGGAGGATCGTCCAGGACGATCGGCTTAATCAGACTGACTTAAATTGACAGCCCTGATTAGGGTTTCTATTTTTAATGGATCATCTAGGATGATATGGCGATCATCCAGGATGATGTGATTAAAAATAGAACAGAAACTCTAACTCACAAAAAATCTCCCCCTGAGTGTGTGTGTGCAAGATTACTTAGCTAGGGGATCAATTACATTACATTTGGCTCAAGAAAGGGAAAAATTACATTTAAACACACGCGGATCCAATCTTGAGTTGGCTTGAATTACATTTGATCTTTTATACTTGAAATGTTAGCCAATCAAAAATAGAACACAGATATTTGTTATCATCAAAATTATAATCCGTAAATCAAGATTTGCAACAAAAATGGTATACTTAAGTTGGTCAAGAAGGGCTCTAAGTTCTAAAATAGGGGCTTCCTCTATAGATGGCTTTAAATGTCTACCGAAAGATGAGGTATCTAAGGTTTCAAATGTCCCCCTAAACCTCTCAAAATTCTCTCCAACAATCTGAACAGATTCTCTCAAACTCTCATAATTTTATTCCAAAGATTCATCCAAAAGTCCTTTCTGCTATCAAATCTCCCTTAAAATTCTCAAAAATAGTCTCTTCCAAATCAACCCTATATAATCCTTATTTCTTTTCATTATAGAATTTCATGGTCTTAAGTACATCTATACTTACTTCTTGATCTTATACTCTTATGATCAACACCCCATTACGAACATCTATTATAGCCTTACTTGATGCTAAGAAAGGTCCCCTAAGATAAGGGTATCTCTTTGTCCTCTTCCTTCTCCACCATAATAAAATATAAATGGAGGATAAACCTATCAACCTTATAATAATATCTTATACCACCGCTTTGGATAAGTTAATGATCTATCAGCAAGTTGCAGGGTGACAGTAGCAGGTTAATCCCCTCCTAAATCTAATCTCGAAAAAATAGACAAAGGTATAAAATTAATGTCAGATCCTAGATTACATAATGCTCTTCCAGAAAATTTATCTTCTACAGTCATGGGAATCATAAAGCTACCATGATCTTTCACTTTTTTTTGAGCTACTTTTGAATGATAACGCAATATTTTTCAATTGATGTAGAAGTTTCAAATTCCCCTATTTTCCTTTTTCTTATTAGGGATGTATTTCATGAATTTAGCATAATTGGGCATTTTCTCTAAGGCTTCTAAGAAGGGAATGTTAATAGTTAATTTCTTAAAAACTTTTAAGAATCTTAAAAATTATTTATCTAGATTTTGCTTAATCAATATCTAAGGAAAAGGTGGTGGGAGTTTCTCTATAACCTTCCTGATATGTCTTTTAATTTCTTTAATTATTCAGGTAATTTTATAGGTGGTTCAAATTCTACAGGCTCTTTTACCAAAATTTCCTCTTAAGTTTGATTATTTTCTTAATAAGGGTCTCCTAAATCCTTCCCCCTCCTAAGCTAAATAGTATTATAATGTTCTTCCAATTTCTTGTCTTTAACATTAGAATGCTAATTATGGGATTTACTATTAATCAAGACAGAAAGTTGGCCTACTTGATTTTCTATATTTCAAAGGACTGCACCTTGACTTTGTAATTGGTTCTAATCTAAATTACTAAGTTCTCCAAATGTGTCTTCCTATTTTTGAATTGATTATTTTGACTAAAGCCTGGGGGATAAGAAGATCTAAGGTTTGCTAAAGGTTATTATAGATTACTCTAATTTCCTACTAAGTTTGATTGGTTTGAATTCCATTGATTTCAACCAGTATTATTATTCCAACTAAATTTTGGGTGGATCCTCCAACCTTTATTATAAGTATTTGAATAAGAATTATTTTATCTTCCAATTAAATTCATATTTTCAATCCCTTGAGCACCAAACTCACTAGCAAAATTCAAATAATGCTGCTCTAAATACATATGCAATCATGAACCCAGACTAACTCCAAATTGTTCTAAATTTGGTATGCTCCTGATTGATACTTTGATGAATTCCATCTACTACAGGATTGGCATACTCCCTAAGAGGCCTTGGATGGTCATGCTGTAAATTTGGTTCAACCATTCCTAATAATAAAGTCTTTTTATATTTGTTTACTTTTGTAAGGGTCCTTTCTATTTATAAGTCAAATAATAAAAGCTCCATACTAGCTCTACTATGAATATACTAATAATAACTAGAAATTGAAATGTAATTAACAAATTAAAAATAAAAATTATAAAATATAAATAGTCACAGATTTATCGATTCATAAAAGAAAAATGATGACATACATGTAAGATTAAATATGCAGCATTTTAAATAATATAGAAACTAATGTAAAAGTACATATTATTTCCTCAATATTTGTTGATAAAGTAATATAGTGTATGAGAGAATATCAGTCCCGTGAGAAAATATTGGGTTACATACAAATCATTCTAGTACAATTTACTAAAGCTACTAAATTTATCCTACATAATGAAATTAGAGGTGAATTTTATTTATACTGAGAAATATAAATAAATATTGAAGATATCAGTAGTTAAAGTGTTTTGGATTGATGATAGTGAAATATCCTAAGTTCTCCAAAGTAAAATCTCTTACATTAGTTGTGAATCAGAGCATATTCATCCTTAGGTCTCTTTCAATCTTATAAAGAAGTAAAGAAAGGTTTATGGCCTTCCTATAATTATTATATCTCCATAGAACCTAAAATACTAAACATCCTATGTCCAGGAAAGAAAGCATTCTATTTCAATTCTCCTAATTATTCCAACATTTCTCCATCGAGATAATGATTACACATGGACATTACATAAAATAAATGAAGATCAAGAGATATTGAAAACAACCATTTAAACATTAAATCTCAAGAGTCTACATTAAGAATTATAAATATTTTCACATAATTAGCCCAAAACTATGAGTTTAGCTAGCCATAAATTGAAATTTAAACAAAATAATTTCTATTTATTACTCAAGAAAGAAAGTATAAGTAGAGAAGCTTTAGAGATTATCACATAGATATGAAGAATCCTAAACAATGCATGTAGATGGACTCTTCCAAAGTGAATCTCCCCTTATAACTTCATTCTCTACACTCGTTTCCCTTCCAAGTGATTGTTTTCTCACTACAATGTTGACCAAGAACACTAAATGAAGTATCTCCCTATTCCCTAGTCTCTCTCAAGCTCTCTTCTATATTCTACTAAAAATCTCTCACATATAAAAAAAAATAAAAAAAACTATTTATACATATTATAAAAATAGGCTCAGGTACCATGAAGCTTGATAAGATGGCATCATGGCATTACAATATAAACTAGCACCTTGATGCTAATAAATAAGCTTCACTATAGTGCTGGGCTGACCCAACACGAGAGTTTACTGATTCACCATGGTGCTTCTTTTCCTTAACTGGTCTGACATTGTGCCACAAAAGTTGGGTGTTGTAGTGCTCATTTATGATCTAACATTACAGCACTTCTAAGATTGGTGCTCTAGCATTGAATTATTAGGCAACTTTCCTTTGACTCTAGTGTTTCAATATTGATATTAGGCACTACAGCACCATCTTTTGATTGCTGGGGTGTAGAATTAAATGAATTTTCCTAAGGCTCTGGCACTATAATATCCTGATCTAGTGTTGGGGTGTTAAAGATGTTGTTGAGCTGATAGTTCTGGCACTACGATGTTGGTTCTAAATGTTGTGATTTTGCTCCTTCTCCTGATACATTCCTCCACAACATCAACTAAAAATAAACATCTTTACTAGAATTTAACATAATAAAACATGACATAATTTTCACTTAACATATTGTACAACTAAAATAAAAATTTTAAGTTTTGGCTGAAGACTATAACTTAGCATTGCTTGGGAGGTAACCCAATTTTGTTGATGCAAAATCCATGTGTATTTCATTATGTAAAGTGATTTTTATGTTATTTATATTATTTTATGCCCTTATTTCTTATATGTTTCATGTGTATTGTAAAAGTTGTTGGGAGTGTGTTTGTCATGAGAGTACTAAATATGGTTTTGACCAAGTTATTACATTTTACTTTTCTATGCATTTTAAGTTATGTACTAAAAATTTAACTAGCATCGTAGTGATAGGTTTTAGAGCACCATAGCATTTACGTGTCAAGCAACGTGACATCTATACTTCATGCCACTACACTGAAGTCTCAAGATTAATGACCATAATACAATGTTATTGTACTATACATCCAAGCACCACAATGCTACTCATGTTTCCATAGTGCCCCAATGCGAATAATTATAATGTCGTAACACCAAAACATTATTATCTATAGTAATTAAACATTGCATTCAGTGTTGTGGCACTTATACACTTTTTCATTATGACTCATTATTGAGTGCTACAGCACTACAAGAAGCGCCGCAACATTAGGTCAAAACATATTTAGGAAGTTAGAGCACCATAGAGGCAGTCAATTTTAAACACAATAGTACTCATACATGTCAAACACCATGGCTATCCCATTGTTAAAAAGTTGGCACTTCAATTTCCAATTCTAACACTGTAGCTGCCTATCGCTTCACGCCATAGTGCTAGTGCCAATTTGACTATGTTTGTTATTTTTCCTTTCTCAGTGCCAGATTCGTTCATAGTAGTGTTGTAGTGCTGGTCAAGTTCTATAACTAGGAAGGTGTGTTTTTCATTTTCTTCATTGTGCTTTATGATTCACATTTTCTCTATTAATTATGCTTTTATGCTTTACTTTTAACCCACTAGTTTCTCATAGCCCCTAAAGTGAAATTTAGCAAGAAGAGAGCTTCCTCTTATTTTGATAAAAGAAGATTAATTTCTATTGAGGTTGAGGAGAGATATGCTCAGTTATTTGTGAGTAAATAGTTAACACCTGAGAGTAGATTCTTGAATCTTAGGGGTGAAGTCCTATCCATTATAACTAGTAAGGGTGGGAGACATTGTGTGAGGAGCCTCTTCTTATGTAGTGAGTGTTGTGAACGAGTTCTTTGCAAATACAAAGGAGGCCAAAAATAACAGATGTTTTGTTAGAGGTAACTGGGTACCCTTTAATCCACCTAACATAAATAGAATTTATAAACTTAAGGATGTAGAATTTGATGATTATTTTGCTATTAGTCTAGCACTTGTTTACCCTCAAGAGCTTCTTAGAGTTTTAACTAGTTCCTATAGTCGAGAAATTTGGAAAGAGAGAGAGGAAAAAGTAATTAATTTCCCTACATTGCATCTAACTAAACTTTCTTAAACCTGCCACTATTTTATCTCTACATGCTTTTTGCCAAGTAAAAATATTAATGAGGGGACCCATGAGTAAAAAATCTTAAACAATGTTATACAAGTGTTTCACTCAATTGATGTTAGGAAGCTAAATCACTCTTCCTTGATGTATATCATTAGGAGCTCCACCTCTGTAAGTCTAGGTCACCCCTCTTTAGTTTACTCCCTGTGTGTAGCCATTGGTGCTTTAGGTGACTCGGGTGAGGAGCAACTTTTTTCCTATTTTTCTTCTCACCAAGAAAAAAAATTGATAAATTTAAGGAGGGAGGATAAGATGAGGAGGTACGACCTACTGAGACTCATTTAGCTAGCCAGCCCAATTCGAGTAAGCAGACTGCCTGCAGCCCCAAGTCATTAGGAGATCAGGTTGTTGATCTTAGGGAGTAGATGGAGTGGGGAATTAAATGACATGTAGATTCAATGTGCTCTCTTATTTTGAGATCGATCACAATATTGAGAATAATGTAAAATCTTAGAATATATACATGATGTTCTCCGATAGATTTAATGATAAAATAGGGGTTTTGAAAATTTTTATTTTTTTAATCAAATATAATTCAAAGAATGATAAATCATCTTGGAAGATGAATATGAAATTTTACAGAAAGTGTTTGAAAAGAAAAAATGGATTTTAAAAAAACTTGACCATTCTTACAATCAAATGCACTAAAGAGAATAATATATCATCAAAAGAGATGAACATAGTAGTTTGAAAAGGATTTAAAAGCAGAATGGGTTTTAGAAAATATGTCATTTCAAAAATCAAATAAAGCAATGAGAACATCATATCATCTAAGGAGATAATAATGACATTCTACGAAGGCATTTAAGAATAGAAAATAGGTTTGAAAAGAAGATCTATGTTCCTAGATAGGGTTTATTTTTATAGGCATTTAAGATTTTTTTCATGTTTAATAGCAATCAACTAGGGTTTATTTTTATATAGAGTTCCCAATTCCCCAAAAGGGTGAGCCGTTATGGTTAATTACATCTTAAGAGGGGTACTCCTAAGAAGACTCCTGATTAAATCAGAAATTTCATACCCTTTAATCTAAAATATAGATGATAAAGAAATAAATATGGATCATTTATGGGGAAAGCTCAATGGTGAATAGTTCTTAGTAAGTGAAAGTAAAAAAGTAGGAGGCACCAAGTTCTAAGAAGCTCTAAAACAATCTTATCCTATCATATGTTGGGCTTTATAATTTAAGAGGGAATTTATTATTTAAGATGATATTTTATTAGAAAGGTTAGAATATATTACTAGAGGGTGATGACTTATGAATTTGAGTCTACCTCAAAACTAAGAACTAAAGTGAACCACTATAGCGTAATGATTCGAGCTTAGTCTAACGATATGCAGGATAATGAAATTGGCATTATATCTTTGACTCATTGAAAAAAGAGTTTTGGGAATACATGACTCTTTTGGACTGATATTCCCACCTCGAAATGGATTGACAACTATAACTCCTCTTAGTCACTTTAAAACTATAACTCAAGTCTTTATGAAAGATAGGTAGGTTATTATTTATTTAAAAATTGGATTGATATCTAAGAAATCCTAAATAGTCCTAAACCATGAGTGGTTATATTTTTAAACTAACACAATGATATTTTTATTTTAAATTTGATTTCTAATAGAATGCATGCTAATTGACTCTTATGTAATAAATCAGAATGTAAAGTTTTAGAATGGCTTAAAAATAGCTTTTATCCTAACAGAGCAGAATTCCCCTAAGTTAGAACCATAGCCTTATAGGTCGAGTAGCCTAGTTTTACCTGCAGGCAGGGAGGTGCCTAAGAAGGAAAGAGAGAAGAAAATGATTTATATAACTCTAAATAAGCTCTTTCTTACTATCTAAACCAATTATTTTATTATGTATTCTAAAATTTTTATTGGTTATGAATACAAAAGAATTTTATTTCCTAAGAGCCTAAGCAAAATCTAGACAAAAAAACACACATACTAAAAAGTAGGGGTGACTAGTACATAATCAATATAAATAAACATTCAATCACCCACCAAAGCAAATCACAACAAAAAAATAAAGTAAGAAAGTCCAATGTCCATGTTTTAAGTGCCACTTACTACAACCGGCCTATAAAAAATAAAGGTGGTCAGGCTCCATCGACAACAACCTAAATTTCTAATCCTATGAACAATGTAAGTCTTTTTATAAAAATAATAAATTGGTTTATTTATTTATCTTCGAGTTTCATATTCCCAGTCATCCTCTAGAAAGGCTACAAAAAGAAAGAAATCTCCTAAGTGAGGAAGAGACCTCTTTTCTTTTGGTTCCTTTGTCCTTAGATAAATAAACTAATTTTAAAGACTTTCATAACTCTTTGAATTCAAATTACATTTTAAAATAAAAGGAGACTTAAAACTCCCTGCAAGGTTAGTAAAATAATTCATATGAAAATCTCAAAATCTTATCACATCACATAAGCATATGCTCATTTCTAAGCAATATTTAACCTTGGCCATGCTTGTTATACTTAAGGGAGGCTCATGTAGTAAAAGCATCTACAAAAAATTTGATTAGTTTTAAAATTAATTAATTTAACCCAACTTTTTTTATAAATTCCCTGAACAAGCATGACCACATGTAGAAAATTATGTTAGAAATAATATTTTGATTTCCTCTACCGTAGAGATAATCTAATACGCCCATCACATATCACAAAAAATCATCACAATATCAATCACATTTAGCCACACCAAATAGAATAACACACCAACCAAGATGATAATAATTTCCACATTTTAGAAAAGTACATAAAATAATAGTGGTCAAACTAAAAGCTAGAGTTCATTGCCCTGACAAATAATTTTAAGTGCTTGCATTGGGCTGTGTGGGAGTCAACCTACTAGGATTTTAAGTTTAATTGTCTAATTTTAATTTTGTTTAATATCGAAGAGTGATTATAATTTAAGTTTTAGTGTTTTAGATCTTTTATCTAAGCTTTAATGGATTTATGAAAGAAAATTATATATTTGTTTTAAATTTGTTTCTTCAAATGTAGACTATCTGTTTTTTATTGTTTTAGAGATGCATATAAGTTTATTTCAATTTTTTTTCTAATTTTTATTTCTTTTTTAATATATTTTATAATTTATAACTTTTATAGAATTTATTTAATTAAGGGATCAAATGATAATCAAAATATTTATTTATTTAATCATTTTTATATTATTTATGAGTCTATATTAATTTATTTAGAATTTTTCTGATTTTTCAAGATTTTTAATGAATTTTTCAATGTTGAAATTATAAATTATTCAATTATTCTTTTAGTATTCTTTTCTATGTATTTTCTCTCTCTTGTATTCTCTTAATTCTTATTTAAATATTTACTTTAAGAAAGTATTTAACTTTCATATACTTTAATTTAGAAGTTGATCTAAAGTAATTGGGTCAATTTAACTTAGTTTTATTTAATCTTATTTAATTTTATTCACTCTTATTTATTTTAAATTATTTTCAAATAAAATTTGATTTTAAATTTAATTTGTCTTTCAATTATGATTTTGAGTTTTATGAGATTATTTAACTTATTTCGTATGTTATAAATTGATTTAAGTTGGAATGTATACTATTAGGTTGCATTCACTTTAAATTTTGTATTTCAAGTTTTGACTTTAAGAAGGATTTATTTTCATGATTATTTTCATGCATTTTGCTATATCGGTAAGGTCAAATGAATGTGATTCATTTATATTTTAAACTTTTCATTCAGTTTATTTAAATGGATTTAATTCATTATTTGAAATTTTTAAACTTTGAATTATATGCATTTTATAGTTTTTTTAATTATGATTTATTAAATGAATTATCCCTAAATAATTAAAGTTTTATATTATAATAATATGCATTGGGATGTGAACTAAGTTCAGATAACCAAATCTAAATGCTCATACAACTAACGCATAATCGATGGGTTTTTGGGCTATAAATAAGAAAGAGTGGTGGTTTCTACAAGGCCTTAAGATTGAAAGAGCTTAACAGCACATCAAAGGGCTTATAAGACCTAGGACTTCTAAGTTTCATAATACTTACTTCACCAGAGCTAGTGTCTGGTGATATCCCGCCGTATCTCCTTTATTTGAAAGAAATAAAGGCAACTGAAATTCTTTTGCTCAACTACCCCGTATTGTCGCCACCATTCCTCGCAAAAGAGATAAGTAAACAGGAGAGAAATAGTAGTTAGAAGTTGTTACTGGAAAGCAATGAATGTAAATTTGATTTTAAAAGAAAATTAGTATTTACTTTCTTCGAGCTTCTTCATTGAAATGGCCCCGATTACTCTTCGCAAATGACAAAGAAATGTATGGTAGCATTTGATGCATCCTCTTGGCTTCTCCTTGGGAGTGAAGCTGCCTCTGAGTGTTCTTAATTTCTTTACGAGTGCTCTTGAAGCCAAATAAAACTTGGTCCTGGCATTATCTACTCTCTTCAATAAACATTACTGACCTCGGCTTAACACAAGAAGTTCCACCATTGGAGTGCATGGTTGTAGGAGATGAATGAAGAATAGTGCTAAAAGGTCCAATAATCGTATGGGTTTTTTTTTTTTTCATTTATAAACACTACAATATGACTTGTAGGAAGCAGATAAATGTAAATCCTTAAACAGAAGATGTGCAATAGAATGCATGGCTGTATATTCATGCATAATAGTTGATAAACTGCAAATCTTTATAATCCAGACAAATTCAGATGGTTTTGCAACTTGAAAGCATCACCACGATGATCCACCAATGCAAAAGCAGGTTTTGGCGCTTCCCCCTCTCGAAACTTTTCCATTGAAAGGAGAAAAAGATCATTCTCAGACACGTCTTCTCGGAAATCATCTCGAGCTGCCAAGGAATGTTTATGAAATTCATCAGCTTCCTCGCAGAAAACAACAACTCTCGACCAATTCGTAGCTTCTTCCTCATCCTTCCCTTGGACTATTTGGGCCTTCAGCTCCTTAAAGTTAGAGGTTTGAACACCCCAATGTAGTCTTCTACACTGTCAAAAGTGCTCTTCACGAGATTCAACCCCTCACTATCATGCTTCTTCCCTGATAGTCGGAGTAAGCGGAGGTAGTCCCACCCGACTCCCAAGGATGATCTCAGACCTTTTTCTAATTTATTTTAACTAAGTTAAATTTAGTTGATTTTATTTAGATAAATTATTTTACGAATATATTTATAAATATTTGAGTATATTTTATGTTGAATATATTAATGAATCTATATTTAAGCAAATATTTATTTATTTAGTTAAATATTTAGTTTACTTCATTAAAAAAATAAATTTAAATTTAGTTTATTTAGATTAAAGATTTAATTAAAATTTAATTAGTTTAATTTATTTAATTAAAAATTAGTTTACTTATTAAAATTTAATTAATGATGTTTTGTAGCTTATTAAAGATTTCTTAGTTTATTTAGTTTATTAAGTTACTCTAAAAATTAATTTATATAATAATCATATTTCTACTTTTAATTTATATTAACTTGTTCTTTGAGATTTTACCGCTTTCACATGTTAAGTCCCTCCCCATTTTGCATGCAAAAGTGATCAATTTTCACATTTCAAAACCTAGGCAATATGGGTGTCTTTTCCTAGGTTTCTGGGTATTCTGGATGCACTCGCAAAGTCTATTTTGCAAATGAAGGTCATCTGGGGAAAGTAGCATTTTGACACATGTACTTCCTGATGCACTCGGCCATGTTCACGTACTCTCAACTTGAGTGCGAGGGATCCCTTAAGGTTGTGGTCAACTAAGTTTAATCAAGACTAAGTCATTGGGTTGCCACCTAGAGCGGTCATATAGGTTTCTACGCTAATGTAGGAAAGCCTAATGGCTAGGAGGAAATGATAGAAGATTTTGACCTCATACAAAAATGAGGTCACCAAATGGACCCCTAATAGGCATGAGAAGCTCACAAAAGTTTCTCATACCTATTGGTGTTGACCAAAATGATTAATCGGGCCTTCAATTTATGTTGAAAATTTGATTTGATCTAACTTGATTGAATTAGAATGAGTCTGAAAAAGTGGAACTGTACTTCTACTGTGGATTGAAGTTGAAATTAATAGTGCTTGAGAAGATTGATGATGATAATGAATTTATTAAATCATAACTAGTGGGATTAGTACCATTAATAAAGTTAAAGATAAGAACAAGCTAAATGAGTGTAGTGATTTGTTTGTGATATGACATGAGTATAAGAGTGTGAATATTCACACCTAAACTTGAAAGGTTTGAGATTTTAAAATTTAAGTTTAACTAGGATTGTGCCACGAGGGGCTTGCTCTAACTCTAGCAGATTTAATCCTAAAGAAAGGAAGCATAACGACTCACACCTAAACTTAAAATATTAAAAAATTTTGACTTAACTAAGATGGTGCTACAAGGGGTTTACTCCAACTCTGGTAGATCTAATTTTAAGGAAAGGAAGCACAGATACTCACACCTAACCTTAATAAACTAGAGAAATTTGATTTAATTAGGATGGTGCCATAAGGGGCTTACTCTAACTCTAGTAAATCTAATCCTAAGGAAAGGAAGCACGGGGACTCTATAGGCTTCGAAATGTTGAGATTTATTGAAGAGAGGTTTGATGTTATTGGGCTTGTGTAGATTATGAAGGTTGATTATATATGAGCTTAGTTAGATGTGACATGCAAGATTTAAATATGATTAGTTTTTTTTTTTAATATGTTAATAATTATTTCCCACTTAAATAACATAAGTATATGTGTTGAATCAGGTAATAAAGTAATGAAGTAAAGTGTCGAACCCATGAGAAAGAGTTTTGCTTACTTGTAATACAACTACTATAGTTTACTCTAATTGCATAAGTTATCCTACTAAAATAAAACTAATATTTTTTAGTTCCTACCACTGAATAAAAATAAGTAAAATAGTTGATATAATTTTAATAAAATATTTTTGATTGATGCATATATATAAATATCATATTTTTCCTAATGATACTCTTAATTTTAGATGTGAATCAGAGTATATGCATTTATAGATCTCTATCAAGCATGTACAGATGAAAGGATATCTATTAAACTCTAACAGTTTTGATATCTCCATAGAACCTAGAATATTCAAACATCCTATGTCTAGGAATACCTATATTCTATCTTAATACTCCTAATTATTCTTGCATTCCTCCGTCGAGGTTATACATCACACAAAATTTTAACTATACATATAGCTATTATATATATTAAATGAAGAATAGGATATATTAAAAATATCCATAAATTTCTTTAAAGTGCAAGAGTCTATAGTAGTACTTAATGTACTCTTTACATAATCAATCCAAAATAAGAGATCTAGCTAGAGATAGAAAACATAACAAGCAAACTCATTTTCATTATATTCATAGAAGAATCAAAATATAAGAGAAGTAATGGAATTTTATCACTAGGAAGGATCAAAGTATCTTATCTACACTCCTTCTGCCTCCACTTATAGAGTTACTTATACAAATACATGCTAAACTCTCTCAGGGATTGTATCTTGTACTTCCCTAGCCTCTCTTAGATTTTACTTTAAGAGGGTACTAGAGAAGTACATTGGAAATGTACTAAATTTTACTCAAGTGACTGAACTCCTTTATAAACAAAACTAAACATCTATTTATAGGAAAACACATAAATGGCCTCAAGCACTACGGCGCTTGACAAGGTGGCATCGCAACACTTAAAGTTGATCTAGCGCCTCAGCATTGATAGGTTTGCTTCGCTATGGCACTTATTGATATTGAATGGTTACTAATTAAACAAATGCATACTTTCACTATGTTAATTATGGCTCCAAGAAGTTGTAACTTATACACCGCGATGCTCCAAAAATTTGAGTACTGCGATGCCTGTATGGAGTTTCGGATGCTGAGGCATTTGAATTATAGTGCTGTGACATTAATTTTTCTGAGAACCCGGTGCTACCATGCCGAATGTTCAAAGAAGCATTACATTTAATGTAGTGGTGCAACATGTGATGTCGCTATAGTGCTTACAAATAGAAAGGATGGTGCTGTAATGTCCTAAAATGGCACTTTATCAAAGTTTAGTCCAATGCAACGGCGTTGCTTCATCCGTAGTGGTGACGCTATGTGATACTTTGTATTTTTCACCATTTATGAGTATTTTTCGTACAAAAATATTTAATCAATATATGTTCACTAAAATTTAAATGTTATATACAGTACATAATTTATACTTAATAAGAATGCCACCTAGGAAACTTGCACCTCACTTTGAATGCTTAGATGGGTGTTTAAGAGAATTTTTATGACCTGAACCTAAAGTCGTACTAGAAATGGGATCTTGACACCCAAGTCCTTGCTAATTCTACACCCAAGATCTCACTATAAATGGGACCCAAAGATATAAGCCCTTGCTAGTGCTCCCTAACTCAAACTACATTTAGGAATACTAAAGAGATATCCTAAACTACAAAAAAAAAGGGTTCAAGGTTTAAAAGATTCAAAGACATCTGATTTCTTGAAGTTTTGATCTTTTCTCTCCATCAAAAATGACGTTAACAGCTTGCAAAAGTTTCATTGGGGATCAAGAGCCTTTGTATATGTCATTTTCTAGGAGAGGAAGGAAAAATTGAAAGGATTTTGAATTTTGATGATTTTGGAAAAATTTAAATTAAAAATTCACTTTCCCTTTCAATCACAATTGAATATTATAATTTGCAAATTTTTCAATGGGGACCAAAAGCTTTTATGCATGTCAATTTCTAGGAATATGAAATGAAATGGAAAGAGCATGAATTTTGATTTTAATTCTTTTGATTTTTTATAGATTTAAACTTTTGGTAGAAAAATTTTTACTCTTTCTCACTTCCTTACAAACAAAGATGACCAAAAATAATATACAAAATATTTCACTAGGGATTATTTATTTTTATATGGGTCATCACTTATAAGGAAAGGAGAAAGAGAGGGGGGTAATTCGATCATCCTTGATAAGTAAAAATTCATCAAAGCATCTCGACCACTTGAGGAGAAATTCAAGATTTTGATTAAAGTTTCATTCAATGTTTAAATTTATAAGCAACCCAAAGAAAGTAATTTGAATTATTTGGAGTTCTTGACTATAAGTTTTAAGATAACTAAACATAACCTGATAAAACTTTTGTAGGGGAATTTTAACTTTTGAATGAGTTGTCAAAGAATAAGGGGAATATTTGAGCATCCTCTATAATGCAAACACCAAGGAATATCAAATACTCACCAAGAATTGAGAAAAGTTTGATTTTCATCAAAAAGTGAAAACTTTAATTTTCATTCAATAATCTTCTTTATGATGGTTTAAAAGTGATTTTGCATTTGCTTGAGTTTTAACCATTTGAACCCAATCAAAATAACAAGTGGGAAATGATTCAAAAGCTTAATGAGAGCTCGGTTGACTCCTTCTAAACCAAATAAATTGAACTCGGCCAAAGTGTGTTTAATCAAATAGCCAAAACTTAACAACCATCTATAACAAAAAAATGAAGTTTTAACACATTTGAATTTAATGCTATGGAAGATTTTTTGGAGTAGAGTCATTTCGACTCTAGAAAATCATAAATTGGACTTTGATTTGGTGTTAATTTTTATAGAATTTTGGTAAAGTCGTCATGGACCTCATCGAGAATAGAACCCCTCAAATTTTAACATTCGAGCTCAATCAATCATGGATTAAATTTTGAGATGATACCTACTCAGGATGAATAAAAGTATTAGATGATCATTTCAATACCAACCAAGTGGGGTGTACCTCAGTAAGGTCTCAAAAATTATGGGCCAAATAGAGTGATTCTTTTGTTCGTAAGTATCACTATAAGTATTTGAGTATCAGGACCCTATATGGAAACTCATCCAAATTGGGAGATATTCAAAAGGGAATTGGAAATATTTTAATAATGGTTTATTTATGTATCTAAATTAGGCTAGTTATGTCAATCCCAATAATGCATAACCAGCACCACTATAAACTCAGTTAGATTGATCATCTTTTTTATTTTATTTAAAATTGATTTGATGATATAAACTGACCTGCTGAAGCTCCCAGAGGTCTCGAGACCTAGATTTTGTTAACCAAGATCAAAGCTCCCTACTAACTAAACTGGCCATAATATAAACTGGGTTTCTTTCTTAACCCAAATCAAAGCTCCCTGACATGGACCCACTGCTTAATAAATCTATGTGTCACTTCGCTGGTAGATTATCACCTTAACAGTTACAATGGTAGTGCCACAGCACTGCTAACGGTTGAGCATTATGATGTGCACGTGGCACTCGCTTAACTTAGCAGTGCTAGAATTTTGCATTGTAGCACTATGTAGAAAGAGTCGGGGCTTTACGGCACTAACTCGTCTGAAACTGTGGCACTCTCCAATAGAGACTTGGTACTGTTATGTCAATGATGGCACCACGATGGTATTCTAGCCGATGCCGCAGCATTGTACCATACTTTGTAATTTTGCCCATTTTCTATATTTTCCTGCACAAACATAACTAAAATAATACATTTTCACTAACAAATTAACATATAAACTATAACATTATTTACACTTATTAAATCCTCCCAAGCTAAACTCTTGCTTGTCCTTAAGTAAATAAAAGTTTATAATTCTGATTAAGTGATTAACCAAAATAAAAAATGATAATCTAAAATTACTAAAATATAGGATAATACACCACTTTCTAGAATTAGTAAAAATGAATCAAAGTTATACTTCTAGTTTGGAAAAATACCAATAGCTAAACTTAATTGATCATTCTTATTTTACCTAATTTAAAATTATAGGTTATAGATTTAATCATTAATTTTTGAATGTTGCAGTGAATAATGTAGTTTTAATAATTGGATATGGTTATAGTTAAATATATACTTTCATTAGTTTACCATCTCTTGCATTAGCTTTCTCATCTTATCCTTTATACTTTTTTTATAAGATTGTATTTCAAATTTTAAGCTTTTACTGATACCAATTTTTGAATGTACTCATCTTTTTCTTTTGATATTTTTCATTTCTTTTTCCTTTTAAGAGCTATTTATAGTTCTTTTTCTCTTTTTTGTGGAGTACATAATTAATGATTTTGAATATCAGCTCTACTTATGATTCTCATCTAATCTTAATAGTTTTAATGTATGAATTTGATGAGATTACTAATTCCATCTTCAGGTTAGCTATGATTTCAAATTTTAATCTACTCATATCTAATTTTTAATACTAGTTATTCATCTTACAATTTTAAAAGTTAAATTCAAAAATGTATAGCGTATAAATTCAAATTAGGATAATAAATCAAATGGTTGAATGAGTTAAATATTAGTTTTTTTACCATATAAAGTATAAATAGAGTTCATTCAAATTAGGATCTTGGGTTTTATTATTATTCTAACTTTTCTTAATTTTTAATTATCATTTTTATAAGGGTTAATTAAATAATTAGATTATAAAAGTAATGGGAGGACAATGATAATTTAAGCATGAAGAAAATTTGCTAATATGTAAATAAATACCTAAACAAATGCTATAAATACATGTTTTCATATGAGTGATAAAGAGCACATAAAATATGTGTTGAATATAAAACATGACATAAAATTCATAACATGACATAATTGCCTAATAACCAATACACATGGTACCCAACATTAACAATGACTCTCAAAGCCAAAACTTTCAATTAAGTTCAACTACACAAGCCAATAACTCCCATTACTTCCTACTCTTCTATAAAATAGTAATGTAGAACAATAAAAACACATACACATCCTTAAGAATTCTTCACATAGTTTTAATCTATACCCATTGACTTTGATGGTTTATAAAGTTTTCTTATCCTGTGTCCTAATAGCACCATTAAGAAAAATTCTAATGATAGTGAAAAGACCAATCCATCCAGATTTGATTTTCCTATTGCAATACATTTTCTTATAATCAAATAGAAACACATCTTGCCCTTGAAAAAAACATACATGAAAACTCTACCACTGTGCATCTTCCTCATTTCTGCCATGTACTTCTTCTTATCTTTATGAAACTCCTCTTTGAATTATTTTAATCTAGTAATAATGGAAGCATTTTACATGTAGAGAAGTGAAAATGAATCTTCATTCTTCACATGATTTTCATTTTGGTTCTTTGAAGAAGATGATGTACGCCTGATTCTTCCCATTTCTTAGACTTTTGAATTCCAAGAGAAGAAAGTATGTTACTTACTCAAGAATAGGTAAGAACTGAAAATAAAACCTCCTCCTAATTGGTTTTATAGATTTTACCAAGAGCGATGTTTGAAATTTTGAAATTTTAATCATTAACGCTGTCATGGCACTACAGCGTTCAAATGGTATGGCACCGCAATGCTACCTTCTTCTCTCTCAATGGTTTTTTTTTTTTTTTTTTGAAGCATTTTAAGCAAAACTTAACTTAAAAGATTGAGTTGCCTCCCTAAAAGTGCAAAGTTTATAGTCTTCAGCCTGACTGGATAACTAACTAGACCTAAGGTTAGGTTCCCTTCCAAATAGGACTAATTTTATAGTTTTCATCCAGACTTTGCCAGAATTTTCCATTTAGATAAGGTGGATGATTGCTATTCTTAAATTGGGTCCTATTGGTATCTCTTTCCTTCTCTTTAGGATTAACTTCAGTGTTACTAGGAAGAGATCTAATGGATCTACTACTCGTAGAAATTACAACCTAACTTAGTTGAGTTTCCAAATTTTTAATTGAAGTGGCTTGGTTTTATAATTAAGTTCCTAATTACATGACCACATCTTCTAATGGCGTATTTCTAGTTCCATACTGATTTCTTTAATTAAATTCAGGCAAATATACTGGTCTTGGATTGTTATTATCTTGATTTTGATTATTTGAATTTAAGCCTTGGTTATTTTTACCAGAATTCCATTGATTTCCACCATTATTATTTGACCAACTAAATTTTGTGTGATTCCTCTAACCTGAATTATATGTAATTGAATAGGGATTATTTTGTCTTTTAATTAAATTTATATTTTCAATCTCTTGGATATCATTTTCTTCCATTGAGTTTTTATCTTCCAAATCTAAAGATGAATCAGAATTTAAGCCTAATGTGCTCAATTGTTTTTGATATTATTGCAACCTATATAGTTAAAATAGATAAAGAATCTCCAGCCACACTATTAGGATTCACCATATCAGTAGGCCCCTGAAAATTATTTATTTTCATTATTTCAATTAATTCATAACCATCTTTAAATGCTTTGGCTTCAAAGAATCTATAACTGTAGCATCAATTATAGCTCTGAGTGATCCTACCAATCCTTTGTAAAATGTTTGAATTATCAACCAATCAGGTAAGGCATGGTAAGGGCACTTCCTAAGCAACTCCTTGAATTTCTCCCAACTTTCATAAATAGATTCTCATTCTAACTGAGTAAAAGAAGTAATGTCATTTCTAAGCTTGGCAGTCATAGAAGGTGGGAAATACTTTCCTAAACATTTATGGGCCAACTCATTCCATGTGATAATAGAGCATGGGGGTAAAGAATTTAACCACATTTTTCCTTGTCTCTCAGAGAAAATGGGAACAATCTAAGTCTAATGGCATCATTACTAACACCATTGTACTTAAATATTGCAAAAAAAATCTAAGAAATTTGTTGAATGTAGGTTAGGGTTTTGATTGGGAGTTCTTCCAAACTAAGAATTTTGTACCATATGAATGATTGCAAGTTTTAATTCAAAATTATTTATTTGGATGGCAGGTCTATTTATGCTTTGGTGAATTTCATCTCCTAAAGGGTTTGCAAAATCCTTAAGGGGTCTAAAATGATATAAGTTTTGAACAAGAATGGCCATTTTAAAAATCTTTTTGGTGGTTCTAATTTTAGAAAGAGTTCTATCAATTTTAGAATCAAAATTTAAACATCCATCCCCTCTATGTCTTATAGGCATGCAACCACAGATAATCAATCAATAAATTAAAATAAATGAATAAAAGAATATAGCAGGACTAATTATGCAAATGATTTAATAATATAGTAAATTTTTAAATAAAACAAATTCTTCCCTAGCAACGGCACCAAAAACTTAATGGGGGCGGTGGAGTAACCTAAAGAATTAAGAAAATGATTTATGGCTTTATCAATCCCAAAACAAAGCTTAGATATTTTGATATAAAAATTATAAAAATCCCACTTAATATATACAAGTATATGTGTCGAATCAAGTAATATAGTGATAGAGTATAGTATCGATCCCACGAGGAAGAATATTTACCTATAAATACTAGTATTATCTACTTCAATTACAATTATTACCCTACTTAATTGAAATAAGTTTGGGTGGAGATTCATCACTTAATTTAAAATTAAGAATAATTAATTAAAATACTATTTAAATAAATAGTTTTGGATTGATGGAATGTAAATACAATATGTTTCCTAATGATTCTCTTTTATATTGATTTTATTCAGAGCATATGCATCACCGACCGCTCAGTCAAGCGTGTAGAGATAAAGGATAGATTAAACTCTTCCAACCTTAATACTACTCTAAACTCCCATAGTCTATCTCCTTATAAAAATTTTGGAAGAGTAAGTAAAGCATGTACTATTAAAACCCCCTCATGATAATGCATCTCTATAAATTTGATACATGTCAAGCACTATGCCTATTCTTGCATCATACCAATTCAACATAGCTGATTGTGTCTGCTTACCTATTCTTAAGCTTCATATTACACCTGATATTAAATATATATGACCATTATGTACATTAAATAAAGACATGGTATATTCAAAACATCATGAAATTATTGATAAAGAGAATTCATTAGTACTTCATATTTCATTTACAACATCAATCCAAAATTAGAGAATTTAGCCAAACATAAAGAACAAGTGAAGCATAATCATTTTCATTAATTATATAAAAGAAAGAAAGTACAGAAGAAAAAAATCACCATATGGGTTCAATGATTTCCTCTACACTTCTTAAACTTACAGAATTACTTCTTCAAACACAAGTCAAATACTCTAATGAAATGTATCTAGTACTTCTTTTAATTCCTTTAATTGTCACTCTTAAAAAAAAATAAGAGAAGCACTATAAAGACTGAAATTAAAAAAATGTCTGAACTTCCCTACTAACATTACAAACAGACTATTTATAAAAAATATAGAAAATGGATTCTGGCACCATAATGCTCAAGACATTTACATTGTGGCACCCATAAAATGAACTAACACTGTAGCGCTGAAGGGTTTCCTCTACTATGGTTCTTGCTGACATACACCCACTGTTTAAAGAATAGATGTGTCACTTCACTAGTAGATCATAGTTTGAACAACTACAATTATAGAGTTGCAGTACTATTGATGGTTGAGCATTGTGATGTCCATGGGGCACTCCCTTAACTTATTAATACTAGAATTTGGCATTGCAACACTGTGCAGATAAAGACTGAGCTTTACAGTGCTGACTCCTCTAACATTGCACACTATGATAGTTGGTTGGGCTTTGCAGTGCTGACTCCTCTGATACTGTGGCACTGTCAAATAGAGGCTAGGTGCTGCCATGTCCATATTTGGGCTCTCTGATAGTGTCAATGATGGTGTGGTAGTGGTATTTTGTCTGACAGCACGGTGGTATTATGTCTAACGCTATGGCGCTATACTATACTTGATAATTTTGCCTATTTTCTATATTTTCCTACATAAATATAACTAAAATAACATGTTTTCACTGATAAATTAATACATAAAATATAACATTATTTACACTTATCAGGTACAAAAACTTTCCCTCAGAATAACTTTATAATATTTATTATCTAAATAATCTCTTTTTTTATGAAAGTAATCAATCTGAGTTTTACTATAACCATTCTTATAAGTGATTAGATGTTCGTCTCTATCTTTAAATAAGGTATTAGCCAATGCAAACTCATAAGCTATAGAAAAATTTAAAATGGTCTTCCACCTTCATTAGTCACTCCAAACCTATAGCTCCCATGAATGGTTTAAAAATATCTACTTCTCTACCAACATGTCCATTTAAATCTCCTCCAATAAAATATTTTCCTTTAAGAGGTATCTTTTATATTAATTCTTCTAAGACATTTCAAAATTTTAATTTGGAATACATATCCAAACTTACTTGAGGTGTATAAGCACTTATAATATTAATAACCATAACATTAACAACAATCTTTACAGCTATAATTATATCTCTAATTCTATTAATTTTTACAACATTGTCCTTTAAACTCTTATATATAATCTCACCTACACCATTTATAGTATGACTCTTTCCAGAATACCATAGTTTAAATACAAAATTATCAATCTCCTTAGCCTTCTCTCCAACCCATTTAGTTTCCTTAATGTATAGAATATTTATCTTCCTATAAATCATAATGTATATTAATTTCATTAATTTGCATGCAAGAGAACATATATTTAAGATCCTATCCTAATTTCAATTTTATGAACTAGCTTTTTAACCCACATCCATCCATGATGTGGGATCCCTTGCCTATTTAACATTGCACTCGAATGTCGTGCAATGGCCCTTATATACTTCTCACTGTATTAAGGCCATACACAGCGTAGGTTCAACGGAACACCCTAGAATTAATACAATGTATTAAAGGATTCATGTCATAATTATTCGACAAGTTTTATGCTAGCTATCGACTACCTAATACAACCCTCCACTTTTCTTATCTAGGACTTGGGTGGACCTAGCAACGATAATGTTTGATACTCACTTAACCAAATTAAAAAATTATAATTAAAATTTACTTAAAATTAACAATAATACAAAATGATAGGTGCTGAAATGAATGAACAAAAAATAATAATTTTTAATTTTAAAATCATCATAAGAAGTTAAGAAAAATTATCTAAAATACATTTTAAGCTTAAATCCTATAACACTTAAATACTAACTATTTATTACAAGATTGAATAATTAAGTTTAGAAAAGAAAATACTTAGATTAATTTATAAAATTCACTATTAACTCAAGTATTGAATTAGTAAACTTATCACAATCCTTAAATAATTCTAATTTAGGATCACTTAAAGGAATAAAGTTAATAAGATATTCAAAATCATTATTTTAGTACTCATGAGCATAAAAGAAAAAAATGAAATACAAGATATTCAAAAAAAGAAAGAAAAAGATAAAAGAAAATGAGTACTATAACATCAAAAATTGATATCCGAGGATACTAAATTCCTAAAGGATTATAATACTTAATTTAAAAAGGAGAGTGTAAGTAAGTTATTACGTATGACTATTTATAAATGTAAAGTTAAGAACATAATTACTTGAGGATAAGCAAGAGCTTAAACTGGGGGAGAATTGTTAAGCAAAAATTATGATGTGTTTTCATTGAGTTAAATTCTAGTAAAGATGTATGTTCTAATTGATGTTCTACATGAATGTCTCAGGAAAAAGGAGTTAAAATTACAAAGTTAAGAACTAACACCATAGCACCAGAACTATCAGCATCGCAACATTTTATATATTGTAGCACTATAGTAAGATATTATAGCATTGTATCCTTGGGAAAATTACATTTGATTCAACGCCCAAGAGGAACATGTGTCAGCATTACGACACTACTCAATGTTTTAGGGCCACAAGTGAATATTATAGTGCTAGAGCCTCAAGAAAATTGCACAAAATATAATGCTAAAGCACCACCTTATAGAGAACCACAACATAAGATAACATAATCAAGCCTCACAATGCCCATCTTTTATAGTGTGATAAAGGCGATGGAGTAACCTAAAGAATTGGAAAATAATTTAAGGCTCTATCAATACCTAAATAATGCTTAGGTTTTTTTTATATAAAAATTATAAAAATCCTATTTAATATATATATAAGTATACCTACCAAATCAAGTAATACAGTGATATAGTAGAGTATCGATCCCACGACCAAAAATATTTACTTGCAAATACTAGTACTATCTACTATAATTACAATAATTAACCTACTCAATAAAAATAATTTTTATGGAGATTCAATCACATAGTTTAAAATTAATAAAAAATTTAATGAAAAACTATTTGGATAAAATGTTTTGGATTGATGGAATGTAAATATAATATTTTTTCTAATTATTCTTATTTATGTTGATTCTATTGAAAGAATATGCATCATCAACCGCTCAATCAAGTGTGAAGAGACAAATGATAGATTAAACCGTTCCAACCTCAATAATACTGTAAATGCCTATAGTTTGTCAACCAATAAAAATCTTAAAAGAGTAAGTAAAGTATGTATTGTTAAATCCCCTTCATTATAATTTATCTTTATAAATTTGGTATATATCAAGCACTATGCCTATGATTACATCATACAAATCCAATATACTTGGTTGTGCCTACTTTCCTATTCCTATGCTACATATTACACCTATTAATAACTACACATATACCACTATATGCATTAAATGAATACCTGGTATATTGAAAATATCATTAAATTATTGATGAAAAGAATTCACTAGTACTCTATATTCCATTTACACCATCAATCAAAGCTAGAGAATTTAGCCAGACATGAAGATCAAGTGAAGCAAACCCATTTTCATTAATTACACAAAAGAAAGGAAGTATAGAAGTGTTGACCTCATTAATGTATGAGGTCATTAGGGACCCCATCTAGACTCCAGATTAATCCTGATCTCAGATCAATCTTACCCCTAAACTAATTTGGACTATAGGATCATCTTAGAACCCAGACCCTAGGACCTACTCTAGACCCTAGGATCAATTTAGATCTTATATCAATCCAAATTCAAATTAATACTGACCCTATATCTATTCAAGTTCCAAATCAACCCAGACCTTAAGTCAGCCTATTCAAAACTCAAATCAATACAGATCTTAAGATAATTTCATCCTCAGATTAATCTAGATCTTAGTTCAATCTAAATTCAATCTCCAGATCTATTCAGGACCTTAGGACCCATTCTAGACATTAGGATCCTTTTAAAATCTAAACCTTATGATCTACTTAGGTCCTAGAATTCCTTTTAAAGTCTAAACCTTAGGATCTCTAGACCTTAGGATCCTTCTAAAGTTTAGACCCCAGGATTTTTTTCCAAAACCCCAGATCCTAGAATCTACTTTAGACTCTAGGATTCTTCATAAACTCTAGATTTTAGATCTATATAGGTCTTAAGATCATTTTAGATCCTAGACTCTATAATCTTTAGACCTTAGGATACTCCTAGACTTCAGACTCTAGAGCACTCCAGACCTTGGGATCTACCCTGACCGTAGATCTATCTAGACTTTAGAATTAACCCTGATCTTAAATCAAACCTATTCAAGCTTCAAACCAATCCTGACCTCAAGCTAATCCTGACCTCAAGCCAATCCAGACCTTGATTCAATTCAAACCTCAATCAAAATCTAGACTTCATTCTAGTTCAAAATCTAAACTCTAATTCAAACCTTGAGCCTGCCTTTGATCTAGTTCAAATCCTTTTCAATCACTTATGATCATCCTAAATGATCATAAATGGTTTGGATAATTCAATTCTAAACATGCAAACCCAAAATCTAGCTCAAAACTAGAAATCCAGATCAAATTTCAAGGCTAAAGACTTAGGTCTTGAAAGCCTTTTTTAGTGAATTTTTAAACCTTTCAAAATCCAATCAATCAACCTCTGATTTAGTGTCTATCAGTTGCATATTAATGGGGCATATCTCTAGAGGTAACCCTCCAAATTTGAGCTCATTCTGAGGTCTTTAACCCCAGAAATTGGATTGAAATCCAAAGGCTATAAAACTTCAAATATTTATGGCCTATGCCCCTGGACCTGCCACCTAGGGGATTTTAACCTTGGAGCTTTCTCCAAAGCTTCCAATCACTTCCAGACCCTTGATTATTACTCATTGAATATTAAACTATATTTTGATGGACTCACTTTGACCCCCAGTTGACTAGGGATCAAAATGACTAAAATGCCTCATAGGGGTGTGAATAGTCACCTTTGATCAAATGAGCGCCAAATCAAAGCAACCACCTCCAACAAGTTTCAAATATCAAACTCAATCTTTTAGACCCAAAACTAGCCCCTAGGTCAACTTGGTTGACTAAGTCAACCTAGGTTGACCAAGAAGGCCTTTAAGGGTTTGAATAGGTCATTTTGACCAAATGACCTCCCCAAACCTCGGGATCATCCCATTGGTCTCCAAATATCATTTCAAATCTGTTGAGCCCATTTCTAGACCCTGGACTCACCTGGTTGACCAAGTCAACCAGGGTTAACCCAATCAACCCTTATGCTCTTTTACACTGAACCAAGCTTTAGATCAACATCAAACTTCCACAATTTCCTCTAGCCACATCCTCCAATAATTTGAACTTGACTAGACCCTTGACCCAGTCAATAGTTAACTAAGTCAACTAAGGCCCAAGTCTAGCTCAATTTGACCTATTTGGGTCAAATCAAACCATATCAATTAAATTAATTCATTTTAAACCCTATCAAACCTTCAAGTCATTCCAATGCTTATCTTAAATACTTTCAAATCCACCTTGAGTCGAACTCTAATTAGCTTGACCAAGTTAACACTCTAAGATTTGGTCAAGCTTCTTCTCATGCATATATATGCATTCAAACCTTAAGTCCACAACCTCAAGCCACATTTAAATCAATTCATCAAGCCTCCACACTGCCACATCAGCAGTTAATGGGATTATTGACTATTCAACATGGTTAACAAGCATTTAGATGGGTTAAGAATGGTTAAAGATGGTTAAAACCCATCTTAGACTAATCTTCTTTTAATCCTGAACTAATCCATCTATCTAATCTGAGTCTAGAACCTTCTTAAGGTGTATTCCATCCCTTGGATGGGGATACAATGGTTTGGATCACTCCCACATGCCAAGGTGGGGACCAAAGCCACTTTACATGTGGCTTGTCCTTTCCTTGTCCTTGGCCTCTGCTTCTAATAACCCCCAGCCAGGTGTCAACCATCAGGGAATAAGGACAAATAGATCTAAGCCATTCAAATGATCTCAGGACATTTTAATAGGGCAAAACCCTTAGAATGGCTCGAATTAACCAACCTAGCTCTCTCTCACTATCCTGAGCTCCCCCAGCCAAACTCTTTGTTCGTTTGAAACCTCTTGAATCCTCTGCATGCTTCCACACTCAAACCCCACCAATCAAAGTTGTTTTCGGTTCCGGTGAGCTTAGGTCTTAAACCGTCCCAAGCTCGAGGCCATCGATCCAAGTGCTATCAAGTTGAGAAGTCGTCTAGTGGACTACACGTGGAAAAACTACATGTTTAGAGAGCTCGAGTTAATCCAAGTCCATAGACTATATAAGGTGAATTTATAAACCCTAATCTAGATTGCACCAGTTAAATTAGCTTTTATAAAGCATTTTTTAAGCCAAACAAAGGTATCCCCATAATTTTTGTTCACCTAGGCTACCTAGGTTTTAAATTTTACTTATTTTGATTAATCGGGTTGAGCAAACGAGGTGAAAAACCCATTCTAGGGTTCATTCGCAATGCATGCTCAATGTACATGATCACATGATCAACGGCCCAGATCAAGTCATCTTGCGGCTCTGTCTGACCACATAATCGATCCCGTGATTCCGCCTAAGGTTCGACACTATCTGGGATGTTAATCTCAAACTGTGGGATCAGTCATTACGGGGATCTTTTATCTGACGCGATCATGATCGTCCGTTCAGAACCACGCCTGATTGTACGGTCGCTGTGGGATTCTGACTCGATAAAGTTAAAATCGTGTGGGTCCCACCGCAGTGTCAATCACACGGCAACAATTATGTGGCGGGGCAATTATTACCAATGATTATCGCCACTGCCCGTGGTTTAACTGGCGAATCCATAGCCACCACGTGTTCTCTGCCGTCGCTGCCGCCACCACTTTTTAAAAATTGATTTTAAATTATTTTAAAATCAATTTTAAATGCAGAAAACTACAAAAATTCATATAAAATTAAATCTAAATAAAAAAATAATTATAATATATCAAATTAATTATATTTTAATTCTCTTTAATTTAAAATTAAATTCATTTTAAAATATTTAATATAATTTAAAACTATCTTAAATATTTAAATATTAAGATCTTTAATTAATATTTTAAATTAAACATTTAATTAATTGTTTTCTATAATTTAAAATTCTATTTTAAAATACTTTAAATATTTATATATATTTTTTAAATATTTTGTTTTAAGATTCAATTTAATTTAAAGTATTTTATATTTTTTTATTATTTAAATATCTTAAGTAATTTTAACATATAAATATTTAATTAATACTTATATATATATATGTATTTTAAATAAAATTATTTTAAATAATTTAAAATTTTCGAAAATAATCAAGACTTAATCTAATGCAATTTAATAATTATTTTAAGAATTAATTAATTTTTTAAATGAATTTAAATTCTTTAATTACTATTAAACTTTAATAATTCAAATTAAATTCAAATTAATTAAAAAAACTTTTCAATAATATATCAAAAGATTTCTAAAATTTTAAATATTTCAATTTAAAGTTATTTTCAAAATCTAAAACTTAATTTATTTTAAATAATTTGAATTACTTGAATGTTTCAATATTTAATTAATATTTAATTAAATATTATATTATAAATTTTAAAATTTTAAAATTTAATTTCAAATAAGACTTTGAAATCAGTGGATCTCTCAAACCTTTAAAAATTTATTTTAATGATATTTTTAAGTATCTTATTTTGAAATTTATATCTTTATATATATAGGTTTATATATATATATATATATATATATATATATATATTAAAATCTACTTTAAAATACCTATATATTTAATCTCTAATATGTTTGAAAGACCCCTTTAAAATTTTAAACATAGATTGAGTCTATATGAACAAGAATTATGGGGAAGGATTAGTGGGTGATTACATCTTAATCATTCACTAATTAATTCATTAATTGTAATTAATTAAACTTTTGCTTGTGCCGGTGCACACACACACTTAGGGCTTCCTTAGTTCTAGGATATGATTGTGATGAATATATGTATGCTTACATGTATTTGTTCAAAGGTTAGAGACTTTGATTTGAAACCCAATTTAACTTAATGACATCATTAAAGATAATAATTAAGGACCATGATTAGAAAACTTTAAAAAAATCATAATAATTAGGATTCATATCCTATGGACTTGAGATTTGAATCATTCAAACATAGTGACATTCTCGGCCTTTAGAAAAATTTTCTCTGATTTTAAAATTAATTAAAAATTTTTAATTCATTAATTAAGCTTTTAAGCCTTCTAAAAAATATAATAAATTAAATTTAAAACCAAAAATAATAAATAATACCTCTAACTGTTCAGAATTAAATCCTTATTCAATGAAAAATAAAAGCCCTTTGACTAGACTTTAAAATCAAGCTTAATTTAATTTCAAGTGAAATTGAATATTTAATTAATTAAAAATAATTAAAAATTTCAAAAATTTCTCAAACACTTGATAATCACTCCTTAGATCATTCCTGATCTTTGGAGGTGATTTCAAGAAGTTTGAAGATCATTTGGACTCAAATCATTAAAACACCCTTAATTAAATAATTTTGAAAATTCAATAAATGCATCAAAACTTTGAAAATTCATAACTAATTCAAATAAACTCCAAATTGAGCAAACTCAATGGCATTCAACTCATATTAAGGTCTAATATTTATTAAAATTATCAAATTTCCAGAAATTATTCAAATTTGAAAAAGTCTACTTTTGATCAAACCTAAGTCAAAACTTCAAACCTTCATAATAAAATATAGAAAAATCTAAATCCAGCATACTTATAGTTTAACGGATCCTATTAAGGTCTAATACTTTATTAAAATACTAACTTTCTAGAATTTAGGCTTAATCAAAATTTTAACTTTGGACCCTTTTAATTAAATATTTTAAATAATTCAAATAATTCCAGAAAATTAAGTAATTAATTTTAAAATTCTAGAAAATCTTAATTTAACTTTAAAACTAGTAATCAATAAACATTAATTAAAAATTAATCAACTTTCAAATTTTAATCAAATAAAATCACTTAAATATACTGAGTACCACTAGGTTACCCAGGCTTACGAGGCTATTAAATTAGCCCCAAGGAAGGTGAAATAAACTTCACGGTCTCTATGAGTAACAATGGTGATATCCAACAAATTATTAAAATCATTTTTTTAAATCAATTTCAAACCATTAAGACTTAAACTCAAATTAAAATCTCCCTTAAGCCTTTCAACCAACTAGAACATCAAACAACTTTAACTAAATACCCTACTTAGGATATATCCAAACCGCACAGTCTACCTCACACACTTTAGATGGTTTGCTAGGACAACCAACTTTAGTCTTAGGCTAGGCCAATGTTTTACATTTCTGTTGTTGTGTGATAGATTTTTTGAGCATTTACTACATATTGTTTGCTAGTAGTAGAATTAATTGATTGTTTATTTATTTACTGCACTCTATGTTGTGAATGATTATGCATTAGATCTACCCCTAGGTTAAGGATAATTTATATTAATTTAATCTTATGTAGGTGGTCATGCTCGTATAAGGCATTTAAAATTAAAGAGGCAAAATTATAAATCTTAAATTGCACAGCTGCTTCAGAAATGCTTCAGACCCCCTTTAAATTAAAAGAGCATGGCCAAGTGTGGCTGTGAATTTGAGCATTTAAATTTTAATATATTAACTACTTAGGAGGTTTATATAACTGCTGATTATTAGGATAACCCTGCATGATCGAGTCTAGATTTCAGTTTTCATTTAAATATAATTTGATTTAATATTGAGTTGTAAGTGTTAAGTGCTTTGAAATGAGATATTTATATCCAACTTAAACTCTAAAGAGGAGAAGACATCCCTAAGGGGAGAGTCTTCCTCCATTTGGAAGATCAAGTTAGGATACTTTCAAAATACAAAGGAGAAAAGATAACACCCCTTTCGAGGTGGAGTTTCTTTTCACTTGGATATCTGGACCCGACGATCTAAGGAGTTCCAGGAGGATGAAGAAGTGAAGAATGAGAAGAATCCAAAATCTCAAAGTCACTTGAGTCTTAGAAGTAGAATCCGAGTTGTAGTCAGTGGTACCTGGCCACTTTACTTTTTCTGCAGATCCTAGGTTATATAATTAAACGGCACTTGCCTATGGACTTTCAGTTTGAGTATTAATTTGATTGATTTAATTATTTAGTTGATTTGCTTGATTTGTTGATTTTGATTAAGGATTTATGTGGTTTTAATAGTTTTTTGGCAATTATTGCATGTCAATTTTGATTTAGCCTGGAACCCGATCGGCGGCTCGTGAGGGAGAACTAAATTTTTTTATTTAATTAAAATTAAAAGATTTAAGCTCAAATAGAAACTCTAACACTTTAAGAAGTAATCCCATAATCGATAGGAGTTTTTTATATACATATTTGATGCATTTTCTTTCCCCTTGTTAGGCACCTCCCCATATGCTGGTTCTGGCAGACCACTTAGCCTATAAAGGTGCAGTTATGTTAAGGGGATATGTGCATCCTTAGGGAAATATCTATTTTTAAGCCTTTTTTTAAAATTACCTCATTCTGATTTAAAGTATTCGAGTCAACTAGCATGCATCACATTAGCATTAAATTAAAATTAAGTCTAAATGTTTAATTGCATTTCTAGCTTAAGCATTTCACCCAACATAAGTCAGGGGGTCAATTAGAAATTTACTCTAGATGTCGGCCTCAACTCCTTAAACTAATCTTAAATAACATCCATACCACTCTATATTTAAAGACCATATTCATGATTTTGAAGCGCTTAGGTGGTTTAGTTTGCTCCCTAATCTAGGCCGGGGTAAGTCCAAATTTGAATTGTATTAGTTAGGTTCTGGGTCACTAATTTTCAGTACCCAATTTAGACTTAGGTTCTGAGGCAGATTTTTAATCTTAAGTCCTCAACCTCTAGGATTTGAATCCCAATCTTCTAATAAAATCAACAACTCAAACATTAAATCTATTTCTATAAATTCAAGCCCAACTTTTATGATAGGTTGGGGTGTTTTTGAAGTAATTCAGAATTCCAAACACCTCCTATTCCTCTTCCTTTGACCTCTAAAAATAACTGTTCAACTTTGATCCAATCCTATTTGAAAATTTCAACCCTTACCTCCTTTGTGATCAAACTTTGAATTCTAAAATAATATTTGTATCGTTATTTTAATTGAGAGTTTTTATAGGAAATTTTTTATTTCCTACGATGTAATTAACTGCGAGGGCTTGCCCTCGTAGGAGATTTAACAACCCATATCTAATTTTCAAAATTAAGTTTTCAAAACCCTCAATTAATTATCTTTGGGAAAATCAACTTTATGATCATTATAATCATTTTTAGACGATCGATAGTTATTGATATTTTCTTTCTTCAGAAAGATATATCAATTTGCTATTATAATTCTAATTATGAAATTAATGATCCTGTTATCCAATCTATTATAGTCTAATACTTGATTGAACACTCATTTTGACCCTTCAGGGTCATATGTAGTTCCTTCTCAAATTCAACTATGATAATCAGGATAAATTCAAAGTTTTAAAATTTGAACCCATTAAGGAACGATATTTTCACCTTTTGAGGTGATTTATCATTCATAATGAGCGTTCGATTCTAGAATTAAAATTTCAAAAATTTCAAGCTTCCCAAAGAAATTTAACTTTTTCAAAAATGTATTTTTTCAATCAAACAAAAAATGGCGACTCCACTGGGGAAAATCTCTCTCTCCATCTTTAATAGCACTACAAACTTTATTAAATCGATAGTTTTAACTACTTTTCTTCCATTGATCCCTCTCCCATTTCTTTCTTAGGTGAGTGTGGCCAACTCGATTAAGACATGTTAAATGAGAGGTGAGTGTAGGAAACCTCTCCCAAATCAGACTTTGACATTTTGCCTCCAAGCTAATTGGTAGAGCAAAAGAGTAAAGCCAAATCCTATTTGAACCCTTCTACAAATGTTAGAAACTCACATGCTCAGATTAATCAATAGCATGCTAAGTTATATAACTTATAGAAGATCCCTCAACTTCAAAATCAAATTTTCAACATCCTTATCCAAGTCTAAATCTCTTTCAAATTGCAAGTGACCTATACCCTATATCACTATATATTAGATTATGATCTTTCTGATCCAATATATGTGAGTAAATGTAGAACTCATTTTCAAATTCAATTCAAAAATTTGATCCTTCTAGCAAAGTTCACCTTCGACATTTCAATCCCAAATTACTCATCAAGATGAAAGAGTCGGGTCGACTTCTTAGCATCTCCTTATTTAAATTTTGTAAACCTTTTTTTGAACACGAGTTCAACACTTTGAGTTTCAAAAATAAGGGGAGATGCTATCGGAATTTCAATTTTTTTAACATCCATTTAAAAATTATTCAATTCTAATAGTCATTGCTATATATTTTCCTATAACAATCATTGTAGTTTAATATACGCAATGCATCTTCAATCCCTCCGATTGATTTAGCCTTTGACATTTCATCTTGAATCACTCTTTGAAATGAAAGAGTCAAGATGTTTCTTTAAAAATCTTCCCCAAAATTTGTAAACCGTCGCGTTGAATGCAAATTCAACACCTTAAGTTTTAAAAATAAGGGGAGATGCTGCCGGATTTTCAAATTTTCAAAAACATCTTTTTAGAATTCTTCAACTTCAATCATCATTTGTCATATGTTTTCCTACAACACATTTTATAGATTAAGATTAACAATGAAAGTTCAATTCTTTTCAAAAATCATTTCAAATTTCAGTGTATTTCAAATCTGAGCTTTGACATTTTACCTTGAGTCCTTCATTAAGGTAGAAGCGTCGAGCCCACTCCTTTAAATTTCTCCCAAAAAAATTGTAAACCTTTATGTTGAATACAAAATTCAACATCTTGAGTTTCAAAAATAAGGGGAAATGCCGCCGGAATTTTGAATTTTTGAATCTCTTTCTTTCAAATCAAATTCAACTTCCATTGTCAAATGAATTACTACAAAACATCCTTAAACTCAAACTAGAGATTCAATCTTTCTATCAAATCGAATCTCTGGCATCTTATCCCTAGATCAGTTAGTGGGGTAAGAGAGTCGAGTTGAAACTTCTTAATTTTCCTTTAAATTTGTTAACCATCAGGTTGAAATCAAATTCAACACATTGAGTTTCAATACTCGAGGGAAATCTTTCAATTCTCACAATTTTAAATCTCTTATCAAATCTATTCAAATCAAGTCCAGATCATCATTGCTATATGTGTCTCTACAACATTCTCTTGTAGTTAAACATATACAATAAAAATTCAAATTTTCTTCAAGTCAAAATTGATGTCTATATTTTATCACCATATATCGAATTATAGTTCTTATAATTTTATTTACATGATAAAATATTGAGAATTTATTTTCAAATTTCAAATTCAAAATTTCTGATTCAAATCTTCTCCTTTTCAAATCTCAGTTAATTCAAACAATTGCAATGGCTGGAAAACTTCTGTTCTTAATTGACTATCACCTCCAAGTCAAAGAGCTAATCCATAACAGTCCTATTTAGTTTGGAATGGGATTCAAGTCCTTAAAGATATTAGTGAATGGTGGGACCATCATTAACCTCGCCGCTGAAGGCGATAAGAATGGTCCAATAGTTGAACTAGCAGTGGAGGCAACTAATGACCTTCCCCCCATGCTCGAGCTGGCAGCAGGTGCTACCCTTACACCTTCTATACCCTCAGTCCAGGATGAGGAAAAGAAAATTTAGATTAAGTCAACTATTAAGAAGAGATCTTCTAGTTCTGGAACACTGTGTGGTACCAAGAGTGCCAGGAAGAATAATCTGAGGGTGAGGAAGAAAATCATCAAATCAAGAAAGATTGCTAAATAGAAAGCTTTGATTTTAGTTGAGCCAAAGGCTACTGAGGGGCTGCCTATCCCCGCCTCTTCTCCACTCCTGAAAGGGAGTCATTTTCACCCCCTCGCAGCTGTTGCAGGTGAGGAGAGAGTTGCAAGGATTGCTAGCTCTCCACCTAGCCCGGTTGACTAGTCTGTTAAGAGGACTCCGAAGGAAAAGCATACCCTAAGAACTAAGATGTTAAGGAATATCATCCACACCTGTGCTGCTGAGACAGGTCAAACAAAAGAGCAAAACATAAGACACCTCAAAGGGGTGATCTCACAAAAACTTGAGAAGGAAGTATTAAAGGAAGAGAGAATTGAAGCTATAAATTTGACTCCTCAACCAGTGAGGAGAAATAAGAAATTTGTTAAACAACCTGCTGCCTCAGTCTTAGTAGATGGATATCACTAGGTGCCTCACCTCCTAGTTGTAAAGATAGAAGAAATAGTTTTAACCGGTTCTGGTAGGATTCACCCTCTCAATGGTAGACCTCCAGTTCCCCCTTTAAAGTTTTCAAAGTTGGCCCCTGTGATAGCCAAGTCAAAGGAAATTTTTAAAGATCTCAAACCGGTTGATGTTAAGGGCAAGAGGCCCATACTTTCAGATGAACCATATGTATCGATATAGTTGAGCAGATATGTTAGGATTTATATCAGAGATACTCTAGTCCCATTTCCTATTGAAGTCCCCCGACTCCCTGTTCAGGGATGTGAGGATTATGCTCTTATTGATGTTGTAGTTCCTGCTGTTCAAGCTCCTCCATCACGAGTTAAGATGGATATCCCTCACCCTACTGAGGATGTCACCCTCGCGAATACCGAGCCCGGGCAATCAGAGGGGAGGGCATAGTGTCAGATGTTGATCAAGAAATACTAGATCAGTTAGCAGCAAAACCTACTGCTAAAGATTTAAAAATTCAGGAAGTTCTTGCCAAGCTAGAAAATAAAGAGTTTGAAGAAATGATAAATTATAAAGGGTACCTACCCATTGATATTGAGTCAATTGAGGGTAGACCAACGGATGAGGAGGTCCAGGAGATCATAGATATACTTAAGAAGAAGGAAATTGATGCCTTCGATCCAGAGGTTGATGATTTAATGATGGAGGATTCAGCTGGAAACATCTGTATGGTTGAAACTCGAGCATCAAATAAAGATGCTGAGCCCTTAAGACACTAATCTGTTAGGAGGAAGTATCTGTAGCTGAAGATTCAGACTTATATGGCTCAATCAAGTTGAATGAAAAGGATGAGTACATCAAGAGTCTTGAGAGTAAAATTGAGCAGATGTTGCTGAAAATGGAACAAATGTAGAGTCAAATGGTCAAAGCTCAGCAGTCTCAGTCTGAGCTGTTGTAACCTACAGCACATATAATAGGTGAGCACAGCAAGAAAATAGAATCAAGTCCCAAAATTCTAGAAGTTACTTCCCCTAGTCTCTCCAGCAGACAAAGATATACGCCATATGATTGAAACCCAGGTATGGAAGGCCTTAGCCCACTCTCAAGGGACTGCATCTATTCCAAAGGGTAGACCATACCCAAAAGAATATGATTTAGTCCCTTATCCTAAAGGCTTTATTACACCTTCATTCAAAGTTTTTAGTGGTTTAGAAAATCCAAGACAATATCTAGCCCACTTTCGAGCGAGCTGTTGCAACGCAAGAGGGTCAAATGCTCTACTCTTTCGCCAGTTTATGAGTAGTCTGTCCGGTATTACTTTTAAGTGGTATGCAAATTTGCCAAACGGTTCAGTGAAAACATTCACAGTGCTCGAGGGTCTATTCTTAAAGAGATTCTTATGAGCTCAGCAGCGTGTAACTATTGCTGATCTCATCATTGAAAAATAAAAATCGGTTGAGTCGTTGGTTGAGTATATCTTGAGGTGGCAAAACCTCTCGATGAAGTGTGAACCCTAATTGCAAGAGTAACACGTAGTAGAGATCCTTTTAAAGAATATCCATGGGCCTATTACTTTTTTCCTGAATGGTTTCACTATCAAAACCTTTGAAAAATTCTTGAATAAGGCTAGGTATCTACAGGAAGAGGCTTCTAAAATGTCATTCCTGAAGGATTCTACTGAACAAAAGAAAGCTAGTAAACCATTGAAGTCCTTTGAAAAGAGAATAATAATAGTTTCAGTTATCAATAAAGGGAAGAAACAAGCAAATATTCAGTCAAGTAAACCTCCAGTTCAACAAACTCAAAAGTCTCCACCTTTTCAGGTAACTTCTCAACCCACCAGAGATTCTCATCCGATTTCTTTTAAAGAGAGATTGGCTCGTGCGTATCCATTTAAAAGGAAGTCAGTGAGGAAGATCTTCAAGAGCCTGTAAAAGAAACCAGATTTTTGATTGTCGGAGGCCAAGAAGCTGGAAGAGACAAATAAGAAGGATGATCCAACTTTTTGCCCCTACCATCACATGTTGGGCCACACAATTGAAGACTGCATCATCTTCAAGGACTGGGTTAAAAAGAAGTTTTTTCAAGGTAACATAATAATTCCAAAGGAGTATCTGGTCGATTTGGATCAGGGGTCTATCAAATCTATTTCCGGTAAAAACCCTAGCCTTTCTCTATCCATTGAAGATGGTTGGGATATAGCACTATCCTGGGCATTTAAAAAGTTGATTAATAAATCATTTTTTCTTTCTCAATAGTTACCGATGAGAGCCCGTGACTCGATCTGGGAGGTTGACCTTGAGGCTTCACAGGAGGATATTGGGACAGTTTCCTCTTCAGTAGTTGTAGGAACTACTGTAATAAATAAAAATGAAAAGAGTGAATCTTCTATAGAGAGGAAATTTGTTGATGAGAGATGTGTAAAAGTGGTGGATGGTGGCTCAAAACCACTGTCTCCCCTTAAATTATCTGACTTTTACTTTTCCCTATCAAAGGCAAAGGATTAAAAATTCAATAAAAAGTCTAATCCTTCTGCTCAAATTTTAATGATTAATATTGAGAATAAAATTTAAAATGACTCTTTCATTGAAAATAATCAAGAACAAGCTGAGATCAATCAAGAAGTTCAAACACTCAGCTCCCCAGATTTGACGCTTCAAGGGAGAAATGAATCTGATGTCTTATCAAATGGTGAAACCCTTGAAATTAACTTTCAAGGGAGTCCCATCGTGATAGACTTTTCAGATTTAGATTCCCACTCAGATAATGACAATTAATCGCCTAAGGAGAGTGTAGACCCCCTGTAGTTTGTACTTCCGATGAGATCGTGTAAGTACAACTACGTGGTGGCAAGGTTTTACCCCTATGCTACCTTCTCAGGATAAAGGAAAATAAGTTGTTTCTGATGATTCAATTCAAACTCCTGCTCAACAATCGACTCCACTTCCTTTAAATCCACCGGGTCCTGATGTTAATGTTCCAAGCATTGATTACAATGTCTTAGCTCACCTTAGGAAGTTGCCTGCTAAGTTGAGCATCTACGACGCCCTTTTTCTTTCAAAAGAGATGACGGAGACTCTAATTAAAATACTTCTCAACTCAGAGATTTGCTTAGCCTAGTTAGCTTCAAATTCTGAGGAAGAAGCTTTAAACTTTAAAGAAGTCCCAGGAGTTACCTTCTCCGATGAAGATTTACTCCTCAAAACTGTTGACCATAATCATCAACTTTACATCATCGTGAATGTGGGATAGTTTAAGTTATAAAGAGTTCTCATTGATCCAGGTGCATCGGTCAATGTGATGAACATAAAGACTCTAGCATACCTTAGAGTTGATACTAGCAAGCTCTCAACTAACAAGTTGGTTCTTTGTGGGTTCAATGAAATGGGCGAGAAGGCTTTAGGTTCCGTTACCCTTCTTCTAGAGATAGGAGAGTTAAAGACTAAAGCGAAATTTCATATAATTGATTAGGAGACATCCTTTAGTGAGCTCTTAGGTAGGCTCTAGATCCATGAGTATAGGATGGTTCCTTCCACCCTACATCAATGCATCAAGTACCAATGAGATGGCATTGAATTTAAAATTAAGGGTGATCTATACCATTCTCTATTCACAAGATTGGGATCTACGAGGATACAGCGTACTACCTACCCAAAGGGTTCACTACTTATTCTAAAGTAGAGATTAACATTAAGGAGGAAAAAGTATAAAATCAAAGTTCAAAAGCAAATCAAAAATTGAGAAAAGAAAAAATCAAGAATCAAAAGAGACAATATTTTAGTAGCGAAGACGACGTCGAGCGCATGGTCTTTAGGCCTCCAAACAGTTTACCTCAAAGAGGTGGGAATATGGCCCAAAGAGCACGCGGTCGAGGCCGCCCTTTAGTTGAAAAAAGAAATCCCCCAATATACATCGAGCTTGAAACAAGTTCTGATGAAGAATCAAGAAAGAGGGGTGCCAGAATTACTTTTGACTATACAAAAATTAATCCTCCTCTGAAATTTGATTTCACTTTAGAATCGTATAGCGACTAAGAGGGTACCAAATCAAAAATTCAAAGTGATGAGCCTGAATTCAGTATATATAAAAAGCTTCATAGGGCAGTTGAGTTCTTAACCTTAACCCCACTATCTGCTGATAAGGTCTCAGGGTTAGTGATTAAGGATTCCCCTAAATTAGATGAAGAAGTAAGGAAAGTCCAGAAGTTCTTCCCTGGCTCTTCCACCTTAAGGAATGAAGATGATGTAAGTCTTGAGAAGGAGAATTTTAATGAATTAATGGAATTACCTTTTGGCTACTTTCCTGTTGGTTTTAAAGCTCTTATCTCTAAAGATTTTGCTCTGAGTTGATGGACTAAGGGTCAGGCTAGATACCACGAAAGTCTCTGGAAATCAAAATTTAATAAGCATTGGATAAGTGGTATCAATTTTGGTACTGTTAGTTTATTTGACGATGATGAATATTATTTAATGATAATTACCCATCCTGAATCTAAAAATGTCCATATTGAAGTCATTGATTTATTCGATGGACTTTATTTGGAGACTTTGGATGATTCTGATGAACTTCAGGTTTGAGATGCACCCCTTGAATTCGAAGAAGAAATTAAGTCAATAGTTGATGAACTTAAAGAAATTAACCTTGGAACAGAGGATGACCCTCGCCCCACTTTCATAAGTTCTTTGTTGAGTGAGGATGAGTCTAAGGATCTAATTCAACTTCTCTCTAAGTTTAAGGGCTACTTTGCCTGGACATATGATGAAATGCCAGGATTTTTTACCGATGTAGTAGTCCATAAACTTGGAATCTGGCATGATGCCATTCCTGTTAAACAAGCTCCATGATGCATATGTCTGGAGATCAAGCAATAAGTCATTTCTGAAGTTAAGAAATTGGTTGAAGCTGGACTTATTCGAGAGGAACAATATCCCTCTTGGGTAACCAGCGTCGTGCCAGTTCGTAAGAAGAATGGTTAAATTCGAGTCTGTGTTGACTATAGAGACCTGAACAAGGCATGTCCTAAGGATAAATTTCCTTTACCAATCCCAAAACTCATGGTGGACATTGCCTCCTCACACGTCATTGTCTCCTTTATGGATGGCTCATCTGGTTACAACCAAATTAAGATGGCCCCTAAAGATGAGAGAAAGACTGCATTCAGAAGTCCTATATGGATCTTTTGTTATAAAGGATGCCCTTTGGCCTTAAAAATGCCGGTGCAACCTTCCAGCGGACCATGACTCATATCTTTGATGACTTAATCCATAATCACGTTGAGTGCTACATCGACGATTTAGTTTTCAAGAGTAGGGTGAAAGAGGCTCATTTTTGTAACTTAAGAATTGTCTTCTAGCAGTTACGCCGCTACGACCTGAAGATGAATCCCTTGAAGTGCGCTTTTGGCATCACCTCAAGGAAATTACTAGGTTTCGTAGTTAGGCACCATGGAATTGAAATTGATCATGCCAAAATCAAAGCTATCTTGAATATGCTGCCTCCCAAGAGCCTCACTAAACTGAGATCTCTTCAAGGCAGGCTAGCGTATATAAGAAGATTTATTTCTAATCTATCTAGAAGATGTGAACAGTTCTCTATCCTAGCTAAAAAGGATGCCAAATTCATTTGGGATGAGAAATGTCAATCTTCTTTTGAAAACATCAAATAATACCTGATAAACCCGCCCGTTATGGCAACCCCCACTCCAGGGAGACCTTTAATCCTTTACACCGCGACCCTTGATAAATCTCTCAGGGCCCTCCTAGCTCAAGTTAATGACGATGGAAAAGAAAATGCCCTCTACTACCTGAGTTAGAGACTCCTTCCAATAGAAATTCATTATCTAGCAATTGAGAAACATTGTCTTGCCTTAGTCTTTGCAGTACAAAAATTAAGACATTACATACTCTCTCATCAAGTCAATTTGATTTCCAGTGTCAACTCCCTTCAATATCTTATGACTCGGCCCATATTGTTAGGATGTTTGGCTCATTGGTTTATAATATTACGTCAATTTAAAATCACTTTCATTCCCCTGTGTGCTGTGAAAGGACAGGCAGTCACTGGCTTCCTTGCAGTACACCCGTTGCCAGTAGAATCTCCTTTAAAAAATGATTTACATGACAAACAAATCATGAGTTTTGAAACAAATCATGAGTTTCGAATCTAATACTCAAACTTGGAAAATATATTTTGATGGTGCAGCATCCTCCCAACGGGGCAAAACTCCTCAATTTACTATTCCAGGGAAGCCAGAGTCGGCCTGGTTTTTATAACACTGGATAAGGGAATGATGCACTTTTCCTACCACTTATCAAAGCCTTGCACAAATAACGAAGCTGAGTACAAAGCTTTAATAATTGGCTTGAAACTTATAATCCTGATGGAGATTAAAGAGATTAAGATCTATGATGACTCTCAACTGGTGATAAACCAGATTGCAGGGACCTATAAAGTTTTGAATTCTAAACCCCTGAAGTACCACCAGTACATAATATACTTGCTCGAGCAAATTCTAATTGTAACTATGTATAGGGTTCCTCATGGAAGCAATTCTTCGACAGATTCCCTTGCAAAGCTCACAAAGGAATTTGCTTGCCTAGAAGAAGACTCCATCCCTATAGAAGTGCAGGGTCATCAAGTCTTATCTCCTATAGACTTGGAGCGCCTCAACAAATAATCTCCCCAGGTCCTTTCTACCTCTTCAGCAGTCGACAAAGAAGAAGATTGGAGATAACCAATAATTAAGTACCTTCAAGAAGGAAAGCTTCCCCATGACAAGTCAATTGCCAATCAAATCAAGAAATGTGCCCTATCATATGTATTAGTCAATGATATGTTGTACCCCAAATCATTCAATCAGATGTGGCTCTATTGTTTAGACAAATGAGAGGCCCTGAAGATTATTAATGAAGTCCATGCTGGACTGTGTGGTGCTCATCAATCTGGTCTTAAGATGAAAATGAAAATCAAAAGATTTGGTTACTACTGGCCTACAATGATTGACGATTATGTGAAAACTGCAAAATATTCTTATTAGTGTCAGGTTCATCGTATGGTTTTATATCAGCCGCCTAACGTGTTGCACCCCATTATATCTTCATAGCCCTTTGAAAGTTGGGGCAGGGATATCATCGAGCCGATTGACCCTCCTTCCTCTAGGGCTCATCGCTTCATTTTAGCAGCGACTGATTAGTTTTTAAAGTGGGCAGAGGCAATCCCACTAAGAAATGTAACATCACATCATATAATGAAATTCTTCCGTGACCATATCATATATCGATACGGTGTACCCCATAGAGTCATATTTGATAATGGGTCTGCTTTTAAGTCTATGAAGATCAATAAATTTACAAGTCGCCATAGCATTGATTGGAGATACTCAATAATCTATTACCCACGTGCTAATAGATTGGCTGAGGCCATCAATAAAACCTCGATTCAAATCATCAAAAAGACCCTAGATGATAATAAATGTCAGTGGGATGAGAAGTTAGTGGAAGCTTTATGGGCCTACCAGACCACATAACGAACCCCGACCCAATCCACACTGTTTACACTTATTTATGGGTCTGAGGCTGTACTTCCCTTGGAAATTCAAATTCCATCACTCAGAACTGCAATTCAGAACCAGATCACAACAGATCAGAGTGCATAACTTTGACTAGAATAACCTGAGTGTCTTAAAGAATGTCATCTCCAAGCCCATCAAAATCTAGAACTCTATAAAGCCTGAATGGTTCAAGCTCATGATAATTCAGTGCGACCTAGAACCTTCCAAGTAGGTGACTTGGTCTTGGTTCTTTGGAGGCCTATCTTAGCTCACCAAAAGATCGATGGGAAGTTTGTACCAACATGGGAAGGACCCTTCATAGTAGAAATAGTCTATGAAGGAGGCTCGTATCAGCTAGTGGATTGTAAAGGAAATCACCTGATGCTTCTTGTAAACAGGCGATTCCTAAAGAGATACTATGCTTGATATAGCTCGAATTTCAAATCAATAAAAAATTTCAAATTTTGAATCAATTTGACTCAATCTTTTTCAAGTATTTCAAATCTTAAAATCTGGTTTCTCTCTTTTTAAGGATAGATGTGAGTCATCGTGCTTTCTTTCCTTAAGATTAGATCTTTTAGTAGTGGAGCATGCCCTTTATGGCAGCATCCTAAAATTTAAATCACAATATTGATCTGATATGGAGCAAGCTTCCTCCCAATATCATCACCCACTAGTGATAGATCACGCCCTTTGAGGCATCATCCTAGTTTCAAGTTATAAAATTTAAGTCTGATCTTCTATGTGAAGCAAGTTTCCTTCACATATAATCAATTCAAATCTGATCCTCTATGTAGAGCAAGTTTCCTCTACATATGATCATCCAGACTCGATCCTCTAGGTGAAGCAAGTTTCCTTCACATACAATCATTCCAGATCTGATCCTCTATGTAGAGCAAGTTTTCTCTACACATAATCATTCCAGATTCAATCCTCTATACAGAGCAAATTTTCTCTATATATGATCATCCAGACTCGATCTTCTATGTGAAACAAGTTTCCTTCAAATACGATCATTTTGAACCCTGTCCTCTATGTAAAGCAACTTTCTTTTACATATGACTATCCAGATCTGATCCTCTATATAGAGCAAGTTTCCTCTACACATGATCATTCTTGACCTAATCTACTATGTGGAGCAAGTTTCCTCCTCACATGATCTTCCAGACCCGATTCTGTGAAAAGTAATGCTTCTTTCCTACAAGATCATCCAGTTTTTTATTCCTTAAGGTTAGATATGAGTCATCGTGCTTTCTCTCCTTAGGATTAGATCTTTAATGATGGAGTACGCCTTTTATGGAACCATCCTAAATTCAAAATCCATATCTGACCTTCTGTGGGAAGCAACGCTTCCTTCCCAAAGGCTCTTCCAGTCCTCTCTTCCTTAAGGATAGATGTGAGCCAACATGCATTCTCTCCTCAGGATTAGATATCCTAGTAATGGATAACGCCCTCTATGGCACTACTCCAGTTTCAAAACTCAAAATTTTAGGCCCGATCTTCTACGGGAAGCAATTTTATCTTCCCATGAGATCATCCAATTCTCTATTCCTTAGGGTAAGTACTCTCCTTCCCTTAGGATTAGACTCCCAAGTGATGAAGTACTTCCTCCGTGGATCATCCTAGACTCAATTTCAAATTCCAAAATCAAAATCTTTTTCTCCTTAAGGTTAGGCTCTTCTTCCTTCCCTTAGGATTAAGCCCACTAGTGATAGAGTACGCCCCTCGAGGCACTACCCTAGTATCAAATTTTAAACTCGATCCTATATAGTTAGGAATCTTCCTTACTATACGATCATCCACTCTTCTTCTCCTTAAGGCTAGATTCTTTCCTTCCTTAGGATTAGGTATACTAGTAGTAGAGTACGATGTCCCCAGCACTACCCTAGTATCATTTCAAATTCAATCTTCAAGGGTTAGGATGTCATTTCCCTTAGAATCAAATTTAAATTTGATCCTTTGCAATTAGGAGTTCCCCCTTCCTATATGATCACCCAGGTTTCTATTCCTTTTGGGTTAGGATTCCCCTACCCTTAGGATTAGATTCATTACTAGTAGAGTATGCTTTCCTAAGCACTACACTAGTATCAATTCAAACCCCGATTCTCCAGGGTTGAATTTTCCTGAGGATTAAAATTCTAGACTTGACCTTTTAATTAGGTCAATGCTAATATGTGTAATAGAATTTCATTCTATTACACATATTGGGAGTCCATTTATTAACCTTATTTTTGTATGAGGTTATTAGGGACCCCATCTAGACTCCGGATCAATCCTGATCTCATATCAATCTTACCCCCAAACTAATCTAGACTCTAGGATGATCCTAGAACCCAGACCCTAGGACCTACTCTAGACCCTAGGATCAATTTAGATCTTATATCAATCCAGATTCAAATTAATCCTGACTCTATATCTATTCAAGTTCCAGATCAATCCAGACCTTAAGTCAACATATTAAAAACTCAAATCAATCCAGATTTCAAGATAATTTCAACCTCTGATTAATCTAGATCTTAATTCAATCTAGATTCAACCTCCAGATCTATTCTGGACATTAGGACCTATTCAATACATTAGGATCCTTTTAAAATCTAGACCTTATGATCTACTTAGGTCCTAGAATTCCTTTTAAAGTCCAAACCTTAGGATCTCTAGACCTTAGGATCCTTCTAAAGTTTAGACCCCAGGATTTTTTTTCCAAACCCCTGATCCTAGAATCTACTTTAGACTCTACGATTCTTCATAGAATTTAAATTTTAGATCTACCTAGGTCATAAGATCATTTTAGATCCTAGACTCTATGATCTTTAGACCTTAGGATACTCCTAAACTTCAGACTCTAGAGCAATCTATACCTTGGGATCTGCCCTAACCCTAGATCTTTCTAGACTTTAGAATTAACCCTGATCTTAAATCAAACCTATTCAAGATTCAAACCAATCCTAACCTCAAGCCAATCCTGACCTCAAGCCAATCGAGATCTTGATTCAATTCAAACCTTAATCAAAATCTAGACTTCATTCTAGTTCAAAATCTAAACTCTAATTCAAACCTTGAGCCTATATTTGATCTAGCTCAAATCCTTTTCAATCACTTATGATCAACCCAAATGATCATAAATGGTTTGGATAATTCAATTCTAAACATTCAAACCCAAAATCCAACTCAAAACCAAAAATCCAGATCAAATTTCAAGGCTAAAGACTTAGGTCCTGAAAGTCTTTTTCAGTGAATTTTTATACCTTTCAAAACCCAGTCAATTGACCTCTAATTCAGAGTCTGTTAGTTGCATACTGATGGGACATATCTCTAGAGGTAACCCTCCAAATTTGAGCTTATTCAGAGGTCTTTAACCCCAAAACTTAGATTGAAATCCAAAGGCTATAAAACATTCAAATATTTATGGCCTATGCCGCTGGACCTGCCACCCAGTGGATTTTGACCTTGGAGCTTTCTCCAAATCTTCCAATCTCTTCCAAACCCTTGATTATTACTCATTAAATATTAATCTACATTTTGATGGACTCAGTTTGACCCTCAGTTGACCAGGGATCAAAATGACTAAAATACCTTTTAGGGGTATGAATAGTCACCTTCGATCAAATGAGCTCCAAATCAAATGCAGCCACCTACAGCAAGTTTCAAATATCAAACCCAATCTGTTGGACCCAAAACCATCCCCCTAGTCAACCATGTTGACCAAGTCAACCTAGGTTGACCAAGAAGGCCTTTGAGGGTTCAAATAGGTCATTTTGACCAAATGACCTCCCCAGACCTTGGGACCATCTCCATTGTTCTCCAAATATCATTTCAAATCTGTTGAGCCCATTCCCAAACTCTAGACCCACCTGGTTAACCAAGTCAACCAGGGTTGACCCAATAAACCCTTAAGCTCTTTTACACCAAATCAAGCTTCAGATCTGAAAGTTTATTAGGGATGTTAAGCCCTTGTGAACTAGTCCCGAGGCTATCCAAAAGTAGGGGTGAATTGGTTCTTTTAAAATTCATGAGTAAAAAATGATTTTCAAAATCTTTTTGAACATTTTAAAAATAATTACAATTTTGTAATGATGTCAAGATGTAGAATGAAATAAAATAGTAAATTCAATCACATAATCATTAACAGAAAAAAAAAGTTTAGAAAATAATTAGAAAGAACACACCATATTTTATAGTGGTTTGGTCAACTTAACCTACGTCCACTCCCCGGAGCCTCCCCTCCAGGTATTGCACTAAAAAAGTGACTCTCCTTCTACTCCCACAGTAAGGCGAAGAAGCCTTTACAAAACTCCTTTTCACCAACCCAGTGAGGCAGAGAACCCAGACTCCTTTTGCTTCCTCCTGAAGTAGGCATAGAACCTTACCTTGTTTTGCTTCCTCCTAAAGCTGGTAGAGAACCTGATCTTCTTGCAGATGATCCTTCCTTCAGAGCACCAAGGAAACCAGGGATAATGACTTGAATCCTTACTTGGAGTAACCTTTCTGAAGGCCTCACAAACTCCCTCTCACAAGATTCTCTCTCTCTCCCAAGCTCTCCCCCTCTCTCTTAAGGACTCTCTCAAGAAATGATTTTGGCTAAAGATTTCAATAGTTAAACGAAAGAGATCTTAAATAGGAGGGCTAAAAAAATTGCCCTAAATTTCAACTAGCTAAAAAAGATCATCCAGGATGATCTTCGATCATCCTGTACGATCAGCATAAATCAGACCCTTTTGGCCTGGACGATTTGGTTCTTCTAGATGATTAGAAGACACATTCTATTTAGATCATCCGGGATGATTCTGCGATCATTCTAAATGATAAGTTCAAATCAGGAATATCATCTAGAAGACAGTTCGGGACATCCAAGAGAAAAGCCTGGACGATCTAAAGAAAATGACTTGATCGTCCATGATGATACGTATATCGGCCTGTACGATTAGTTCAAAATTGCCCAAAATTGTTTGACATATATTTTAGGTCGTACAACCAAACCATGCTAGATGATTTCAAAATTACTTGATCATCCAGGATGATATTAATATCATCCCGTACGATTAGTTCAAATATGGGAATATTATCGGCACACTATTTGGGTCATCCAGGTGAAAAGCACTTGACTATCAGGATTTCTAATTGATCGTCCAGGATGATCTTGAGATCATCCAAATAATATGATATAATAAATTAAACTTTAATTACTTTTCTTAATCACTTGACTAATTTAGGCATGACTGTAATGAATCGTCCAGGACTATCAGATCAAAAAGCTAAAAATAAAAACTTGCCTAACATAGTCTAGTAGCTGGGAATTTTTGATTTGAGCATATCGTCCTATACGATAGGTGTATCATCCAGGATGATCTGCTTAATTAAACCTACTAATCATGGTCATCCTAATTAGAGTTCTATTTTTAATGGATCGTCCAGGATAATTTGAACAAATATGAACAGAAACTCTAACTCACTAAAACTCTCCCCCTAAGTGTGTGTGTGCAAGGTTACTTAGCTTGGGGATCCATTACATTACACTTGACTCAAGAAAGGTGAAAAAATTATATTGAACCTGAAACAAATACAGACTGACTAGATTTTGAGCTGGCTTGAATTGCAATTGATCTTATGAACTTGAAAGGTTAGACACTCAAACATAAATAGAAATATTTGCTATCATCAAAATCATAATCCATGAATCCAAATTATTAACAATCTTCCCCTTTTTGATGATAGAAAATATTTATTAGAATTCCAATTTCAGTAAATAAATAACAAAGCAATGAAAACTAAGGGCTGCAATTTCTATTAGCCAGGTGAATAGTACAAGAATACTAAACATTGATAAAACACTAAGTATTGATAATTCAACCAGTACATGATCCAGAACACAAACTAACACAAGGTACTCCCCCTTTTGACATCTCAAAAAGGGAAAAACAACACACATAAACATAAAGAAAAATAGTACAAAGCCAATACAAGAAAAACATCAAAAGTAATCAAACTAGTAAAAATGGGGATCCTGATCAGATGAAGGAGGAGGTGGTGGTGGCTAAAATAGACTGTGAAGGGTGGAAAATTATTCTCCAAACCAAGCTATATCCTAGTGCTAATGCTATTGTTGGGTGACATAAGTATTGAATCGGTTGACATCCTCAGCATGTTACTGTTCCTGGGCAACCACGTAGGAGTCAAAGCGTGCCTCCCACTGGTCAAACCTGTGCACCAGGTGATCTAGTGGTGATTTTATACGGAGAGGAGTAGGTGCAACAGGTTCAGGAGTAACTTCTTCCCCTTCCCCCTCAACATCTGTGATGGGCTCCAGATGAACTAATATTGTTAAGAACATGGAAGGAGTTATTGGAGTAGAAGGAAGGTTGGACATTGGCAAGAACTGGATATTACATATTATATTTAGTTTCAAGAGCATAAATAATGAGGTGGACTAAGGTTAGGTTGGGGCGTCTCCTATGGCCCGGATCCCTAATGCTAGTGAGGTGTTCATTATAGTGAATTATGAGGTCAGTTGCATTAAAATCACAATGGGCCATGATGTAATAGGTATTTATGGAGAGCAAGGGGGTAATATGGATGTGATCTCCAGCCTTTGGAATGATATAGGAGAGAAGGACATACTGGATTATCCTAGTATCCTTAACTAAGGAAGAGCAGGCATTATCGTGGTAAGGGGTATTGGTATTCCTAAGAAAGTGATTGGCGATACTCCAGTTAAAGTCAGGATCAGAGGACACAATATGGAGTTTATCGCTAGTAATGGATAGTTGGAGAATATCATGAAAGTCCTGGAAGGTTAATTCTATACGGTGCCGATTAACATAAGGGCGGATAAAGAAGTAAGAAGAATCGATGAGAAGATTCGCAAAGAAAATATGATGAAGCTCAGGGCTAAATGAAAATCTAAGAGTCAGATTAAAAGTGAGGGAGGTGTGACCAAAAAGATCCAGTACCGGATATGTCAAATTACATGGGTTTATGATTTTGGATTAAGTAATCCCCACATCAAGATAGCGCTAGAAGGCAACCTGATCGGCTGCATCAGGAAAGCGGGGATCGACATTTCCCCAGGAGGAACTAGCACCTTGATGCCTAAATCATTTGTCACTAGCCATGAGGAGAAGTTTGTATGAGTATCCAAGGAGAATGTGGTGAAGAGAGCCGGTTGAGATTGGCTATTTAAATAGAAATCGGCCATATCATCCAGGACAATTGCAGGATCATCCAGGACGATATGACCAATAATGGCATCCAGGATGATAGGTCAAAAAGGCGATCGAATCGTCCAGGATGATTAGATATCATCCTGGATGATTAGACTCAGGCGATCATCCCAAGGAGTCAAGTTGGATGACCATTAATGAAAAGTTTCATCCAGGATGATTAGGTGGATTGTCTAGGATGATATGTAATAAATGAATAGGACGGGCCAAATTTGAATTGTCCAGGAAGATGGGGTATATCGTCCAGGATAATCACCAATAATTGGTTCAGATCAGCCATTGGATCAAGATGGGGATTATTTGATCAGATCGTCCAGGATGATGTGAGGATCGTTTAGGACGATATGAATAAAAAGTGAAAAATTGAAGGATGGAAAGGAATGATCAGGGAACCCCAAAAAAATAAAATAAAATAAAATAATCATAATTAAAGTAAGAAAGAAAACAAAAAAAATAAACACGAGGAAATAACAACAATAATCAAAAAAAGATTTTTTTTTAATCAATCCACTCCAGTAAATCAGAATTTCTCCTTAATTTTCAATTCAAAAGCCAATAAGAAGAGAATTGACAACGCTGAAATCCAAAAAGTTAGAAAACTAATTTTCGTAACTCCTACCTCGGACACCTTACAGGTTCAAATTCCTTTCAAACAAAAGTCCAATTCAGAAGAAAAGAAATTAGATTTGAAAAGAGATCCTTTCAAGCCTCATTCCAAAAAAATATCTGATAAAATAGTATTACAAAGTAAGGAATCAGAAATCATGATTTTAAAAATCTCAAGCTTTGAAAGTATTAAGTGGCGCATGAATTTTTTTAAGATATTTAAAGATCTAAAATGGGAGAAAGCCTATTTCTTGATGGGCTCATTTTGTGCCTCTTTTTCAATTTATGTGGCGTACTTTATACATCTTTTGATTTTTGATACACTTTATGTATCTTTCAATTTATTGGCATCATTACGCATCTTTTTATTTTTGGGCCCATTTTGTGCTGCTTTTTATTTCTTTTACAAGCGTGTTTCCTTTCATAATATCTAAATAATCTTAATTGTGAAATTAGATTCCAGACACAAGGGAAGAAAAAGCTCACTCTCTACAGTAAGGAGGAGTAATTCACAGAATAAAATCATACTCCATATGATAAGTGCAATCACCTGATTAAAAAAAATATAACAATGATTCAATGCTTTGATAACACTATGCATATGAGATGGATTACTGTAGGAAGATAAAATAGATCTTTGTTTCAAAAACTAACTTTTTAATTTTAAAATGATTTTTATCCAAAAGGAATAATACACCATTAAAGGAGTTAGAGGAAGAGAAACAATCATCAATGTTTCTTCCCTTTAACTATTTCAGAGGAGTCAATCACTGCTTACAAGCTTTCAAATAAAAATAACACAAAAACTCTCAGTTAGAAATCTAGTTTATCAGTAGTAGTGAGCAGTGATCTGATTCTTAAGAAAATAAATAGTAAATCAATAAAGGAAGAAGAAAAATGCATAAAGTGAAATAATCAACTTAGGAAAATAACAACGACAAAAGGAAAATCAGCAGAGAATATAAACAAAAAATATAGAGTAATCAAATCAAATAAAAACAAAGGAAAATTGGAAAATAGAAAACTTCAGAAATCAATAATCATCGAATTTATGCACCTATGTCAATCACACCTAATCTGGACCATAAAATGCTGAATGAGTCAAAGGCCAGTAGTTTAGTAAAGTTGTCAGCCAATTGGTTTTCAGTTGCTACATGGTGTAGCTCAATGTCCCCTTTTGTAACATGATCCCTAATGAAGTGATGTCTTATATCAATGTGTTTGGTTCTTGAATGTTGAATAAGATTCTTAGAGATGTAGATTGCACTAGGGATATCACACAAAACTAAAATTATGCCAACAGGTAATCCTAAATCTAAGATTTGTTGCTTCAACCAAAGAAATTGGGCCACACAACTTCCTAAGGTAATGTACTTAGCTTCAGAAGTGGAAAGTACAATAGAGTTTTATTTTCTACTAGATCAGGAGACTAAGGACTGTCCTATAAATTAGCAAGTTCTAGATGTGCTCTTTATATCCTCCCTACACCCTACAAAATCATAATTACAATATCCAATAATCTCAAAAGAAGTGATGTGTCTAGGATACCAGATTCCTCAGTTTGGGGTCCCTAAGAGATATCTAAGAATTCTCTTAACTACAGTCAGGTGGGATTCTTTAGGATCAGATTGAAATCTAACATAGAGGCAAACACTAGATATTATATCAGGTCGACTAGTAGTCAAGTGAAGCAAAGATCCAATTATACCTTATACTTCTTTTGATCAACAGATTTTCTATTTGAATCCTTATCTAACTGGACAGTGGAGCTCATGGGAGTGTTTATTTGCTTGGTTTTATCCATTTCATATTTCTTCAAGATATCCTTAATGTACTTTGATTGCTTTTGAAAGGTTCCATCATCCATTTGCCTTATGCTAAATCCTAAAAAGTAGGATAATTCTCCCCTCATACTTATCTCAAATTCCTCACTCATTATTTTAGAAAAATCATTATATAACTTTTGATTAGAAGATCAAAAAAGTATATCATGAACATAGATCTGAACAATGAGTAAATCTTTTCCTACTTTCCTCAGAAAAAGGGTGGTGTCTACGCTCCCCTTAACAAACTCTCTTTCTAGTAGGAATGTGCTAAGCCTCTCATATCAAGCTCTGGTGCCTATTTCAATCCATATAAGGCCCTTTTTAATTTGTAAATATGATTTGAATATTGGGAACTCTCAAAACCTGGGGGTTGCTCTACAAAGACATCTTTCTTTATTACCCTATTTAAAAAGGCACTCTTGACATCCATTTAAAAAAACTTAAATCCCTAATAACAGGTAAAGGCTAGTAGCACCCTAATGGCTTCCAATCAAGCTACAGGGGCAAAGGTCTCCTCAAAATTAATTCCTTCTATTTGGCTATACCCCTTAGCCACCAATCTTACCTTATTTCTAACCACCATACCAGAATCATTCATTTAATTCTTCAAGACCCATTTGGTTCCCACTACACTTTGATTCTTAGGTATTTCTACTAACTCCCAAACATCATTCCTCATAAATTGGTTCAGTTCTTCTTGGATATCTAAGATCCAAAATTTATCAGAAGGGGCTTGATTGATGTTGGTGGGTTCAGTCATTGAGATAAAGGTAGAATGGTTTACTTCCTTCCTAAGTCCATGCCTAGTTTTAAGACCTTCAGAAAAGTATTCTAAGATCAGTTCTTTAGGATGACTCGAAGAATATCTCCAATCTCTAGGCAAGGTGTTTTGAGGTTCTACCCTTTCCTCCATATTTGTATTTTTAACTCCTTGGGTAATCTCCCCTACCTCTTCTTCTTCCTCAACTATAGACCCCTTAGGATCAGATTCATCAAACACCACATGAGTAGTCTCCTCCACCACTAATGTCCTCTTGTTAAACATGTTAAAGGATTTCCCCACACTTGAATATCCTAAGAACACTCATTCATCAGATTTTGGGTCAAATTTTCCTAAGGATGATTTCCCATTGTTAAGAATGAAAACCTTATAACCAAAGACATAGAGGTGGAACAGGTTTGGAGTTCTACCCATAATGATCTCATAGGGTGTGTTTTTTTAGATTGGATCTAACATTCACCCTATTCAACACATAACAGGCTGTGTTCACTACTTCTGCCCAAAAGTATTTTAGAAGTGAATACTAAGCAAGCATGGCTCTAACGGCTTCCACTAAGGTCCTATTCTTCCGTTCAGCTTCCCCGTTCTAATAAGGGGTCCTAGGAGCTAAAAATTTGTGGCTAATATCTTGTTCCTCATAGAAGGTTCCAAATCTCACATTTTTAAACTCTCCACCATGATCACTATAAATGGTCAAGATCTCACATCCTAACTTCTTCTAAATCCAAGAGGAGAAGGTTTTAAATTCATCAAATGACTCAGTTTTGTGTGACATAAACTAATCCAAGTGAACCTCGAGTAATCATCGACAATTACAAATCCATAGACTTTTCCCCCTAAGCTGGCAGTGCTAATGGGTCCAAAGAGATCCATGTGAAGGACTTCTAAAGGTCTAGAGGTGTGGATGTCCTTATTAGAGTGGAATGAGGATTGGACTTGCTTCCCTAGTTGACAGGCATCACACAGGTGGTCCTTAGTGAACTTAAGCTTGGGGACACCTTTAATTAGGTCCTTTTGAGTGACTCTTCTAAGGGTTTTCATGCTGGCATGACATAATTTCCTGTGTCATAACCAAGACTCATTAGTAGCAATTTTTAAGAAAAATGATGTAGCACATTCAAATTTATTTAAATCATGCATGTAGACATTGGTGATCCTCTTGCCCTGTAAAATAGTGTTATTATTTAAGCTTATAATGTAAGTATTTGCCAGGAACTTGATGCTGAACCGTTTGTCATAGAGTTGACTGATGTTGAGCAGGTTGTGTTTCATTCCATCTACAAGTAAAACATTTTCAATCAAAAGGTTCTTGGAGTTTCTGATTATATATATGCCGGTGTTGTCTCCAAGAGTGACCTTGCCTCCAGCCCTGGCCTCCAGCAAAATGAATTGATTTACATCTCCAGTCATATGTTTTGAGCATTTGCTATCCAGGTACCACATGCTCTCATGAGGACTTGGGTGAGAGCACCCCTACAAATTCATCAAACGTCAGATTTAAAAACCCAAACAAATTTGGGTTCCTTCTTATGGAAAGACGAATGAAATGGATGTATGCTATACAGTGAATCATGCAATTTGGGCCTCCACATCTAATGTGAACTATAGTGAATAGTGCATGTGTGAGAGATATGTCCTAACATGCCACATGAAAAATATCTAATGCTAGGAAAAGGGTTAATTAATCTATATGGGTGATAGTGCCTCTTCCTAGGTTTGGATAATACATGCTTTGATGATTTTTAATGAGATTCTTCAAGTGATGGAGGTTTATAAAATTGTGCAAATATAAGAGGTCTTTCATTATTCTCAAATGCACTAATTTTTACACTTAGAAATTCATTTTCCTTTTTGAGACTTGTAATTTCAAATTTCAAATAATGCTCACTACTATCTAAATTAGATGCATGAGTTTCTAATTCCTTAAATGATGCTTCTAATTCAACATACGATGCTTTTATTGAATCATGCTCAATAATCAAATTAGAATGCTTTTTGTTTAATTCATCAAATTCATCTAGTAATAACATGTGATTGTTATTAAGTAAAGAATGATCCGTAAGCAAAACTTCATGCTCTTTTTGCAAGTTTAAGAATTCTAATTTCAGACTAGCATGAGATTTCTTAAGTTTTCTATATGATGAATGAATTTCTCATAAACATCAAGCAATTAATCATAGGTCAGTTCACATAACTCTTCTTTGTCAGACTGACCACGATGTTCATTCGCCATTAAGCACAAGTTTGTGGTCTCCTTATCAGCTTCAGTCTCAGAGGAGTCAGATGCAGAATCCGTCCAGAAAGCCTTTTGAATCCGCTTCTTATCCTTCCTGAACTTGGGTTTCTCTTCACCCTTCTCCTTGCTTGGATGAGCCTTAAGTATAGGACAATTAGCTTTTATATGTCCTGACTTCTTGCAATCAAAACAAACCACATCAGAAGACCCTTTAGGATTTTTGCTACTCTTACCTTTGTTCCACTTTTGAATGTTCTTGGGTTTCTTCCTTAGAAAGCTTTTGAATTGCCTAGTCATTAAGGTAGCATCATCTCTTTCAGACCCAGAAGTATCGGTATCTGTATCATTCGCCTTTAGTGCCACTATCTTCTCTTTCTTCTTCTCACCTGCATCAAGCTGTCTTTGGTTCACTCCTTACTCATAAGCAATTAGTGATTCAAGTAAGTTATCCATAGAATAATTATTCAAATCTTTTGATTCAGTGATAGCAGTTATCTTGGCATCATAGGAAGAAGGCAAACATCTCAAGATTTTATTAACTTTTTTATAGTTGGTGAGTTATCTTCCTAAGGCATGCAGGGTGGTAACAATTTGTGTGAACCTAGTGTACATTTCAGATACTGACTCACTAGGTTTCATGTGAAAGAGTTCATAGCCGTGAAGAAAGATATTCAACTTAGACCGTTTGACTTCACTTGTGCCCTCATAAGTGATACACAATCTATCCCAGATCTCCTTATCAGTTGTGCAAGTAGAGACACATATGTAATCCTCAAATTTTAATGCACAGAAAAATAGTTCAATCATTTTGCATTCAGTTGTGGTAAGTCACGATCATCGAATGTTCATTCAGCAAATAGAAGTTCAGTTTTCATACCATTAATAAGTCTAAAAGATGCTTCACAACCATCTTTAATAAGCATCCATATGCGATAATCTATAGATTATAAAAAGGTGGACATGCAAGTTTTCTAAAAATCAAATAGTATATTATCAAATAAGGGTGTACGAGTAATGGAATAACCTTCAGCGGTGTTTCTATTATTAAAGTTAGCCATTGATCAAATTCAACAGATTTTCAAAACTTGATTTTATGAATCTCGCTCTCATACCACTTGAAAGTTTGTTAGGGATATTAAGCCCTTGTGAACTAGTCTCGAGGCTAACTAAGAGGGGGGTGAACTGGTTATTTTAAAATTCATGAGTAAAAAATGATTTTGAAAATCTTTTTGAATATTTTAAAAATAATTATAATTTTGTGATGATGTGAAGATGTATAACAAAGCAAAATAATAAATTCAATCACACGATCATCAACAGAAAAGTAAAGTGCAGAAATTAATTAGAAAGAACACACGAGATTTTATAGTGGTTCGATCAACTTGACCTACGTCCACTCCCCGGAGTCTCCCCTCCAGGTATTACACTAAAACAAAGTGACTCTCCTTCTGCTCCCACAGTAAGGTGGAGAATCCTTTATAAAACTCCTTTCACCAATCCAGTGAGGCTGAGAACCTGAACTCCTTTTGCTTCCTCCTGAAGTAGGCAGAGAACCTTACCTCCTATCACATCCTCCTGAAGCAGGCAGAGAACTTGATCTTCTAGCAAACTATCCTTCCTTCAGAGCACCAAGGAAACCAAGGATGACGACTAGAGATGACGACTTGAATCCATTCTTGGAGTAACCTTTGTGAACCCCTCATAAACTCCCCCTCACAAGATTCTCTCTCTCTCTCCCAAGCCCTCCCTCTCTCAAGGACTCTCTCAGTAAGGATTTTGGCAAAATATTTCAACAGTTGAATAAAAGAGATCTTAAATAGAAGGGCTAAAAAATTGGCCTAAATTTTAACTAGCCATTAAAGATCATCTAGGACGATCCTTCGATCATCCTGTACGATCAGTGTAAATCAGACCCTTTTGACTTGGACAATCTAGTTCTTCTGGACGATAAAAAGACAAATTCTGTTCAGATCATCTGGGATGATTCTATGATCATCTTGGATGATTAGTTCAAATTAGGAATATCATTCAGAAGATAGTTCAGGATGTCCAGGAGAAAAGCTTGGACGATCTAAAGAAAATAACTTGATCGTCCAGGACGATATGTATATTAGCCTATACAATTAGTTCCAAATTGCCCAAAATCATCTGGCACATTGTTCGGGTCATATAGCTAAACCATATTGGATGATTTCAAAATTACCTGATCGTCCAAGATGATTTGTCCAGGATGATATTGATATCATCCTGTACGATTAGTTAAAAAATGGGAATATCATCTGGCACACTGTTCGGTTCATCTAGGTGAAAAGTACTGGATGGTCAGGATTTTTATTTGATCATCCAGGATGATCTTGAGATCATCCAGGATGATATGATCAAATTAATAAAATCTTAATTACTTTCCTTAATCACCTGACTAATTTAGGTATGCTTGTAATGAATCATCCAGGATGATACACGTATCGTCCAAGATGATCAGATCAAAAAGCTAAAAATAAAAACTTGCCTAACATAGTCTGACAGCTGGGAATTTTTTATTTTAGCATATCATCTTGTACAATGGGTGTATTGTCCAGGAGGATCTGCTTAATCAGTCCGACTTAATATGGTCGCCCTAATTAGAGTTCTATTTTTAATGGATCATCCAGGATGATATGAATATCATTTAGGACGATTTGAAAAAAATATGAACAGAAACTCTAACTCACTAAAACTCTCCCCCTGAGTGAGTGTGTGCAAGGTTACTTAGCTTGGCGATCAATTATATTACACTTGACTTAAGAAAGATGAAAAAATTATATTGAACCTGAAACACATATAGATTGACTCGATCTTGAGCTGGCTTAAATTGCAACTGATCTTATGAACCTAAAAGGTTAGACACTCAAATAGAAATAGAAATATTTGTTATCATCAAAATCATAATCCTTTAATCCAGATTCAACAAGATCAACATCAAACTCCCTCAATTTCCTTTGGCCACATCCTCCAATGATTTGAACTTGATTGGACCCTTGACCCAGTCAATAGTTGACTAACTCAACTAAGGCCCAAGTCTAGCTCAATTTGACCTATTTGGGTCAAATCAAACCATATTAATTAAATCAATTCATTTTAAACCATATCAAACCTTCAACTACATTCCAATGTTTGTCTTAGATACTTTCGAATCCACCTTGAGTCGAACTCTAATTAGCTTGACCAAGTCAACACTCCAAGATTTTGTCAAGCTTCTTCTCATGCATATATATGCATTTAAACTTTAATTCCACAACCTCAAGCCATATTTAAATCAATTCATCAAGCCTCCACACTGCCACCTCAGCAGTTAATGGGATTATTATCTAGTCAACATGGTCAACAAGCCTTTAAAAGGGTTAAGAATGGTCAAAGATGGTCTAAACCCATCTTAGACCAATCTCCTTTTAATTCTAAACTATTCCAGCTATCTAATCTGAGTATAGAACCTTCTTAGGGTGTATTCCAGCCCTTAGATGGGGATCCAATGGTTTGGATCACTCCCACATGCCAAGGTGGGGACCAAAGCCACTTTACATGTGGCTTGTCCTTTCCTTATCCTTGGCCCATGCTCTTAATAACCCCCAGCTAGGTGTCAACCATCAGGGAATAAAGACAAATTGATCTGAGCCATTTAAATGATCTCAGGACATTTTAATAGGGCAAAACCTTTAGAATGGCTCGCATTGACCAACCTAGCTCTCTCTCACTATCCTGAGCTCCCCTAGCCAAACTCTTTGTTCGTTTAAAACCTCTTGAATCTCCCACATGCTTCCACACTCAAACCCTACTGGTCAAAGTCATTGCCGATGAACCTTTGGCAAGCTCAGGTCTTAATATGTCCCGAGCTCGAGGCCATCGATCCAAGCGTTATCAAGCCGAGAAGTCTTCTAGTTGACTACACGTGGACAAACTATAAGTTCAGAGAGCTCGAGTTCATCCAAATCCATAGACTATACAAGGTGAATTTCTAAACCCTAATCTAGATTGCACCAGTTAACTTAGCTTTTCATAAAGCATTTTTTAAGCCAAACAAAGGTATCCCCATGATTTCTGTTCACCTAGGCTACCTAGGTTTAAAATTTTACTTGTTTTAATTAACCAGGTTGAGAAAACGAGGCAAAAAACCCATTCTAGGGTTCATTCGCAATGCATGCTCAATATATATTTTATGGGCCATTGATTGCGTGATCAACGGACCAGATCAAGTCATCTCACGTTTCTGTCCGAACATGGATTCGATCCCACTGTTTCTCCTACGGTCCGTCATGATCTGGGCTATTAATCTCAAACTGCGGGATCAGTCATAAATCTATAAAAATTATATTATCTCCTGATTTCATAACCTTTCATCTTGTAAGTTTAGATATATTATAGATTTTATCATTCTCAATGATTTGATATGATTTGATTACATTTTAAATGAATTACTGAATAATATCAGAAACATTATATGATAACTCCATGTGATACCCTACTAATCCACGTGAGTCACTAATTGGGAGTCATAAGGAGCTGGAGATTGATTGGGAGTAATAAGGAGTCAAGGTGACTAATTCACATGATTCAAAGGCAGTTAGAAGGAGTACATTAATTGGGAGTGATAAGGGGTGGCTGATTGAGAGTTATAAGTGCAGGCACATGAAACTCATAAGATACACTCATTGAATATCTAAATATTGATACTAACACACTACTACTGATATTGTACTAATAATAATATTATTTATTATCATTCATACTATTTAACATTTTTTATCATGATACTGATATTATTACTGGCATTAGTACTATTGATTGTTACTAATACTGTGATTGATGATGTAATGGATTGAGATGTGATGAACTATAGAAAGATAAAATAATACGGATAATCAATATAGACATTAATGCATATATTTCTTTTTGATATATAGCATATTATTTTCTTTTATCTTGCATTAATTTCAGTTATAGGCTCCAAACAAGAAAAAATGAAATCGTGTTTCATTCCCTTATTCATCGAAAAGCTCAAGTTAAATGGTTAAAATAAAAGATAGATGTAATCCTTCCAATAAAGATCATGAATTATGATAAAAAGGTATCAGAGCATTGGTTATTAAAAGAATTAAAATATATTTAGAGCTTATGAGTGAAATAAAAATGTGATTTCTAATTTATATTTAGTTGATGTGAGTTTGACATTTTGTTTTAAGTGTGCTCTCTCTCTCTCAGACTGATATAGAAATGTCAAGAATGATATCTTTTCAAAGGTGAGGAGATTATAATAACTCAAATATGTGAAATAAATGTTTTTAAAAAATTATGAAAATTCTGAAGTAGAGCGCTTTGGAGCTGATTTGTTGAGCGCTATGTCACTAGGCTATGAACAGTATATATATCCCTTTCTAACCCTACCAACTCTCCCACTTGGTTGCTTGGTCGGGAAGAAATTGAAAGAGGGGAATAAAGAGAGAGGAGAGAGAAAATCTTTGGATTATATTTATTAGCCATTCCTGTTATAAATTTTATTTTATTTGTTATAAGTGATTAATCGCTTACTTCTATTTTTATTGATTTTTATTTCTACAAATTTTATTTTTCCTAAATTTACAAAAATTACATTATCTCCTAATTTCATAAGCTTTCACCATATAAGTTTATATATGTTATAAATTTAATCATTCTGAATGATTTGATATAATTTTATTATATTTTAAATGAAGTACTAAATGATATTAAATACATGATATGATAACTCTACGTGATATCCTACTGATCCATGTGATTCATTTATTGAGAATCATAAGGAGATGTAGATTGGTTAGGAGTTATAAGGAGTCGGGGTAACTAATTCACGTGATTTAGGGGGAGTTATAAGGAGTATATTGATTAGGAGTTATGAGGGGCGATTGATTGGGATTCATAAGTGCAAGTACAAGATACCCTTAAGATATACTCATTGAATATCTGAATACTGATACCAACACTACTATAAACACTGTACTAATACTGTGACTGACACTAATGCTATTTACTGTTATTAATACTATTTAACATTATTGAGTATGATGTTGATATTATTACTAGCATTAGTATTATTACCTGTTACTGATACTATAACTGATGATATAATGGATTGAGATGTGATGAACTATATAAGGAGAAATTGACATAGATAATCAGTATAGATATTGATGCATATATTTCTATATGATTTATAGCATATTATTCTCTTTTATCTTACATTGATTTCAGTTGTAAGATTTTAGTTACTCACTAGGCTATGTGCTCATTACATGGCTTTGGATATTTTCAAGAAAGGATACAGATCCTACCATATGAGGCTCCGGACAAGATAAAATTAAAATAATATTTCATTTCCATATTCATTCGTAAGTTCTAGTTAAATTATTAAAATAAAAGACAGGTGTAATTCTTCCAATATAGAATACTAAGTGTGACAACTAGTCCAAAACATCTTTCTTTTTTATTATCTTAATTATTTTCTATATTTCTCAGTAGTTCATGTAATTAATGTTTGGTTCATTGTATAGAATAAATTTAGTAGCTTGATTTAGCAGTATCAGAGTCAATTATGATTCACCTATTTCCTTATGGGATCGACACTCTTCTCATAACACTTTATTACTTGATAAATAAGTGCACTTGTATTAGTTAGGAGCATTTAGCATATGAATATATAGTGGCAAGTAATTTTATTACCATATAATTTAGCCATAAGTGAAGCGTAAACTCCAATTATGAAAAATCCCCATCAAATAGCTCATCTGGTTACAATCAAATAAAAATAGCTCATAAAGATGAAAAGTATATAGCATTTACAACACCCATAGGTGTTTATTACTATAAAGTTATGCCTTTCAAATTAAAGAATGTTTAAGTAACATACCAACGAGCTATAATGAAAATTTTTTACAAACTTATCCACCAACAAGTGAAATTTTATGTTGATGATCTAGTTGTTAAAATTCATGAAAGAGAAGATCATTTATATGACTTGAGAATTATTTTTGAATGACTTGAATAATATAACTTAAAAATGAATCCTCCGAAGTGTGCCTTTGGTGTTACTTTAGGAAAAATTTAGGTTTCATGGCATGATGGAATCGAAATAGATCTCAATAAAATTAAAGTAATATTAGAAATGCCACACCTAAAGTTTCACTCAATTGAGATCTGTCTAAGGATTGTGGCATATCTTAGAAGATTTCTAACAAATTTATTTAGTAGATGTCAACCATTCAAAACATTATGCAAAAAAGATATTCATTTTTAGTGGGGCAATAATTATCAGAAATCTTTCGTGAGTATAAAATAGTACTTGATGTATCCTCCAGTTTTAGTTACTCTTACCTCGGGAAAACCCTTAATCCTATATACAATAGCTTTGAGTGAATCTCTTGGTTCCCTATTAGCATAAGTTAATCAGGAGGAAAAATAGAATGTACTTTATTATATAAGTAGATAGTTTCTACCAACCGAACAAAATTATCCTCCAACTGAGAAACATTTTTTAGCCTTGGTATTTGTTGCTCAAAAGTTAAGGCATTATATGTTATCTCATAAAGTAAATCTAATATCCAAGGTAAATCCATTGCAGTATCTAATGCATTGTCCAATATTATCAAGCAGATTAGCTCAATGGATAATGATTTTGTTACAGTTTAATATAACATTCATTCCACTATGTACTATGAAAGGTCAAGCCATGGAAAACTTCCTAGCAGTGACCCATTTTAACATGATTATCCAATAAATAATGAATTACAAGATGAATAGATTGTGAATTTATACGAAAACAAAAGTTCCACTTGGGAATTTTACTTTGATGGTGTCACATCTTGATATAATTTGTTTGAATTACTGAGTTATAAAAGTGATGTCTTGTTAATGGTCAAAGTCTAACATGTTGAAACTTAGAAATGATGTTTGAATTATATGTTATGTGATTTTTTACGATAACAAAATATTATTATTGTTTATGCTAACATATATCGGATATATTTTTATTTATTTTTGTGTGTACTAACATTTCAAAAAAAATCCTACTCCAGACTACTGAAGACTTTAAGACAGAGTATATTAGGATTTCATGTAATGAAGTCAATATTTTTTTATTTTATTAAGTCTGAGAGAGTGTGATTATAATTGGGTAATGGTGCATATACACACAGGGGGAGAGAGTTAAAATTGAAATTGAATTTTTTTTTACATTGTTCGTACTGTACGATGTCAGTTCATACAGATGGCTGACAGAGTACGAAATGAGGTTCATCTAGTTCATCCAGAAAAATTTAAACTATTCATACAGACAATTTTAAAAATTGTACTAATGAATGATAGTGTATGAAATAATGTTCATACCAGTTCATCCATACGAATTTGAACTATTCGTATAGATGATTTTAACCATCGAATAGACAATTGACAGAGTATAAACTAAGGTTCGTCAAGTTCGTCCAAATGAAATTAAATATTTGTACAGACTATATAGAAATCATACAGACGACCAATAGTATACGAAATGAGCTTCATACCATATCATCCAAAAGAACTTTAACAGTTCATACAGATGATCTTAAAATCATATAGACGATTAACAGTGTCAAAAATAAGGTTCATACAGGATCATCCCATGAATTTTGAACTGTTCGTACAGATGTTTACCATCGTACTGTACGATTTGAGGCCATTTCTCTTGTAATTTTCAGTTTTTGGATGGTTTTTCATATCTTTTTTATTTAAGAAGTCCAAATGACTGTCACTAACATCCTTTTGCTTTGAAATCTCTCTTCTAGCTTTTGAGAGTGTAATTGAGAGAGATCTTGTGATTGGAGAGTGAGAGATTAAGTGAAAGGGAATTGGGAGGGATTCATAAGGTTGCCCAAAGTGAAGATCTCTTTGTTCTTCTTCTAATTTCTTCACAACTTCTTTAGAGTCACTCAAGTGAAGATCTTTAAGATTGGATCAAGCTTCTCTGCCTTCACCGAGAGGGTGAAAAAGGATGATGGGTACTCTGCCTTCACCAAGAGAGTGAAAAAGGATGTTAGGTTCACTTCCTTCACTAGAAGGGTGAAAAAGGATGAGTAGGTATGCTGCCATCACTTGGAGGGTGTAAAAGGAATCAGTTCTCTACTGCACTGGGTTCGTGGAAGAGAGTTTATAAAGGCTTCTCCGCCTTGCTGTGGGGGCAAAAGGAGAGACACTATTATTTAGTGCAAAACCCAGAGAAGGAGTCTCCAGAGAGTGGACGTAGGTCTAGTTGGATGGAACCACTATAAAATTTGGTGTTCTTCTATTCCTTTACTTTTAATGCATTTTATTTTTCCAAATTTTAAATTTTTATGGTTGAAAAATAGTTTGGGAAAATCTAATCAACAACATAGTGTGAGAATCATTGATTAAATTTTCTAATAATAGTTTTTGATAATCTAAGAGTTTTTTAAAATTACTAATTTAACTCCCTCTTGGTTAGCATTGGGACAGTTCTATTAGGTCTAACAACCTACAAGAATTTTTAAGTGGTATCAGAACCTATTTCAAAAATTAAAGTTTAGACTACTTTTGAAAATCGATCGTGGCTAATTTTGGAAACCAAAATACTGCATAAGTATATTCGATCACTAAACAACCTTTATTCGATAACATTCCATTTGATTTTTAGAAAGCTCACATGTCTACTTTTCTGCAATCGCTTGATTATCACATGTGGATATTAGTGCAGGATGGCTATACTGTGCCTACTAGACTTGTAGATGGCATTAGGATTAAAACACCATTTGCTGATTGGACTGTAGAAGAAAAGGAATTAGTACAGGTGAATGCTAAATGTCTTAATAGTTTTTTTTGTGCATTAAAATTAGAAGATTATATGTGTATTTTAACCTGTAAAACTGGAAAAGAAATCTGGGATAGACTTTGCATAACTTATGAAGGAACTAATGAGGTGAAATAATCCTGATTGAATATTTTATTGCATAACTATGAACTATTTCACATGAAACTGAATGAGATAATTTCTAACATGTATACACATTTTACTCAAATTGTTACCTCATTGCATACTTTAGGTAGTGAACTCACAAATTCAGAAAAGTTAACAAAATCCTACGTTGTCTATCTATTGCTTATAATACAAAGATAACTGTCATAACCATGTCTAAAGATTTGAACGTATATTCTATTAGCAATCTGCTTGGATCACTGATTGCTTACGAGTAAGGAGTGACTCAAAGATAGATTGATGCAGGTGAAAAGCGAAAAGAAAAGAATATTGCATTGAAAGTAGATGATTTAGAAAGTGATCAATCACTGCCTGAGGATGAAGAAGGTATTGCACTCATGACAAGGAAATTCAAAAGTTTCCTTAGAAGGAAGCAAAGAAGACATCAGCATTAGAATAAAGGTAAATTCAATAGGAATGCAAAAGTTTCAAATGATGTCATTTATTATGAATGCAGGAAGCATGGACAAATTAAGACCGACTGCCTAAATCTCAAAGCTAATCCTAGCAAGGAGAAAGTTAAGGAGAAAACCACTGTTAATAAGGGCAAGAAAAGACTATAGAGAGCTTTCTGGGCTGACTCAACTTCAAACTCATCAGAAACATCAATAAAAGAGGAAGTCACAAATTTGTGCTTGATGGTAGATAATCTTGATCATTCAGATCAAGATGAGGTATGTGACCTATCCTATAAAGAACTATTTAAAGTTTTTGAGAGAATCCATACTGCATATAAGAAACTCAAAAAATTACATGTTAATCTTAATCTTGAGCATTTGAATTTATAAATAAAATTAAAAAATCTTAGGAAAGAACATGTATGTAGACATAGATAGCAACCACATGGCTTTATTGGATGAATTTGATGATTTGAATAAGAAGCATAAACAATTGAAAATATCGTATAGTTAGCTTGAAAATGATTTGAAAGTTATTGTGGGTGAAGTTGAACATAAGGAAATTTATTTGAAAATTAAAATTTTGATTTTGAAAAATACGAACTCATATCTAGAAATAAAAATAAAGGCTATGATGGAAAATTGACCGTCTCCCACACTTGAATAATTTTACGAGTCTAAGCAAAAGCATATAAGTTCGAAACCTAAGAAGAGACATTATAATTCATATAGATTAATAAATCCTTTTCCTGGTGTTAGATATTTTTCATGTGGCATGTTAGGGTGTATTTTCCACACTTGTACTATTCAGAGTAGAACACATTTAGTGTGGAGACCTAAGATGCATAAAACACAGTATATCAAACATGCATCTGGTTTATCATTGTCAAGAAGTGAACCCAAATTTATTTGGGTTCCCAAGACTAATATTTGATATTTTAACAGAAATTCTCTCATCTCATGAGAGCATTTGGTACCTGGATAACGGATGTTTAAAATATATGATTGGAGATACAACTCAATTAATATCGCTAGAAGCCAGGAGTGGAGGCAAGGCAACACTTGGAGACAATACCACTAGGAGAGTGGTAAGTACATGTATGAATGGTAACACAAAGAATTTCTTTATTGAAAATATTTTATTAGTTGAGGGCTTGAAATATAACTTGCTCAGTATTAGTCAGCTTTGTGATAAGGGATTTAATATAAAATTTTTACCGATAAGCTACATAATAAGTCAAAATTATTACGAATCTGGATTCAAGAACTATGATTTTAATGATAGCAAACCTTTTTATTTCTGGTTTAGTGTCTAACCTTTCAGGTACAAAAGATCAGATGTAATTCAAGCCAACTCAAGATCGGGTCTATGTGTGTTTAAATATACTTCTTCACTTTTTTTGAGTCAAGTGAAATGTAACGAATTCCCAAGCTAAGTAACCTTGCATAAATACACTCAGGGAAAGTTTTGGAGTGATTTAGTGTTTCTCATAAAGAAAATCGTACTGTACGATTTCTCCATCATACTGTATAATAGGTCATTAATATTCAGGCTTACGCATAATTCTGAATGATTAGTTTTGAGAACTAATCATACTATCATATTGTATGATTTGAAAAACACCTAGCTGTCAGGACTATTTGAAAAACCCCTAGCTCAACATCCCTAACAAAATTTTAAGTGGTATCAGAGCGGTATTCATTAAATCAAGTTTTGAAAAACTTTTGAATTCGATCCATGGCTAACTTTGGAAATAGAAATACTGTTGAAGGTTATTCCATTACTCATCCACCTTTGTTTGATAATATACCATTTTATTTTTGGAAAACTCGCATGTCCACCTTTTTACAATCTATTGATTATCGCATGTGGATGCTTGTTAAAGATGGTTATGAAGCACCTCATAGACTTATAAATGGCATTAAAACTGAACTTTCTTTTACTGAATGGATATTTGATGATCATGATTTAGCATAACTAAATGTAAAATATTTGAACTATTTTTTCTGTGCTTTAAAATCTGAAGATTACATGTGTGTTTCCACTTGTACGACTGGTAAAGAAATTTGGGATAGATTATGCATCACTTATGAAGGTACATCTAAAGTTAAGCAATCTAGATTGAATATCTTACTTCACGACTACGAACACTTTTGCATGAAACCTAGTGAATTAATTTCTGAAATGTATACTAAGTTCACTCAAATTGTCACCTCCCTACATGCCTTAGGAAGAGAGCTTACTAATTATGAGAAAGTTAACAAGATTTTAAGATGTTTGCCTTCTTTCTATGATGCCAAGATAACTGTGATCACTGAATCTAATGATTTGAATGCCTATTCTATTGATAACTTACTTGGATCACTCATTGCTTATGAGCAAGGAGTGAACAAAAGACAGCTTGATGCAGGTGAGAAAAAGCAAGAGAAAACTGTGGCGTTGAAGGCCAACGAGACTAATACTGATACTTCCAGGTCTGATAGCGATGGTGTTACCTTAATCACTAGGTAATTCAGAAGCTTTCTAAGGAAGAAATACAAGAACGTTCAGAAGTGGAACAAAGATAAGAGTAGTAAAAATTTTAAAGGTTCATGTGATATTATTTGTTTTGAATGCAGAAAGCCTTGACATATAAAGGATGATTGTCCTACACTTAAGGCTCACCCAAGCAAGGAGAAGGGTGAGGAGAAACCCAAGTTCAGGAAGGATAAGAAGTAGATTTAAAAGGCGTTCTGGGCAGACTCAACATCTGACTCCTCTGAGACTGAAGCTGAAGAGGAGACTACAAACTTATGTCTGATGGCTGATGATCATCCTGGTCAGTCTAATCAAGAAGAGGTATGTGAGCTAACCTATGATCAATTGCTAGATATTTCTGAGAAAATTTATTCATCGTATAGGAAACTTAAGAAAACCCATGCTAGCCTGAAATTGGATTTCTAGAATTTGTAAAAAGAGCATGATGTTATGATTTAGGACTATTCTACACTTATTAGCAATCACATATCTTTACTTAATGAATTTGATGAATTGAACAAAAAGCATTCTGAACTAATTATTGAGCATGAGTCATTAAAAATATCCATATTGATTTAAAAAAAGCTTATAAAGAACTAGAAACCATGGCATGTAACTTAACTAGTGATGAGTATTATTTGAAATTTGAAATTGCAAGTCTCAAGAAGGAAAATGAATTTCTAAGATTGAAAATTAGTGCTTTGGAGAAAAATGAAATACCTCCTACTTTTGTACAATTTTATGCACTTCCACCATTTGAAGAATCTAATTCAAAATCAACAAAGCATGTTTCATTCAAACCTAGGAAGAGGCACTATCGCTCACGTAGATTAGTTAACCCTTTTTATGGCGTTAAATGTTTTTCTTGTGGCATGCTTGGATATATCTCTCACACCTATACTGTTCACCGTAATACACATTGGGTGTGGAGACCCAAATTATATGATTCATAGCATAGCACACATGCATTACATTCTTCTTTTCATAAGAAGGATCCCAAACTTGTTTAGGTTCCTAAATCTAATATTTGATAATTTTGTAGGTGTGCTCTCACAAAAGGCCTCGTGAGAGCATGTGGTACCTGGACAGCGGATGTTTAAGACATATGACGGGAGATCCAAATCAGTTTATTTCGTTGGAGACCAGAGCTGGAGGTAAGGTTACACTTGGAGACAACACCACCAGGAGGGTGGTAGGAGCAGGTATAATTGGTGATTCACAAAACTTCATTATTGATAATATTTTGCATGTAAATGGACAGAAACATAATCTGCTAAGCATCAGCCAGCTATGTGATAAAGGCTTCAGCATAAAGTTCCTGCCTACTTGCTGCATTATAAGCTTAAATGATAAAATTATTTTACAGGGAAAAAGGGTCAAATATGTCTATATGCTGGATTTAAATTGTTTTAAAGCTGATATTGCTATTTGCTTAAAAACTACTGTTGATGAGTCTTGGCTGTGGCATAGGAGGTTATGTCATGCCAGTATGAAAACCCTTAGAAGAGTCACTCAAAAGAACTTAGTTAGAGGTATCCCCAAGCTTCAGTTCACTGAGGACCAACTGTGTGATGTTTTTCAATTAGGGAAGCAAGTCCACTCCTCTTTCCACTCAATTAAGGACATCAACACCTCTAGACCTTTAGAAGTCCTTCACATGGATTTGTTTGGACCCATTAGCACTGCCAGCTTAGGGGGGAGAGTCTATAGATTTATGATTGTTGATGATTACTCGAGGTTCATTTGTATTAGAATTCTATCACATAAATCTAAGTCATTTGATGAATTTAAATCTTTCTCCACTTGGATTCAGAAGAAGTTAGGCTGTGAGATTGTGACCATCCATAGTGATCATGGTGGGGAGTTTAAAAATGAGAAATTTGGAACCTTCTGTGAAGATTAAGGGATTAGCCATAACTTTTTAGCTCCTAAGACCCCTCAGCAAAATGGGGTAGCTGAAAGAAAGAACAGAACCTTGGTGGAAGCCACTAGAGCCATGCTTATTGAGTATTCACTTCCAAAGTACTTTGGGGCTGAAGCGGTGAACATAGCTTGTTATGTGTTGAATAGGGTGAATGTTAGATCTAATCTGAATAAGACACCCTATGAGATCATTAAGGGTAGAACTCCAAATCTATCCCACCTCTATGTCATTGGCTGTAAGGTTTTCATTCTTAATAATGGGAAATCATCCTTAGGAAAATTTGACCCCAAATCTAATGAAGGAGTGTTCTTAGGCTATTTTAGTGTGGGGAAATCCTTTAGGGTGTTTAATAAGAGGACTTTGGTGGTGGAAGAGACAACTCATGTGATGTTTGATGAATCTGATCCTAAAGAGTCTAGAGTTAAGGAAGAAGAAGAGGTAGGAGAGATTATCCAAGGAGTTGAAAATGCAAATCTAGAGGAAATGGTAGAACCTGAAAACACTTTGTCTAGAGATTGGAGATATTCTTCTAGTCATCCTAAAGAACTGATCTGAGGAGACCCTTCTGAAGGTGTTAGAACTAGACATGGACTTAGGAAGGAAGTAAACCATTCTGCCTTTATCTCAATGACTGAACCCACCAACATCAATCAAGACCTTTTTGATGAATTTTGGATTTTAGCAATGCAAGAGGAATTGAACCAATTTGTAAGGAATGATGTTAAGGAGTTAATAGAAAGACCTAAGGATCAAAGTATAGTTGGAACCAAATGGGTCTTTAAGAATAAGATGAATGATTCTGGTGTGGTGGTTAGGAATAAGGCAAGGTTGGTGGCTAAGGGATACAATCAAACAGAAGGGATTAATTTTGAGGAGACCTTTGCCCCTGTATCTAGATTGGAAGCAATTAGAGTGCTACTAGCCTTTGCCTGTTATTAGGGATTTAAGCTTTTTCAAATGGATGTCAAGAGTGCCTTTTTGAATGGGGTAATAAAGGAAGATATCTTTTTAGAGAAACCCCCAGGTTTTGAGAATTTTTAATGTCCTAATCATGTTTACAAATTAAAAAAGGCCTTATATGTATTGAAATAGGCACCCAGAGCTTGGTATGAGAGGCTTAGCACATTCCTTCTAGAAAGAGAGTTTGTTAAGTGGAGTTTAGACACCACCATTTTTCTTAGGAAAGTAGGTGATGATTTACTCATTATCCAGATCTATGTTGATGATATACTTTTTGAATCTTCTGATAAAAATTTATGTGATGATTTTTTTAAAATAATGAGTAAGGAGTTTAAGATGAGTATGATGGGAGAATTAAGCTACTTTTTGGGGTTTAGCATAAGGCAAATGGATGATGGAACCTTTCTGAATCAATCAAAATACACTAAGGATATCTTAAAGAATTATGAAATAGATAAAGCTAAGCTAATAAATACTACGATGAGTTCCACTATTCAGTTAGATAAAGATTCAAATGGAAAATCTATTGATCAGAAAAAGTTTAGAGGAATAATTGGATTACTGTTTTACCTGACTGCTAGCTGATCTGATCTTTGTGCTAGATTTTAAGCTGATCCTAAGGAATCCCACCTGACTGCAGTTAAGAGAATCCTTAGATATCTCTTAGGGACCCCAAACCTAGGAATCTGGTATCCTAGGCACAACACATCTTTTGAGATTATTGGATATTCTGACTCTAACTTTGCAAAATGTAGGGTGGATAGAAAGAGCACTTCTGGAACTTGCCAATTCATAGGACAGTCTTTAGTCTCCTGGTCCAGTAGAAAATAGAACTCAGTTGCACTTTCCACTGCTGAAGCTGAGTACATTGCCTTAGGAAGTTATGTGGCCCAAGTCCTTTGATTGAAGCAACAAGTTTTGGATTTAGGATTACCTGTTGGCACAATTTTAGATCTTTGTGATAACACTAGTGCCATCTGTATTTCTAAGAATCATATCCAACATTCAAGAACCAAACACATTGACATAAGACATCACTTCATTAGGAACCAAGTTATAAAAGGGGACATTGAGCTACATCATGTAGCAACTGAAAATCAGCGGGCTTACATCTTTACTAAACCACTGGCCTTTGACTCATTTAGCATTTTGAGGACCAGATTGGGTGTGATTGACATAAATGCATGAAATCTGATGATTACTGATTTCTGATTTTTCTATTTTCCATTTTGCTTTTAGCTTCTATTTGATTTGATTGACTGTTTCACTTTAGAATTTTTTCTTTTCCTGCTAATTTTCATTATTTAATTTGCTTATCAAATTTGATTATTTCCTGTGGATTTTCATTTGCTGATTTTTATTTAGTGATTTTAGTATGTCTTTTATTCTTCTTGTTTACTTTTCTTTATTGTTTACTCTCAACAAAATAAGATCACTGCTCACTACTGCTGATAAACTGGATTTTTGACTAAGTGTTTTGCCTTGTTGTTTTTATTTGAAAGCTTATAAGCAGTGATTGACTCCTCTGAATCTGTTAAAGGGAAGAAACATTGATGATTGTTTCTCTTCCTCTAACTCCTTTAGTGGTGTATTAATTCTTTTGGATAAAAATCTTCTTCAAAATTAAAAAATTAGTTTTTGAAATAGAGATCTCTTTTATCTTCCTACAGTAATCTACCTCATATAAATAGTATTTTCAAAGCTTTGAATCAGTGTTATGTTTTCTTAATCAGGTGATTGCACTTATCATATGATGTATGATTTTTATTTTGTGAATTAATCCCCCTCACTATAGAGAGTGATTTTTGTCTTCTCTTATGTCTAGAAGGTAATTTTATTTCTTTAACGATTATGAAAGGAAGCAAGCTTATTAAAGATGCGCAAAGAGCGCCAAAATGAAAAGAGGCACAAAATGAGCTCAAAACTAAAAAGATGCGCAATGTCGCCAAACTAAAAAAATACATAAAGTGTATTAAAAAATGAGAAATTTGGAACCTTCTGTGAAGATTAAGGGATTAGCCATAACTTTTTAGCTCCTAAGACCCCTCAGCAAAATGGGGTAGCTGAAAGAAAGAACAGAACCTTGGTGGAAGCTACTAGAGCCATGCTTATTGAGTATTCACTTCCAAAGTACTTTGGGGCTGAAGCGGTGAACATAGCTTGTTATGTGTTGAATAGGGTGAATGTTAGATCTAATCTGAATAAGACACCCTATGCGATCATTAAGGGTAGAACTCCAAATCTATCCCACCTCTATGTCTTTGGCTGTAAGGTTTTCATTCTTAATAATGGGAAATCATCCTTAGGAAAATTTGACCCCAAATCTAATGAAGGAGTGTTCTTAGGCTATTTTAGTGTGGGGAAATCCTTTAGGGTGTTTAATAAGAGGACTTTGGTGGTGGAAGAGACAACTCATGTGATGTTTGATGAATCTGATCCTAAAGAGTCTAGAGTTAAGGAAGAAGAAGAGGTAGGAGAGATTATCCAAGGAGTTGAAAATGCAAATCTAGAGGAAATGGTAGAACCTGAAAACACGTTGCCTAGAGATTGGAGATATTCTTCTAGTCATCCTAAAGAACTGATCTGAGGAGACCCTTCTGAAGGTGTTAGAACTAGACATGGACTTAGGAAGGAAGTAAACCATTCTGCCTTTATCTCAATGACTGAACCCACCAACATCAATCAAGACCTTTTTGATGAATTTTGGATTTTAGCAATGCAAGAGGAATTGAACCAATTTGTAAGGAATGATGTTTAGGAGTTAATAGAAAGACCTAAGGATCAAAGTATAGTTGGAACCAAATGGGTCTTTAAGAATAAGATGAATGATTCTGGTGTGGTGGTTAGGAATAAGGCAAGGTTGGTGGCTAAGGGATACAATCAAACAAAAGGGATTAATTTTGAGGAGACCTTTGCCCCTGTATCTAGATTGGAAGCAATTAGAGTGCTACTAGCATTTGCCTGTTATTAGGGATTTAAGCTTTTTCAAATGGATGTCAAGAGTGCCTTTTTGAATGGGGTAATAAAGGAAGATATCTTTTTAGAGAAACCCCCAGGTTTTGAGAATTTTTAATGTCCTAATCATGTTTACAAATTAAAAAAGGCCTTATATGTATTGAAATAGGCACCCAGAGCTTGGTATGAGAGGCTTAGCACATTCCTTCTAGAAAGAGAGTTTGTTAAGTGGAGTTTAGACACCACCATTTTTCTTAGGAAAGTAGGTGATGATTTACTCATTATCCAGATCTATATTGATGATATACTTTTTGAATCTTCTGATAAAAATTTATGTGATGATTTTTTTAAAATAATGAGTAAGGAGTTTAAGATGAGTATGATGGGAGAATTATGCTACTTTTTGGGGTTTAGCATAAGGCAAATGGATGATGGAACCTTTCTGAATCAATCAAAATACACTAAGGATATCTTAAAGAAATATGAAATAGATAAAGCTAAGCTAATAAATACTGTGATGAGTTCCACTATTCAGTTAGATAAAGATTCAAATGGAAAATCTATTGATCAGAAAAAGTTTAGAGGAATAATTGGATCACTGTTTTACCTGACTGCTAGCTGATCTGATCTTTGTGCTAGATTTTAAGCTGATCCTAAGGAATCCCACCTGACTGCAGTTAAGAGAATCCTTAGATATCTCTTAGGGACCCCAAACCTAGGAATCTGGTATCCTAGGCACAACACTTCTTTTGAGATTATTGGATATTCTGACTCTAACTTTGCAAAATGTAGGGTGGATAGAAAGAGCACTTCTGGAACTTGCCAATTCATAGGACAGTCTTTAGTCTCCTGGTCCAGTAGAAAATAGAACTCAATTGCACTTTCCACTGCTGAAGCTGAGTACATTGCCTTAGGAAGTTATGTGGCCCAAGTCCTTTGATTGAAGCAACAAGTTTTGAATTTAGGATTACCTGTTGGCACAATTTTAGATCTTTGTGATAACACTAGTGCCATCTGTATTTCTAAGAATCATATCCAACATTCAAGAACCAAACACATTGGCATAAGACATCACTTCATTAGGAACCAAGTTATAAAAGGGGACATTGAGCTACATCATGTAGCAACTGAAAATCAGCGGGCTTACATCTTTACTAAACCACTGGCCTTTGACTCATTTAGCATTTTGAGGACCAGATTGGGTGTGATTGACATAAATGCATGAAATCTGATGATTACTGATTTCTGATTTTTCTATTTTCCATTTTGCTTTTAGCTTCTATTTGATTTGATTGACTGTTTCACTTTAGAATTTTTTCTTTTCCTGCTAATTTTCATTATTTAATTTGCTTATCAAATTTGATTATTTCCTGTGGATTTTCATTTGCTGATTTTTATTTAGTGATTTTAGTATGTCTTTTATTCTTCTTGTTTACTTTTCTTTATTGTTTACTCTCATCAAAATAAGATCACTGCTCACTACTGCTGATAAACTGGATTTTTGACTAAGTGTTTTGCCTGTTGTTTTTATTTGAAAGCTTATAAGCAGTGATTGACTCCTCTGAATCTGTTAAAGGGAAGAAACATTGATGATTGTTTCTCTTCCTCTAACTCCTTTAGTGGTGTATTAATTCTTTTGGATAAAAATCTTCTTCAAAATTAAAAAATTAGTTTTTGAAATAGAGATCTCTTTTATCTTCCTACAGTAATCTACCTCATATAAATAGTATTTTCAAAGCTTTGAATCAGTGTTATGTTTTCTTAATCAGGTGATTGCACTTATCATATGATGTATGATTTTTATTTTGTGAATTAATCCCCCTCACTATAGAGAGTGATTTTTGTCTTCTCTTATGTCTAGAAGGTAATTTTATTTCTTTAACGATTATGAAAGGAAGCAAGCTTATTAAAGATGCGCAAAGAGCGCCAAAATGAAAAGAGGCACAAAATGAGCTCAAAACTGAAAAGATGCGCAATGTCGCCAAATTAAAAAAATACATAAAGTGTATTAAAAAATCAAAAGATGCGCAGTGCACCAAACAAGTTAAAAAAGAGGCACAAAATGAGCCCACAAAGAAACAAGCTTTCTTCCCTTTCAAATCTTTAAATGTCTTAGAAAAAATCTATGCGCCACTTAATATTTTTAAAAGCCTCAGATTGAAAATCATGATTTCTGATTCCTTACTTCGTAATACTATTTTTTTAGATATTTTTCTGGAACAAGGCTTGAAAGGATTTCTTTTCGAATCTAATTTTTTTCTTCTGAATTAGACTTTCGTTTGAAAGGAATTTGAACCTGTAAGGTGACCAAGGTACGAGTTACGAAAATCGATTTTCTAACTTTTCTAGATTTCAGCATCGTCGATTTTCTTCATATTGGCTTTTAAATTAAAACTCAAGGGAAAATTTTGATTTACTGGAGCTGATCGATCAAAAAAAACTTTTGATGTTTCTGGATTTCATCCTTTTGATGTTTTTCGTGTGTTGGGTCAGTACTATTTTTTATGTTTCTCTATTTTGTTTTCCCTTTTTGTGATGCCAAAAGGGGGAGTTATTTTTGTGTTACTAGTAGTTTCATTTGTTATTTTTTTTGTGTTGTAGTAGGTTCTTTTGTTGTATTTAGTGTCACCATTTTTCAATAATTCTGCTTGATTTAAAACTACCAAATAAATATTTTCCATCATCAAAAAGGGGGAGATTATTGTGAATCTGGATTCAAGGACTATGATTTTGATGATAGCAAACCATTTTGTTTCTGGTTCAATGTCTAACCTTCTAGGTACAATAGATCAGATGCAATTCAAGCCAACTCAAGATCAGGTCATGTATGTTTAAATATACTTTTTCACTTTTCTTGAGTCAAGTGTAATATAACAGATCCCCAAGCTAAGTAACCTTACACACACACACATACTCAGGGGGAGTTTTTGAGTGATTTAGTGTTTCTCTTAAAGAAAAATGTACTGTACGATAGGTCATTAATATTCAGGCTTACGGGTAATTCTAAATGATTAGTTTTGAGAACTAATCGTACTGTACGGTTCATATCGTACTGTACGATTTGAAAAAAACCTAGCCGCCAGGACTGTTTTGGTAAGATTTGAATTTTAAATTTTTGTACTAATCATACTGTACGATTACAATCATACTATACAAATATTTTAAATCCTGCCAAATTATCTCCCGTGATCGAGCAATCAAATCTTGGTTTCTTAATTAATTGTATTCATACAGTACAATATTGGATTATACTGGATGAATAACAGAGATAATGTCAGTCGTCCCATTGATCGTACCAGACGAATCTAAGGTTTTTTTATTTTATTTGTCCCGGACGATATTTGTATCGTACTGTACGATGACCTGAATTGAAGTATTCGTACTGTACGAATGGTGCAATGCAGGATGATGGACAGAGATGATTTTGTTCATCTCAAAGATCATCCCGTACGAACAGTTGAGAATAAGTTGATCGTACTGTATAATGTTCGTAAAATTTGTGGACTGTTTGTTTGCATTTGTACTGGACAAAACTATTTTTGAACTGATCGTACTGTATGATATTGGATCATATTGGACGAACGAAATTATCAAATTGAATTTTAGGGCAATTTTTTAGCCCTCCTTTTTAAGATCTCTTTTGTTCAATCATTGAAATCTTTTGCCACTTTCCTCACTAGAAAAAACCTAGAGAGAAAGATCTTGGGAGAGAGAGAGGATCTTGTGAGGGAGAGTTTGTGAGGTGTTCACAAAGGTTACTCCAAGCAAGGATCTAAGTTATCTTCTCCGGTCATCATCTCTTATCTTATTGGTGGTTCTATGGTAGAATCGTCAGTAAGAAGATCCGGGTTCTCTGCCTGCTTCAGGAGGAAGTGAAAGGAGTCTAGGTTCTCTGCCTGCTTCAGGAGGAAGCGAAAGGATTTCAGGTTCTCTGCCTCACCGGGTTGGTGGAAAGGAGTCTTGTACAGGCTTCTCCACCTTATTGTGGGAGTAGAAGGAGAGTCATTTAGTGTTAGTGCAATACCCGGAAGGGAGGCTCTGGGGAGTGGAGGTAGGTCAAGTTGACTGAACCACTATAAAATTTAGTGTATTCTTTCTGATTATTTTTCGCTCTTACTTTTCTGTTGATTATTGTGTGATTGTGACTATTATTCTATTATCGTTGAACATCTGCACATCATCATATAACTGTAAATATTTTAAAACATTCAAAAAGATTTTCAAAATCATCGTTTGTTCATGAATTTTTAAAACAACCAATTCACCCCCCACCCCACCCCCCCCCCTCTTGGTTAGCCTCGGGACTAGTTCATAAGGGCTTAACATCCCTAACAAAATTTCAAAAATGGAAGTGAGTTATTGCATGGAAATAGGGTAAATAATGTATACATACTTGATTTAAATAGTGTTTGATCTTCTAATACTTTTTGCCTGAAACTGTTGCTAATGAATCATGGCTTGGCATAAAAGACTCTGTCATGCAAGTATGAAAATCTTAGAAAATTTACTCAAAACAAATTGGTTAGAGTTATACCCAAATTAGACTTTACTAAGGATCAACTGTGTGATACATATCAATTAGGAAAATAAGTCAAATCCTTATTTCATTCAATTAAGGACCTTAGAACTAGCAAACCATTAGAAGTCCTTCACATGGATCTTTTTGGGCCAGTTAGCACTGTATGTTTAAGAGGGAAAGAATATGGCTATGTAATTATTAATGATTATATAAGATTCACGTGGATTAGATTCTTATCACATAAGAGTGAATCATTTGATGAGTTTAGAAATTTTTCTACTTGGATTCAGAGGAAGCTAGGCTATGAAACTCTTATAATAAAAAGTGATCACATAGGAGAATTTGAAAATGAAAATTTTAAAGTTTTCTATAAAGAGCAAGGAATAGATCACAACTTTTCAGCTCCTAGGACCGCTCAATAAAATGGGGTTATTGAAAGAAATTACAGAATATTGATAGAAGCCGCTAGAGCCATGCTGGCTAAATATTCACTTCCTAAATATTTTTGGGCTGAAGCGGTTAGTACAGCATGTTATGTTCTGAATAGGTTAAACATTAGAAATAAGTTGAACAAGACACCTTAAGAACTTCTTATGGGGATAACACCTAACCTGTTACATTTACATATCTTTGGATGTAAGGTGTTCGTTCATAATAATGGTAAAACTCCTTTAGAAAAATTTGATCATAAATATGATAAAGGAATTTTTCTCGAATATTCTAGTGCTGGCAAATCCTATAGAGCTTTTAATAGAAGGACTTTGGTAGTTGGGGAGACCACTCATATTGTTTTTGATGAATCTAATTTTTTTGGAGGGTTTAAGTTGGAAGAAGAAGATGTTGAATAGATCTCCCAAGGAATTGAAAATGCAAATTTTGAAGAAAGAGTTGAAAAAAGAATTGCCTGGAGAATGAAAATATTCTAAAAATCATCCTAAATGAATTAATTTTAGGTGAACCAAGTGAAGGTGTTAGAACTAGGCATGAACTTAGCAAAAAAGTAAACCACTCAGCTTTTATCTCAATGATTGAACCCACTAATATAAATCAAGTACTTTTGGATGAATTTTGGATTTTAGCCATGCAAGAAGAATTGAATCAATTTGTTAGAAATGATGTTTGGGAATTGATCGAAAGGCCTATAAAATAAAGTGTTGTGAGAACTAAGTGGGTGTTCAAAAATAAAATGAATGATTAAGGTGTAGTGGTTAGAAATAAAGTAAGATTGGTGACCAAGGGGTATAATCAAATAAAAGGAATTGATTATGAAGAAACTTTTACCCCAATAGCCAGACTTGAAGTGAGAAGAGTGCTACTAGCCTTTGACTTTTTTAAAGGTTTTAAATTTCTCCAAATGGATATTAAGAGTATCTTTCTTAATGGGGTGATACAAGAGGATTTTTATGTTGAGCAACTTTCAGGTTTTGAAAATTCAAAATTCCCTAATCACATGTTTAAATTCAAAAAGGCATTATATGGACTAAAACAGGCACCTAGGGCTTGGTATGAGAGTCTAAGCATATTCCTACTAGGAATATCATTTGTTAAAGGAAGTATGAACACCACTCTCTTCTTAAAAAAGGTAGGAGATGATATACTCATTGTTCAAATATATGTTGATGATATCTTATTTGGATCCACTAATAAAAATCTTTGTGATGATTTTTCAAAAATAATGAGTAGTGAATTTGAAATGAGTTTGATGGGAGACTAGAGTTACTTTCTTGGTTTTAGCATAAAGCAAAAAGAGGATGGCATATTTCTTAATCAGTCAAAATATATCAAGGACATCCTTAAGAAATATGAAATGGATAAAGCTAAACTAATAAGTAAACCAATGAGTTCTTCAGTGCAACTAGATAAGGACTCTAAAGGAAAATCTATTGATCAAAAGAAATTTAGAGTGATGATTGGATCATTACTTTACTTAACTGTAAGCAGACTTGATATCATGTTTAGTGTTTGTCTGTGTGCTAGATTTCAAGCTAATCCGAAAGAATCTCATCTGACTAGTGTTAAAAGAATTATGAGATATCTTTTAGGAACTCAAAATTTAGGAATTTGGTATCCTAAGCATAGCTCCTCTTTTGAAATCATAGGATATTCTGATTCAGATTTTGCATGGTGTAAGGTTGATAGAAAGAGTACTTCTAGGACTTATCAAGTCATAAGGAACTCCTTAGTCTCTTGGTCTAGCATAAAGAAAAATTTAGTAGCTCTTTTTTACTACTGAAGCAGAATACAAAGCATTAGGGAGTTGTGTGGCACAAGTTCTATGGTTAAAATAATAACTAGTAGACTTAGGTTTTTTAATTAGCACTATTCCAATTTTCTATGATAATACAAGTGCCATTTGCATTTCAAAAAATCATATCCAACACTCTAGGACTAAGCATATAGACATTAGGCACCACTTCATTAGGGATCATGTCACCAAAGGAGAAATTAAGCTACATCATGTAGTAATTGAAAATCAACTTGCAGATATTTTCATAAAACCACTAGTTTTTGAAACATTTAGCACCTTAAGAACTAGATTAGGTGTGATTGATATTCATGCTTGACAATTGTAATTCTACAAATTTTATTTGTGTTGTATATTTTTGTTAATGTTTATGTTTTATTCTGTGTTAGTAATTTATTTTGTTTGATTTGTAAAAGATTTTTGATTTTGATGTCTTATTTGTCTTCTTTTTTGTTTTTGATTTTGATGTCTTTGTTTTCATTTTTGACTCTCACGGATATTGGTTGATTTATTTTTGGAAAAGTGTTGTGTTTATCATATCTTAAGTTCCTTTTGCATTCGTACTGTACGAAACACTTTTGTACTGTACAAACTCCATAGATGTTATAGGGTATTTTTTTTCTAAGTTGGCAAGATGAAAAATGTGATTTTTCTTGAACATATAGTATTGTACGGTGATGTCATCGTCTATATGAATAGTGTATTTTTTGTCTGTATGAAAATGAATTTTCAAAGATCGTATGTACAAAATTTAGATCATCTATATCATAGTGTTGTCAATTTGTATGTGCATGATCTAAAATGTTAGGTATGAAATTATTACCTATTCATCCTGAATGAACAGGTGTTCATTTGTACGATCATTTTGGTCAAAAATTCATATGATATGACTCCTCGTAAATTGTGTTTACGAAAAGTCATTTCATCAACTATTTTTTATCGTTTCCATTCGTCTATACAAATTTTTTTTCATATTGGATGAAGTAAATATTGTATGTATGATCCTCATATCGTACTATACGATCAAGCTCGATTTCATTAAATTAAAAGCCATTCTTTCAATATTTCACCATTCCATCACTTTCAAACCTTCTTGTGTTCAAATAGCAAGTACCAGCGACAAACGGGCTCGACTCTCAAGAGGATCTTCTTCTCAATCAAGTCAAGTAGATGAAAATTTTCTATCAAAAGAAAATGAGGCTGCATATGATCGCTTCATCGAAGCAAAAATAACTCCTTCGCGTCTTCTGATTCAAGAAGACATCAACTTCTTAATAATGCCTCTCTTTGAATCTACCCAATTTGCTTTCATTCTCACACTAACCCACGCCTTTCATTCTGAAACTTTTTACCTTTTTTCTGGCTAATTTGAAAATGAGGGAGAACCACACAGTCAGGTCATCTTATGTTCTTAAGCAGAGGGTAGAGATAACTAAGGAAGATTTAGGCACCTACTTACACCTTAGAACTAAAGGTGTAAGGGCACACACAATGACATCTAGAGAGGATTTTGACTGGTCAACTATAAATCAAACCCTTAGAGGTACACCTTCAGTCTACCATCAACCTCATGTGCACACCTTAAACCAAAATTCCAGGATCATCCAGCATATTTTGAGAACATCGATTATCCCTAAAGCTGGTGATCGTATTAACCTTACTCCTTTGTTGTCTATTATCGCACATCTTATAATGACAAACACTCTTATTGATGAAGCCCAGCTGATTCTGGACTACATCAATAATCTGACTGATATTAGACTTCCTACCACCAAAAGAAAGAAAAATATGGCTTTAGGATATTTGATTGCATATGTCCTCAAAAGAAATACAATTTGGTTCATCCTGATCCTCCAAATCAATTTCCATGCTATTTCACCAATGCCTCATTTCATTCACTTTTTCATCGGGATCAAGGGGAAGAGGGAGATGATGTTAGAGAAGAAAAGGCTCCAGCACCTGCACCTGCTCCTGGACTTGAGCAGCGTTTCTATCAAGAAATGGTCCAACATTTTGACTAACTTGAGTCTCACTTTGATCAAAGATTTGATCATATTATGACTCACCTAGACCAGTAGGATGTGAGATATCACGAAGACATGGGCTGGGTGAGAGGACAATTTGACTCCCTAAATACTCAAGTAGCTACAATCAATACCTACTTTTCAGTGTTCAACCCTCCTCAGCCACCAGGATCCTCCACCTTATTAGTGTTATTTTTCTATTGTACTTGATGTAAGCATTATTTTGTTTCCATGTGATATATGCCTTGTTACTAATGTACTCTTATTTTTTAGTTGTATCTGCATTTGCTTTTGTTGATGTATGCATTATTTTAGTCTATTTTCATAAAAATTTATGAAATGATATTTCTCTTATTTTTGATGTTAATGCTCTTAAATTGTTCTAAGTTCCTATAGACTAATCAAATATAGTTGATCTACGAAATGAAATTTTAAATTATTTTGCACTACAACTTAATCTCCTAGCAAAATTTAAAATTCTCAAAATTTAAATCAAATTGTGATTAGATATAGATAAGGAGATTATTTTCTTATTCCTATAAATTTTTTTCTCTAAATATTATTGCAAAAATATGAATTAATTTTCTTTTAATTTCTTATCCAATTTGATGATTTCTTTGTTAATTATTGGGTTTTGTTTTAAGAGTTGTTGATATCGGGAAGAACAAAATGAAAAGTGGCATAAAATTAGCCCAAATTCAAAAAGATGCACAAAATGTGTCACAATCTTAAAAGATGCGCAATGCTCGCCAAAAATAAAAAAGAGGCACAAAATTAGCCCAAACTGAAAGGATGCACAAAGCATGCTAAAAGTTGAAAAGATGCGCAATGATCGCCAATCGAAAGTCTTTCCTTTATCTCTCTGATTATTACAAAAATCCATACAATCAACATTAATCTCAGCTATTAAATTTGAAACTAATTGATCTTTTATTAAATCTTATTTGCAATATTTATTTTATTTAATAAATCTAGAAAGAACAGTGAATCTGGTTGACTTTTCTTATATTAATTATTCTTTGATCTAAAATATGAGACTATCTTTTTAATATCCGACTGTTAATGTTGTTTTTGCAAATAGGTTATTTTCTTCTTCATCATCTATGAGATTAGTCAATACTAACTTACTCTGTCAATGACTTCTTTCCTTTTTGTTGTTGTCAAAAGGGGGAGTCATCATTGTTATTTGTTCATCATTATTGTATATTTGTATTGGGTTGTTATTGTATTTTGTGATTCGTGATCATCGGGTCATTGAGCTATTATATGTTTTGCATCGGGGAGTCATTGTTTTATTATATGTTTTTTTTTTGTTTTATTATCGTGATCATCGTATGAATGTGTGTTTGTTGTGTGTGTGTGTTTTGTTTTTGAATTTATTTTGTTTTGATTTTGAATTCATTTTTTAGTCTTGTGTTTTTCAGACCAAGTTTAATCCCTTGTTTTTAATTGAGCATTCATTGAGGGCGAGCTTAGGAGAAAAAGAACTTTTAATGTTAATTTAAATAATAACTATTTTGCCATCATCAAAAAGGGGGAGATTGTTGAAACTTAGAAATGAAGTTTTAATTATATGTTATGTGATTTTTGATGATAACAAAATATTATTGTTCTGATATTATTATTATTTCTCCTAACATACATTGGATGGATTTTTATTTGTTTTTGTGTGTACTAACATTTTAGGAAAATCTTACTCCAGACTACTAAAGACTTCAAGATAGAGTAGATTAGGATTTCAGTAATGAAGTTAGTATTTTTTATTTTATTGAGTATGAGAGAGTGTGATTGTAATTGGGTAACTGTGCACACACACACAGGAGAGAGAGTTAAAATTGAAATTGAATTTTTTTACCCTGTTCGTACTATATGATGTCAGTTCATACAGACGAATGACAAAGTATGAAATGAGGTTTGTCTAGTTCATCCAGAAAAATTTAAACTATTCATACATATGATTTTAAAAATCATACAGACGAATGAATGTGTACAAAATAATATTCATACTAGTTCATCCATATGAATTTAAACTATTTGTACAGACGATTTTAAACATCGTACAGATGACTGACAGTGTATGAAATAAGGTTCATTAAGTTCATCTAGATGAAATTTAATATTCATATAGATGATATAGAAATCATACAGATGACTAATAGTGTACGAAATGAGCTTCGTACCATATTGTCCAGACAAACTTTAACAGTTCGTACAAATGATCTTAAAATCATACAAAAGATTAGCATTGTACGAAATAAGGTTCATACCAGATTGTCCCATGAATTTTGAACCATTCGTATAGATGATTTTTGATCATATTGTACGATTTGAGGTTGTTTCTGTTGTAATTTTTAGTTTTTGGATAATTTTTTATATCTTTTCTATTTAAGGAGTCCAAAGACTATCACTAAGATCCTTTTGCTTCAAAATTTCTCTTGAGTGTGGCTTTTGAGAGTGTGATTGAGAGAGATCTTGTGATTGGAGAGTGAGAAATTAAGTGAAAGGAAATTGTGAGGGATTCACAAGGTTGCCCAAAGTGAAGATCTCTTTATTCTTCTTCTAATTTCTTCACAACTTCTTTGGAGTCACTCAAGTGAAGATCTTCAAGATTGGATCAAGGTTCTCTGCTTCACTGGGAGGGTGAAAAAGGACTCTGGGTACTCTTCCTTTATCCGGAGGGTAAAAAAAGACGTTGAGTTCTCTGCCTTCACCTAGACGGTGAAAAAGGACAAGTTGGTACACTTCCATCACTTAGAGGGTGTAAAAGGCATCAGTTCTCTGGTGCACTGGGTTGGTGGAAGAAAGTTTGTAAAGGCTTATCCGTCTTGCTATGGGGGATAAAGGAGAGACACTATTATTTAGTGCAAAACCTGGAGAAGGAGTCTCTAGGGAGTGGACGTAGGTCTAGTTAGATCGAGCCACTATAAAATTTGGTATTCTTCTATTCCTTTACTTTTACTGCATTTTATTTTTTCATATTTTAAATTTCTTTGGTTGAACAATAGTTTATGAAAATCTAATCAACAACATAGTGTGAGAATCATTGATTAAATTTTTTAATAACGATTTTCAATAATCAAAGAGTTTTTTTTAAATTACTAATTCATCCCCCTCTTGGTTAGCATTGGGATAGTTCTATTAGGTTTAACAACCTATAAGAACTTTCATAGTAATGTAAAGTCAAATTAGCATAATGTAGGACTAATTGTTAGTTAAAATAATGATTAAATGTCATGTGGAAAGAGGAGGGGGCTGGCCATATCAAGAGAGGAAGTAGTTAGGCTGGTAGTTTTAGTGTTTACAAGTCAAAATTCAACACTACCTATTCGCTCTTTGTATTTAAATATGAATAGGCAAGTTATGGGATGTTTGTGGAGGGAAATTTATGTATTAAACTCCTTATTTCTAAAGTTAATGGAGGGTTGTTGATTGTTCATTGCCTTGGATTAATTCCATGCAAAATTGGCATGCTAGGTGGCTGACCATAATAAGAACTTTGGTGAGTTTTTATGCTTCTCTTCTTTTGTGAGTAAGGGACCTTCTTATTTATTTGTGACTTTATGTAATTTTGTGTTTAGTTCTCTGTGACTGTGGATTTAGTTTACTTTGATATAAAATGGTTAGGTTTTTTTATATTAAATTATCAAAACCCCACTTAATAAATGTAAGTATATGTGCCAAATAAAGTAATAAAGTGATCGAGTAGAGTGTCAAACTCACAAGAAAGTATGCTCTTTTGCAACAAATTATTACTATTTAATCTAATTACAATAATTATCCTACTAAAATAAAAAATGATAATTATGGAAATTTTATCATTGAATAAAATAGTAAAAATATCAGATATAATATTTCATTCAAGTGTTTTGGATTGATGAGTGTAAATTTCATATATTTTCTAATGAGATATAATTGATAGAGCATATGCATCCATAAATCTCTGTCAAGCTTGTAGGGGTGAAAAGAATATTTGTTCACCTCCTATAATTATAGTATCTCCTTAAGAACCTAGAATATTTTACATCATATGTCTAAGAATGCAAATATCCTATCTCAATATTCTTAGTTGTTCTTATATTCCTCCACCGAGGCTATACATCACACTATATTTTAACTACATATATAGCTACTATGTGCATTAAATTAAGACTAGGATAATATTAAATTATTTAATATTATAGAATAAGAGTCATTATTAGTACTTAACATACTTTATATCATCAATCCAAAATAACAGAATTTGCCATACATAGAATAAATAACAAGAAAACTCATTTTCGTTAAACTCATAAAAGTGAAAATATAAGGGAGTGATATCACTAGAAAGGATCAAAGTATCTCCTCTACACTCCTTCTCCTTAACCTACATAGTTGCTTCAAGAAACATGGGCTAAATACTCCAAATGATTGTATCTTGTACTTCCCTAGCCTCCCTTAGATTTTACTCTAAGAGGGAACTAGAAAAGTACTCTAAGAAATACTTAATTTTATATGACTAACTAAACTCCCTTATAAACATAATATTACAACTATTTATAAGACAAAATAAAAACGCATCTGGCAATGCGGCGCTTGAAAGCATGGCAATGTAGTGCCCTTGAAGTGAACTATCACCCTGACACTAAAATGTTTGCCTCACCATGGTGCTTATTGATGTTAAATAACAACTTAATGAACAGTCGCATCTCTTCACTGATAGAACATGTCCCTTGAAAGTTACAATAATAATGCCATATCATTGTTAATATTTGAGCATTTTGGAACTCGAGTGCAATAAATGGTAACAAGGCGTGAGAAATTATGGCACCGTAGCATTTTAAAATAGAGAATTTGATGCTACTAAGCTAACTTTTTGATGCCACTGTGCTGGTAATGCTGCGATGCTAGCTTTGTTAATGCTGCAGCACTGGTAAATAAAGAACTTAGCGCTCGATGACTTATTTATAGCTCCTTGATGGTATTGAAGGTGGTGCAGCGATATTATTTTAGCGAACAATGTGGCGTTGTAAGCTCTTTAGAATTTTCTACCATTTTTTAGGTTTTTTCCTGAACAAATATAACTAAAATAAAATATTTTTACTGAAAATAAAATATATAAAACACTACTTAATTTACACTTATCAAATTCTCCTCAACTTAGGCTCTTGCTTGTCCTCAAGCAGATAAAAAAATCTACAATTCTAATTGATTAAATTACCAAAGCAAAAAATTTATAATTTAAAATTATAAAAATATAGGATAATTTATTAGAGTCTGGAAGTAGTGGAAATAAATAAAGTTATAATTCTAGTTTAAAAAAATTACTAACAAATATCCTAATTAGTCACCCTTCTTATTACTTATATTGAATTTATATGTTACGAATACAATCATTGACTTTTCAATCCTAAATTGAATAATGCATCTTAAAAGATTAGATGTGTGTGTAGTTAAAATTAAAATTCTATTATTTCATCATCATTTGTATTAGTTCTTTTATCTTATCATTTGCAAATTTAAGTATAAGATTGCAATCAAATTCTAAGCTTTTATCTGATATGAATGTACTCTTTTTCTTTTTCTTCTTTTTATTTTCTTTTCATTTTAGAACTCTTTTCATATTCCATTCCTTTTTATTTTTGGTAGAGTACATAGTTAATGATTTTGAATATCAATTTTGCTTAAAATCTTCTTACAATCTTAATGAGTTTAATGTGAGGATTGAATAAGATTACTAATTCTAAATTCAGGTTGCTATGATTTTCAATTATAACCTATCCATATCTATTCTTGTACCTTAATTATTCATCTTCAATTCAAAAGGTCAATGTATAAATGTATAACTTATAAACTCAAGTTAAGTTAATAATTTAAAAGATCTAAGTCAGTTAATTATTAATTTTTCCGATCTATGAATTATAAAGCAGTGCTAATTGAACTATGATCTAGAATTTTATTATTATCCTAATTTTATATAATTTTTAATTATTATTTTTATAATTATTAAATAAATAATTAGAATGTAGAGATTTTAATTGAAGATAATGTAAAAATATAAATATAAGAGAAATTTAATTAAATACAAATAAAAACGCACATAAACATTAATAAATATACATATTTTCATATGAATGATAGAAGGATATAAAACATGTGATATATATAAAACTAGAACACAGGATATATGATAGCTAGTACTTAAGGCACCTCTCAAACCATCACAATACAGTGGCTCTCATAGCTAATACTTCAATCATTACATCACTATAAACATGGTATTCCTTCACATTATTGAATTCTCCCCAAAAATAAAGACATGTAATAAAGCAAGAGTAGAATTTACACACACACTCTTTCTCTTGAATACACCAAAATGAAAACCCTGGTATGCATATTTGAGATATTTCTTTTTCTCTATACTATTCATCCACAAGGTTTTAATCTGTGATCATTTACCTTAAAGATGTGAAAATTCTATTTATCTTGAATCCGTATGGCCAATCCATCTAGATTTAATTTTTTCATGGTAATATTTCTTTCTATAATAAAAAAAGTAGGACATCTTGACCTAGAGAAAATTTGTGATCCAAAACTTTACACCGATGCATCTTCTTCATTTCTGTACTATAAATTTGTTTGTCTTCATAATCTTCATTTCTAAATTCATGGAGATTATCAATTATTGCATAACTCTGGATATTTAGAATATAGAAGGAATATTCATTCTTTAAGGGCACTTCATTTCTTTTTTAGGGTAAATATTTTTGCTTCTTTCCACCCATTGCTTTAAGATTTTAAAAAAGAAAGGAGAACACTCAACAGAAATTCACTCAAGAAAAACTGAAATGGATAGAAAATCATACTTTTAATTACCCTTTTTATAGTTTTTAAGGGCGCAGTGGCACCAAGATTGAATTTTAAACTACTGTGGCCCGATTGCGCGTAGTGGCGCTATAATCAATGTTGTAGAGCTCCTTTCACTCTCTCAGTTTTTTTTTAAATAACTAATACTCATTACTGCTAAATCTAATCTACCAAGCTCACAAAAATTAATAGATAGGTTGCCTCCCATACAATACTAAGCTTATAGTCTTCAATCAGATTTGCCTAAATTTATCAATTTGGTTGGGGTACATTGCTACCATTCTTCAAATAATTTTCTCAAGAATTTTTTTCTTTTTATTTTGGGTTAACTTTAGAATTGCTAAGCAATAATCTAAGAGGTCTACTATAGATTGAAACTGCATGCTGACTTAATTGGATTTCTAAAATTTTAATTAAAGTAGATTGATTTTACAATTGAGTCCCTAACTGCATCACTACATCTTTCAATGATGATTTTTTACTTCCTAATTGATTGCTTTGATTAAATCCTAAAATATATGCAAGTGTAAGATTAACAGTAGGTTACTTAGGATTATTCTAATTTACTCCTTAATTTTGACTAGAATAATATTTATTATTCCTAAAAATATTATTTTGCCAATAAAAATTAGGATGGTTCCTATAACCAAGATTATATGTATTGGAGTAGAGATTATTTTATCTTTTAATCAAATTAACATTTTCAATCCCTTACATATTATTATTTTAAATTAAATTTTGATTCTCCAATTATACAGAAAGTTCAACTTCTAATTATATATTTACTCCTATTTTATTTAATTTCTTAGAAATTGTTGCAACTTGTGCAGTCAAAATTTATAAAGTATCAGATTCATTTATTCCTATTACTCTCTTAAGATAAACCGTATCAATAGACCACTAAAAATTATTAGTAGCCATTTCCTCTATTAACTTATATGCTTCCTCAAATAGCTTAGACATTAATGATCCTCCAGCTGTAGCAACTCTGATTACTCTAAAAGATCCTACTAAACCATTATAAAATATTTGAATAAACAACCAATCACGTAAAGCATGGTGAAGGCATTTCCTAAGTATTTCCTAAAATCTCTCCCAACTCTCATAAATTGATTCTCCTTCAAATTGGGTAGAAAAAAATGATGTCATTTCTAATTTTGGCAACGAACTACTACTGCTTACTCTAATTATAATAATTATCCTACTAAAATAAAAATGATAATTATGGAGATTCTATCACTAAATAAAATAGTAAAAATATTGGATACACTATTTAATTTAATGTGTTTTGGATTAATGAGTGTAAATTTTATATCTTTTTTAATGAGACTATTAATTATAGAAGTGATTCATAGCATATGCATCCCTAGATCTATTGAGCTTATGAAGTGAAAAGGATATATGCTAACCTCCTACAGTTATAGTATCTCCTTAAGAACCTAGAATATTTTACATCCTATGCCTAGGCATGCAAATATCCTATCCCAATATTCCTGATTATTCTTAAATTCCTCCATCGGGGTTATACATCACACTCTATTTTAACTACACATATGACCATTATGTATATTAAATTAAGAATGGAAGAATATTAAAAATATCATTTAATATTATAAAATAAGAGTCTTCATTAGTACTTAAAATATACTTAACATTATTAATCAAAAATAAGAGAATTAGTCAAACATAGAATTAATAACAAGCAAACTCATTTTTATTAAACTCATGGGTAAATGAAAATATAAGAGAGTGATATCACCAGAAAGGATCAAAGTATCGCCTCTATATTCCTCTCTTAACTTACAGAGTTGCTTCAAGAAACATAGGCTAAATACTTCAAATGATTATATCTTGTACTTTTTAGCCTCTCTTATATTTTACTCTAAGAGGGAACTAGAGAAGTACTCTAAGAAATTCTAAATTTTACATAAGTGAAATACAATATCATAACTTTTTATAGGACAACATAAAAAGTTATCTAGTGCTGTGGCGCTTGAAAGAGTGGTGCCGTGGCACCCTAAAAGTGAAATAATGCCTTGTTCTAAAAATTTTGCCCTGTCGTGATACTTACTAACATGGATCGGTTACTTAGTGAATAGTCACATCCCTTTACTGATAGAATGTGTCCCATAGAAGTTACAACTACAATGCCATGATGCTTTTGGCATTCGTGCGCTGTGGTGCCCGAGTGTAAAAGTAACTTCAAGGCGTGAGAAATTATGGAGCCACGTTATTTAAAAATAGAGAATCCAATAATGTAAGCTCTTTAGAATTTTTTGCCATTTTTGAGTTTTTTCCTGAATAAACATAACTAAAATAACACATTTTTACTAAAAATAAAATATATAAAATACTATATAATTTACACTTATCATCTAACTCTTGCAGCATCCTTTGCACCATATATTATAATAAAAATTTATAATAAATAAAAAAATAAATATGAATATGCAAACTAGATTTAAAGTTGTTCAATTAACATGACCTATATCCATACCATAAGTCCTCTACTTAGGAATTTCATTAGCACTTTCTCCTTCTGCTCCCATCAAGGCTGATATGCCACTCTAGTTTATAAGATAATGGAGAAACCCTTACACTAATTCTCTCATTGAAAACCCTTCAAGCCATTGCCTTCCAGGCTAGATTCAGATTCTTTACACAAAGACTCTCCAACACTTTTTTTCTCCTAAAAAAGCCTTCACACTTTAGCCTCCCAGGCTAGTTTGAAAGGTCTTTACAGCAAGACTCTCCATGCCTCTTCCCTGAAAGCCTTTGCAACAAACTAAATGATAAAAAAACATAGATTGGGCTAGAATAATCACATTGAACCTCATACACAAATCTTTTAGACTTCCCCAAAATATTTCTTCAAGTTCTCTCCAATCCCTCTTGAAAAACTCTCATAATTCTCTCAAGAGCCTAAAAAAGGCCAATTCCTTAAAGTTTAACTATTTATAAGGTGGCTCTAAAAGAAATTCTAAAAAGGATATTTAATAAATTTGACAGCCTGAACATACAATACAGTCCAAGAGTTATATAGTACAAGTTCAATCAACCTAAAATCCTAAAAATCATTCTCTATTTAATTGGACTAGATGATTCAGATCATATAGTATGATTAGATCAGTTTATCAACAAGGGGTGTTAAAATGGGTTTCGAGTCGAACCTAGAATTGACCCGGGTCTAATTCAGCTAACCTGAACTGGTCCCACCGGGAAACTAGGTTTACCTGACCCAACATGAAAATTGCTGGTCCGTGGATTTGAGAGAAAGCATAACATAGAAGACATAAGTGGACTAAGAGTAGGGGCCACATGTGGGACTATGCTTTTGGTATGGGGTAAGGGCAGAACCATGAGGATGAGAGCATAACTCCATGACTGTGGTGTAGGGTGAGGGTGAGGGTAGAATGCACGACTGTGGTGTAGGGTGAGGGTGAAATCTTAGGTGCAAGAGTGCGATTACAGGCTGGACTACGTGTGCGTACATGCGTGACTACTGCCTGGGGGTGCAAGTGCGATGAGCTTGAGGTCCACTTGGGTCCGAGCGAGGCACTTGCACAGGGTGACTATCGAGGTCCAAACTTAAAAGAGTGACTCATGCCAAATAGGGTCAATTTTGGGTTAACGGGTTAACCTAGACCCGAACCGATTCTTCAAATGGGTCAAAAATTGGAACCTAAACCCAACACATTTGTTAAACGGGTTGACCCATACCTAAATTTTTTGGGTCAGGTTTGGGTCGAGTTATCGAGTTAAGTCAATAATTGACACCTCTATTATTAACTCAGGATATTAGTTTAGCATGTCCAATCGAGGATCATCCAGACTACCCTTCTATTGTTTGTATTATATGATATGTATCATATAGTAAGAATATTATCCTAATTTGAGTTCTCTATTATTGGTATAATGATAGATAAATATACTAAATATTCATACAGTACGAAGATTATGATATAGTATGTTTAGTTTAAATTTTAATTTACCTATTTTAAAAAAAAAAAATCAAATAATGTTAGGTGTAAATTGAAATAGATGATCATAGGATGATATATATTAAATAATATGATATGTTATGTGAAATTTTTTTATTTGATTTTTTTATTATGTAGTACCACTTGCAAAAATTGTCACTCTTATTATATAGTATAATCAAGATTATCCAGTATGATTACTCAAAGAACTAAGTATTTTTTATTAACTTTTATATTTCTTATATTATTTTTTTGCACTCTTGTGTCTATGTGTGCTTGATTGTTTGGCTTACTATAAACCTATATAAATATAAGAAGACTCAAGAAAATTAAAAATTAGAAATTGACACAACACTTTGCTTTTTAAGGTTTTCTTATCTTTGGAGGCTTCACATTTTCAATCTAAGCTCAATAAATCCTCTTCCTAATTCTCATCCCATGTGTTCGATATCACTTTATCCTTTGTCTTCTTTTTTACCTAAAATATTAGTTTAAATGTGACAACCTACAGACATATCTATAATTTAAATTATCATAATCAATAATATTTGTGATCATCAAAACCCTAGTCTGTACACCAAGCTCGTGAGTGCAACACTAATAACTCGTTGGTTAGTTTTAGGAAAACTTAGGTCCACATGGGAAAGTCCTTATATAATAAAGAATTATTTAATTAAGAAGTAAGTTAAAATTGAAGCATGCTAACTACAAACACACTCGGGTAAGGTACTGAGGACTTAAGTGCCAACAATTTAAGATCTTCTATCCTTAAGAGAAGTTATTTTATTTTAAACTGTACACAATAATAATAAAGTAATTCTTTTCTCTATTTTTTTCCTTCCTATTTTGGTGAGTTTATTATAAAAATAGCGAATAGAGAAAAATAAAATTAGAAATTAAAGTAAAACTTGGCAAACTCGCCCCTTTCATGTGTACACTTGAGGGACTTGCCCTACCTCCTTCAGTGTACGAAGAGGACTAACTCGCTCAAGAGATAAGAAAGGGACTCAGAAAAAATTTTAAAACAATACTTAAGGAACTCACACATGCGATTTGAAAATTAACTGACAAGATAATGGTCAAGACAATGTCTCATCTTAAGTAGTTGAGTCTGAAGCTTGCCAACTTTGGGTCTTGGTGAGTCATGATGTAATGGAAAAGGTTCCAGCTCATGATAATGACTTAGCTAATGTAATTTAAGAGGTTGATTAATTGGGTCAAAGACCAATAAAGTTTAAGCCTAGGTTCAAGTATAGAAGTAGTAAGACTACTATATGTAGAAAAGATGAAGTCCCTAGCATAAGACCTATAATATAGCTGAAACCCATATGATGAAGGCAAGTCTATGCTTGGATAGATTACTCTCTTTTCTAATGAAGTCACCTGGACGAGTTTGATTGGTTCTAAAAAACTCAATATAACCATACCTTCCTATTAATAAATCTATTAGCAAATATTTAAAGAAAGTTCCCTTTAAATATACTCACATAACATACTAATTCACCACTTTTTTATGTTTGATTTTCAAGAAAACAATCATAGGTATTTGACTAAAGATAGCAAGAAAATCATCTTTCAACCGTTTTACTATAAGATTTGTGATTAGTAGTGCACAAGTCCCTTCTAGTCAGCAAGTTTGGAAGATTATCTCCATAAAGACATAATGTTTGGCAAAAGAAAAAGGCCATCTAAGGTCATGATGAGTCAAATAAAAGTATATTCTAGCCCTGGACGGTAACTCCCTTCTTTATGACAAAACCTACAATGAGTAGCATGTGGTCCCTTCCAACTAGAAAGATTAGGCAATTACCCATGTGAAGACTACATAATCTGATGTAATGTAAGCCCACCTAAGGCAACACTACACTAAGATAAATACATCTACCTGCACCATAGTACTATAATGAATTTTTCTATCATCAACAAGCAAGTGATATGTTTGTTTTTCATCATCAAGTCTGAGTTAATAACTTGAAATTCATTGAATCTAGTCACAGGTTCTCTCTTTTCAAAGTGAATTGAGTTAAAAATAGATAAATGTTACAATATCATTCACACAATTTTCCATTCATTCATTGAACTCATTGAGCCAAACAAGTGGATTTATCTCTATGAACTTGCCAAGTTAAAAGTATTTTCAACAAGTACTCTCAGCACAAGTATGATTATATTCATTATGCAACTTCTACACAATCATATTCATTTAGGAGAACTTGGAGAGTCTAAACTTATCATGTCATACTTTACCAAGACAATACTTGGTCACATTTAAGTACATATCATTATTTTAATGACACTACTTCCTATTCATTTGTTACGATGAGCACTAATGTATTCTTTTTAAGATTCAAGTTATCATTACATTATTTATAAAGTTTTACCCAACTTAAACACTTGGAAAAATTTTCTAATCATTATTGAGTGAGTTCTATGAGGATCATTATCTACTTTAATAATTCATATAAAATAACTGGGTTAAACATTTAGAGATCAACTCAATATAGACTAACACAAGTACAAAAATAAAAAGATGAGTGAGCAAAACAAATATTTCATTCATTTTTTAAAAAAATTATAATGTGTTACCAGCCCTTTGGAGTTGATCAGTTTGTTAAAGTAGTACTTAATCCCAGTGTTGAAAGTATTATTACGGGTTTTATAGTATAGGGGAGAGTTAAAGAAAGTCATTCACTTCTCTTCTTTAACTTTGAATTTAGCTATTTATTAAGTGAGTTATTCAACTAACTACTTCCTTATCAATTCCTCAACCTCCTTTAAAGATGCATTCTTCAACACTAATTCCTATTGATGGGCCACCTCCCTATTGGCAAGTTTAGCTTTCAGGGACTCAACACTCCTTCTCAGCCTCTTGCCTAGTTGTAAACTCTTCACAGAGAAAGGACTTTACATTCCTACACTCCTCTTACATGTTGGCTAGTGTCCTCATTGTATGCTAATGGTTATAAGCAATAGTCAAGGTAGTCTTCCAATTAAAGACTAGAGAGTCCATCATTATGAAGGAAAGCTCATATTCGAGAAGCCCCTTAAAGTCCTTCTTTAGGGAAAACCAGAAGGCAACCTTCTCCATACCACATAGCTTCCTTGAGACATGGAATGACTCCTTCTCTCCCTCAAACACATTCTTGGTTTTAGCTAACTCTTCTGAGCTCTCCAACACCTCAATATCACTCAACTCAAATTCACTCGCTAATGGGAGACTAGTCATTTGCCTTTTCCTTTCACATGCTTAGGCTTGGGCTTCAATGCTTTCTTATCCCTTCTTTGAGCCAAGTGTTCATAGATAGTGATCCCCTTAATCATATTAAGATTTGGAACTAAAGAATATGGAGCAAGAGGGGTGACTTTAGGTTGCTTTACCATGGTAGACTAATTTGGTCCCACTTAAGACTAGATCAGGGGGCATAATAGCACAAATATGCATAACTTCCACTAGTGGCTAACTTACCACCACCTTATTATTCAAGGGATGCTTCCCCTTGGCACTCTTCAGTAGTTTCTTAGTTGCCTCTAGTTGTGGGTGAGTAGAAGCCACCTCTTTCTTCTTTAGAGGTCCCTCTTTTGGACTCACTGATGGTTTTTCTACAGTCTTCCTCTTCTTCTATGATCCTTCCTCAACAGAAGGATCATTGCCAAGGAACTTCAATACATAAAGGTCCCTAATGTATGTAAAGTTTAATAACCTACCCATAAAAAAGCATCCAAAGTTAACATCAAAGTGAGAAGAACATTTTGAGAAAAATTGCATAAATATGGAGCAACTACATACTGCAAATGCTATTATAAAAGGGCTACACATTCATCTTTTCTATGAGCTCTAGCACCTCCCTTTATAGTAATGAGACCTTGTTGCTTGCTATACTCACCTTCTCCAAGGCCCTAGGTCTTCCCTCAAGCTCAATTTAGATAGCATGGAGCACCTTCTTTTTTAGGCTGACTTACTTTATGAGAACACCCAAAATAAGCTTTATTTTATCAAGGAATTTTTGTATAAAGGTTACTGTTATGTTAGAAAAAGTAGTGTTTTAATTGTGAAATTTTATATGAAAAATACTTAAGTTTTTGTTTTTATGTAGGGTTTTTTTAGAAGGTTAAATGAAGAAAATTTTAGTGTAGTGTTGTGGCGCCACATACCCTAGTGTCATAGTGCCCTAGGCAAAAATTTTGGGTAAAAAAAGAGAGCTTAGCACTTCAATTCCGCACACTCAGTGTTCTGATGATGGTTTTGAGTGCCATAGTGCCAGTACTTCCAACGTCGCATCACTCCGAAGGGAAAAAAATTAAGGTTCAAGATAGAAGGCAAGACACCACAATGCCATATTACCTAGTTCCACAACACCAAGCTCACCATCATAGTGTCGAATCGCCTTAGCACTGTGATAGTGTGGTAGTTATTAGTTATAATCTGAAGATAAGTGACAATTTACTAACAATGCAGCAACGTTACCAGTTCAGTGCTGTAGCACTATAAGACTGGTTGGTTAGAATTTTAAGTGTTTTGTAATAAGTATAAATAGGCCCCTTCATTTCAGTAGTGATAGATTTTTTTGAGGGGATTTCCTAGCGAAGCTTCTAGAGAGAGTTGGGAGGGTTTCTTTTTTATTTTATTTTTCTAAATTTTCTTTTATTGAGTGAGTGTTTATATTTGTGCTATGGATTGTAAGATGGATCAAGAGTGAATTCATGGAGGAGAGAAAGTCTTAAATTCAAGGATTATGCTGGCTTGATCTATTCATTTGTGTACTTTTTATTCAGATTTGCAATGACAATCATGACTTTTGTCTTTTTAAATATACAACGCAGTGGCTAGTCTCCTTTTTTTGAATTAATGATGAGATGTTGGTATTGTATATTATGTAGATTAGGTCTACATTCTTTCATGGTATATAATTGTTTCATGTTTCCACGATCTTAATAAATTTATTACTTTTTTGGTTGTGCATTAACTAAAAACAAAGTGCAATGTATATTCTTGAAGGAGGCATAATGGGACAATTAGGGAAGCATGATCAGAAACTTGAAAATATTGACATACATATTTTTTAGATTTTTGGATTATTAAGGGGATGTTGTGCATGCAGTGAAGTGGGTGATTAGCATAGTTAGTCATAACGTCACTAGGGTTCCAATGAGCTTAACAAAGATGAGGAACTATTTGTTCTCTAATTCATAATTAAAATTTAGCAGTCCAAATCTGTATGCACATAATAATCATGTCACTCATAAATTCAGATTTTTATAAAATTAAAAAGAAAACTTCAAAAGCTCTATAATTTTATTTTATTTTTATTTCTTAATAACAATTTTATTTAATCTATAAGATAAATTAAGTGATTAATAAAATTAAGAATGGTTTGCAGTAACACTGTATTAGCTAATTAGTTATTAACTGAGGAGTCATTTGGAGTCCTCATGGACTTCATTGGTGGGATCACGAGAAGTTTGTTTACATGAGGAGAGGCATTAGCTCGTCAACATTTTCTCTCTCCAAGATTTCAGTGATTGTAGTTGCAAACATAACATCTATGAAGGATGGAATTCGTTGGGCTGATGGACAAGCTTTCCTTAATAACCATCATCTTCTTCTTGCTTGCCAGCAAGCTAGACTTCTTCTCCTTGCTCTCCGCCAGCTTGTGCTTATGGAGGAGTTCCTTCTTCAACTTCTTATTTCTTGTATTAGCAAAGCTTGAAGGACTCAAGTCACCCATATCAAGTGAGTTAGTAGCAACACTCAAGGGCTAAAGGAAAGAAGTGAAGCTGTATTCGCAATCCCTTTGTTGTTATTTATAGTTAAAGATAGTGTTAGATGTCAAATTAGTGTCATAATGATGAATCTCCAAAGTGAGCTCAATGCTTGATTGAAAAATAATGACAGGGCAATAACTCTTACTTACTTTTCCATTATACTATTTGATAAAAATAATAATAAATGCTCATAATCTTAATTTCACTTATACTTTATGCAACTCACTTTTTTAAACGAGCAATCGAATTAGGGAGGTAATTATAAATTCATATATGTCTATGTACGTAACCTCAATTATCTAGCAGGTTCCCATCAAGGAACTTGATCAAGAGGGTTACATGGTAAAAATAACACTTGCCGAAAAAGGGAGTGCAACCCTGTAAAGCAATAATTGACATCAACCTATGGCTAAATAGCCATTCTCCCCTTAGATATGCAACATGTAGACTTGTCATGGGAAAACAAATCAATGGTACAATCATTCTCTGTGAGCTCCTCCAAAGGACTCGCCTAAACCAATCCTCGTCTTGAGGATTCCTCACCTCAACCAAATTTGCTTATGTAGCATCTATTTGCGACCAAGGCCATTCACCTATAGCACACGTCCTTGTTCTAACTATATGAAGCACACATCTTTCAAGCCTATGGCTAGAACTTCAATGGCTAGATTCATCCCTACCTTGTAGCTACCACTATCCAGAGGACTTGCCATTTGCTCCTAGGTACTTGATGCTTATCCCTATAAAAAACTTGTCTATGTTTCTTATGGACTCGCCCACACAGACTTATCCTGTGACTCAGTCACAAATCCTGAAGACTTGTTTAAGACACTCACCCTCGAAGACTCATACAATATACTCGTCTAGAAGTAGGGGGGCAAGTCAGAGAAGGGATCCAGGTATATATCATCTAGCTAGTCTACATATTTTTGTTTATCTATAATAGTTATATCAAGTATTATTTTTTACATTTTCTTTTATATGTGAATTTTGTTATAGCCCATTTAATTCTATAAATAAATAATAAAAACTATATTTTGTATTTTTTATCTTCTAATGCTCTGATTTTTTATACTCTCAGATAATATAAATTTCCGTAAGCTCATTGTACTCACCAATTACTGTCATTCAATTTTCTAGCTCTAATCTATAAGAGACGAAGAAGCTAAGAATTTGGGAAAGAACCATCACTGGAAACGTATCAGAGCAGGAGAGGCGCATGAGGAATGTAAATTATTAGGTTCTCGGGAGTAATTTGATTTCGTTTTGTGGTATGTATGAAATCCGCTTACGAATTTGATTTTTCTGTACAAAGTTATGTTATCTCGTTTTCAACTTCTCGCAAGTACTTATGGCGCTTGAAAATCATATCGCGAAACTGTTGCAGGACGCCCCGCGGTGCGTCGGGCAGTTTTAAGCTAAGCAGAAGCAGAAGCAGAAGCAGAAGGCAAATTTATTGCGAACCTGCAATGGTTGCCTTTTCGACTTGGCTTCGCTACGCTGTAATTAAGTTCGAGTACTCCGTCTACATCAGCTGGAAGGTACGCTTCTCTTCCCAACCCTCCTAATTGGTCTATGCCGAGTAGGATAGATTTATTTGATTATGCTTTCGGATTCAAGATCTGTCTCTGGTCCTTTTATTTGTATTTTATTTTATTTTTTTTTAATTTTTTGACGAGTTTTGATGGGCTTACTCTTCTCTGTTTCCTGCCCTTTCTGATTCTTTGTTTCCACATTGCCGGCCTTCGCTGGGGATTTATATTCGTGGGATAGGTAGGGCTTGGCTTTTTATTGTGTGTGTGTTTTTTTAGCTGGTTTTTTCTTTCTGCTTTTGGGAATATGTATGGATTTCTGCTGTGCTTTGTTTTGATAATCCTGTTTCCTTATTTAAGTATGCATAATTTGCTGCAAAGGTCTATATCCTTTTTTTTGAATTTTTTGTATATTGCCAATTGCTACCTTTTGGCTAGTTACAAGGAATCAGGGCTCCATGTTCCAAACGGAGCTAATTGTATAACGTCCCATAATAGATTAATTTTTAGCGAACATAAAAGTGGGAGTCATTGATTGAGGGTATGAACACGGATATTGTGGTTTCTAATGCATGTTGTGGTTTTTATCAAGACATTGAAACGACGATGGATCGAAGTTCCTCCTAGTTCCACGGAACTATCTGCTGTTTTGTCTTGCAGTAACTGTTGCCATCATGACATCTTTTGCTACTACTAAAAGTATTCAATGTCCAGTTATTTAAGTTTCTTATATGATATGGACTGTTCATCAATATGAATATCTTAAGCAGTACATGAACTGAAATTTGTATTGAAAAGGTATGGTTTTATATACTGCAATTTAGTCGTTTGTTTCACAAACAATCTAAAACATGCTTCACATTGCACTTGTCAAATGGATTTTGTCCTAATGAGACCTGTTCTCCTTGTGAAATTAGTTTCTCCATATCCATAGCCAAAAATTTTATGGTCAACTTAACAAAAAACAGGAGATTTCTAGGATATGAACACATTCTAATTTACCCAATTCTGCTCTTTGAGAAGTTCATTGGATGAGGGAAACAATGACCTAACAAGAAAATTATCATATGATAGCCATGGCTTATTTATCAACGGTTTAGAATGAAGTTATCCACATCATGCATATAAGTTTTTAAATCCAATTATATTGTTAATGTTAAACCCTTGTTTATTTTGAATGGGTAATTTATAGCAAGTGGTTATTCCTATTGGAATCATTAGCTCTTACTAACCTAACATATGTAAAATTTGACAGTTAATCTTCTAATTTTATTTGATACCCTATTTAATTATGTCATTTAATAATGGTTTTGCAAGCTTATAGTTTCATCTTAATTGTCTAAAGAAAATCCTTTTATTGATGTGCATGTAGAATTTATTACTTCAATATTGAAGAACCAATCGAAGCTAGTATTTAATGAAGGGGCTTCTCGTATGCCATGTGTCAAGGCAGCCTGTGTGATTGTGGGTTCCAAATCTTTCATTTTCAACATCTATCTGTGGACTCGAACAATGAAGCTTCGCACTCACTTGCCTAGCTCTCGACGCATATTCAAGAGAGCTTTCAAGTTTTTCAAAGGCTTTTAGATGCCTGTAAACTAAATTATGAGCATCTATTTGAATTTGACGAATGAGGTGATCCCGCCTAGTGACATACGGCTAAACTACATGAAGGTGATGACGAAGAATTGGTAATTAATGCATTGTCGACGTCAAGCAGCTACGTTGTTGACTCAAAGTATGCGACGTGGTCGACGGGTTGATTCTCCCTTAGTTTTGAGCATCTCGAACTTTGGAGGAGGCCTTGCTTCAACTATCTCTCTAGAGAACACATTGGTTTGCTCGGGTTCTTTGCTTTGTACTCACCGAGGCGGGGGATGTAATCTTTGTCACTAGTGTGACTGTAAGTAGTCAGCATTAGGTGTCGAGTAAGCACCCTAGTTTCTGTCTGTTTATGATGAACTACCGATTCAAAGTATCCTTATGATGTACTTTCTTTTAGAGTGTTTCACTACAGCCCTCTTAACACATTTTGAATCATTTTGGTGAGTCTTTCCTCGATCTCTATCAGGTCACAACGAGTTGTGTAGGTGGGGTTCTTCGTGTTAATAGATAGCTCAGGGTTGTGTTCTTCTTCGAGATGTGCCTGTTTCTAGTCATTGGCATCAATCTGTGCTCAGTGCACCATGATGATTATAGATGTGAATTTATTTGTGGATATTACCTGACTTTACTAACAGTTATTCTCTTGGTGAGAATTGGGAAGCTGAGTGGCATTCAAGTGAGTATTTTGAGTGAGGCTTTTGCATTTTTTGTAAGTGTTGTAGAATCTAGAGATAACAAAAATGTCAAAAGATGTTGAAGGTAAAAAATTATCAGAAAGATCTAAAGTACATCTCTTCACTTTTTATTTATAGCACCTAGAGAGATACAAGAAAGATTACACCTTAGAAAGTAAAAAATTGTTCAATGTATAGCATATGACGTGACTTATATTATAGGTTGCCATAGAAACATGGCCTAGTTGATTGGTCACTAGTGGACCTTTATTTATAATGTGGCTCCTAGCATTAGGGCTAGTTCTTTGCATGAGTCTTCATAGGCGAGTATGTCGGGTGAATCCTTGGGGTCTAGCATATTTGGCGAATATGTGAAGGAGAATTCTCTTGACGTGGTGGCGAGTCCATTGTGGCAAGATTTAGACTACTGGAAGCAAAAGGGTGAGACCTATTGGGTGAAGCTGATCTTGTGTCGAGGATTGGTTGAACCTGGCAAATCGTAGCTGCATTCTATGCTTCTTGTAGTCGAATTGGGGATGTTAGCAACAACTAAGTTGCCTTGATTGTGAAGGATGATCATAAATGAATGGTTCCTACCAAGACGAGTGACATCTGAGGCTTAGGTGAGTCTGGACGAGTCTTTCAGTGAGGCTTGATAAAAAAATGATTCCTCAGTTCGGCTTGTTTGGGCGAGTCCTCACATCACAATCTCGTTCGGAGAGTGGTCGTGATTCCGCAGAGTAGTGCCAACTAGTTTTTCCCATTGCAAGTGCTTTTCTTGAGAAATATAATTGTTTGGGTTGAGTCTCTTAGTCGAAACCTGTTGAGTACCTCTAAAATGCCTACATGGGAATGTATGAGTATATATAACTTAGTTGTCATCCTTCTCATAGAAGGATATGTTTTTAATTTTAAAGCACACTGCATCCCTATTTAAAAAATGTTATCAAACATTTCAAGGAACAACATTACTCGAGATTTCATGAACTTAAAGCTCCGTAACAAATAACTTAGCTTTACAATGATCTTCCATCACATAATGAGCATCGTTTATAATCCATCCCAATTTATAACTCAGGGTGATGTGTGATTGGCAATTCCGATCATTTTGATTAAACCAATACAGAAAAAACTCTAACTATTACATTGTGCTAGTAATCATCTTTCACTAATGATTCTTGACCATTACGTTGAGCTTGTAAAGGTCATATCATAACTTATCATTATTTGTAGCTATTAACACAACTTTTGGATTTTTCTACTTAGTTTTATATTTTTTATGATCATGTTTCTTTTGTATTAGTATGAGTTTCTTGACTTGTTTTAGCCTCTTTTCAGGTTGTAATTTCTAAAAATTAGCTATTGAATGGCTACAGTAGTAGGAATGACTACAATATGGTCTTCATCTAGGGCTGCAAATGTATCGAGCAGAGCCGAGTAGGTGCTTGTTCATGTTTGAGTTCATTTATTATCAGCTTGTTCAAGCTCGATTTTTTTGTTCGAGTTCAAGCTTGGTTCGTTTAAATTAATAGATGCTCATGTTTAATTTGTGTTTGATTCATATTTGGTTCATTTTATGCTTATCGAGCTTTTAACAAATGAGTTGTATCGAGCTATTAACGAGCTTTACTTCTAGATATTCATTAACTTAACAAACGAATATTATCGAGCTACTAACAAACAATTGCTTCAAACCTGTTTGTGAACATGTCTAATGAGTGTTTTCGAATTACCAAATGAGCATGTTCACGAACATATCTAGCTTTTATTTTTAAGCTCTCTAGTGAGGGTTTTCAAATAATCAAATAAGCCCATTCACAAATATATCACAAACAAGCTTATGCCTCTCTACTATTTTATCGCACACAACTAAATAATATTATAAAATAAAAAATAATTGTAATTAAATTATACAAGATATTTATGATTTATTTTAATTAATATATACTATAATATTTAACTAATTTTAAAATTTATTATTAATAATTACTATATCATTAAATTACAGCAAATATAAAATAATTATATTAGGTATGCTCATTTTTATAAATAAACATTAATCGAATTTTTAACGTGCTTAGTCACGTACTCTCTATCGAACATGAATTGAGCTTTTATCAATCTTCATGTCGAGGTTATTCAAGCGCTTTAAATGATGTTGTTCATGAATATAAATGTAACAACCCAAATTTTTAACTATCGAGATATTATCCGCTTTGGCCTAAGGGCCTCACGATTTATTCCTGTTGCTGTAACTTCTCAGGTGGTCACCCATTCTAGGATTTCTTCGAGATGAGCACACTTAATTGTGGAGTTTTTTAATGAAATTCTAACCATTACACCAAAATGTGCCTCGAGGTTTAAGAGTTTAGCTTTTTTTTACTTAAAGAGTTTTACAATCTCCCAAATTTAAGTAACTAATATCCTCATCACTATCTTTATACCAGGAAGATAAGATTCTAGAGGTGGCCCCTACAAGTTTATATGGTGACTTTCGCCACGTAGCACTTTGTCCCATACAGGGTTTAAGAGATGCCTCCCATGGCATAATACTTTATCTTGTATGACACTTAGTTCTCATCTTCTGGTTGGTGTATTGCTCTGATACCATTTGTAACAGCCAAAGTTTAAAATTGCGCAATTAGGTATTGAGAAGTTATCCATTTGTGAGGCAAGGCGTAAGCCTTAAGGCGTTTTGAGGCGTAAGCCTCAATATCCAATAATTGTGTGAAGTGAAAATAAATGTTAAAAGTGATTTTTAATATAATACTAAAATAATATGTTAAAGAATGACATATTAGCTTTTTATTGAACTATGAAGAAACTTGGGTAATAATGTAGCTCCGGGTGTAGATGGGATCACATTCTCATTCATTAAGAACTATTGGAAGATCATTCAAGAAGATGTTTGGGAAGCTATCAGGAGATTTTTTTCAGAAGGTGCTGCTTCTCCATCGTGGAAAGAAACTTTAATTGTGCTAATCCCAAAGGTAAATAATCCTATGATGGCATCGAATTTCCGTCCAATCAGTCTTTGCTTGTCCATTTATAAGTTGGTTGCCAAGATTTTGGTTAATAGATTGAAGGGAGTAATCCATAAGGTAGTTTCGGTTGAGCAAGCTGCATTTGTGAAGGGGAGATCAATCTCTGATCATGTTTTACTAGTCCAAGAAATTCTGAATAAGCTGAGGATTTCAAAATCTAAAAAGGGACAAGTGGCATTGAAGATAGATATGGAACAAGCCTATGATAGTATGGGGTGGTCTACCTTAAGGCAAGTGCTTCATTATTTAAATTTTCCTATTTAGTTCTCGGAGCTGGTTTTGAATTTGGTGGTGGAACCAAGATTTGCTATACTTATAAATGGGAATATGTCGGATTGGATAGAGGCAAGAAGTGGGTTCAGGCAAGGGTGCCCCTTGTCTCCTTTCCTTTTCATCTTATGCTCCCAATTGTTGTCTAATGCTTTCTTTCACAAGGGTAAAACCGTGGGGATAAGAGTTGCACCCAGTGTTCCAAAGATTTCACATCTACTTTATGCAGATGATGTCATAATTTTCTCTGAAGCTTCATCCAAAAGCTTGAAAAGAGTTAAGAAGATTATTGAGAACTATTGTAGGTGGTCTGGGCAAAAGATAAATGTGAATAAATCAGCCTTGATGTTTGGGAAGTCGGTTAGGCTTAAAGACAGGAAAGCTGCGGCTAATTTGTTCAGATTTCGGATAGTGAAAGTCTTGTGTTATTTGGGAGTAAAAATGGCTTTAAAAAGACTTGTAGCCTCTGATTTCCAGAATTTGTTGGAAGTTGCTTTGAACAAGTTGAATGCGTGGGGGAAGAAGGGTATTTCTTTGGAAGGGAGGATGGTGTTGGTGAAGGCAGCTTATCTTTCTCTACCAATCTATTTATCTACTCACTCATTGGTGCCAATGGGGGTTTTGAAACAACTGGGCAAGATGTGTAGAGATTTTATTTGGAAGAAGAGTGATGGGAGCCAAGGTATGCATTTTGTGGCTTGGGATTTGCTTTGTAAGCCAAAGGAAATGGGTGGACGTGATCTTTTTTCGGCTACTTCAAAAGTAGGGCCTCTACGTGCGAAATTAGCATGGAATTTCATTAATAACCCCAAGTCTTTATTGAATATGGTTTTACATGCAAAATATGGTTCAGAAATCTGGAATATGTCTTTCAAGAGGGGGAATTCTACTACTTGGAAGATTTTATTATATGGTATGGAGTTCCTTCGACCCATAGTGAGATGGAGAATTTCTGATGGGTGTTCTATTAATATTCTTCATGATGTTTGGATTATGGATAGGAGTATTAGTAAATGGCCAACATTCGTAGCAGATGTGGAGGAGGTTGGGTGTGGCCTTAACACCTTTATAGAAAATGGAGCTTGGAAGAGCCACTTGTTGCAGAAGTTTTTTGGTAAAGACTTGGTGGCTTTAATCTTGCAAATCAAATTGTATCCTGATGTTGGTAATGACCAATTGGAGCTCTTGATGAAAGAGACGGGAAAGTCAATTACGGCAATGGCAATGGAAGCTGTTTGGAAAAGCTCGGGGAATGGTGTTTACTGGAGCTGGATGAAGAGGGTCCGTCTTAATCCTCGTGTGGAGCTCTTCTGGTGGCGTATGCTAAATAATGCAATTCCTACGTATTTCTTTTTGAACAATAGAAGGATCATTGATCTTGTTAATTGTCCTAGAGGTTGCAAGGTTGTGGAGGATAATGTACATATAACTGTTGGATGTGCGAAATTACAGCAAGTTTTCAAAATTCTCCGCTTATGGGGATATCATACTCCGGTTCTTCTTTCTTTCGAAAACTGCAATGAGGTGTTCAGTGAACTTTCAAAATCAAATCCTTTCATGGTTAATATTTATTGTACAGCTGTTTTTCTTTGTTGGAAGAGTAGGAATAAGCTTGTGCATGGTGAGAAAGAGGATAATGTGGTGGTGATTGCTCAAAACATAGTATCTATGGCAGCTGTTTCGGCACATATCAATTCCAATTCGGATAACTGGGGTGTTAATCAGCGTAAGCTGTTTTTATCTTGGCACCCTCCTCCCACCGATTGGATTAAAGTTAATATTAATGCGACATTGTTAAGCAATAATAGTGCTGGTATTGGTGGTGTGTTTAGAGACAACAAAGGAAGATTTTTACTTGCTTTTGGATTCAAGTGTATACATTGGGACATATCACTATTGGAGCTTATGGCTTTTCGGGTTTTGAAGAAGGTTATGCAAGATTGGATGTTTGAATATCATGGACTCATTATAAAGGGAGATAATGTCAATATTATAAAGTTACTTCAAAGAGCTTGGAAGGACTTCAAGAACAATAAGTTGGTGGAGGAGGATCTAGCATTTCTTATTGAGTTTAATCAAATTTCTTTTAACTTTTCCGGTAGAAGTTGTAATAAACTAGCTCACCTTTGTGCGAATTTTGCTTTACAGGGTGATTTTATTTGGGAGTACTTTAGTAGTATGAACATTCCTCCTTCATTCATGTCCTTATTGAAGAAGGAATGTGATGCTATAGAGTTGCTTTAAGTTCTTTGTAATTTTTGCTTCATTAATGCTATTTGCATTTCTTCAAAAAAAAAAAAGAACTATGAAGAAACAAATTGGCATACATATGAAAAAAAAATTGTACATGATGTAAAGTGACAAGTGATAAATTACGTGAAATATAATTGAAATCCAAAAATAAAACAACATAAAATATAAGAATTGCATAAAAGTATCATATAACATCAAGTTTAACGTCAAATTTCTTCTTTCTCACTTCCTTACTCATCCACAATTAATTCTTGAAGAAAGCTAAAATAGTTGTCAACAACTCGGAAATCATTTGCACGGTCATCAGTGAGGGGCTTTTTATTGGAGTCATTTTCATAAGAAATTGGTCTCTCCCCTGCCTCATATTGTGGAGTCCAAGCCTCCCCAATCTGCTTCTTCATCATTTATTTCAGTCATCTTCGGCTTCAATAAATATTTGTCATCAATATAATGATTAGAGTAATACTGAGGTGGTGGTGTTGTGCGGCTTCAAGTGATCCCTGATGATGGCTATGACAGTGGTGGTTGCGGCAAAGACGGTAGGCTAGAGGTCGAGGCAATCGGGAGGATGTTGCTGTGGCTCGGGGATGCATTAAGGCATTATTTGTTTAGAGCTCTAGTTTAGGATTTAGGAAAGTTTTAATAAAAAATATAAGTAGGGTGAGGCGTACTGCCTCACACCAACGAGGCGAGGCGCTTCTGAAGGCAGACCTCAGCCAAGTTAAGGTGCAAGCCTCGTAAAAAGTTTTGAGTCGTAAGCCTTGAGGTGTTTTTCGATGGAATTGCGTAGAGGCGGGCCTTAAGGCGAGCCTCATATTGCGCAATTTTAAACAATGGTAACAGCCTAAACTCTTAACTATCAAGATATTGTCCGTTTTGGTCGAAGGGCCTCATGATTTTGTCTTGTTGGTTTAACTTTTCAGGAGATCACCCATCCCAGGATTTTTCTAGGATGAGCATTCTTAACTGTGATGCTTTTTTAATGAAATTCCAACCATTACACAAAATTATGCCTCGATGTTTAAGAGTTTAGCTACTTTTTTACTTAAGGGGTTTCACAATAAACGAGTCGAACACATAGTTCAACCTTGGTTGTTTAAATTTTAAGTATTTACAAAAATATTCAAGCTTGTTTGATTGCTTAATCAAACAATCACAAATGAGTTTTAATCGAGCAGAGGCACGAGTTATTCGTCAAATGCTCAGTTTTTTTGCAGCCCTATTTTCATCCCGTTTAGGATGTTCTCCTCTTTGGCCAGCACTTTGAGAAATTTTCTCTCTTTTAGTCGACCTAATTTCTCTCCTCCATAGTAATGACTTTGAAGCTAGTCTCTCATCTCTTTTAGTAGACCTTCATGTAATCATACAATAAATTTCATTAGCAAATATTTTTCTTACAATGTGTTGCTGAATGAGATGGCCCATCTCTTGAATTCAGTTGGATACTATTGCATTGACTTTTCATATTTCTGTCTTAGTTTTTTCCATACGATCCATTTCTTCTTTTTTCTAAGTTAAGTGTTGCAGAGATGAGGATGCTCAGGTGGATGAGTGGTTTTACCCTTAGAGATAGGATACGAAATGAGCATATTCGTGAAAAGGTTGGAGTAGCTCCAGTGGAAGATAAGATTAGAGAGAGTCGCCTTAGATGGGTTGGTCACATAAAACGGCGGCCTCCCGATGACCCGGTTAGGAAAGTAGAGGTCTTAGATTTGACTTATGTTAAGAAAGGTAGAGGTAGACCTAAAAAGATTTGGTTAGAAAATATTAGAAATGATCTTTCATTAATAGATTTAAACGAGAATTTGACTTTTAACAGGACACAATGGAGAAAAAGGATTCATGTAGCCGACCCCACGTAGTGGGATAAAGGCTTGATGTTGTTGTTGTTGTATCCATTTCTTCTTTTCACAAATGATGGGATAAAATTTGACTTTCAATTGTCTTTTAAATAGTGTCCATGCCATTCTTGTCATGATATAAGGATGTTGAATTCCAACACATAAGTTTGTGGAATGACATTTTCTATCGAAAAATTGAATTTTTTTTGTGCTAATGTGCATGCAAAAGGGGAAGTACTGGTTGATGATTTTTAACTAATTGTTAACCACATCACCATCCATTATTCCCTTGAAGGTTGACAATTCTAGTTTTCCATCCACCTTGAAGGATTTTTAACTAATTGTTAACCACATCACCATCCATTATTCCCTTGAAGGTTGACAACTCTAGTTTTCCATCCACCTTGAAAGGAGGTGAGTGTCTAAGTAGTGGTTAGTTTCTTTCATCTATAGGCGGTAAATTGCCCATAGGAATTTGAGGTCCCTGTCAGGGTTAGTGGAAGAATCTTCTCTTTGTTTTTGAGACATTTATGCTTGTAGTTGAGCCATTTGTTCCATCATGTTGTGAATACTTCTTAAATTATTGTAAATCTAACATCAATCTTGTTTGTTACATTGATATCTCCTCTCATGGTTATTTGTTCCTTTACCTATATGGTTTCGTGGTTGTTAAAGGCTGTATTGGTTTTTATCATTCTATTTCACTCACTTTATTATATAGAAAAATTCCCAAATAATCCCCAGACTATTTGTGTATGGCCAATTTAGTCCCAGAATATCACGTTACCCCAATTAGTCCCTCAACTATACTAAATTGATTCAAAATAGTCCTCATGCTGTAATTGTGATATAACATTGATCCCAATTTAGTCTTTTAACTTTACAAAATTGATCCCAATTTAGTCTCAAAGGGATCATTTTAGGTCAAATTTGTATAGTCGAGGGACTAAATTGTAGCAACGTTACTTTGGGATTAAAATGGCCATATATGAATAGTCGATGGATTATTTTGAAATTTAACCCCTTTATTATACAAGAATAATGATTTGATACCAAACTTGATCCAAAATCACCCGGATAGAATTGATGTCCAAAATATTCTAAGTGGATTTGAGGGAGTCTTTAGGTGCGGATTTGTAATATTGTATCACCTAATTACACTATGTTTGAGAGATGCATGCATCTCAACCTAATATTACCTAAAGTAATATAATTAGATCACACAAGGCTTCCTTATAGTTTAGAGCATCTTACCAAGTTAATAAAATAATTAAATGAGAAAGCCCACCATGGGTAAATAGGTAACTGCACACTAATGATTGGCAAAACACAGTGAATAATGTTAAATTTGTGGAATAATATGGAAAATATTATCATAGAAACATAAGGAAGCTATTAGTCTTTTTAGATGTCATCTCAAAATCCCTTTTTTCTTTTCTGCCCGAGAGCTTTAGGTCATCTTCTTGTGAACTCTTGCTACTCTACCTATGATTTTCTAATAATAAGGAGAGTTGTTGTTTTGGCAAAGAATCAAATAGGAGAAGAGGAGAATAGGCTCAATTCCTTCTCTGGATGCTTATAGCTGATGGCCATAGTGCGTAAAAGGGCTAGTTACCTCAGTTTCCCCTCTAGTGAGTGGTGGCAGATAACAATCAAAGAAAGAGGGTGCAAACTTGCCTTAGTTTCAGTGCTGGGAGAGTTGGCGCGGGGGGGGGGGGGGGTTATAGAAAATAATTTAAAATTCTAACTAGCTTAAAAATAGGACCTCAATCCACATTAATAGCTAATTTAGGGTAGAAACCTGGAAATGAACATGAAAATAGGAACTACTCAAGTAAGTCTTCTTGAATTCCTCCTCAGTGGCTTGCTAAGTACTGTGGTTAGCATGGGTTACTATTTTCTTGCAGAAATCCGTAATTTGCCTTTTAGCAAATAAAAAACTGAATTTCATTGGATAGTGTTACCCCCCTCTTTGAATAATTTTAGGGGCTTGATTTAATCAACTCCATCACAGATATTCTTTTCAGTTCTAGATACTCTTGGGGATCTTCTGGAGATCTTGATAATCTTCTCGAATCTTTTGTGCTATTTTAAACTTGAGCCTGTTTAATTTGATTACAGAAACAAACATGCAGGTAGCATACATTGATTTATGGCACAGTTCTATGGAGTTCTAGAAAATAATTTAAAATTCTAACTAGCTTAAAAATAGGACCTCAATCCACATTAATAGCTAATTTAGGGTAGAAACCTGGAAATGAACATGAAAATAGGAACTACTCCTTAAGTAAGTATTCTTGAATTCCTCCTCAGTGGCTTGCTAAGTACTGTGGTTAGCATGGGTCGCTATTTTCTTGCAGAAATCCGTAATTTGCCTTTTAGCAAATAAAAAACTGAATTTCATTGGATAGTGTTACCCCCCTCTTTGAATAATTTTAGGGGCTTGATTTAATCAACTCCATCACAGATATTCTTTTCAGTTCTAGATACCCTTGGGGATCTTCTGGAGATCTTGATAATCTTCTCGAATCTTTTGTGCTATTTTAAACTTGAGCCTGTTTAATTTGACTACAGAAACAAACTTGCAGGTAGCATACATTGATTTATGGCACAGTTCAATGGGTTGGGATGTGGAGTATCGAAAAACAAGGTAATTTGGGGATGGGTGTGGAGTAGAGGAGTTGTGACGACTCATGTAGAGGGCGTTGGAGGGTGAGAAATATATATTAAGTGAGAGAGTGAGAGAGAGAGAGAGAGAGAGGTGGAGGAATGCACGAGAGCCACAGATATGAAATGAACAAGCATAATTATGATGCTAGCTTCTCCGCAACAAATTTGTGCTTGCAGACTTTTCTTGTTTGTATATGTACACACATGAATCTGGCACCTTTGTAATTAAAGTTCATGGTTCGTGCAAGTCTTTGATCAAATAGTGTGCTTTACATTGAACCTTTGGCATCAGATATCATGTTGATAAATTAGTTCAATCTGTCAAGTCCAACCTACTGCCTGCATTCTTATGATGCTGTTTTTTAGATGTATAAACAATATATTATTCATTAAAAGATGCACTTAAGATCTATGTGCTTTGCCAACTAATAAATAATTGGCCAAGCTACCTCATTACTTTTAAGTATTCTTCATTATATTAATATGGTTTTTGTCAAAAGTGGCTTTTATTTATCCATTAATGTACATATATGCAAAAAATTCCAAAATAGTCCCTAAAATATTTATAATTGACCAATTTAATCTTAGAGTATCACGTAGTTTTAATTTAGTTCCTCGACTATACAAAATTGATCCAAAATGATCCATCATGCTGTAATTGTGATATAAAATTGATCCCAATCTAGTTTCTCAACTATACAAAATTTATCTCAATTTAATCCCAAAAGAACTATTATAGATCAATTTTGTATAATTGAGATTGGGAGTAAATTGGCTATATATGAATAGATAATGTGGAGATGGAGAGATGCTATAGTCCAGTCAATTGAAAATTATTAATTTTTCACTTCAAAATAAAATAAAGAGCATTGAACTTACCAGCGATATTAGAAATAACTAAAGCCTTCATCCGTTAATGATATATATTACTTTTAATTTATCAAATTTAATTGGATTTATCAAGGAGAAGCCTTCATCTTTTAATGATGTCAATCTCACCAGTTATTAATACTAGTTTAAGGATTTATAAATATCTTGGTCTATGTTTTTCTTATAGCATTGAGATCAGACCTACCATATGAACTTCTGTTCTAAGAGGACCCAATTGCTTTACAATTGCAATGTCATTTAAAAGCACAGGTATACTTGTATAATTTTTTTAGGAGTAGTTGTATTCACTTTTGAATTTTCTCACTTTAAATATGTAGTTCTTATAGAAAAGACCTTTATTTTCTGCTTCCGCACCTTGTTCGATAGGCACATTTAAAAACAAGTTAATGCATGTTAGGTGAACGCATGATAGAAAATACTATGCAAATCCCTGTCATTTTGATTGTAATTGAGTTAGTTCTTTACATCTTTCTATATCATCTTTTGAGGGTGTAATTTAATTAGTTTCAAGTGATTTCCTTATATTTCTGGCTTAGTTTTGCCCAATATTGACACCGTGAACTTAACTTCCTTAATGGCTAAGTTTTCATTCTGAAAGCCAAAAGGCCCTCAATTTTATCTTAATTTACATGCAGAATTATCATATGGGACAAATAAATGCAAAGCAGTTCAATGATTCAGTGTGGAAAGGTTTTTTCCAGGGAAAGCTAACTTTCTTGCACTGGCATAGAGGACGAGAAATGGAGCCGACATTACCAGAAGGAGGAAATCTTCTTGTTAGAAAAATGATCTATCCAGTCCCAACGTATCCCCTTACACCTCCCTTATTTTTGTGCCTTATCAGGGATCTCATATGATTTTCCTTTAACTTGCTACTGTGTTTTCTGTTTTTCCTGCACTTGATCGATGGTTGCTATGCATAGTACCTTAGTTACCGCAAGAGCTTAAAAAACGATGTCTAACCACTCTGGAATATAAAATTTTGACATTACTAGCATTTGAAAATGTTTAACTCTTCAATAACTATTTTTGGATGTAGCGGACACTATGGAATTTAAATTTAGATTAATACTTTTCTTATTTCTGAAGTCACATGATTCTCTAGTAAATAGGTTTAAAGAGTAAGATTTCAAACTTCTGGGAAAATGATAAAAAACTGTAAACTATTTTGTTTTATAATTGATACTATAGAAAAGGAAGGCAGAAAAATTATATTTCATTATGATTACAGAGGTAGTTAGATATACATAGTGCTGTCTAATGCATTTTAGGAATCTATAAAATTCTAAAAATGATACATTAGTAATAATTATAGTTACAATTCCGCCACTTGCTGCCTTTTCAAATGGGGTCCAGAATTCCTATTGCAGTTAACAGCCTTCCTAAAATGGTCCTAAAATTTCCCTACACATATAGTCTTTTAGTTTCAGAGTTTCATGTCTTTTGCAAAGAATTTCTTTCCTGGGGCTTGACTTCAAATACCTAAGAACTCTCTAAGCTGTTTGGAGGTGATGTCCCTTTGTTTAGTGCATAAATCGACTCAGGAGGCTTAACATTATATCTGGATGAGTGTGTGACAGATTGATCAACTTTCCAACTAATTTTTGATAGTCCCTTACCAACCTTAGACCCTTCTTCATCAATGTTCCCGTTTCTCCCATTTGTTCCATTGGAGTTTTAGCCTATTGTTTTTCGTATTTGTTTCTCTTAATTGATATAAAATTTATTTTTGGTGAAAGATGAATGTCCTCATAGAGAATGGGTTGTGTTTAGATGAGCAAATTAACATATCAGATGTAAGCATTGAGATGATCAAATTAACTCTTTGAACTATAATTTCACTTTAGCTATTTTATTCCATGGTTCTAATTTTCTATTAGTTTATATTTACTTAGACATGCAATGTTGATGCTACTATAGAGAATGGTTTTTGTGTTCTGTAATGTTTATGTTGATTTATAGTTTGTTTCTCAGATTTTGTTGTTATTGTTTTTGTGGATTTGTTGTTGAGTCGAAGTTCTCAAGTGGACTATCTCTTAGGCCTTAGTTGGTAGTATGGATTAAGGGGCTTTCAAGGGACGTTGATACTGATTATTTGATATGGGCGTTTACGTAAGGATTGCATTTGTTAACTATTGTGTGCTCTATCCTGTCATGTTCCTTATTAGCATATTTCTAATATTTTGTTATTATTGTTCTTGTGGATTTGTGGTTTAGTCGTGCTCTTAGGACTTGGTTGGTAGTATTGATTAAGGGGCTTTATTGGATATGGGTGTTTACTTAAGTATTCCATTTGGTAGATGTTATGTGCTCTCTATCCTGTCATTTTCCTTATCAGCATATTCCTTTTGTTCTTGCTGGCCTTGGATGCCTATTCACCTACACAATTTGTGACTTTTGAGCAGTTTTTGATATGAGATAGTGGCTGCCGACTTTAATCAAATTTTCATTTGGAGGAGGGATTTTTTTATTATAAATAAAGCAAGATCTAAACTATGTAAATCACTTTTAAATAGTAATTTTTCAATGAAGATTGTGAGAATACAGTTGGCTTTAGTGACTTTAACATCCTAAATGAAAATTAAGAATTTTATTTTTATCGGCATATTAGTAAAATCGAAGTTAGAGAGGCTTTAAAGAACATGAAGTGTGAAAAAGCTGTTGGAACGGGTGATATTCTAATAGTGGTGTGGAAATTCTTAGGAGATAAATGAATTTTTTGGCTTACTAAACTTCTTAATATTATTTTGAAGACTAAAAAGATGCCGAGGAGTGGAGAATGAGTGTGTTTCCTTTTTCTTAATAATAAATGTGAAGCACAAGATTGTGCGAATTATAGAGGATTTAAGTTGAAGTGTCATACTTTAAAACTTTGGGAGAGAGTTATGGAGCATAGGCTACGACGTGATACTAATGTTTCTCAAAATCCATTTGGATTTATGCCAGGTAGGTCTACTATGGAAGCTATACATTTATTGAGAGGTTTGGTGGAGAAACATAGAGAAAATAAGGAGGATCTTCATATGATATTTATTGATTTATAGAAAGCATATGATAAAGTTCTAAGAGAAGTGCTAATGGAAAGTTCTAGAAAAGAATGGAGTTAATGATGCTTATATTCAAGTCATTAGAGATATGTATGCGGGTGCTGTTACTTGTTTTAAAACACAAGGTGGTTTGACCAAGTATTTTTCTATTTCTATTGGATTACATCAAGGATCAGCCTTAAGCCTATATCTTTTTTCTTTAGTCATGGATGTTCTCAGTAGACATTTGCAAGAGGTTGAACCTTGGTGTATGCTTTTTGCTGATGATATTCTTCTTGTTGATAATTCTAGAGAGGGAGTTGAAGGTAAACTTGAATTATGGAGGTCAATCTTAGAGGCTAAAGGTTTTCATTTAAGTAGATCTAAAATTGAATATATGGAGTGTAATTTTAGTAGTAATAGATCTAGTGGAGGGTTTGTGACTTTGGGTGATCAAGTCATTAAGAAGAGTACACATTTTATATATCTTGGATTTATTGTTCAGAGTGATGGTGAAATAGATGGGGATATTATTAGCAGAATTCAAGTTGGATGGTTGAAGTGGAGGAATGCATCAGGCTTATTGTGTGATAGAAAAGCCCCCCTCAAGCTTAAGGGAAAATTCTATAAGATGGTGGTGAGACTTGCAATGCTTTATGATGTAGAATGTTGGCCATTAAAAGGGAAGCATAATATTAAGTTAAGTGTTGCAGAGATGAGGATGCTCAGGTGGATGAGTGGCTTTACTCTTAGAGATAGGATACAAAATGAGCATATACGTGAAAAGGTTGGAGTAGCTCCAATGGAAGATATGATTAGAGAGACTCGCCTTAGATGATTTGGTCACATAAAATGGTGGCCTTCTGATGACCCGGTTAGGAAAGTAGATGTGGCTTATTTTAAGAAAGGTAGAGGTAGATTTAAAAAGAAATTGAAATTAATTGGACTAGTTGAATGTATTAGTCATATAAAAAAAGCAAATGGAAAGATTGGCTAGAGAAGCTAAAACTGTTTTGGCTGAAACAAACAAATTATTAAAAAAGAAATTTCTTTCTTTATCATATCATGATCAATTGCTTGGTGAATATAGCTTACTAAAACAAGGAATGAAAATTGATTGAATATATGAATAAATTTAAGGAATTGTTATTGCATTTTGAAATAACTTATGATCCTAAACAAAAACATTCTAAGTTTAGATCCGTATCAATAATCAACATCAAAATGTGTGATGACACAATATTATATTTTTCTCACTTGAACATACTTTTTAATGTACTTTAGTTTTAAAGCAAATGTTAATTTTTTTTTGTTATGCCTATGGGCTGGAAATTAATCTTTTTTGTTGAAATATGCTAACTCAATTTATTGCACCCACTACTTTGAAACAGGTAGCATTATTTCTAATAAAGGCTATAATGGAAAATCTATTGCAACTTCATCTTGCTCATAAGTTTTTTTTTTTTTTTTAATTTATTTTAAATGCCATTAGATGGGCTACTTTGCAAATAAATGATCCAGGGCCCTCTTTGGATATGAATGGTGTCCAAAACATTCTAAGTTGATGTTTGAGGGTTCTTGGGACTTTGGTGTGTATGTGTGTGTCACTTATAATATAGGGTTGAGGGATTCATTATTCTCAAACTAAAACTACCTAATGCAAGATACACACAGTTTCTCATTAATTTTAGGAAAATCTACCAATTGGATCTATTAATGAATTTAAAATAGGCCCATAATGAATGGCTGGGGATTTAAGTAATAGTGATTAGCATACAAAAAGGTTTAAAATTGCACGATTAGGTGTTAAGGCGTTTTCTGTCTTGAGGAAAGGTGTAAGCCTCAAGTCATTTTAAGATGTAAGACTCAAAATTCAAAAATTAAGTAAAATGAAAAAAATGTTAGAAGTGTTTTTTTTAAATAACCAAATAATATATTAAAGAAATTTCAATATATATATATATATATTAAAGAATGAGATATTAACATTTTTCGTTTTCTTCTTACGGCAAGAAGTGAACGTTTTTTGTGGGGATCCTTTTTGGAGTTGAGTAAGTTGAATGTTTTTTCTCTTTGTTTTTTCATTCTTCCTTTAGTCGTTGTAGTGTTTCTAAAGCTTTGGTGGTGGTGATACTGGTGGTTTGATGGGCATACACTGAACATGCAGAGTTCTAGGCATTCATTTTATTACCATTGGATAGTGCTCTAAAAACTATTATGCAGCAATATCCTGTTAGACTATGAAATGTTTTCTATCTTTATGGAATAAAAATAATTGCTTGCTTTTGAAATATCTTGCATCCCTCTCCTATAAATAAGGATATATCAAAAGTATATAACAAATATCTAAAAGGACGACATCACATAAAATCTCATCAATGTAAAGTTCAGGAATAAAAAACTTTACTTTTCAATGGTATCCCACCACATAGTGAACATCTCTTCTAATACATCCCAAAGGATCAGGCCTTGGGTGGTGTGTGAAAGGTGGACCAAACTCTAAAACCAAGACAAAAGAAATAAGGTTTTTTTACTACCGGTATCAAATTGACTTTTTTATCACATTATTCAAAATGGTGATATTAAGCCTTCAAAGCTCATTTCTCAATTTGACGTTGTTTATATCCATTAGAATAATTGTTGGATTTTCTTGTTGCAATTCTTCATATACTATGACTACTTCCTCTTTTGTGCTGGTTAGAGACTAATCCTAGGTTCTCTTTTTTAGATGCAGCTTCCAACACATATTGGAATAACCACTAGTTGAGTGTATTTACATTGATTTCTATTTTTTCCTTGTATCTCCTAGTTGGCCTTTTTGGCGACTATGTTGATGGAACTTTTAGTTTAGTTGTTGGCTTTTGCCCTTCTCCTCTATAATAATCAATAGTTTGCACTGGGAAAAGCTTCAGTTCCCTTTGGATACTTTTATGTAGCCCCATTATGAATTTTATAAGAACTCATTTTGTTGAAATCCGAATAAGAGAGCACGTAGATCGAGGGTTTTATGAAAATTTCTTTTATTGTTCTTGTTGGGTTATCCGGATCCTTGTTATTTTATATTTATTTACTTCTTGTTTTAGGAGACTTGATTTGTTGTAATAAGAGAAAAATGATTTTATTACTCCTTTATAAATAATCCCTTGACCCTATTAAGTGTAATAAGAAATTCTTTCTTTTGGTTTCCTCATACTCTTCGAGAGTTAAGCCTTCTCTCGCCTTGCCTCAATATCCTTTGCTCTTCAGGGCAATTAACCTTTATCACCTTAGACATTGTTACTCTCTCCTTTAGTTATCTACCTCTCTTTTTGTTATTGAGCATAAGTCTGAATAGGGAGCTGCAAAATCTTGACCCCTTTAACACAATGCTGCCTCATAAGTTGTCAATCTCTTGTAATTTTAGATCTGTTGATCAGGCTTATCTTCTTTAGCCATCAATCTTTAACAATCTGTGTGCCTACATGCTAATAACCTATGAGTGAGTTGTCTTCCTCTGCTTGTCTATAATCTCAAAATTTTCAATTTGTAGTTTTTAGAAAGGACTCTACTTCATCAATGCACTAACATCACTGAATGATCATTTTTATTATAGAATACTAGCCCATCATCATTTTAAAACTTTGAATTAGAGCATCGAGTTTGACTACTCCATCAACTCGTGTGAGTATAGCTTATCAAATCATAAGAAATCTCCCAAATGTCCGCCAAGCAGTCTGTACTTCCATGTTTCTTTCAAGGACGCTCCTCTACCTTTAGTCGTTTGTGCTCATCCTACCCTCAAGGTTGGTGACTTGATTAAAAGGGAGGACTCCTTAAATTTTACAACAACATTTCTCGTCTCATCTCCAACTTAAGACTTAAGTATCCAACTTAAGACTTTAAGTATGACCTCTACTTTGTCGTTTTCCTCACATAGACGTATCAATGGAAAAATTGTATTTTTTTCTTAGATGTAATTTCTCTGTGCTATAATTTTCTCTTCTCTTCTCATCACATCTCAATACTATCGCAAAATCTCTCTAAGTATTACAAAGTTTCTCAGTTGTAATTTATTTATTGATATAGTCGACATTTTCTGTTGCCCGCATTAGTAATGGATTTATGTCTATGGATCAAACCATTACAAATTTGTGTATTCATCTAATCTTCTTTCTTAGCCTCCACAAGTAACTTTAATGCAATATTTTCTTTCTTGTCTCTGTTAATCACTCTAAATGCGTGTACTTCTTTTAATTTCTCAGGAGAGCAAGGCTTTAATATTCTCATTTCTTGGTGCTGCCTATAAGAAAGTCTATTATTGATTGAAGTGAAAAAGGATTATAATCAATGACAATCCATCACAATATTCAGTTCCAAGAGTTTCATTCTTAGCCTAGCTTCAACTCAAGATGTTCCTCTAGTAACAATATTTTTGATACTCAAGGTTTGATTTTTGAATAGAAGGCCTTCGCTAAAAGATGAACTTGCTCATTTGAGCTATTCGAGCCTTCTTAGCTCATTAATTTCCTCCTCACCTCTTGGAGCGAGAAAATCTTAATTCATAATTTTAATATCACTTGCAACTACTGCTAACACCCATGATAGTCCCTTATTGCTAAAAAACTTAGAGGAGGTTATTCCACTAATGTTTAAAGCACCACATTTAAAAGCATACAAAGGCACCATTAATACATTTGATCATCCGAATACTTTTGAGAATATTATTTCTTTCTATAATATTTTTGACATTGTGAAATGCCATTTTTTTACCACCTCCTTTGAAGTCACCGCTTGCCAATCCCTCAATTTTTTTCTTATGCATAGCATTCACGCTTTTGAAGATTTCTTATATCTTTCCTTTTTCAATTCTTTGTTTCTACGAGACCTCTGAAGAATTCCCATTCCTTCTTTGGTGTGAAGCAATTTGAATGGGAGAGTCTTCACATCTATGTCATGAATTTTGCTAATGTTATTTTTAAGTTATGGATGGTGCATGTTTATTGCCAAGATTGCTTTTGTTATGGGCTTGCAATCTAGCACTTCCAAATTCTCCATTGCAAGTCCCTCTTACTACCTTGAATGAATGCTCAGGCGAGTAGCCAAGTTCGTTAAGTGCTGAAGAGTTTGTTCCAAAGTGAATTGCCCACCAAAATTGCCTTCTCTTTTGTCTGTAAGAAGAAATTTTTGAACATAGCCATATTAAGTTATGATGCACCCTATCCAGAGAGGAAGTATCAAACAATAGAATTCTCTTTGCAAGGGAATTACCAACAAAGGAAATATTCACAAGAGAGAGAGAGAGATGGTTACAACCACCAATTATTCCAGTCAGGTCTTGAGAAGTCCAATGACCTCCTCTAAACCATTCATTAGCTGTTGTGTTGATGGCCATGTAAGAGAGAATATTTTCACTTACCCATTCCTATGAGGAAAGGATTCAGGGAGAGGGATAAGTTAAATTATATGGACCATAATGATCACAACCATAATGCGAAATATTGTAAAATTTTGAGAGTCCTCCTTGAGAAATTGATAGATGAAGGCTATTTGAAAGGAGTTCCTGCATAAACGTGGAGAAGATAAAACACCTGCTATGGAGAAGTAGCAGCATCAACCTACCACCGCACCCAAGCAGATTGTATATATTATTAGGACCATCTTAGCAATTACTTAGGGAACTAGTCCCTAGGTTGCCCACTAGCACAGTCTGAGAATGCCTCCTAAATTTATGATCCATAATCTTGTACTTACTTTATTTGATAACGATCCATTTCTTAATGGAGGAATGATCAAGAACAACAAAAGTGGACAAGTAATTTATATGGTTAGTATAAAACTTCATCTAATTAAATTAAAAGATCTACTTAGTAATTGTTTTAAATAGTATTGTAATTTGATTTTTTTAATTAAGATGAAGGTAATTGAGATTGAAAATGATGAATATTGTTGCAAATCTGGACCCAAGTCCTATAATTTTGATGATAACAAACATTATTGGATTCATTACTATGCTATCTCCTGATAATTGCTATTTTGCATATCTGCTTTTTCTAGTGCACTAACATTTCAGGTCCATCGCACACTGTGCAAAATTGTTCAGCACAAGACTGGGTAGAATAGGGTCAAAGTGTCTGGAAGAGTCTGTAATTTTGCCTCTTATTATTTTTACATTTCTTGAGTCAATTATGCATTTGTTGGATACTAAGCTTGGTGACCATGCACACGCACACACTCAAGGGAGTGAGTTAGTGATAGAATCAGAAGTTGAATTTTTTGAATTAATCGTACTGTATGATCCATATCGTATTGTACGATCAACTAATCAGAAAATTATTAAAACGACTAATTGTGTTAATTAATGCAATTTGAACTAATCGTACTGTATGATATATATCGTACAGGATGATCAGTTGAAATCAAGATCCTAGCCGCCAATCATAATTTAGGCAATATTTTGAAATTCAAATTTTGTACTAATTGTACAGTACGATACCGATTGGTATGGTACTGTACGATGTAATTAAATCCTGTCTAAATTAATCCTGTAATTAGGGAAACAATTTTGGTTAATTTGTCCAATCAGATCGGACTAGACGATTGGACCTAATTATACTGTACGACTAGATCTCTGCATGAGACGATAATTTATGGTCGCCTTTCGTATAGAACGATAAGCCATGTTGTTTCAATTAATCGTACTGGACGGCCCTTCATATCGTATTGGACGATCAGTGCAATACATTGAATTGATCGTACAGCTCTTTACAATTCGTATAGTACTAATAAAACAAAAATATATAAGGTCACTCATTCGAGAAAAAGAAAAAGAAAAAAATATGTGCAAAAAATAGTAATAATAAAACAAAAATATATAAGGTCACTCATTCGCCTCTCACAATTACCACTACCAAACAAACTCATGGTCGAACTCCATTATCAAACCACCTAGCCACTATAAGTTGACTCCCCCCCATTTGCGACAAGATCTGCAATGCGAGTCCCTTGTGACCAGCCCTAGGCAATGACGAGTACCCAAGTGACCAGCCCTATAGAACAACTCCCCCTTCTGCAACAAGATCCATGAATGCGTAGCACACGAGTCTTCTATAGTCGGTGAGTCTTAGTAGTTACCCTCACGGAGATCATGTGTAGCATAAGGCGAGGCCCACCAAAGACGACTTTGCATAAAGTGACAACCTCACTCTCCTTACAATCGTAGCCAACTTGCACATTTTAGAAAAAAACTTCAATTATGCCATGCTGATGAGATGTAGACTTAATCAAATCACAAAAAATCACAAGCCTCATTGCCACTCGTCAGACAACCTCAATAACAACATATGTTAAGCTTGAATATACAACTCAGTGAGTTCAAGTATATTTGGTCGCTTAAATATTAAAAGTGTTTTTGCCTGTTACCTCTACAAATCAGGTACATCGTGAGTCCAAAGACAACATATCCAACTATGCTCACACATTATAACAAGTTCTCCATGATAAAATTCAGGTTCGTCTAAACTTGCTAAGGCCAAAAGCCCTGAACCAAGGTACTTATAAGATTACTTCATACTATTGCTTTGCCGAGTTAAAAACTTGGCGATTTTTTATTTATCAATTGGGAAATTGCGCTCTTGTTTTAGTTCCCCCATTTACACTCAATTTCCTTATAAATATTACTAAAACACTCTATGATGAAAGTTGCCTGTGAGCGAGCGCCATCATTTTAAGTCATTGAAGGGAAAGTGCCCTATATTATTATGCAAATATGCAATAGAGTGAGCTCAAAACTTAGAAAAAAATAGAAATAATAAGAACTAGTGAGTAAAAATGAAACTTTTTCATTCGTTCATAACTATGATTACATGTACACTCGGGCATTTGGCCCAAAAATGGAAAAGAAAAATACATCAAAAAATCAAATTTACATTTGATGGGCAAGTACGACTCACTTGTGAATCGCACTACACCATCACTCTCTTTGCTATCATTAAATTCATTAAAAAAAATCTCTTAGGATCCTTGAACTTAGGAGCGATTTTGCTTTTGATAGCGAGCTTTCTTAGGTAGAACTTGATCTCGGCACGGTAGCACCTGCCGACAATCTCATTAAACTTGCCACCACTCATAACAGCTTGCTCAATGACCTTTGCCTCTGCACACTCCTTTGCCTCGAGTGCTGACTTCGCCCGGGTGTCTCTTGATTCCAATTCAAACCTGTATTGCTCCTTGGCGATCTTGTCTTCCAAGGCGCTCACCTTCTACGCGTAGTCAAGATTCTCTGCTTGATCCTCTTCTAAGCAGCATTGGACCTCCTTATAAATTCTGGCTACGTACGCAACCCTCCCCGCATGATGGATCTGCCAACAAGCATGGAAGAAAATCGTTTTCCATGTGTTCCCCAGCGAGTTCATTGTGGAGAAGCTAATCTCCTCCGGAGCCAGCGTCTTAAAGTACGAGTCTAGGCTCTCGTCAAAGAAGAATTTTCCCTGGCCGAAGCACCACCGTGACACTTGCTCCTTGTCATTCTCCTCTACCTCCTTGTCACCCTCTAATGAACTTGACTCATCCTTACATGAGGAGTCATTAGTCGACTCTTTAGAGGACTTGGAAGGCTTAGTAAGTCTCCTGCCATCTGCCGGGCACAGTTGTGACGTGACCTCTTTGCATGGCTTTTCCCTGTGCTGCCGCCTCATTAATCTTAATGCCCTTCATCGGGGGAGCTTGTTGCTCCTTGAGTTCCTATGGTTTCATATCCGTAGGCACCTTTGAGCTCGCTCCCTTCGGGTTTCCTTTGTCGTCTTGGGAGGGGGCACCTCCCTTCCTACGATCTCAGTACGTCCTTCATTGGATGTTGCACTCTTCTTTTCTGTAGGTTTCACTATGGACTTGGTGGTGGCCTTTGAGGTCGCTAAGTCCTGGGAAAACTCGCATCCGTCTACTTGCTTTGCACAAGGATAAAACGATTAAGTTAATGTGTGTTCAAAACATAGAAAAATCTTTCAAATAAATACAATGACTTACCACAAAAATTCTTGAACACATTCTAGCACGGAAGTGCCTCAACCTTGACGGTTGCTAGCATCCTCTCTTCCTTAGTAGTCAAGACGGGAATCACCGCCTTCTTCTTGGTGAACATGATTGGGCGAGTCAGCATCATCTAGGGAATTATTCTCTAGACAACGATGAACTTTGCCTTTAGTCGTGCACCTTATTCACCAGCCTGATCGTCTTCATTTCGGTTGGTGAGAATTGCAGATAACTGTCTTGGAATGGCATCGCCATAAAGACGTTCTGGAACAAGTTGAGTAACCCTTCAAGGTCATGGTCACATAGGTACGATGAGAAGGATGCCACCATCGTCATTGAGTTTGGAAGCACCTATGTTGGGACAACTCCATAGTAGTTCAGCACTTCTTCTAACTCTGTGCAATGTGGGAATCTTAGGCCCAACTTGAATTGGGTAGCTGGGATGACCAGCTCGTCATTGAAGAAAGTGTTAATATGCTCACTATTGGTTGTCAAACTCATTGTGAAATTAGTATGCGAGTCGTAGTAAGCCTAAAACACAAGCTTTGCATACTTGTCAATAAGCCTGGAACTCGGCAAATCTTCTTTCATAGCGAATTCACGCACATACTTACTGCGAGTGGCCATGACAAGAACTAAGGTCATAGGTGGGCAGGTGGGCAGAGCGAGTATAAATTTCAAGGGTCTCGCCCACGAGGCCTATCCGTCGACTTTGCCCTTCTACAACCTATCAAGAGGCAACATGTGTCCTAAATTAGCATGGAGCATTATACGAGTATTCTTTGTTGCTCGTATTTTTATTTGTCTTTGTATAGCCTTTCTTATAGCCCTCAAAATCATATAAATAAAGAGTGATGAGGAATAGTTTGGGATCTTTAGATTTTTAAACCTTTTCTCAATCTCTTGTGCTCTACTTGTATTTTTTTTTTATTGAGATAGTGGAGATTCTGCCAGTCCTCTCAAGGACTTGGAACTTTTTTGATATAACAATTTATTGTCCTTAAGCAATGAAAACTACTTAGTGTTTGGATGCAGGAGGCGATAACAATGGAAAGCTCAGATCAAGCTCACTTGCTGCCTGTAAAGCTGACAAAGATGATTTCTTTCCCCTTATAGAACAATATTTTTCTGGTGCCTCTTTTTTCTTAGAGCTAAAATCTTCTTTTTGTCCATATAAAAAATAGTCTCCATACTTTGAACCTTTTTTTTTTTTTGTCTCTTTTATTGAGGCTGTCAAGCCACTATGAACTATTGTATAATTTTTCAATATTAATGAAATTCCAATGAGGTGTTAATTTGTTGTCATTAGCGTCTCTTAGACTTAATTTTTGAATAGCATATGAAAATGATTAAATGCATGCATAAATTGTCCAAATGGGTTTGAGGGTAATTTGTGGAATTCATTTATAGGAGATTACATTGAATATCATTATGAAAAAGAGATCTTCTCTTAGGTATACGAATATCTCTTGGTCTTAATGTTTGAATAACATGAAAATGATTAAATGCATGCAGAAAATGTCAAAATGGTTTTGGGGGTAATTTGTGGAATTCATTTGTAGGAGATTACATTGAATGTCAATATGGAAAAAGACCAAGTTGGTTTTCTTGAATTTCTTCTTCTACCCTTTATTGTCTTTAATCCCTTGCATCAAGTGTCTAGAAATCTTAGCTTTGTTGTCGATGGGAAGGATCTACGTTGCCATTTGTTAGGCTAGATTGGCTCAGTGTGAAGGCAGAGCCAGAGTCAGTTGTGGCTCCAAACCAAAGTGCACCACTCTTGACCTTAGCTCGAATGATCAAAGCTTATTTAAAATCTTCAATAGCATAATAACTATAGGACTTCATTGAAATTTAGGTGAAAAGACGCAAGATAGAGGAAAAAAGAGAAAATTAAAAAAGGTGAAACTCTATTATAAGTGACCATCTCGGCCTGACATGCCGTACCACCACCCAATATATCAATCTAGCTTATTAATGTATAGAGGGAACCACTCTTTCTCAAGAATTGTGCTACTATGTCATCTTGCTAAGCAAGGGCTCCTCTTTAGGGGTCCCACTGGTCTCTTCATTTCTTTATTGGACTACTAATACTTTATTGTCACCCAAGTGAATACTTCGACCTATTAGTGTATTACAGGGAGTCACTCTTTCTCAAGAGTTGTGCATTTATTTGCCATCATACTTGATGAGGGCTCCACTTTTGGTGTTCCCAAAGGTCCTTATTTCTCTCTCAGATTTTTATTCAAAATCTTTTTATTATTCAATCTGCAATCCGGGAGCTCGAGTTTGTGTTTTGATGATAACAAACATTATTGAATTGTATTTATTTTCTCTTGTATTTTGTTGTTGCATATATTTTCTGTGTATACTTATATTTCAGGTTCAAAATACACCAAGTACCGTCAGAGAATCAGGTCTCAGTATTGGGTAGTATAGGTTTGATTTATGCAAAAGTCTGTACTTTTTATTTTCTTTAGTTTATCAATATAAAAATGTGTATGTTAGCTTAGTAACAGTGTACACACACATGGAAGGAATGAAAAATGAAGATTTTAATTTTTTTGTTTAATTGTATCGTATGATCTTAATCGTACTGTATGATTAGTTCAAACATAAATTAATTAAAATATTTTAATTTAAATGAAAATTTTTAAATCACATATAACTAATCGTGCAGTACGACCACACATCATACTAGACGATAAGCTATAACCAGAAACTTCGCTGTCGAATCTTACTTAAAATATGAAATTTGGAGTTTTGAAATTTAAACTATTCGTACTATGCGATCTTTTAAATCATTGCCTAATTAGGTCAGTTAATTAAGCAATCAAATCGGATTTGATTGATTACAGATCGTATTATACGATACTATAGCGTACTGTACGAGTCACTCAAGGAGTTTGTGGACGAAGTTTGGTTCATCCAGTACGATCAAAAAATTGCATTGTCCGAATCACTCGAGGGCTTTCTGGACGATTTTTGTTTGTCCTATAAGATCTGATATTAAGTTGTATTAATCTTACTATACTATGCTCATTAATACTATACGATCAGTTAGCAAACTTTAACCGATCGTCCTGTAGACTATTCATCGTACAATACTATTTAAGGATATTTGAAATAATTGTATTGTACGAACAGTGATGGCTAAATTGAAAATTAGAGTTTCCTTGAGACCTACTATTTAATCATCTCTTATTTCATGAGAGAGAGTCTTTTGACAACCATTAGTTTGTCTTCTCTGAGAAAGCGTTGAAGAGAAGGCTTTGAGCTAGGGAGAGAAAGGGCGAAGTTTGAGAGAGAGGGAGAAGATCCTTATGGGTTCAAGGGAGTGTGAGAGGGTGTTTTCATACTGTTGCTTCGGCGAACTTGCACCTGATTTCCTCCATGAGTCAACATTTGTCTTGAGGGAAGCTTTGGGAAGAACCATAAATTGAAGTTTCAATTGGTATCAGAGCAGATGCTCCGAATTAGTGGTTTAAAAACCTCGAGAAAAAAATCCATGATACAATTTGGGAATAGAAATACTCCTTGAAATGAGGAGAGGAAGACAATAAAAGGAATTTCATTTTTTTGCATCAGCTGGTAGTTTGTTTTTATATTAACAATATTCTATCCAGCACTTTAGGAGATAAGGCTTCTATATTTGATTTTAAAATACTAGGAAATATCCATGTAGGAAGTGCATTGCCATGATAGGAGAGACTACTATAAATAACCAAGTATACTATAAAATAATGAAATTTGGAAATGCAAAAAACAGTAATACAACCCACAATTTAGATAGGACAACTGCTGGGAATTAATTTCATTTAAAAAATTTAATCTACGTGATTTAGCACTTCCCAAATAGTGTTAGCGTGAGTCAATAGGAGAATCATTCCCTTCCAAAGTTAAGGCAGATAAATAAGCATATCTCCATAGGGAAGAGATCCCACGAATCTTGTGTAGCAGGATAGAATAAAATTCAAATGTGGAAGGGATTGATCCCATAGATCATATAAGCAGCAGGCAGGGTTCCCTTTTATCTCTGGATTGTATACATCAAATAATCCAAGCTTGCCTATCATTTCTTCATAAGAAGATCTAGGTAATCCCTTGGTTAGAATGTTAGCAGTATGCTCTAAGAAAACAATTTTAGGGATGCAAAGTATATGCTTCAATTTTACGAGATTCCTCCTTTTTGAAGAATACTATCCCCGTTAGACTTCTTTTTAGATACTTTAGGATCCATAATACAACACCAAGATGTTCTTCATAAGATTTGTGCATGAAATGACTTTACATATTAATAGCCAAAAGCAATATCAAGACTTATATCTGCTATGTAGACAAGCTAACAAACAAAAAGTTGATATCTACACTTGTCAACATGTGTGCTAGTGCATTGGTCGTTACATTAGGATCAACAGTGGTATCTACTAATTTGCACCCAAGCAGCCTTGTTTCATTCAAGAAATCAAAAACATGTTTCGTTTGAGATATAAATAATGCCTGCTTTTTTTCTAGCCAATTACATTCTAACGGAGTGTCTTAAGAGGCCAAATTTTTTTTATTTTAAATTCATCAACAAACTTTTTACAAAACAACAATAGCATCAAGCCTTTGTCCCACTACATGAGGTCGGCTACATGAATTTTTTTTCTCCATTGGGTCCTGTTAAAATCAACAAACTTTTTAATTAATGAAAATATTTTAGGAATATTTTTAATTGTTAGGATGATATTCTCAAGGTCTTCAACATATAAAATTCATATCGTTGATTTGTCATCTTCATATTTTTGGAATAAGGTGTGATCAATTTGGGCCTGCTTGTGTGCTTGTTGGAAAATCACATTAGTGAATCATTCAAACATTATTCGTGCTGAATATTTGAGTTCATAAATGGAATTTTTTTTTCTTTCAATTTACATACCTGATTTGATGTTATAGCACTCATAAAGCTTGGAGGGGATTCCATGTTGACTTCTTCATTGAGGTTTCCATTTAGAAAGGCATTCTTGACGTTGAGTTATCGCAGAGGCTTATACAGGTTTATGGTTAAGAAAAAATACCTAACTTATATTGAGTTGGCTATAAGTCTATTGATAGTCTATCCCATAAGTGCAACCACCACTAACAAAATATTAAAATGTACGGCAAAGAAAACTTATTATATTGAGTGAAATTGTTTTGAGACAACTTCTGCAAAATGATTGGGCTTGATTTGCGTGTCATTTCTTCTTTAGAAAGGTTTTTTATTCTTCATAAATTCTTCCTTTTTGTTATAGGCAAGTCTTCATTGGAGATGTTGTTGTAATGAAAGATCCTGAGAAGCCCAGTGATTGCATCGTGAGAAGATTGGCTGCTGTAGAAGGATATGAGATGGCCTCCAAAAATGAAAAAGATGAACCATTTATTTTAGAGAAGGATCAATGTTGGGTTTTGTCGGATGATGAATCTTTGAAGCCAAAGGTACCTCTTGTTATTTATGTGGTTTAATTAACATTTTTCCAATGGGAATCATTTGTGATTATTAATTACATATTGCATGAATTGTTATTGTGATATGTCAAAGAGCTCCAATCTTGCTACACACTGGATATTTCAAATAAAAAATATATTATATGTTTTGCTTGCTTTTTCTGTCAATAACGCATGACTTCAACTGACTTTTAAAACAATAATTGATTTGTCTATTCCATCCTATTTCATTATTTTTTATCAAAACATATCTTGCATATTATGACTGGCCAAGTTTCAATCTCTAGGTTCATTAAGTTTATCCATATCTTATTGAAATTTTCTTGCAGATCCACTTAAATATTTTGTATCACATTTTATGCATGAAAATATGTTTAATTCAGTGGTCCTCTTGTATATTTTCTGAAATGCCATATGAATTTGTTCTAACTTTGAATACCCTTCACGATATACCCAAGGAGTGGATTCATTTTTCACTAATTATGCTTTTTTTTTTAAATGTTACTATTATAATGATTATCATCCATATTCTATCCCTCTCAATTTTGTTAACTATATTGTCTCATTATTCTTCATTGTCTTTGATGTTTCACCGGGACATTCAAACTGTTAAGATTATGATGAAATGAGACTCAATTGAAGGAAGCCGAATAATGATGACGAATAGAGAGAATTTGTTTATGCTTTTTTATGACATGGATAATTTAGATATGCTCAAATGAATCAGTAACAATCTCTTATACATGATTTTATCTCTTCAGGATGATTCTGATGTTCTAGGTCCTTTCTTGCATTCCACGAACCCCTGTATTAGCCTAATGCATCCTTCATCTGTTCATCACTTAGTCTGGCCATAACTGTTCTGTTATTTATTTCTAGGAAGCAAGGGATAGCCGATTGTTTGGTCCACTTCCTATGAGTGACATTCTTGGACGAGTCATATATGCTATGAGATCTGCTGTTGATCATGGGCCAGTGCAGAATAGGTTTGCAGCTAATTCTTCTGTAACGTTCATAATAACAATAATTTCATTATATGTGTTTTTTCTGGTATATAAAGTTTTGCATCTAACAGTCATCTGGCCATGGGTAAAGACACTTCCGTGTTGTCTGTTGAGTTGGATGTTGATGAGATGGCAAAGAATCTCAAAACATAAATCATGCACTGGTATCTAAATCTCGGTTCTTCGCCACTTCCATTGGATTCAAGACTTTTCTTTGTCGCATGAAGAGTAATGCTAGGAAAGCAAATATCATGTTCTTTTACTCCGAACCAAATATGGTTTGAGCAGGAAGATTGTCGAATTCTTGTTGATTTAAAATACTAGCCTGTCAGTCAATGATTTAATTCTGACTTTATTTTTTAGGTCCTGCTGTGCGCTTTACTCTCTGATTCGAAGGAACTATAATGAACTTTTAAGTTACAGGCCAAGTGTTTCAGATTAACTGAGTGCACAAAGCTAGAGTTATTATTGTTTTTTTTCATGTCATCTAGTTTTATACCTCAAGCTTCTTTACTGTCTGATCCATCTCGACCTTGGCATGTACTCCCTATAATAGTTATCTATTATCTAGCAGAATATTAGCTGAGCTGATGGTTAATGATGTCTTTTTTTCTTTGAGCTCTGGTTGTCTATCATAGAGTTGAACACATGCCAAAAATGAGCAAAATTTTTAGTTGATCATTAGAAAATTTGAAATATTTGTTGATTGATGACATAGGTAATATGAGAAAGAATTTGAGAGATCATGGTCATTTAAGCACAAAAAATCGAAATGAATTTGTGCATGGGTGCACGCATGTAGTTCATTCATATATATTCTAATAATATGCTATCTAACAAATAGAGAGATAAGCTTTCTAACAAATAGAGTGATGGGCTTAACATGCTTGCGTGAGAATGATCATTTTCTTTTCAAATTGATTTATAATGAATTTTCTTCATGATATATACCACATAAGTAAATAAACAATGGCTTAGAAAATCTCAATTATTTTTTTTTGGAATTTTATTAGAGGATTGTAGCATTACTCTAGTGCAAATGGGGGAATAAAGTCTTATATTTTAAATAAATTTATACAAAAAAATCGAGTATTATTGATTATGCATCATGTATTTGAGTGTTTGTGTGCTTGCATGTATGAGTGCATGTGAGTATCAAATAAACATTATTCAAGCATATACATTGTCAAAGTTTAAAATTATAGAAATTTCTAAATTTATAGATTTATCTGCAGCACTCAGATTGGGAATACCATTAAATCATGAATGTCAAACCAATAATTTGAGATCTAGTGCTTTTAGACCCTTTTCATTTTCTGACTTGTTTGCTTCACGCACACCCATTTTCTACACTCATTGTAAGGGTACACTTAACTTGTAGGGATCAACTAAGATCACCTCCGAGGAGCTCTATCAAAAGTTACATTTATTTATGATACGCCCTCCTCAAAAGGAGATTTGCCCCCAACAAGATTCAACAAGAGTAGGACTTATTTTAGTGAAGCTCACCCTAAAGGAGTTCGACTTAGGAAACACAAGCAATAGATATGTTTAATTTAGAGATTATATTGCCTCAATAAACCTAAAGCATCCACCTTATGAGTAGAGGAAGATTGGTGTAGCGCCTACACCAATTAGTAGACTCACCAAAAGGAAGCACTAAGAGAGGCACATTAAAGAGAGAATTTGGCCCACTACAAAAAAGCTAGATGAAGAAGAGTTTGAAAATTTTGTGATTTTGTTATTTATTTTTTATGTATTGAATATATTTCATTGTAACTATGATTGTATTCATGTTGTAGTTCATTTGTAGTGCACTAATATGAATTTGAGGGTAGCTATGTGAGCCCATATGAGTGTCGCTGTGTGAGGGCCGACCAAATAGTTGTGAGTGTGTTTTGTTGACTTAGTCAACAAGAGGGGGTCGACCATAGGGTTAGGGATGGTTATTGGGTTATTACCATATGTAGTGATCGACCAACTACTCCCTCCAAATTCCTAATTTGTATTTTTTTGTGTTTTGTACGTGCAACTCCATTTGCTAATTAATGGGGGAGGTGGTTGATGAAATTCTAGTGAATTTGAGTGGAGAGCTTAAGAGAGAAAGTGTAACACTTTAAGATCAAATTTTGAAGAATTATCTATTTAACTTCTTAATTAATCTACCAGAACTTCTAATAAATCATCAATGGGAATAGATCCAATAAAATCAATAAAAAATCATATACAAAAAAATATAAAATTTTATTCATTTTCAAAAATTCATATATAATAGTCAAGAGGTAACTCCATGCATTCATTAGTTTATCTTTTGAATCCTGACTACAAAAAAAAAATAAAAAAAATAAAAAGATGCCACAAAACTTGAATTATTGATCTACCTCACTCCACTGAATCCTGACATCTTCCTGAAAAATGTATAAAAATCACGGAGTGAGTTATCAACTTATTAGGTTCTTAGAACCTACCATTACAATTAATGCAAGATAATACAAACAACGTGCATGTAATTATTTAATTAATATCAGTATGAACATATCTTGTAAAAGCTTGTAGCAATCAATATAAACAATGTTATGTCGTATGAGCAATAATAATCAGTATAGCTATATATTTTATGAGCAGTAATCAGTAACCATGTAAGGACCAGTAAGTTCTATCATTTCTTATACCCTTCAGTTATAAGACAATTTAATTTATATGTCAATTCAGGAAATCCATATACACATGATTATCATATACATGTCATACCATGTCTATATTATATATGTATATACATCCTATGTTCAATACAATATATCCAATGCCTATGCAGTATATCATGTATTATATAATCCAAATATATCAAATGCTAATGTATCATGTAAATCATGTAATTCATAATCAGTGGTTCGTGTATATTATATACCCTTGCATTAGTCTTCTTAGTTGTATCTTATACTTGTATCAATTATATATTGTATCATGTATATATCATGTCATATCATATCATTTACGTAACTTATCATATATGCTCATGTCATATGCATATACAAACAATATAATGTAACGTAAGCAAGATATGACACTTAGCTATTTGTAGTATTTTTTCTTGTATCCAGTCCTGTAGGCTAACCCAATAGGAGTCAGTCTCAATCATATCAATGCTATTTTTAGGAGTAAGTCTCATATCATATATAAAAAGTTAGGTGGCATTCATGTAATAAGTTGTCACTTTTTGCTCGTCCGCATATCTAGTCATATTAGTTAATCTCCTTATTCATTCCCTTTTATATTATTTAGGATTATCTCATAAATCTTATTTAAAGAAAAGCCAGTCGACCCACCCTCCTGTATAGGAGAACCTATTTTCATCCAGCCTTAATCACTCAATCATTTTCAACTAGCCTTTCTTGCTTTTACATGCATTTCACATAATATAGATCATAATAATAAGCATTATATACATGTAATGTAATTATTAGTATACTCATTAAGATGCCTGTTATATACGAAAAAAGTATGTTAACCTAAATGAATAGTTAGTAAGAATATATCATATATTTCATGTCTAAATATAGTACATTGGTACTTGATCATTTTATAATTAATATTATACTACCCATTTTTGTTAAAATAAAATATAAGCATAATCACCGGGTGAAATTTTACTATTAACCAATCAAAATATTTAAGAGTGTGATTTCTACAACATATCAAAAGTTACAAGCTGGAAAATTAATAAAATGAAAGATATTATATTTTTATCAAGTTTAGGAGAGATAAAATTTGAGAAGTCAAAATCATTAAAACTATAAATAGAATTTAGGTTACCTACCATGATCAAAATACTTTTTTCTAACTAGAGCAATGGAGAGAAATGACCCATAATGAGCTCTCTCTCTCTCTCTCTCTCTCTCTCTCTTCCATCCTTCTTCTCTTCTCTTTTCTCCCATCTAAGTAATGAAGGAGTGGGGAGGAATGGCTAGGGTGATGGTTTTGATGAAATGGATTTAGGTATTTTTTTTAAAAAAATAAACATTCAGACCCAGCACTATGGCACCCACGACCCAACGTCGCTGCACTCAATTGAATCCCTAAAAACCTGAGAGGTTGTTTGCAAGGCGCTGCTCATATGGTGTCGTTGTGCTCTCACAGCCAAACCTCTGGAATTTAGGGAAGATAAAATTAGAGTTATTATAATCTACCAACTTTCAATAAATATCATCTTTGATATTTCTCATTATAGACCCTTTATAAATAAAACAAAATCAATGATCACTGGTCATACCAATCATCAATCAAATCATGTATTCATTCAATCAAACATGTATGTATGTCAAACAATCAACCATATAATATATTATGTAATGTAATTTAAATCATAAATAATAAGTTCCATAATAATATATAGGAAAGAGAACTATACTAGTGGACCTCTCAGGTGCATCTCTCACTTCCTATTGACTTAGACTATATACTCTTGACTGTACTAGGGGTGCTATCATTACTGATGGTCTTCTTCTAACTCACACTCAAATTTGTTCCATTTGTCCCTATAGATAAAATTAATATGCCACTGATTTGATTTATATTTTTGTTAATCAAATATGCATAGCTAACATAATACCACATCCAAAGACAGATTAGCTTTACTATTGATTTGAAAATAAAAAAGATATTTATTTTTATAATCAAACTCAACATAAGAAATGTTCAATTTATCTTAAAAGATGAAGGAAATATATTTATCTATCATTTTGAAAACAAATTAACAATGGATAAGCTTTATCTACATCAAAAGAATTTTCCCTTACTCTAACGAACTAAAGTAGGGTTTATATTCAATTGGGTTCTATGATCCCTATAAAGGCAAGCCTCTACAGTTAAATACATATCAAAAGAGAAACTTTTGATTAAAGTGAAGACTAGACTTTTTATAGGTTTATAATGTTTGAATCAAGGATTTAAAATTTCATCCTACCAAATGGGAAATGAACAAAGTCTGAAGATTTATTATCAAATCAATTGAAAGATAAGTAAAGAGTGTTTAAGATTTTGGTTTCCCAAAAACACTCTAACTTAGTTTATTATTTATTTTTACAGTTTAGATTAAAATTTAGCTTTGATTTGAGTTCATAATTAATTTTGATCGGATAACCCTCATAGGGAGAAGATATTAAGCGTGCTTATATAATTTGGACTTATTTCTTATTGGAGTGCACAACCAACTAAGCGTCTAAAGCATATAATTTAAAATTGCTGCAAATCTGGATTTAAAGATTATAATTTTGATGATAACAAATATTTTTGTGTTCTGTTTTGATTGACTAACATTTTAGGTAGAAAAGATCAAATACAATTCAAGCCAACTCAAGATTGGGTATGCATGTGTTTAAATGTAATTTTTCCCTTTCTTGAATCAAATGTAATGTAATTGATCCCCTAGCTAAGTAACATTGCACACACACACTCAGGGGGAGATTTTTTGAGTTAGAGTTTATGTTCTAGTTTTGATCACATCGTCCTAAAAGATTGCCATATCATCCTAGTCGATCACCATATCATCCTAGACGATCCATTAAAAATAGAAACCCTAATCAGGGCTGTCAAGTTAAGTCGGTTTGATTAAGCCGATCGTCCTGGATGATTCTCCCATCGTACATGACGATAGGCTCAAATCAAAAATTCTCAGCCGCCAGACTAATTTAGGCTTGTTTTAATTTCTTAGCTCTTCTATCTAATCATCCTGGATGATACGTGTATCATCATGGATGATTCACAACAATCATTCCTAAATTAGCCAGGTCATTAAGGAAAGTAATCGAGGATTAATTTGATTGATCACATCATCCTGGACGATCGCAAGATCGACCCAGACGATATGTTAAAAATCCTCTTTGTCCAAATGACTTCACCTGGATGACCCGTACAATGTGCTGGACGATATAAGCCTATTTGTACAATGTGCTGGACGATAGAAATATCATCCCGGACTATCAAGTCATTTTTAATTGTATAGCATGTTTGTGCAGGACGATCCGAACAATGTGCAGGATGATTTTGGTCATTTTTGAACTAATCGTACGGGACGATAGGCATATCGTCCCGGACGATCAAGTCTTTTTCTTCAGATCGTCCAACATTTTCTCCTGGACGACCCGAATAATCCTCAGGACGATTTTCCTGAGTTGAACTAATTGACCTGGACGATCGCAGGATCATCCCGGACGATCTGAACAAAACATGTCTTCTAATTGTCCAGAGAAGCCAGATCTCCAGGCCAATTGGTGAAGATTTACACTAATCGTACAGGACGATCCTTCGATTGTCCTGGATGATCTTTGACGGCAAGTTGAATTTTAGGGCAATTTTTGTGCCTTACTATTTAAACTTTTTTATTTGTTATTAGAAAAATTTTTTGCCAAAGTCCTTTCCTGAGAGAGCTTTGAGAGGGAGAGGGAGAGCTTGGGAGAGAGAGAGAGAATCTTATGAGGGAGAGGTTGTGAGGTGTTCACAAAGGTTACTTCTAGTAAGGATTCGAGTCGTCTTCTCTGGTTGTCATCTTTTGTCCTGTGGTGTCTCTGTGGGAAGGATCGTTTGCAAGAAGTCAAGGTTCTCTGCCTACTTCAGGAGAAAGCAAAAGGAGGTAAGGTTCTCTGCCTGCTTCAGGAGGAAGCGAAAGGAGTCTGGGTTCTCTGCCTACTTTAGGAGGAAGCAAAAGAAGTCTGGGTTCTCTACCTCATCGGGTTGGTGAAAAGGAGTTGTGTAAAGGCTTCTCCGCCTTTTTGTAGGAGAAAAAGGAGAGTCACTGATTTGAGTAGTGTAATACCTGGAAGCGAGGCTCTGGGGAGTGGATGTAGGTCAAGTTGACCGAACCACTATAAAATCTGGTGTGTTCTTTCTGATTATTTTTTGCACTTTATTTTTTCTGTTATTATCTGCTTGGGTGAAATTTGTGATTGATCTTATTATTATTATTTTTATTCATTTTTGCTGCAAATTATAAAAAGATCTTTCTTGTGGTTAAAGAAGTTTTTAAAACTACCAATTCAGCCCTCCTCTTGGTTAGCCTCGGGCTAGTTCATAAGGGCTTAACATCCCTATCGAACTTTCAAAATCTTGAGATGAAAAATTATGATTTCTGATTCCTTACTTTGTAATACTATTCTATCAGTTTTTTTCTGGAACGAGGCTTGAAAGGATCTCTTTTCGAATCTAATTTTTTTTCTTCTGAATTAGACTTTTGTTTGAAAGGAATTTGAATCTGTAAGGTGTCCGAGGTAGAAGTTACGAAAGTTGATTTTTCAACTTTTTTTGGATTTCAGTGTGGTCAATTTTCTTCTTACTAGCTTTTGAATTGAAAATTAAGAAAAATTCTGATTTATTGGAGCTGAACGATTCAAAAAAAAATTCATTATTTTTTTGTTATTCTCCCGTTTCTATTTTTCATTGATTTGCTTTGATTTTGATTTTTTCTATTTTTGTGTGTTTTTGGGGCTCCTTGATCATCCCTCTCCATTCATTATCTTGGTCAAAATTTTTCTTCACATCATCTTGGATGGTCCACACATCGTCCTAGATGATCTGACTCGTCCTAGACGATCCATACATCATCCTGGATGATCCATTCAAATCATCCCCACCATGATCCAATGGCTGGTATGCACCAACATCATCCTAGATGATCCATGTGTCTGCAGCTGGACGATTCAAAATTGGCCTGTCCGATGCATTTATTACATATCATCCTAGATGATCCACCTAATCATCCGAGACGATACTTTTCGTCAAAGGTCATCTGACTGGACTCCTCAGGATGATTTCCTGTGTCTAATCATCCTGAATGATATCTGATTGTCCTGGACGATCAAACCATCTTTTTGACCAATCATCCTGTACGTAATAATTGCTCCTATCGTCCTGGACGATTCTGCAATCGTCCTGGATGACATGGTCATTTTCTTTATAAACAACTATTTTCCATCCATTTTTTCACCACAACTTCTTTCTATTCCTACTCATCTCTTTCTTATGGCTAGTGGTAAGAGATCCAGACAACAGGGTGCTAGTTCCTCCCAGGGAAATATCGATCCCCGCTTTACTAATGCAGCCGATCAAGCTGCATTTCAAAGATATCTTGATGCTGGGATTACTATCTCCAAAATTGTGAACCCACGGACCCTCACCTATTTGGTACTTGATCTGTTCACTCACACATCCCTCACCTTCGTTCTTACTCTGGCTTTTCCTTTCAGCACTGAACTTCTTAGAGTTTTCTTTGCAAATCTTCGCATTACCTCTGATTACTCTGCCCTTCACTCCTTTGTTAATCAATGACCTATAGAATTAACCCTCCATGACTTTCATAACATTCTTCAACTGTCCACTTCTGGCGATAAGCTTCATATTTTAGCATTTGACCCTGACTTTAATTGGAGTGTCGCCAACCACTTCCTTAGAAACACAAATGCCCAATACCACAATAAGGCTTGTTCCTCCCTAGTCAAGGATGCTAGGACAATCCAACATGTCCTTTGCTCGTCCACATTCCTAAGGCTGGGGACCGCATCCACATCACTCCTTTGCTCTCCATAACTACCTACTACATCATGGCCCGTCGTGACTTTAATGCAACTGATTTACTTTTTTGCTACATTGAACAACTGACTACCATTAAGAATCCGGGCCACAGGAGACGCCCCAATCTAGCTTTAGGATATCTCATCCACTATGCCCTTGAAATAAAATATAATTTTTAATATCCAGATCCTGACAGAATCCCACCTATCTTCTTCTCCAACAACTCTTTTCATACTCTCCACAGTACTAGACTTCATCCGGAGCCCACAATGGATGTTGAGGGAGAAGAGGGGGAGGCTGCTCCTGAGCCTACTGCACCTGCTACACCTGCTCCTCTCCGTATAGCATCGCCTTTAGATCACTTGGTGCAGCGGTTTGACCAGTGGGAGGCCCACTTTGACTCCTACGTGATTGCCCAGGAGCAGCAGCACGCTGAGGATGTGAGACGATTCAATGACTACGCTGCCCAACAGCGGTAGCAGCATGACCAGGACATGGCCTGGTTTGGAGAACAGTTTGCCACCATCCATGGCTTTTTTCAGCCACCACCTCCTCCTCCATCTGATCAGGATCCACTTCTCTATTAGTTTTCTATGTTGTGATGTTTCTAGTTTGTTTTGTTTTGCTTTTTCTTCCTCCTTTTTGTGATGTCAAAAGGGGGAGTTATTTTTTGTGTTACTAGTAGTTTCTTTTATTATTTTTGTGTTGTATTTAGTGTCACTATTTATCAATGATTAGTAAAATTTGTAATAACAAATCTTCTCTCGTATGTGCGTTGATTATTCCTATCTGCATTATTTGAAACTACTGAATAAATATTTGCCATCATAAAAAAGGGAGAGATTATTACAAATCTAGATTTAAGGATTATAATTTTGATGATAACAAATATTTTTGTGTTCTATTTTGATTGGCTAATATTTCAGGTACAAAAGATCAAATTCAATTCAAGCCAACTCAAGATCAGGTCTGCATGTGTTTAAATATAATTTTTCTCTTTCTTGAGTCAAATGTAATGTAATTAATCCCCTAACTAAGCAACCTTGCACACATACACTCAGGGGGAGATTTTTTTGTGAGTTAATATTTTTGTTCTATTTTTGATCACATCATCTTAGACGATCATCATATCATCCTCGACTATCCATTGAAAACAGAAAACCTAATCAGGGCTGTCAAGTTAAGTCGGTCTGATTAAGCCGATCGTCTTGGACGATCCTCCCATCGTACATGACGATAGGCTCAAATCAGAAATTCTCAGCCGCCAGACTAAGTTAGGCATGTTTTGATTTCTTGCTCTTCTATCTAATCATCCTGGATGATACGTGTATCGTCTTGGACGATTCACATCAATCATGCCTAAATTAGCCAGGTCATTAAGGAAAATAATCGAGGGTTAATTTGATTGATCATAATATCCTAGACGATCGCAAGATCATCCCGGATGATATGTTAAAAATTCTCATCATCCAAATGACTTCACCTGGATGACCCGTACAATGTGCTGGATGATATAAGCCTATTTATACTAATCATCCAGGACGATAGAAATATGTCCCGAATGATCAAGTCATTTTCAATCGTACAACATGTTTGTGCAGGACGATATGAATAATGTGCAGGATGATTTTGGTCAATTTTGAACTAATCGTACAGGATGATAGGCATATCATCCCAGACGATCAAGTCTTTTTCTTCAGATCATCCAACATTTTCTCCTGGACGGCTCGAACAATCCTCAGGATGATTTTCCCAAGTTGAACTAATCGTCCTGGATGATCGTAGGATCATCCCAGACTATCTGAACAAATTATGTCTTCTAATCGTCCAGAGAAGCCAAATCGTCGAGGCCAATTGGTAAAGATTTACACTAATCGTACAGGATAATCCTTCGATCGTCCTGGACGATCTTTGATGGCAAGTTGAATTTTAGGGCAATTTTTGTGCCTTACTATTTAAACTTTTTTGTTTGTTATTGGAAAAACTTTTTGTCAAAGTCCTTTCCTGAGGGATCTTTGAGAGGGAGAGGGAGAGCTTGAGAGAGAGAGAGAGAGAGAATCTTGTGAGGGGGAGGTTGTAAGGTGTTCAAAAAGGTTACTCCTAGCAAGGATTCGAGTCATCTTCTCCGGTCATCGTCTCTTATCCCGTGGTGTCTCTGTGGGAAGGATCGTCAGCAAGAAGTCAAGGTTCTCTACCTGCTTCAGGAGGAAGTAAAAGGAGGTAAGGTTCTCTGCCTGCTTCAGGAGGAAGCGAAAGGAGTCTAGGTTCTCTGCCTGCTTCAGGAGGAAGCGAAAGGAGTCTGGGTTCTCTGCTTGCTTCAGGAGGAAGCAAAAGAAGTCTGGGTTCTCTGCCTCACCAGATTGGTGAAAAGGAGTTGTGTAAAGGCTTCTCCACCTTGCTGTGGGAGCAAAAGGAGAGTCACTGATTTGAGTAGTGCAATACTTGGAGGCGAGGCTCCGGGGAGTGGACGTAGGTCAAGTTGACTAAACCACGATAAAATCTGGTGTGTTCTTTCTGATTATTTTTTGCACTTTATTTTTTCTATTGTTATCTACTTGGGCTTTGATTGATCTTTTTATTATTATTTTTATTCATTTCTGCTGCAAATTATAAAAAGATCTTTCTTGTGGTTAGTTTTTAAAACTATCAATTCACCCCCCCTCTTGGTTAGCCTCGGGCTAGTTCATTAGGGCTTAACATCCCTATCAAACTTTCAAAAATTTATGTTGAGCCTAAGATATACAAGATAGGTAGCTCATCATTTACTTAGAATCAAGGATCTAGATTTAGATCTTTAATCTGGACTTACAAAAATCCAAATGCCAAGTTAATGCACTTTAAAGTGATACTACACTTAAAGTTTCTCTAAGATGCACTTAATGCACTATAGACTCTACTTTCACTCTAATATACATGATCAATTTTTTAGGAAAAGCAAACATCATAACGACCCTATACAAATTTAAATAGCAGACTCGACCCCGAATGCAATGGGTTGTCACTTACTTGTTGTTTGCTTGTATGTTGAGCTAGGGTATGTTGTTGAAAATAAAATGCATATATATGTATTTCAAGGTTAAGGTGTTCGTGTATACAACACTATTGTATCATCCTAGATCTAGTATACATGTTCTTACAAAGTTCATAACATATACATCGAATGAAACCAATGAAAATCATATACCCTCTATAGTAATCTACCACCCATATTAATGCAATATATAATGTATGAAGCAATGTATGAAGCAGTGTATATAAGAAATTTGTGATTTCATTTATATAAAAATTTACAATACAAATCAGGGTCTATAGGAAAGAAAGATGGTTAGGCTCCACTATAACAAGCTAGATTTTCTACACCTATAAATGATGCAAATCTATAAATATACTTGCTTTTTTAGATCTTCTGGTCTTCTAGATCATGTTCTTCTATTGAATTTCAAAAGAGAATGCCCTCAAAGGATGAATGATCATTGTCTTTTAGAGCCCTATGAGTATATATAAGAAACATCTTTATTGATTATCATAACTCTTTACTTTTACAACTCAATCTTGGTATACAATTTAGATTTTTACGTTTACATTTGACTCTTTGCATTTACATTAGGTCCTAGATACATTTTACATTGACTTCTTAATGGAGAAAAGAAATATAAATTTAAATGTAGGAATGCAACATATATATGCAAACTATTAAAGTAGAGTGCACTATGCAAAAAAGTATATAATTATATGGTATGACATCCAGAGTATATAAAGTAAATAAACACACAAAGGATACCATTCAGTAAGGCATCTACATCACACCAAAATAAACCATTGGCCTAGCCTAGGCTATAGTTGGTTGTCCTAGTAAATCATCTAAAGTGTATGCATAATTTGTGGCTTTAATATGTCTGAGAAGGTTTTATGTTTAAGTTTTCTATATTTGAATTTATTCATTTATTATAAGCCAAAGGCTTTTTTAATTTGAATTTAAGTTTTAGTAATTTATTATTTTATTAAAAATTTTTATTTTAAAAGGTTGAAGTTATTTAATTTTTAGTTATAAAAAATCATGATAATTAATAACCTAAAGTGAAGTATGGGATTAATAATCATTAAATCTTAAGGCTTATAATTATAATGCATTTATTTCTTGTTTGGGTTGAACATTTTTGGAAAAAAAGTTTTAAAAAGGTTAATATTCTTTGGAAAATTTGATTTTTGGAATTTCAGACTCAAAATCGAGCACATTGTTATGAATAATATATCGCCCCAAGAGGCAAAGATATCATTCCCTAATGGATTTCGATAATGAAACTAAAATTTCCATCCTGATTGTAGTTGCTGAATTCGGGGGAAAATCATATATGATCCCGAAGGGTCAAAATGATGTTCAATCAGTATTCAACAACTATAATTTGGATGGGAGATCATTAATTTGATATTCAAAATCATGACGATAAATGATGTCTTCCTAAGGGAAGAAGATATCACCTATCATCGATTATTCGAACATGACGATAGTGATTATCGTTGATTTTTTACTTTCCTAAAGGAGATTAATTGAGTTTTAAAAATCAATGCTTGAAAAAAGTAAACGTGGGTCCTAAATTTCCTATGAGCGCAAGCCCTCGTAGTTAGTTACATCGTAGGAAAGTTAAATTTCCTACGAATACTCTTGATTAAAATAACAACAGAAATTTTATTTTTAGAGGTTTTCGAGGAGTGATATCAAGAAAGTGAATTTAGAGTTTTAATAAGGATTGGATCGAGTTGGAACAATTATTTCTAGAGTTCAAAAGAGGAAGGGTAGTGGGTGTTTTGAGATTCTGAAATATTTTAGAAACACCCCGGCCTATTCTATGTGTTGGGCTTTAAATTTTAATATAGAGAAATGCTTTAATTTGAGTTGATCATTTTATTAGAAATTTGGGATTATATTTGCGAATGTTGAGGTCTTAAAGCCTAGACTTGCCTCAGAACCTAAATCTAAATTGGGTATTGGACCACAATGACCCAAACCTAGCTAATGTAGTGCATAACCTAGACTTACTCCAACCTAGATTGGGGAGCTAGTTAACCACCTAGGCTTTTTAAAATCATGAGTTCAGTCTTTATATGAAAGAATGGTGAGAACATTATTAATTAAAGTTTTGAGGAGTTTGGGTTGACATCTAGAGTGGATCTTAATTGGGTACTGGACCACATTGACCCAAACCTAGCTAATATAGTGCAAAACCTAGACTTACCCCGGCCTGGATTGGGGAGCAGCTAACCACCATGGCATTTTAAAACCTTGAGTCTAGTCTTTATATGAAAGAATGGTAGGAACATTATTAATTAAAGTTTTAAGGGGTTGTTGACCTCATTTTTGTATGAGGTCATTAGGACCCAATCCAAATTTTAGATTAATCCAGATCCTAGGATTTACCTAGACCCTATACTACTCCAGACCCTAAGATCTTTCTAGACCCTAGGATTCTTTTAGATTCTAGTCCTTAGGATTAAATCTAGATCCTATGATTTTTTTTAGACTCTAGACCTTAGGATCTATCTAGATCCTAGGATCTTTTTAGACCCCAGACCTTAGGACTTCTAGACCTTAGGATTCTCCTAGATTTCAAACCCTAGGATCTACCCAGGCTCTAAATCAATCTAAACCATAGGATCAGTTTAGATCTTAGATCACTCCAGACCCTAGATTAATCCAAACCCTAAAATTAATCAAGATCTTAAATCAATCCAGGTTCAAATAAACCCAAACTTTAAATCCCTATTTTAAACTTCAATCAAATCCAGCCTTCAAATTTTAATCAAATCTAGACTTTAATCAATTTAAATCTTAAACCAATCCAGAATTCAACCCATTCAATCTTTAATCAATTCAAATTTAAATCAATTCAAGCTTCAAACCTAGCCAGACTTTAAACCAATCCAGCTCAAGACCCAGGGTCCAGTTCAAGCCCTGATTCAGCTTTCAAACCAATATCAAGCTCATTTCAGGACCTATCCAATCATTAATAATCATTCAAATGATTATAAATGATCAGGATAATTCAAATTTGAACTTTGAAACCCAAAACCCAATTCAATCCCAGAAATTCAAACCAAAATCCAAGGTTCAAAGGCCCTGTCTCGAAAGCCTTTTCCAGAGAATTTTTAAACAATTCAAACCTCAATAAAATGACCTATGATTTAGAGTCTATCAGTTGCATATTGATAAGAAATCTCTTTAGACGCAACCCTTAAAATTTGAGCTCAATCTGAGGTCTCTAACCCCAAAAATTGGATTGAAATCCAAAGGCTGTAAAAACCTTCAAATATTTACAGCCTATGCCACTAGACCTGCCATCCAATGGATCCTGACCTTGGAGCTTTCTCCAAAGCCTTTGATCATATCCAGACCCTTGATTATGACTTGATAAGTATTAAACTATATTTTTGTGGACCCACTTTGACCCCTAGTTGACCAGGGGTCAAAATGACCAAAATATCCTTTAGGGGTTTGAATAGGCATTTCAACTCAAATGGCCATTTCAACATCTGAGTCCAATCTCAATCAACTCAAATCATCAAACCAAATATGTTGGACCCAAACTCAAACCCTGGGTCAACCTAGGTTGACCAAATCAACCTTTAAGCTTCCCTACTTTGAATCAAGCCTCAAATACATTCCAAACTTTGCCAAAACTCTTTAAACACATCCCTTAACATTTTAGACTTGATTGGATCTTTGACCCAGTCAATGGTTGACTTGGTCAACTGAGCCGTTGGTTGGATAAATTTGACTCATTTGGAACCCACTATTTGACTTAATCAAATTCAATTCATTCGAAACCTCCAAACCCTCAAAGATTTTTTAATCACATGACTTAAGCACCTCTAAACCTACCATCAAGTCAATCATTTGATTTGTTGACTAATCAACTTAGTCAATAAGGATGTAAAGGGATTTATCAACATCTATGAGAACTCTCATCTCATTATTCTAGACCCTTTCAATCCCATCCTAATACTTGATTCAAGCATTCTCAAGCATGTCATGTGTCAATCCATTCATAGTTTGACTTGGTCAAACTACAAAAAGTGGTCAAACTTTACCATGCAAATATCCTTTCACTCATGCAATGGTTATTTACATGAATACCCTTTCCAAACTAGCTCATTAAAAAAAATGTGGGTTCTTGGAAGTCCACCTTACCAATTTAGACCCATTGACTAGTCAAACCCAGTCAATGTAAGCTTCAAATCCCCTCCTATTGGTCAAATACCTTCCCTAAGACAAATCCTTTCTAAACCCAACCATTCCATCTGCTTAAAGAACTTCTGGAATGTTCTTAAAGTAGCTCCTAATCTTTGTATTAAGCCTAAGCTCAGCCCTATGTGCACAAGGACAAAATCACCTTTCTAACTCATTGTACTTTGTCCTTTGATTCCCTGACCTTATAACTATTTAGGGATAGATGACATGCAATAGGGGATGAGTCCAAAGTAATCAGGGCCATCCAAAACATCTTAGAGCTTTTGAATAGGGTAAATGACTCAAATCAAGCTCATTTTAGACCTTAACCTTATCTCTCCTTTCAATCCCTCTAAGAGAAAATGCTCATTTTGTTTGATCACTCCAGACCTTCTTCTACCTTTCTTCAATAGAAATCTACCACTCAAACCCCACCGACGACGAGATCTCCAGCGAGACAAGGCCAAAGTTCATCCAAGTCGATTTATCGTTGATCCACGAGCTTTCAAGCCTTGGTGTCTTCAACAAATTTAAGCATGGACAAACCACAAATTTGGAGAATCTAAAAACATCCAAAGTGAATGGTTAGCTTGCTCAAAATTCCTAACCCTAGCTTATTAGGACACTTAGGCGAATTTACCTTTTCAAAAAGTGCTTTTTAGACTTTAAAATCTACTCTCCATTAATGCTCTTCATCATGTTAACCTATATTTAAAGTTTCATTAATTTTCGTTGAGTATATTTTGAAAACGAGATCAAAAATGGGTTCTAGGGCTCAGTTCGTTGGTGCATGAACTGCGCGCATTTTGAACCGTTGATCTGCTGATCAACGGTTTGAATTACGTTGTTCTGTTTAAATTCCTGATTGTGGATCAAATCCCATGATTATTCTCCCTGTTTGGCTCGATTTGAGTCATCCATCTCAAACCGCGGAAATGGATTTTCATCGTTTGATCTCCCTAAACTGATATAAACCATAAGATTTGATCTCCATCGTTCATTCAAAATAACACTTGATCCAACGGCTGTTGCGCCGTGCTGACATGGATAAGTCATTTGTGCGTGGACTGCTCTGTCAATCAACAGGCAATGATTGCACGGCGGCTCAATCATTGCCAATGATTGCCCGTCGCCGCGCTTTCCTGTTTTGGCCAACCCCGTGCCACCACGTGGCGCTGGTGATGCCAGGTTATGATTTTGATTTAAAATTTAATTTTAAATCCTATTAAACCTAAATTTACTTCAAAAAATAAATATAAGTTCAAAAAAATTATTAATTTATATCAAATATCTCAAAATTTTAAACTCTTTAATTTAAAATTAATATTGAATTAAAATATTTTATACATTTTAGAATACTTTAAATATTAAATACTTAATATTCTTAATTAATATTAAATTAAAAATACTTAAAATATTTTCAAATTTTAATTAATATATATCAAATATATTCTCTGATTTTCATAAAACTTTTAAAAATTATGTTAATTTGATTTGAAAACTATTTTTAATATTTATTATATATAATTATATTAAATATATGTTTAATCATTAAAAATATTCAATAAATCATTAAAAAAATAAATTTAATCATAAATTCTTAACATTTTATATTAAAATTTTCAAAATTCAAAATACCTTGATTTAAAATTAATTTTAAAATAAAAATTTTACTTTATTTTATATACTTTTAATTTTTCAATTATCTTAATATTCAATTAATGTTTAATTGAATTTTAAATTAAATATTTTCAAAATTAAGAATTTTATTTTAAAATATTTTAAATAATTTGAGAATTATTTTAATATATTTTAATTTGAAATTAAAAGTTAATTGAAGATATAAATTTTAAATAATTTTTTTTAATTGATTAAGTTTTAAAATATTTAATTAACATTAAATTCAAATAATTTTAAAATTTTAAATAAAAATTATTATAAATAAGTTAAAACTCCAGAAACATTTAAAATGTTCTTAAATTTAATTTAAAGATTATTTCCAAGAACTATTTGATTTTAATTAATTTAAATACATTTAATAATCATAAACTTTAAAAATTCATAAGAAATTCAATTTAAATCAGAAAAATATGTATAGTATATCGAAATTTTAAATACTTTGATTTAAAATTATTCTTAGATTTCAAACATTGATATATTTTAAGTAATTTTAAATATTTAACCATTTCAATATTTAATTAATATTTAATTAAATATTATAATAAATTTTTTCAAAAAAAATTATTCTAAAATTATTTTAAATAAATCAGAGGATCTCTCAACAATATTTTGAAATTATTTTAATGTTATGTTAAATATTTTTAAATTCAGAATCTCAAGACACCTTCTACCATTCTTCCTTTGACTTCAGAAATAAGTGCTCAATTTTGATCCAATCCTATTTGAATTTCCAACCTCTCCTCTTTTGACATCAAGCTTTGAATTCTTAAATAAAATTTCTACCATTATTTTAATCGAAAGTATTCGTAGGAAACTCCAATTTTCATACGATGTAATTAACTACAAGGGCTTACGCTCGTAGAAGATTTAGAACCCATATCAAGTTTTTAAAAATAAAATTTCAAAACTTTAAATTAATCTTTTTTGGAAAATTAATATCAATGACGATCATTATCATCATATTCAAATGATTGATAATAGGCAATATTTTATTTCCCCGGGAAGATATATTATTCTATTATCGTGATTTTGATTATGAATTTAATGATCATTTATCCAGATCATTGTAGCCCGATATTTGACTAAACTTTATTTTGATTCTTTGGGATCATATATAGTTCCCTGTTGAATCTAGCTACAATATTCAGGATTTGTTTTTTAATTCTAAATCTGAACCCATTATGAGATCTTATTTTCACCCTTCGAGGTAATATATCATTTCTAACGGATGTTCGATTTCAGAATTAAAATTCAAAATGTTAAATTTAAAGTATTCGCAAAGAAAAAAAAATTTCAAACTATACTTTTTCGATCAAACAGGAGTTGGGGCTGACATCTAGAGTGGATCCTAATTGGACCCTTGACTTATGTAGGGTGAAAATTCTTAAAAAATGCGATTAAATGTTAGACACTTTTAATTAGTTTCTAATGTAATGCATGCTAATCGACTCGATGAAATGCATAAAAATGTATGAAATAGATTTAAAAAAGCTTTAAAATAATTTTATCCTAGAGATTGCACAATATCCCCTTGACTAGACTACTCCCTAATAGGTCAACAGTCCCACTCATTGAACCCTGATTGGACATTCTACATCTTGCCATCTTTTATCCATATACTTATCTAGACTAATCTATTCTGGATCCATAACCTCTCTGTTAGCAGCCATCATCTAATGTTCATATTAACTACGTCTGAAGTATTATCTTGTGATCATATAAAGCTGTCTTGCATATTTTCTCCCACATCTAGGACATTCATACATACTATCAGTTGATATCATAGGTCCTCTCCTAACATTAGAAAATTTATTTTTTGTCATGCTACTTTTTTTTCTTGTTACCTCCTCACTTGCCATCTTCTTGTGCATATCCTATCTTAATTAGGGAATAACCAAATAATTTTCCACCAATCTCAATCTCTCAACTAACTCTTAAAATTTTTGAACCTCAGTGGTTCAAGTGGTTGCCTCAATCCCTTTAGAACTTATAACATTTTTTTTGAATAGTGCTGATCCGTTGAGGTGCATACATGGCCAGTGTAGTTGACATAGCTTCTTACTACATCACTATCCAGTTTCCTTGTTCCAGTCTCACAAAAGCCTCTTATATTTGTCATCAAGCTGATGATGGCTTTAACATTGTAAATTTAAGGCTTTTTTCTGAGATATTCCTATACAACATCAACTAAAACACATTTTTTTCTCAAATTCAAGACAATAAAAATAAACATAATTTTTACTTTCTCTCGAACTTAAGTTATTGCTTGTCCTCAAGAAATGTGTTTACACCTTTTGTCAATTCTTTATTCCAAATAAAAAGTTTGCAAATTAAAATGGTTTAAAATATAAGATAATACATCACCATTTTGATGTTAATTGGAATGAATTAAAGTTTACCAATTTTAATTCAAACAATCATGAACAAAACATCCCAATAAATCATGTTCATCAATATCCAAATTTAACTCATCTAGTACAAGTGTAGATTCAATATTGACAACTAATTTATATTGAATGATTTATCATTTAGGAAATATCTGTACTTCACTTAATTTTAAAATTTATTTATAAACCTTCATATGTACTAGATTACTTATACTTCCCCATATTAGATGAAGTATTAGTGTTCTTTAGAAATTCAGTTCATCATATACCAATTTTTGATGTTAAAGTACTCATTTTTCTTCTTTACTTTTCCTTCTTCTTTTGATCTTCTTATTTTTCACTTTTTAATTTTTTTCATTTTCATGAGTTCTTAGGTATTGATTTTAAATATCTAATTGCTTTGTTCATTTAGGTGATCCTAAATTGAAATAATGTAAGGGTTGATATAAGTTTAATAATATCATACCTAGGTTGATAATGAATTTTATAAATTAATCTAAGTACTATCTTTTTCTAAACTTAGTTATTCAATCATGTAACTAGTAGTCAGGGCTTTAGTGTTATAATTTTTAAGTTCAATATGAAGTAGTAACTTAGATGTTTTTCTTAGTTGCTTACTATGATTGTTAAATTAAGAATTATTGTTCTTCATTCATTCCATTAAGCACACATAGTTTTGCATTATTCTTAATTTTAAGTATTTTTAATTACAATTTTGTTTTGGTCAAGTGGGTATCAAAGTGCAATTATAAGAGGAAATTACAACAATTAAGCATGTAAAAAATTTTAAGCAAATTGAAAACATTTAAAAAATAACTTCAACACAAAATAGTAAAATGTACATGTAACTAAATAATTTCAACACACAGTATACTACAAAGGCTGATAAAATGCACAATAACGCAATAATTTTGGGCTGACTCCCATGAGTGCTAAATTTTTAGTCTTCAGTCAAACTTTCCTAGATCTATAATTTTGGTTGAGTCACATCACTACTATTGCTCATCTAATCTAAATGTTGTTCTTTCCCTTTTTCCTTTGGATTAATTTTAGTGGTACTGGGTAATGTGCCATGGGGCCTACTACTAAAGAAAATTGCTAAATGCCCTAACTAATTCTCCAAATTTTTAATAGTAGCAATTTGACTCTGCAATTAATTTCCCATATGTAGAACAAAATTCATCAGAGGTATCTTCATATCTCTGAAGTGATTATTTTGATTAAATTATGGTAGATATAAAGGTCTGGGGTTTATTATAGGCTGCTAAGGATTATTCCAAGGTTTTACAGGGTTAGACTAGTTTGCATTCCACTGATTTCCACCATTATTATTACTCCAACTAAAATTAGGGTTGTTACTCCAACGTAGATTGTATGTATTCAAAAATGGATTGTTTGATCTTCCAATACTATTCACATTCACAACCCCTTAAGCACTAGACTCACTAGTAGAATTTAAGTCATTCTCATCCAAATGCATAGGTGATCCCAAAATTATACTAGCTCTATGATTGCCTAGCTTCTTAGACATGGCTACTACCTGAGCAGTCAGAATAGATAAAGCATCCAACTCATAGACATTGACTAATCTCTTAGGATTAACCCTATTAGAAGGCCACTTGAAGTTATTTATTGCTATTTCCTCTATCAAGGTATAAGCCTCAATAAAAAGTTTTGACATCAAAGATTATATGGCTGCCACATCAATTATAGACCTCAGAGATCCTACAAGCCCATTATAAAATGTCTGAATCACCAACCAATCAGACAACACATGATGAGGATACTTTCTAAGCATTTCTTTAAATCTTTCCTAGCTCTCATAAATTAACTCTCCATCATATTAAAAAAATGAAGTAATATCATTTCTAAGTTTAACAGTTTTGGAAGTTGAAAAGTACTTTGCTAGGAACTTAAGTGCCAACTCATTCTAAGTAGTTATGGAGCTTTGGGGCAAAAAATTCAACCACATTTTAGTTTGGTTCATTAGAGAAAATGGGAACAAACAAAACCTTAGAGCATCATCACTGACTCCATTATACTTGAATATTGCATAAATTTTTAAAAAATTAGCTAAAATAATGGTCTATTTTAGCTTAAAATTATTAGTATGGATAGCAGGTCGGTTGATATTCTAATGAATTCCATATATTAAGGGTTTGCATACTCCCTAAGTGATCAAGGCTCATCCCGATCTGGATTTGGTTTAGCCATTCCTACTTCTAAAATCTTTTTGGTTTTATAGACTTTCACAAGGGTCATTTCTATTTCTAGGTTAAACAATAAGGGTCCCTTACTAGATATACTATGCATACACCAATATAGTGAATAAAATGTAATAAAATAAATTAAAAATTAATAATTATGAAATAATCACAAGTTTATAGCTTCACAAATAATAATAATAATAAATACAAATACAACCAACCAAGTAAAAATTAAACAAATCAAGTAGGATTAAATATGAAGCTTTTTGGATAATCTAAAGATAATTTCAAAAGCACATGTTATATTCCCCTATAAGGGTGCCAAAAACTTAATGGGACTTTACTTTTTATGCAAATGAGCTTACTTGCTACTATGAATGTATGTACTATATTCTCCTAACTATGCAAGTGTATGTGTCGATCAAGTAATAAAGTATATGAGAAGAGTGTCGATCCCACGAGAAAATAAGTATGTTACAATTAACTCTAGTACTATTTACTCAAGCCATAAAATTTATCTTACACAATGAAACAAAAGTTGAGGTTCTATCACTTTTGAGACATACAGTAAATAGTGAAGATAACCAGCATTAAAGATGTTGTAGACTATTGGTAGTGAATGAACTTATATTTTCCTATGAACTCGTCTACAACAGTTGTGAATTAGAGCATATACACTCTTAGATCTTTGTCAAGATTGTAAGGGTGCAAGGAAATATTTATGGCCATTCAATAATGATTCAATCTCTATAGACCCTAGAATCCTAATCATCCTATATCTATGCATGAAAGTATTCTATCTCAATCCTCCTAATTATTTTAACATTCCTCTATCGAGGCTATATACCACACTAGATTTTAAATTCATACATGGTCATTGCATAAATTAAATTAAACATGAGAGTAATTAAGAGTAACTATTCATATTTACATACAAGAGTCTACATTATGAGAAATAAAGATTATTCATATCATCAGCCCAGAACAAAAAAGTTAGTCGTTCATAGAATTAATTCAATTTTTATATTTCATTACTTGCTTTAGAAAAGATACAAAAAGAAAGATGAAAAAATATCACCTCGAGTTGAGAATCCTAAATACATCCTACAGATGGACTCTTTTTAAAGTGATTCCTTTCTTACACCTTTGCTCTCCACACTCTCATCCACTCTTAATGATTGTTTTTCTCACTATAAGGATGACCAACAATTCTAATAAATGTCACTTCACTATCTCTGGTCTCTCTGATCTATCTGGTCTCCATCTAATCTTTCCTTAAAAGAAAACATAAAAATTATTAATATTTTATATGTAAATTGACGCAGGCACCACGATGCTTGACAGAGTGGAACCACGGTGTTATAATACTGAACTAGCACCTCGGTGCTACTTAGTTGGCTCCGTTATGGTGTTGGACTGAGCAGACATGATAGTTGGCTAACCTAGTGTGATTCCTTTATTAATTGCTCCATTATAGTTTTGCAAAAGAACTAATGTTATGCCGTTTGAACATGTCTTCTGGCGCTACTATGCTCCAGAGGTTGGTGCTTCGACGTTGAATTATTTACGATTTAATAGAGCATAGAGCACAATGTTATTCCTTTTATGGAGTTGAGGCGTTCAGAGCACTGTGGAACTGTAAGATGTTTCACAAGGGCACTGATTTAATAGCAATTATCATGAGGCTTAAGCATGGTGATGTTCTGTTTTGGCACCGAGGCGTTAAAGGCACTACTATGTAGGTGTTTGGGGCACTGTAGCGCTACTGTAAGTTTATAATTTTAAGATAATATTTCTAAGATATTCCTTCACAACATAAACCAAAACACATAGTTTTAACTAGAATTTCAAATAATAAAAACAAACATAATTTTCACTTAACTTAATGCACCAATAATTTTCATGGATTTGATGAACCAAGTGTTCAAAAATTTCTTAGATCAATTTGTGATTATGTTTATAGAGGATATTTTAGTTTATTCTATTTCTGAGGAGGATTATTCTATGCATTTGATTATCATTCTAGAGATTATGAGACAACATTAGTTATATGCTAAGTTCTTTTAGTATGAGTTTTGGTTGAAGAGAGTTTCTTTTCAAGGACATATAGTGAGCAGCACAGGTATTTCTGTAGTCTCTTGAAAAGTTCAAACAGTTACTAATTGGCCAAGGAAAGTATTAAGCAATTTTTAAAAATTGAAGGATTGTTTGACATGTGCTATAATTTTAACTCTTCCATCTAGTGAAAGTGATTTCAATGACTCTATCAGTCCAAGGAGGTGAAAAGAGAGATTATTTAAGAGAAGAGTCTGTACAGACTTCTCTGCTTTGCTGTAGGTTTAAGTAGAGTCACTATTGATTAGTGCAACAATCGAAGAGAGAAACTTTGGGGAGTGGACATAGGTCAAGTTGACTGAACAACTATAAAAATTGATTTGCATTCTCTTTTTTTGCATGTACTTTTTGCAGATTTATTTTCTCACCCTCCCTCTTAGTGTGCCAGTTCAACGTTCAATTGGTCTCAAACCTAACTATTAAACTTTAACCATCACTTGTGAATTGATTACAAGAAATTGAATAAGGTACAAGAATAAGTATCATTTACTTAGGATTGATGATCTATTTGATCAACTTGTAGGAGCTTCTATATTTTTTATAGTTGACTTGATATCTGGATATTATCAGGTGAGGGTAAAAGAAGATGTGATGAAGACTGCATTTAGTAAAAGTTAATATGTGAATTTCTTAGTAATTCCTTTTGGGGTGACTAATGCACCTAAAATTTTTATGGATCTAATGAACATGATATTCAGAGAATATCTTGATCAGTTCGTGATTGTCTTCATAGATGATATTTTAGTTTATTCAAATCATGCAGTGTACCTGAGTATTATCCTGGAAAAGTTATAACAACATGAGTTATATGTGAAATTTTTAAAGTGTGAATTCTGGCTAAAGAATATCTCATTTCTGGAGCATGTGACGAGCAGTATAGGTATCTCTATATATCCTCAAAAAATTTAGGTTGTTGCTGATTGGCCGAGACCTAATACAATATATGAGGTATGTAAGTTTTTAGGCATGGCTGACTATTACAGAAAATTTATGAAAGGATTTTCTCATATCTATGCACCTTTGAAGAGGTTGACTCATAAGTCAAGGGATTTCATTTTCACATCTAATTATGAGGCATGCTTTCAAGAGCTAAAGGATTGTTTGACATTTACTCTAGTTCTAACTATTCCATCTAGTATAGAGGGATTTTAGGTGTTTAGTTATGCTTCACTAAAAGTATTAGAATGTGTCTTGATGTAACATGAAAATATTATAGCATATGCTTGCATATGAGAAGAATTATCAGACATATAATTTGGAGTTGCTAATATTGTATTTGCATTAAAGATATGGAGGCACTACTTGTTTGAAGTTACATATGACATTTTCACTGATAATCAAAACCTGAAGTACATTTTTACTTAAAAGGATCTAAATCTGAGATAAAGGAGATGGCATGAGCTAACTAAAGATTATCATATGACTATTTAGTATCAGCCTAGCAAAGCAAATTTAGTGGCAAACATCTTGAGTTGGAAGTTTTCTGGGATGTCGACTATTCTGTTTACTTCTGATGATCATTTGATTCAGGATATGAAGAAGTTAGAGTTAGAGATGATTGTTTATGTTGATCGAGATTCTGGTATTTTAACCAAAATGATTATCCAATCATATATACAATAAAAGATTTATGAAGCCCATAAGTTAGAACTAGAGTATCTGAAGCTGATTGATCAAATTAGGTCTAGTAAGAAACTTAAACTATGATTATTTGATTCCTAGTTCTTGACATCTGGGACAAATAATTCTACATAGGGCATACTATTCAAGTTATACTATTCATTCAAAGAGCAGCAAAATATATAGTAATTTGAAAGGAATACTCTGATTGTTATCCCCATGAGCCTTGGTGTAGTGCACTTTGATTTTGATGATAACAAGCACATTTTTTATGTGACTAATGTTTCAAATTTAGTATTTTAGGTCTTCATAGATAATCAAGCCAAATTATGGAGGAAGCTTCTTAAAGCTTAGGTGGAGACTAGGTTTGGGTACTTTTTCTTATAAACACTTAACAATGATTTAATCATAACAAATTTTCTCACTAATTTAATGATTTCATGCATATTTATTTTCACATCATCATGCATTCGATAACTCATTTTCATCTTATTGTGAAATTAGATTTATTTATGGTAAGTTTGCTAACTAGTTCAATATATGCTTACCATTCTTTTTTGGCATGTCTCATGACTTCATGTGATTTTAATTTTCATAATTTATCATTTCATATTATTTATTTTTGGAATTTGAACTTTGATTTTCATAATTTTCAAAATTCTAAAAACATAACTCACATATGAATTTTATGTTTTGTGCCTCTTTCATTTCCTTCATTTGGATTAAAATTTTGTTGAGTTTGTGTGTATGAATTAATTATTAATTATGTTAATTAAACATTTAGAGTTTAATTAAATTTATTTATTTATTAATTAATTAACCCCCTCCCAAGAAAAAATTCAAGTCCCTCCTTAAGAATTTTATTTTAGAAAATCCCTCATTAGGGATTTTATTGTAGGGAAGACCATCTATTAAATTCCATGAATTATTTTGTTTTAAATTAATTTGATCCCTATTACACCGCATCAATCCATGAGATCAATTCTCATTAGAATATTTGAAATCCTACTTTCCTAATATTCTTTGGCCGAAATTTCTATTGAATCTCTTCCTAGCCGTTTTTCCCCCTCATTAATTCCTTCCTATTTCATTGTATGGGATGATTAAACCTAATTAAATTTCATATTAATCTTGTCCCTTGATTCAAATTACTTCCTTAAAATCTTCCCTCCAATTCCCTTGGTTTACTTAAGGTTAAAAACAACTCAATTGAACACTAATCTCTTCTTTTACTGTCTGAAATTTTGCTCCATCCTCCTTGGCCGAATTTCGTAATTTTTTTTGAGAGAAACCCTAAAGATCACCACATCAATTCCTTCTCCACTTGAATCTCCAGCAACCTAAAGACATCCTCAAGCAATCCTTTTAATTTTCTTGGAGGATCTTTCAACTTTTCTTGTAGTTCTCTTGGAGGAAACCTAGTTGGGTGAAGTCTTTACCTTTGATCAAGATTTGATGACTTCTTGCTAATTTTTTTTTATTTGATCCAAAGTTTCTATAAGAGCTTTGATTTCTTTATTTAAACTTGTGTTTATGTGATTCATAATCTCATCTTTACATCTAATTCAAAAATCTAAACAAATATAGCATGATTGTGATTTTTGTTGCAAACTAGTAATCTTTCTTTGCGCTGAATTTAAATCTAGTTTGAATCATCCTGTGTCCTTGTGTGTGAATCTTTTGAAGTGGTTTTATTTCTGTAGAAAATCTATCATATAATTAATCAAAATTATATTTTTTTCAGATTTTATTTAAGACAAAATATTTTCAAATATCGTGAGTCTTTTTGATCAACTAGTTGTGGATTTTCAGGTAATATATTTTGAATCTAGTTTCAATCTATTTGTAATTTTATTTGAGAATATTTTTTATTGGTTTCATTGATATAGAATCATCATCTTATTTGTGATTGAATTCATATTTTCTAGAATTTATAAAGATCAAATTCTATTGAATTATTCTATGTTATTTAGTTAACTAGTTGAGATTTTCTAGTAAAATTATTTAGAGACTTGTCTTCTTTCACTTGTGAATATTTTATTAAATATGTTTGTGTGCCTTACTTGTTGTATCTTATTCATATCGTTATTGATTTAAATCATACACTTAGAGATCCTTTTTATTTTTAAAATATTAATGTTGGTTGGTTCTTTAAGCGAGAGTTTGATATATTGGGTGTGCTAGTCACATACATCTTGATTAGAAAAGTTATGTAAAACCATTTTGACTATTTATTTTATAAATTAAATATCTAATTATTTAAAGATTTGAAATTATTATTATATTATCTTAACATCAAATCAAAAATATTTATATAGTAGACATCTTTTCATAAAATATTTTGATTGTATACTATTTTGTGATTTAGTGACTTATTTTGGAACTTGGTTTTGCCTTGTGTTTGAATCACCTTTGGTTTATCTTATATATTGCTCTATCTATCATCTAAGGTATCTTTAAACATATTATTCTAGAAATTTAAAATTATATAAACATCATACATTTTTCAAGTACTTGCATTGCTTCATTGCCCACATTACCTAACCTTACAAAATTATTTTAAAAGTTCTTTGCTTGCATTTTTCTTTGTAAATACATTTAGAAACTTTATTTCATCATTTTTATATTTTCATATAACATAAAATTAGTGATAAAACTCATTTATTTTTTTGTAATTAATTTTTTTTTGTGGTGCTTGAGTGTAATTTCTTGAAAGTTATTTGTTTGTGAGATCTAAATTATTACACTTATTTTTACCTTTCTTTTGTGACTTGTATTATTGTTGTGATGTTCTCACCGTCGTGTGAGGTGGTTTCTTCCTGATGTTAGGAAGAAGCATTTGTTGTAACATTTTTGGTTTTTAGTGAATCTTAGTTTGGGGTTGAACTAGGTGTAGAGTAGGCCGATTTTAAGTTTGGGCTGAACCACATAAAAATTATTTATGTTCTCTTTATTGTGATTTACTTTATTTTTATGTTACACTCATATCACTAATTTCTCTACAAAATAAAATTAAATATTTTTTTAATTACCTCTCTAATTAGTGCATAACCCAATTCACCCCCCTCTTGTATTTCCATAGTGTTTGTATATTGGTATCAGAGCCTTAGCTCTTTCTTGTATTACAACCCTAAAGTTTAGATCCTTCACTAGCTATGGAAATCAACTTTCCCAAAGGTCCACTACTTGAGGGACAGTCTATACACCATCCACCATCCTTCATAAGGTTCCTTTTGACTACTGGAAGAACTGTATCAGCACTTTTTTGTGTGATCAGAACTCTAAAATATGGAATATGCTCACACATCCATATCCAAAAAAGATTTAAATGGTAAAATTATTGATAAATTTTTTGTTGAGTGGACTCGTCTTGAGCATGAATTAAATTAATTGAATGCTAGAGAATGTAATACTTTACACTGTGCTTTACTTCCTGATGATTACATGAGAATTTTCATGCTGTTGCTAAATAAATTTGGGACAAACTTATTATTACTTATGAAGGCACCAGTGAAGATAAAGATGTCCACAAAAATACATTTATGCATGACTATGAACTCTTTATAATGTTGTCTTTTGAAAGTATTATTGATATTTACACTAGATTTATGAAGATCAGTAATACTTTACATTCTCTTGGCAAAATGTACACCAATCAAGAACTTGTTTAAAAAAATTTTCATTGTTTAAGTAGAGAATGGGATGCAAAAGTTTCTGCTATCTCTGAATCTAAAGATTTACATTCTTATTTAGTTGATTAACCTCTTGGTTCCTTGATAGCATATGAACAAGTTATAGCTCAAAGGGATGGCAAGCAGACTAGTCTTAAAAAGGAAACCAAGAAGACCATAGCACTTTAAGTTGAGGACTCAAGTGATGACTCCTCATCTTCTTCACATGAACTTGAACCTAAGGAGGTGGCAGTGCTTACAAAGAAGTTTGGAAACTTTTTAAGAAAGAAGAAATTCAGGTATAAAAAATCCAAAACTCATAAGCCTTTCTCTAAATAATAATCTTCTGCATATACAATCACTTGTGGGCACATGAAAGAAGAATGCCCTGAACTTAAGTATGAGCCCAAAAAGAAAGATAAGGAACAATACAAAAAGATGGAGAGGCACTTTATGAAGAAGAAGAAAGCTCTCTGGGAAAATACAGACAGTGATGAGCCAAGTAAGGAAAGCTCATAAGAGGAAGTGAACATTTGTCCTATGGAAAATGAAGAGCACTCTTCAGATCCAAATGAGTTAAATGATGACATATCTTATGATGAACTTGATGATGCTTTCAATAAACTTTTAGCTGCATATAAAAAATTGAACCAAAAATATAATCTATTAAGATTTTGAATGAGCAATTAGATTCTCAATTTCATATTTTATCTATTGATTTGTCTGCTTTGAAAATTAAAAATGAATCTCTTATTTCAAAAACCAAGCATGTTAGTGTACTTGAAAATGAAAGTAAGATTCTTAAAGCTAGATTAAAAACACTTTCTCATTTCCACTCTACTAACATGTTTAGGAATAGAAATAGAAAAATCTCTCACAATAGATCTTACACTACAAGAATAAATATTATTTCTAACATATGGTGCAATGCATGTTGAAACAGAGGACATATTTCTTTTAATTGCATGTCTAAGAAAACGAATGTTAGATGTAAATCAAATTATGTTTGGTTACCAAAACATCATCTTTGCCTATTATTTCTAGCAATTCTAGTAGTTACATTCCTACATCCATATCTTTTCAAAATAGTGGATCCAAATTCAGTTAGGTTCCAAAAGTAAACCCTTGATTTATTTTTATAGGAATGCCTTCATAGCAAAATTAAAGAAGGCATGTGGTACTTAGACGATAGATGTTCAAGGCATATGATTAGAGATAAAGCTAAATTCAAAGAACTTAATAGTCATGAAGGAGGACATAAGATTTATGGGTATAATGTTAAAGGAAAATCATTCGAATCCGTAGTGTTAGTAACTCTTCCTTTACCTTGAATAATGTATTTCTTATTAATGGCTTAAAGCATAATTTGATATCTATTAGTCAGCTTTGTGATAATGGTCTTTCAATTTCATTTTATATAGATTTTTTGCTGTTAAAGAAAATAAAAAAGTTATTTTTTTTACAAAAAGATTTAAAAATATTTATCTTGTTGATTTGGAATGTTTATTTATTGATTCAAATTTAATGTATTTTAAAAGTACAACTAATGAAAGTTGGTTATGGCATAGGTATGCCATATTAATATGCACACACTATAAAAGAGTTCAAAATTAGTTACTGTTATTAGTTTGCCAAAGCTATATTTTCAATCTGAATTTATTTGGGATTCATTTGTGCATGGTAAACATCAGAAGTCATCTTTTAAAAATAAAAACATTATTTCTACATGTAGACCCTAGAGCATTTGCATCTTGATTTGTTTGGACCCATTAGTACTGTGAGTATAGGTGGTAAGACTTTTAGTTATGTTCTTGTAGATGACTTTTCTAGGTTTACTTAAGTTCTGTCTTAGCTCATAAAAATTAATGTTTTGATGAATTTAGAAAATTTATGAAATACATTAAAAAATAAAGTGGTTTAGAGATTATTATAATTCCATCCGATAATTGTAGAGAATTTCACTACAAAAAAACTACTGATTTGCAGCAGATTTGCGGTGGGCTTTGCGATGGAAATTTTTTTTGACAAAATTGCAGCGACTTTTTGGAAAAATTTTTTATCACAAATCCTCCGCAAATCTGTCACAAATAAGTTTATCTAAATTGATATCTAGCGCATTTCATTCATTCGCTCGACCTAGATAATCTGCGCCCACGCCTGCAGCGACTAACCCCCCTCACTGATGTTCCATTCCCATGAGTCTCTCATTGATGTTCTTAAAGTTCATTAGGGTTGTTAGGCCCTTATGAACTAGTCCCAAAGCTAACCAAGAGGGGGAGTGAATTGGTATTTTAAAAATTCTTACACAAACAGAAAAATATTTTTATCCTTTTGAATATTTTAAAATACAACTAGTTAAAGTGGAAGCAGATAATTAAAATCAGATATTTCAACCACAGATCATATCATAGAAATATATGAATGTTAAAGTGCAGAAAAGTAAATGAAAAGAGAACACCAGATTTATAGTGTTTCGGTCAACTTGACCTATGTCCACTCCCCGGAGCCTCCCCTCCAGGTATTATATTAACAGCTATAGTGACTCTCTCCTCTTACTCCCACAATAAGGCAGAGAAGCCCTTACAAAATCTTTCCACCGACACTGGTGAGGCAGAGAACCTTGACTCCTTTTGCTTTCTCCTGAAGCAGGCAAAGAACCCCAACTCTTTTTGCTTCCTCCTAAAGTAGGCAGAGAACCTAGAATCCTTTTGCTTCCTCTTGAAGTAGGCAGAGAACCCCAACTCCTTTTGCTTCCTACTGAAGCAGGCAGAGAACCTAGATCTGATGCTGATAATCATCTCCCTAGAGCCACCACAAAACCAAGGACGAAGAAGGAAGATGACGATCGAATTGTGAATCCCCTCACAAACTCCCCCCATAAGATCCTCTATCTCTCTCTCCCAAACTCTCCTTCTCCTCTAAGCTCTCTTGGAGTGGAAAAATCAAAAAAAGGATTCTGAAGAGATGTTTAAAGAGCTTAAATATAAGGCCTAAAAAAAAAGCCCTAAAATTCAACTTGCCAACTATATCATCCTAGACGATCTGTCGATTGTCATGTATAATCAATACAAAATAAGCTATTTTTCAAGGATGATTGCCATGGTCTGGACGATCAGAAGAAATACTTTCTACATATCGTCCAGGATGATTTTACGATCATTCGGAATGATTAGTTCAATTTAGCTAAAAATGACAAATCATCCAGACAAATGTTCGGGATGTTCAGGACAATATCCTGGATGATTGGAAGAAAATAAGGGTTTTCATCCTGGATGATTTCACAATCATCCGGGGAGATCAGTTCGTGGCAATGGACAAATCATCCTGCAAAATGTTCAGGACATCCACGATGATATCCTGGACGATCAGAAGAAAATTATGGTTTTTGTCCGGGATGATTGGAGATCGTCCCACGAAATATAAAGGATCGTCCGGGATGATCGAAATGATCATCCTGTATGATGTGATTGATCAATTAAACCATAATTAGTCTCCTAATCAAGGGATTATTTTAGGAAAGATTGTAATGAATCATCCAAAATGATCAGGATCATCCAGTGCGATTAGTTCAAAATATGTAAAATAAAATATTGCCTAAAATGTGATTGGCAGCTGATTTTTAAATTTAGAAATATCATCCAGGACGATGGGAATATCATCCAGGATGATGGGAGGATCGTCCAGGATGATCTGCCTAATCAATTTTCCTTAACCCAGATGCCCTAATTAGGGTTTTTATGTTTAACTGATCGTCTAGGACAATTTTGGATCTTCCTGTACGATATGATCAAAAACCAGAAAACTCTTTGAGTTACCTAATTTCTCCCCCTGAGTGTGTGTGTGCAAGGTTACTTAGCATCAGGATCCACCTTATTACATTTGACTCAAGAAAAGAAAAAACTATTGGAATTTAAAATTACAGACTAACTCAATCCAATCTTGAGCTGGCTTGAATTGTAATTGATCATGTGGACCTGAAAAGTTAATAAGCAGGGAAAAAAATAGATGTGCTGTAATAATAAGAATATTTGTTATCATCAAAATTATAATGCTTGAATCTAGATTTATAACAATCTCCCCTTTTTGATAATAGCAAACATCTCTTGAACAATTTCAAATAAAGCAGATAAAAAAAATGAAACACAAGGCAAAGAAAAACACCTAAAGCAAAGTAAAGAAAATTTTACTAAACTAGGCAAACAGTATAGCACTACCAACACTAAATATTAACAACACTACTACTCCCCCTTTTGACATCACAAAAAGGAGGAAACAGAAAATTAACCACTAAATAAAATATAGAATAGAAATAAGTACAAACTAAGGAACAAACACACAAAAAACTAGAAAGATGAACTCTGATCATTTGGAGGTGGTGGTGGCGGAAAGAGTCGGTGAAGGGAAGCAAAATGCTCCCCAAACCAGACCATATCCTAGTCATGCTGCTGTTGTTAGGCTACATAGGCATCAAAATGAGCAACATCCTCTGTATGCTGCTGCTCCTGAGCAGCTACGTAGGAGTCAAACCTGGCCTCTCACTAGTTGAACCTTTATACCAGCTGATCAATCTGAGGTTGCTGGTTGATAGGGGCAGGTGATGGAATAGGACCTTCCTCTTCTTCCCCAGGCTCCTCGTGCTCACGAGGATGATGAGTACTGTGAAGGATGTGGAAGGAGATATATGAATAGAAGATTGAATGGTGATCAGGTGGAGTAGGGAATTGAAGATTGTATTTAGATTCAAGAGTATATGCAATTAGGTGTCCAAGGGCTAGGTTTGGCTTTCTCTTGTGTCCTAGATCCCTAATGGATGTTAGGTGCTTGATGTATCTAATAATCAGATCAGCGACATTGAGTTGGTGGTTGGTCATGATATAGTAGGTAGTGAAAGGACGGGAGTGATGTGGATCCTGTCTTCGGCTTTTAGAATTACTAAGTTGCGATGGAGGTGCTGGATTGTGCATGCATCATTGACTAGGGAACTGATAGTTGAGTCATGAAAAGGAGCATTTGTTTCCCTAAGAGTGGTGTTGACATGGGTCCAGTTGAAGTTAGGATCAGAGGCAAGAAGATGGAGCTTATCTCCAGTAGTGGATAGTCAAAGAAATTCATAAAAATCTTTATACATTATTTTGATAGGACGTCGATTAACGTAGGACTGGAGTGTAGTTAAATCAACATTTAAACAGAGACTTGAAAAAAACTCAAAGAGGAGTTCAGAATTGAACGGGAAAGCCAGAGTGAGAATGAAAGTTAGTATGGTGTTGGCAAAGTGGTGTAATACCTAAAAATTTAGGGTGGCTTAATTGATGATTCGTGAGGGGTTTATGCCAGGAGATTCTAAAGGGGCATAGGTTGCTTGATCAGCAGCTTCAAGAAAGCAAGGATCAATAGTGCTCCTGGACAAGATGCTTGTAAGTACACTTGATCGTTTGCCACTGCCAGCCATATGAAGGAGTGAAGACCTTGAGTGAGAGAGGAGTTAGAGTTTGTGGTGAAAAATGTGGTCTCAAGGGTTGTTTAAATAGTTTGGAGAATATCATCCACGATGATCAGAGCAATTATTATCATCCAGAATAATTGGTCAAAAAGATGATCATATCGTCTAGGATATTCAAATATTATCCAGGACGATCAGATATCATCCAGGACAATTAGACACAGGCAATCATCCCAAGGAGTCATTTTGGATAATCATTGATGAAAAGTATCATCCAGGACAATGAGGTGGATCGTCTAGGATGACTAACATTAATGGATCATACCAACCAAATTAAATCATCTAGCACATTTTCAACATGGATCATTCAGGATGAACAGGTGGATTGTCCAAGATGATTACCAATAATTGATTCACATCAGCTGTTGGATGTATGAAGAAAGGAGATTTAATCAGATCATCCAGGATGATGTGGATCATCCAGGATGATATGAACAAAATTTGAAAAGATTGAATGATGGAGAGGAATGATTAGAGGATTCCAAAAATACAAAAGAAATCAAATCAAAATGCTAGAAAAATTAAAATAAAATAAGGAAACCTACAATAAAAATGAAAAAGGTTTTTTTAATTGATCACTCTAGTAAATTAAGATTTTTTCTTAATTTTCAATTCAAAAGCTAATAAGAAGAAATTGACGAGCTGAAATCCAAAAAAGATGGAAAATCGATTTTTGTAAACCCTACCTCAGACACCTTATAGGTTCAAATTTCTTTCAAACAAAAATCTAATTCAGAAGAAAAAAATTAGATAAGAAAAGTGATCCTTTCAAATTTTGTTCCAGAAAAATATCTGATAAAATAGTATTATAAAGTAAAGAACCTGAAATCATGATTTTTTATCTCAAGTGTTTGAATATATTAAGTGGCACACGAATTCTTCTAAGATTTTTTAAAGATTTGAAAGAGAAGGAAGCTTATTTCTTTGTGGGCTAATTTTGTGCCTCTTTTTCAATTATTTGACTTACTTTGTGCATCTTTTGATTTTTGATACACTTTATGTATCTTTTCAATTTTTTGGCAAACATTGCGTATCTTTTCAGTATTGAGCTCATTTTGTGCCTCTTTTTTAGTTAATTGGCGCACTTTGTGCATCTTTTGCGAGCTTCCTTTCTTTCAAAACTATTAAAAGACTCTCAATTGTGAGATTATCTTCCAGATATAAGAGAAGAAAAACTCACTCTCTTAGATAAGAAAAAGTAATCCACAAAATAAAATCATTCTCATATGATAAATGTAATCACCTAATTAAAAAAATATGAAAGTGATTCAATGATTTGTAACACTACTCATATGAGATAGATTACTGTAGGAAGATAAAATAGATCTCTATTTCAAAGTTTAACTTTTTAATTTTGAAAAAGATTTTTATTCAAAAAGAAAAATACACCATTAAAGGAGTTAGAGGAAGAGAAACAATCATCAATATTTCTTCCCTTAACTATTTTAGAGAATTCAATCACTACTTACAAGCTTCTAAATAAAAAATAAGGCAAAACTCTCATTTAAAAATCAAGTTCATCAATAGTAGTGAGCCGTGATCTGATTTTGAAGAAAGTAAACAGGAAATCAGGAACAAAAGGAAAGCACATAAAATGAATTAACAAAATCAAATAAATAACAACAGAAAAAATGAGAAAATTTAGCATGAAATAAAAAAAACACCTAAAAAAAGCAGACAAACAAATCAAATAAAAACTAAGTGCTGAAACATAAACAGAGAGTATCAATTTCAAGCATGAATATCTATCACACATAATCTTATTCTTAAGATGCTAAAGGTTTCAAAGGCCAGTGGTTTTGTGAAGATACTGCCAGCTCATTTTCTATGGTTATATGATGAAGCTCTATATCTCCTTTGGTAACATGGTTCCTAATGAAGTGGTGTCTGATGTCAATGTATTTGGTCCTAGAGTGTTGGATTGGGTTTTTTGAAATGTAGATTGCACTAGTGTTATCACATAGGATAGAAATTGTACCTGTAAGAAGTCCTAAATCTATAATTTATTACTTTAACCAAAGGACCTAGGCCACACAACTTTCGAAGGCAATATATTCAGCTTCAACAGTGGATAGTGCAATTAAATTATATTTTCTACTGGACCAGGAGACTAAAAATTGTCCTATGAATTGACATATTTCAAAGGTGCTCTTTCTATCCACCCTACATCCTGCAAAGTTAGAATTAGAGTATCTTACAATTTTAAAGGAGGTGCTGTGCCTAGGATACCAGATTCTTAAGTTTTGGGTGCCTAAGAGATATCTAATAATTCTCTTAACAACAGTCAGGTGGGACTCCTTTAGATTAGCCTAAAATCTAGCACAGAGACAAATACTAAATATAATATTAGATTTGCTTGCAGTCAGGTAAAGAAGTGATCTAATTATTCCTCTGTACTTCTTCTAATCAACAGATTTTTTATTTGAATCCTTATCTAATTGGACATTAGAACTCATGGGAGTGTTGATTGGCTTAGCTTTATCCATTTCATATTTCTTCAGGATGTCCTTAATATATTTTGATTGATTAAGAAAAGATCCATCATCCATTTACCTTATGCTAAATCCTAAATAGTAGGATAATTCTCCCATCATACTCTTCTGAAATTTCTTACTCATTATTTTAGAAAAAATATCACATAAATTTTTATCAGAAGATCTAAAAAGTATATCATTAACATAGATCCAGACAATGAGTAATTCATCTCCTACTCTCCTCAGAAAAAGGGTGGTGTCTACACTCCCCTTAACAAACTCTCTTTCCAATAGGAATGTGTTAAGCCACTCATACCATGCTCTAGGTGTCTGTTTTAATCCATACAAAGCCTTTTTTAATTTGAAAATATGATTTAGAAATTGGAAATTCTCAAAGCCAGGGGGTTACTCTACAAACACATCTTCCTTTATTATCCCATTTAAAAAGGTACTCTTGACATCTATTTGGAAAAGCTTAAATCCCTTATAATAGGAAAATGCTAGTAGCACTCTAATGGCTTCCAAACGAGCTACAGGGGCAAAGGTTTCCTCAAAATTAATTCCTTCTATTTAATTATACCACTTAGCCACTAATCTTTCCTTATTCCTAACCACCACACCAGAATCATTCATTTTATTCTTAAAGATCCATTTGGTTCCTACTACACTCTGATCATTAAGTCTTTTTACCAGCTCCCAAACATCATTCATAACAAATTAATTTAGTTCCTCTTATATGGCTAGGATCCAAAATTCATCAGAAATGGGTGATTGATGTAGGTGGGTTCAGTCATTAAAATAAAGGCAAAGTGGTTTACTTCTTTTCTAAGTCTATGCCTAGTTTTAACACCTTTAGAAGGGTCTCCTAAGATCAGTTCTTTAGGATGACTTTAAGAATATCTCCATTCTCTAGGCAGTGAAACTTCTGGTTCTACCCTTTCCTCCAGATTGGTATATTCTAATCCTTAGGTGACTTCTACAACCTCCTCTTCTTCTACCCTAGACCCTCCAGAATTATCAGATTCATCAAACACAACATGAGTGGTCTCCTCAACAATCATGATTCTTTTATTGAAGACTCTATAGGATTTCCCAACACTTGAGTAACCTGGGAATACTCCTTCATCAAATTTTGGGTCAAACATTCCTAGTTGAGACTCCCATTATTCAGAATGAACACTTTACATCCAAAGATATGAAGGTGAGAGAGATTGGGTGTCCTACTCTTAAGAATTTTATAAGGTATTTAGTTCAGCTTAGATCTAAGTTTTATCCTATTGAGAACTTAACAGGCTATATTCAGTTCTTCTGCCCAAAAGTATTTAGGAAGTGAGTACTCAGCTAACATGGCCCTAGCGGCTTCTACTAGGGTCTTGTTCTTCCTTTCAGCTATCCTATTCTGCTGAGGGGTCCTATGAGCTAAAAAGTTATGATCTATCCCTTGCTTCTTACAGTAGGTTTTAAACTTCTCATTTTAAAACTATTCATTATAATCACTATGAATAGTCACAATCTCACAACATAGCTACCTCTCAATCTAAGTGGGAAAAGATCTAAACTCCTCAAATGATTCACTTTTATGAGACAGAAATCTAACCCAGGTGAACCTCAAATAATCATTAACAATCTCATACCCAAAGACTTTCCCTCCTAAGCTTGAAGTGCTGATAGGTCCAAAGAGATCCATATGTAACACTTCTAAGGGTTTGCTAGTATTTATGTCTTTGATTGAGTGGAAGCAGGATTTAACTTGCTTCCATAACTAACAGGCATCACACAGGTGGTCCTTAGTAAACTCTAGCTTGGGGACACCTCTCCCTATGTCTTTTTGGGTGATCTTCCTAAGGCTTTTCATGCTCGTATAACAAAATCTCCTATGCCATAGCCATGATTCAAAATCAATTATTTTTATGCAAATAGCAATATCAGCTTTAAAGTAATTCAGCTTCAGTATATAAGCATTGTTGATCCTTTTTCCTCGTAAAATAATTTTATCATTTAACTTTATAAGGCAGCAAGTTCGTAAAAATTATATGCTGAAGCCTTTATCACAAAGTTGGCTGATGTTGAGCAGATTTTATTTCAGTCCATCTATAAGTAAAATATTATCAATATTGAAATCTTTCGAATCACCAATTATACCTGATCCCACCACTGTCCTGGTGGTGTTGTATCCAAGTGTTACTTTGCCTCCTGCCCTGGTCTCCAGTAAAATGAATTGATTTGCATCTTCAATCATATGCCTTGAACATCTGATGTCCAGGTTCCACATGCTCTCACGAGGTCTTTTGTGAGAGCATCTCTATAAAATCATCAAATATCAGATTTAGGAACCCAAATAAGTTTGGGTCCCTTGTGATGAAAAGAAGAATGTGATGCATACATGCTATATTATGAATTTTGCAATTTTGGTCTCCACACCAAATATGTCCTACGGTGAATGGTGCAAGTGTGGGAGATATGTCCTAGCATGCCACAAGAAAAATAGCTAACACCAAGAAAAGGGTTAACTAATCTATGTGGGTGATAGTGCCTCTTCTTAGGATTAAATGATGCATGCTGATATGATGATTTAAGAAATTCTTCAAGTGTAAGGGGTTTTTTATTTTTCTTGAGGGAAGTCAATTCATCTTTTAAAAACTTATTTGCACATTTAAGAATTGAAATATCCATTTTTAAGGTATGTGAAAGTTTGTTAGGGATGTTAAGCCCTTGTGAACTAGTCTCGAGGCTAACCAAGAGGGGGGTCAATTGGTTATTTTAAAAATTCGTGAGTAAAAATAATTTAGAAAAATCTCATTGAATGTTTTAAATTAATTACAGTTTTGTGATGATGTGCAGATATTCAATAATAACAGAATAATAATCAGAATCACACGATCATCAACTGAAAAATAAATATGGAGGATAATCAGAAAGAACACACTAGATTTTATAGTGGTTTGGTCAACTTGACCTATGTTCACTCTCTAGAGCCTCCCCTCCGAGCATTGCACTAAAACTAAGTGACTCTCCTTCTACTCCTACAGTAAGGCGAAAAAGCATGTATAAAACTCCTTTCACCAACCCGGTGAGGCAGAAACTTGAACTCCTTTTACTTTCTCCTTAAGCAGGCAGAGAACCTGGACTCCTTTTTCTTCCTCCTGAAGCAGGCAAAGAACTTGGATCTTCTTGTGGACGATCCTACCCCAGCGACACCAACAAGATAAGAGACAATTACTGGAGAAGACGACTCAGATCCTTACTTGGAGCAACCTTTGTGAACACCGCACAAACTCCCCCTCACAAGATCCTCTCTCTCTCTCCCAAGCTCTCTCTCTCTCTCTCTCTCTCTCTCTCTCTCAAGGTTCTCTCTGGCAAGGAAGGTGGCAAAAGATCTCAACGATTGAACAAAAGAGATCTTAAATAGGAGGGCTCAAAAACTTGCCCTAAAACTCAATTTGATGATTCTCTTCGTACAGTATGATCCAATATCGTATAGTACGATCAGTTCAAAAATAATTTCATCCAGTATGGATGCAAATAAATAGTTCACAAATTTTACAAACATCATACAGTACGATCCATAGATCGTACTGACGATCCTTTTATTTATAATTATTTATATGGGATGACCCATGGGACGAACAAAATTGTCTCTATTCATCATCTTGCATTGTACTCTTCGTACAATACGATAAGTTCATTTTCAGAACATCATCCTATACGATATAAATATCATCCAAGATGATCAGTATAAAAAATCATGGTTTCGTCTGGTATGATATATGAAACGAACAAAATCATCTCTGTTTATCGTATAGTACGATCAAGTGTAATTAGGAAATCATAATTTAATTGCCAGATTATGGGGGATAATTTTGGTAAGATTTAAAATATTCATATAGTACGATCATAATCATATAGTATGATTAGTTCAAAAAATTAAAATTTAAAACTTACCAAAATAGTTCCGGTGGTTAGGGTTTTTTATATTGAAACAAATCGTACAGTACGATTAGTTTATAAACCTAATCATCTGGAATTAGCAGTTAACCCTGGGTTTAAATGGCAGATCGTATAGTATAATTAAAAATCATACAGTACAATATTATAAAAAAAATTTAATTGAAGTAAAAAATTTTTAGCTCTCCCCATGTGTGTGTGTGTGTAAGGTTACTTAGCTTGGAGATCCGATACATTACACTTGACTCAAGAAAAATGAAAAAGTACATTGAACCTAAAACATAAACAGACTGACTCGATCTTGAGTTGGCTTGAATTACAATTGATCCTGTGAACCTGAAAGGTTAGACACTCAACCAGAAACAAAAAGGTTTACTATTATCAAAATTATAGTCCTTGAATCCAGATTCGCAGCAATCTCCCCCTTTTTGATGATGGCAAATATTTATTAGTAATTCCAAATTCAGTAAATAAATATGGTGAACATTTATGATTCAAAACACTGAACAATTGAACATTGATAATTCAAAATACTGAACTGAATATTTATAATGACACACAATATAAACTACTCCCTCTTTTAACATCTAAAAAAAATACAACCTAAACACGGAAGAAGAAAAATAGTATAAAAATAATATAAATATCAGCAAAAGCAAACATACTAGTAAAAAGGGGAATCGCCCAGGATGATGTGACCAACAATGAAAAAGGAAAGAAAGAAAAAAAAATGAAGAATGGAGAGGATTGAACAGGGATCCAAAAACACAAAAGAAAGGAAAAAAGAAAAATCAAATCAAATACAAAGAAAAACTTGAAACGAAAATTTTTTTTTTTTGAATCGATCCGCTCCAGTACATCAGAATTTTTCTTAATTTTTAATTCAAAAGCCAATAAGAAGGAACTCGACAACGCTGAAATCCAAAAAAAGTTGGAAAATCAACTTTCGTAACTCCTACCTCGGATACCTTACGGGTTGAAATTCCTTTCAAACATATGTCTAATTTAGAAGAGAAGAAATTAGATTTAAAAAGAGATCCTTTCAAGCCTCGTTCCAGAAAAATATCTTATAAAATAGTATTACAAAGTAAGAAATCAAAAATCATGATTTTAAATCTCAAGATTTTGAAGATATTAAGTAGCGCATGGATTTTTCTAAGACCTTTAAAGATCTAAAAGAGAAGAAAGCTTATTTCTTTGTGGGCTCATTTTGTACATCTTTTTCAATTTATTTGGCGCTCTTCACGCATCTTTTAATTTTTGATACACTTGGCATATTTTTTCAATTTGGCGACATTGCGCATCTTTTCAGCTTTGGGCTCATTTTGTGCCCCCCCCCCCCCCTTTTTCTTTAACCCAAATAATCTCAGTTGTGAAATTACCTTCCTGACATAAGAGAAGAGAAAATTCACTCTCTTCAGTAAAGAGGATTAACTCATAGAACAAAATCATACTCCACACGATAAGTGCAATCACCTGATTAAGAAAAATATAACAATAATTCAAAGCTTTAAAAATACTATTTATATGAGGTAGATTACTATAGGAAGATAAAATAGATCTCTATTTCAAAAATTAACTTTTTTAATTTTGAAGAAGATTTTTATCCAAAAGAAATAATACACCGTTAAAGGAGTTAGAGGAAGAGAAACAATCATTAATATTTCTTCCCTTTAATAGATTCAGAGGAGTCAATCACTGCTTACAAGCTTCCAAATAAAAATAAGGTAAAACTCTCAGTCTGAAATCCAGTTTATTAGCAGTAGTGAGTAGTGATCTGATTCTGAAAGGAATAAAAAGTTAATAAATAAAAAGAAGAAAGGCACACAAATGAAAATCCGTAAATAAAAATCAGCAAGAAATAACCAAATCTGATAAGCAAATCAAATAACCAAAAATTAGCAGGGAAAGAATGCTAAAATGAAACTGACAGTCAACTCAAACAAAAAACTAAGAGAAATAAATGAAAAAAATAGAAACATCAGAAATCAGATTCATGCATTTATATCAATCATACCCAGTCTGATCTTTAAAATGCTGAATGAGTCAAAGGCCAGTGGTTTAGTAAAGATGTCAGCCAGTTAATTTTTAGTTGCTACATGGTATAGCTCAATGTCCCCTTTTGTAATAAGGTCCCTAATGAAGTGAAGCCTTATGTCAATGTGTTTGGTTCTTGAATGTTGGATAGGATTCTTAGAGATGCAGATGGCACTAGTGTTATCATATATAACTAAAATTATGCCAACAGGTAATCCTAAATCTAAAACTTGTTGCTTCAACCAAAGGACTTGGGCCACATAACTTCCTAAGGTAATGTACTCAGCTTCAGCAGTGGAAAGTGCAACTGAGTTCTATTTTCTACTGGACTAGGAGACTAAAGAATATCCTATGAATTGGCAAGTTCCAGAAGTGCTCTTTCTATCCACCCTACATCCTACAAAATCAAAATTAGAATATCCAATAATCTCAAAAGAAGTGTTGTGCCTAGGATACCATATTCTTAGGTTTGGGGTCCCTAAGAGATATCTAAGGATTCTCTTAACTGCAGTCAGGTGGGATTCCTTAGGATCAGCTTGAAATCTAGCATAAAGATAAACACTAAATATAATATTAGGTCGGATAAAAGTCAGGTAAAGTGGTGATCCAATTATTCCTCTAAACTTCTTCTGATCAACAGATTTTTCATTTGAATCCTTGTCTAAATGGACACTAGAACTCATGGGAGTGTTTATTGGCTTGGATTTATCCATTTCATATTTCTTTAAGATGTCCTTAATATACTTTGATTAATTGATAAAAGCTTCATCATCCATTTGCCTTATGCTAAATCCCAAAAAATAGGACAATTCTCCCATCATACTCATCTCAAACTCCTTACTCATTATTTTAGAAAAATCATCACATAAGTTTTTTTCAGAAGATCCAAAAAATATATCATCAACATAGATCTGGACAATGAGTAAATATCTCTTACTTTCCTCAGAAAAAGGGTGGTGTCTACGCTCCTCTTAACAAACTCTCTTTCTAATAGGAATGTGCTAAGCCTCTCATACCAAGCTCTGGGTGCCTGTTTCAATTCATATAAGGCCTTTTTTAATTTGTAAATATGATTAAGATATTATAAACTCTCAAAACCTGGGGGTTGCTCTATAAAGACATCTTCCTTTATTACTCCATTTAAAAAGGCACTCTTGACATCCATTTGAAAAAGCTTAAATCCCTTATAATAGGCAAAGGCTAGTAGCACTCTAATGGCTTCCAATCTAGCTATAGGGGAAAAGGTCTCCTCAAAATTAATTTCTTCTATTTGGTTGTACCCCTTAGCCACCAATCTTGCCTTATTCCTAACCACCACACCAAAATCATTCATATTATTCTTAAAGACCCATTTGGTTCCTACTATACTTTGATTCTTAGGTCTTTCTATTAACTCCCAAATATTATTCCTTATAAATTGGTTCAATTCCTTTTGCATAGCTAAGATCCAAAATTCATCAGAAAGGGCTTGATTGATATTAGTGGGTTTATTCATTGAGATAAAGGCAGAATGGTTTACTTTTTTTCTAAGTTCATGCCTAGTTTTAACACCTTTAAAAGGGTCTCCTAAGATCAGTTCTTTAGGGTGACTCGAAGAATATCTCTAATCTCTAGGCAAAGTGTTTTGAGGTTCGACCCTTTCCTCCAGATTTGCATTTTTAACTCCTTGGATAATCTCTCCTACTTTATCTTCTTCCTGAGCTCTAAACTCCTTAGGATTAAATTCATCAAATACCACATGAGTAGTCTCCTCCACCATCAAAGTCCTCTTGTTAAACACCCTAAAGGATTTCCCCATACTAGAATACCCTAAGAACACTCCTTCATCAGATTTTTGGTCAAATTTCCATAAGGATGATTTTTTATTATTTAGAATGAAGACCTTACAGCTTAAGACATGGAGGTGGGACAAGTTTGATGTTCTACCCTTAATGATCTCATAGGGTGTCTTATTCAGTTTGGATCTAACATTCACCCTATTCAGTACATAAAAGGTTGTGTTCACCGCTTCTGCTCAAAAATATTTTGGAAGTGAATACTCAGAAAGCATAGCTCTAGCGGCTTCAACTAAGGTCCTGTTCTTCTGTTCAGCTACCCCGTTCTGCTGAGGGGTCCTATGAGCTGAAAATTTATGGCTAATCCCTTGCTCCTCACAGAAGGTTCCAAATCTCATATTTTCAAACTCCCCACTATAATCACTATGGATGGTCAAGATCTCATAACCTAACTTCTTCTGAATCAAAATGGAAAAAGATTTAAATTTATCAAATGACTCAGACTTATGTGATAGAAATCTAATATAAGTGAACCTCGAGTAATCATCAATAATCATAAATCCACAGACTTTCTCCCCTAAGCTGGCAGTGCTAAGGGTCCAAAGAGATCCATGTGAAGGACTTCTAAAGGTCTAAAGGTACTGATGTCCTTAATGGAGTGAAAAGAGGATTGGACTTGCTTCCCTAGCTGATAAGCATCACACAGGTGGTCCTTAGTGAACTTAAGCTTGGTGACACCTCTAACTAAGTCCTATTGGGTGACTCTTCTAGGGTTTTCATGCTGGCATAACATAATCTCCTGTGCCACAACCAAGACTCATCAGCAGTAATTTTTAAGCAAAATAAAGCAGCACATTCAATATTATTTAAATCAAGCATGTAGATGTTGTTGATTCTCTTACCCTGCAAAACAGTGTTATTATTTAAGATTATAATGTATGGGTTTGCCAGGAACTTGATGCTAAGCCCTTTGTCACAGAGTTGACTGATGCTGAGCAGGTTGTGTTTCAGTCCATCTGCAAGCAAAATATTTTCAATCAAAAGGTTCTTAGAGTTTTCAATTATATATGCACCTACCACTTTCCTGGTGGTATTGTCTCCAAGAGTGACCTTGCCTCCAGCCCTGGCCTTCAACGAAATGAATTGATTTACATCTCCAGTCGTATGTCTGAAGCATCCACTGTTCAGGTACCATATGCTCTCACGAGGTCTTATGTTAGAGCACCCCTATAAAATTATTAAATATAAGATTTAGAAACCCAAATAAGTTTGGGTTTCTTCTTATGAAAAGATGAATATAATGCATGTATGTTATGCTGTAAAATATGCAATTTGGGCCTCCACACCCAATGTGTACTGCTGTAAATAGTGCAAGTGTGAGAGATATGCCCTAGAATGCCACAAGAAAAATATCTAATGCCAAGAAAAGGGTTAACTAATCTACATGGGTGATAGTGCCTCTTCCTAGGTTTGAATGAAACATGCTTTGATGATTTTGAATTAGATTCTTCAAGTGATTGAGGTGCATAAAATTGTGTAAAAGTAGGAGGTGTTTCATTTTTCTCAAATACACTAATTTTTACATTTAGAAATTCATTTTTCTTTTTGATACTAGAAATTTCAAATTTTAAGTAATGCTCATCACTATCTAAATCAGATGCATGCGATTCTAATTTCTTAAATGTAGCTTCTAATTCAACATGCGATGCTTTTAATGAATCATGCTCAATAATCAAATCAGAATGCTTTTTATTTAACTCATCAAATTTATCAAGTAATGACATATGATTGATATCAAGCGTAGAATGATTCTTAATCAAAACTTCATGCTCTTTTTCCAAATTTAAGAATTCCAATTTTAGGCTAACATGCATTTTCTTAAGTTTCCTATATGATGAATGGATTTTTTCAGAAACTTCAAGTAATTGATTGTAGGTTAGCCCACATACCTCTTCTTGGTCAGACTAACTAGGATAATCATCTGCCATCAAACACAAGTTTGTAGTCTCCTCCTCAGCTTCAGTGTTAGAGGAGTCAGATGCAGAATCCACCTAGAAAGCCTTTTGGATCTTCTTCTTGTCCTTCATGAATTTAGGTTTCTCCTCACCCTTCTCCATACTTGGGTGAGCCTTAAGTGTAGGATAATCAGCCTTTATATGTCTAGGCTTCCTGCATTCAAAACAAACTGTATCAGAATAATCTTTAAAATTCCTGCTACTCTTACCTTTATTCCACTTCTGAATGTTCTTGTGTTTCTTTCTTAGAAAGCTTTTGAATTACCTAGTGATTAAGGCAACATCATCGCTATTAGATCCGGAAGTATCAGTATCTGTATCGTTGGCCTTCAACGCCATAGTTTTCTATTTTTTTTTCTCACCTGCATCAAGTTGTCTTTGGTTCACCCCTTGCTCATAAGCAATGAGTGACCCAAGTAAGTTATCAATAGAATAAGTATTTAAATTTTTTGGATTCAATAATTATATTTATCTTGGCATCATAAGAAGAAGGCAAACATCACAGAATTTTGTTCACTTTTTCATAGTTAGTGAGTTCTCTTCCTAAAGTATGTAGAGAGGTGATAATTTGAGTAAACCTAATATACATTTTAGAAATTGATTCATTAGATTTCATACAAAAGAGTTCGTAGTCGTGAAACAAGATGTTTAATCTAGATTGTTTAACTTTAGATGTACCTTCATAAGTAATTTATAATCTATCCCAGATTTCTTTACCAGTAGTGTAAGTAGAGTCACATATGTAATCCTCAAATTTCAGTGCACAGAAAAAATAATTCAACTATTTTACATTCAGTTGTGCTAAATCACGATCATCAAAGGTCCATTCGAAAAAAAAAGTTCAGTTTTAATAACATTAACAAGTCTAAAAGGTGCTTCATAACCATCTTTAACAAGCATCCACATGTGATAATCAATAGATTGTAGAAAAATATGGATATGTGAGTTTTTCAAAAATTAAAAGATATGTTGTCAAATAAAGATGGACGAGTAATGGAATAGCCTTCAACAATATTTCTATTACCAAAGTTAGCCATGGATCAAATTCAAAAAATTTTCAAAACTAGATTTTATGAATCCCGGTCTGATACCACTTGAAAGTTCGTTAGGGATGTTAAGCCCTTGTGAACTAGTCCCGAGGCTAACCAAGATGTGGGGTGAATTAGTCATTTTAAAAATTCATGAGCAAAAATGATTTAGAAAATTCTTTTTGAATGTTTTAAAATAATTACAGTTTAGCGATGATGTGCAGATGTTCAACAATAACAAAATAATAATCACAATCACACGATTATCAACAGAAAAATAAATGCAAAAGATAATCGAAAAGAACAAACCAGATTTTATAGTGGTTTGGTCAACTTGACCTACGTCCACTCCCCAGAGCCTCCCCTCTGGGTATTGCACTAACACTAAGTGACTCTCCTTCTGCTCCCACAGCAAGGCGGAGAAGCCTGTACAAAGCTCCTTTCCACCAACCCAGTAAGGGAAAGAACCTAGACTCCTTTCACTTTCTCCTGAAGCAGGCAGAGAACCTGGACTCCATTCACTTCCTCCTAAAACAGATAGAGAACCTGGATCTTCTTGCAGATGATCCTACCTTAGAGACACCAACAAGACAAGAGACGATGGTCGGAGAAGATGACTCAGATCCTTGCTTGGAGCAACCTTTGTGAACACCTCACAAACTCCCCATTACAAGATCCTCTCTCTCTCCCAAGCACTCTCTCTCTCTCTCTCAAGGTTCTCTCTGGCATGGAAGGTGGCAAAAGATCTCAACGATTGAATAAAAGAGATCTTAAATAGGAGGGCTTAAAAAATTGCCCTAAAACTCAATTTGATGATTCTGTTCATACAGTACGATCCAATATCATACAGTACGATCAATTTAAAAATAATTTCATCTAGTACGGATGCAAATGAAAAGTTCACAAATTTTACGAACATCGTATAGTACGATCCATAGATCGTACTTGATGATCCTTTTATTTTCAACTGTTTGTACGAAATGACCCATGGGATGAACAAAATCATCTCTGTTCATCATCCTGCACTATACTCTTCATACAGTATGATTAGTTCATTTTCAGAATATCATCCTATATGATATAAATATTATTCAGGATGATCAGTACAAAAAATTGTGGTTTCCTCTGATACAATATATGGGACAAACAAAATCGTCTCTATTCATCGTATAGTACAATTTACATCATACAGTATGATCAAGGGTAACTAGGAAACCATAATTTAAATGCCTGATTATGGGGGATAATTTTGGCAAGATTTAAAACTCGTACAGTACGATCGTAATCATACAGTACAATTAGTTCAAAAAATCAAAATTTAAAACTTACCAAAATAGTCCTAGCTGCAAGCATTTTCATGTTGAATCAAATCATACAGTATGATATGGATCATATAGTATGATTAGTTTATAAACCTAATCATCAAAAATTAGCCGTTAACCCTAGGTTTAAATGGCAGATCGTGTAGTACGATTAAAAATCATAAAGTATGATTTTGTTAAAAAAATTTAATTCAAGTAAAAAAAATTTAGCTCTCCCCCTCTATGTGTGTAAGGTTACTTAGCTTGGAGATCCATTACATTACACTTGACTCAAGAAAAATGAAAAAGTATATTGAACCTGAAACACAAACAGACTAACTCGATCTTGAGCTGGCTTGAATTGCAATTGATCATGTGAACTTGAAAGGTTAGACACTCAACCAGAAATAAAAAGGTTTGCTATCATCAAAATCATAGTCATTGAATCCAGATTCATAATAACATGCTCCCTACTATCTAATTCTGATGTAAGAGTTACTAGTTTCTTAAATGTAATTTCTAATTCAATATATGATGTTTTTAATGAATTATGCTCAACAGTTAAATCAAAATGTTTTTTATTTAACTCATCAAATTCATCCAGTAAAGCCATATGATTTATATCCAGAGTTGAATGATCTTTCAATAAAATCTCTGCTCTTTTTGCAGATTTAAACATTCAATTTTTAGGCTTGCATAAGTTTTCTTGAGCTTCCAATATGAAGAGTGAATTCTTTTAGAAACTTCAAATAGTTGATCATATGTAAGCTCACATACCTCTTCTTGATCAGAGTGATCAAGGTGATCTTCCATCAAGCACAAGTTGGTTACCTCCTCTTCAGCTTCAGTTTCAGAGGAGTCAGATACTTAATTAGCCCAGAAAACCTTTTAGATCTTCTTAGCCTTCTAGAACATAGGCTTTTCCTCACCCTTCTCCTTACTTAGATAAGCCTTTATTGGCCATTCAGACTTCACATGCCCTGGCTTCCTGCATTCAAAACAGATAACATCAAAAGAAACTTTAGAATACTTATTATTCTTACCTTTATTCCTCTTCTGATTATGCTTTTGTTTCTTCCTCAAAAAGTTCTTAAATTAACTTATGATTAAGGAGATATCCTCATCATCAGAACTTAAAGAGCTAGAGTCAGAATCATTAGCCTTCAAGGCTATGGCTTTCTCCTTCTTCTTCTCACATGTATCAAGATGTCTTTGGTTCACTCCTTGCTCGTAAGAAATCAGTAATCCAAGTAGGTTATCAGTTGAATAAGTATTCAAATCTTTCGAATTAGTAATTACAGTAATTTTAGCATCAAAGGAAGAAGGCAAACATCACAAAATCTTATTTACTTTTTCATAATTCGTAAGCTCTCTCCCTAAGGCATGCAGGGAAGTAACAATCTGTGTAAATCTAGTATACATCTCAGCAATTGATTCATTTGATTTCATGTGAAAGAGTTCATAATCATGCAAGAGAATGTTTAGTCTAAATTGTTTAACCTTATTCATTCTTTCATAAGTGATGCACAATCTATCCCAAATTTCTTTACGAGTTGCATATGTTGAAACACGAATATAATCTTTAAATTTCAATGCAAAAAAAAAGTAGTTCAAATATTTAGCATTCAATTGAGCAAGATCTCTATCATCAGTTATCAAGTCAGCAATGGGAATTTTAGTTTTAACTCCATTAACAAGTCTATAAGGTGCAACATAACCTTCTTTAACAAGCATCTACATGTGATAATCAATCCATTGCAAAAAGGTAGACATGCGAGTTTTCAAAAAATCAAAAGGAATATTATCAAATAAAGGTGGTCGTGTGATTGAATAACCTTCCACAGTATTACGATTACCAAAGTTAGCCAGGGATCTAAATTCAAAAATTTTCCAAAACTTGATTTTATGAATCATGCTCTGATACCACTTAAAAGTTTGCTAGGATTATTAAGCCCTTATGAACTAGTCCCAAAGCTGATAATTGTCTCCTTAGAGTCACCACGGAACCAAGGATGAAGAAGGAAGACGATGATTGAATCCTTGCTTGGAGCAACCTTTGTGAATCCCCTCATAAACTCCCCCTCACAAGATCCTCTCTCTCTCTCTGCCAAACTCTCCTTCTCCTCTAAGCTCTCTTGGAGTGGAAAAATCAGCAAAAAAATTTTGAAGAGATGTTTAAAGAGCTTAAATACAAGTCCTTAAAAAATGCCCTAAAATTCAAATTGCCGACTATATCGTCCAGGAGTATCTGTCGATCGTCTTGTACGATCAACAAAAAATCAGCCATTTTGTAATGATGATTTCCATGGGTTGGACGATCAGAAGAAATATTATACATATCATCCAATATGATTTTATGATTGTCGAGGATGATTAGTTCAATTTGAGTAAAAAATGAAAAATTGTCTAGATAAATATTCAGGATGTCTAGGATGATATCTTGGATGATCAGAAGAAAATAAGGGTTTTCATCCTGGACGATTTCATAATCTTCCGAGATAATCAATTCATTTTGAGTGGCAATAGACAAATCATCCCGTAAAATATTTAGGATGTCCAAGATGATATCCTGGATGATCAAAAGAAAATCATGGTTTTCATCTAAGATGGTTGAAGATCGTCCCACAAAATATAAAGGATCATCCAGGATGATCGGAATGATCATCTTGTATGATGTGATTGATCAATTAAACTATAATTAGTCTCCTAATCAAGGGATTATTTTAGAAAAGATTATAATGAATCGTCTAGGACAATCAGGATCGTCCTATATGAATAGTTCAAAATATGCAAAATAAAATATTACCTACAATATGATTGGCGGCTGATTTTTGAATTTAAACATATCATCTAGGATGATGGGAAGATCATCTAGGATGATCTGCCTAATCAATTTTTCTTAACCCAGATGCCCTAATTAGGGTTTCAGTTTTTAACTGATTGTCTAGGATGATTTTGGATCGTCCTGTACGATATGATCAAAAATTAGAAAACTCTTTGACTTACCCAATTTCTCCCCCTGAGTGTGTGTGTGCAAGGTTACTTAGCATCAAGATCCACCTTATTACATTTGACTAAAAAAAAAACTATTAGAATTTAAAATTACAAACTAACTCAATCCAATCTTGATCTGGCTTAAATTACAATTGATCTTATGGACCTGAAAAGTTAGTAGGCAGGGCAACAAAATAGATGTGTTGTAATGACAGGAATGTTTGTTATTATCAAAATTATAATGCTTGAATCCAGATTTACAACATGTTCGTCGTTCTTCAATCATCTCCTTTGTCATTGTTCAACTTTGCTCCTTCGATGATGTCCTTCCTATTGGATTGTGATCGGAAGCAACAATGGGAGCTCACTTGTATTAAAGGTAACTTTCTCCCTTTTACACGCTTCTTCCACCAAATCCCTTAAATTTGCCAAACTAAAGGGTTTAGTAAATTTGAGTTAGGGCATAAAGAGGGAAATAGAGCTTTTGTCAAAGATTGCATATAAGTGGAGAGGATCCATATCATATATATCACATACATGTAAAATATGTTAAATGTTTTAGACTTAACTTTTCTATCATCCAGATCATACATATCACAACATAAAATGCTCTCTAATGACTCTACATGACCAAGAATAAAAGCTAATTAATCATTCTCTATAGGTTTAAGGCACGTGGATCAATGCCTTTGCTAATTCTTCTAGATTCACAAGATATGATCATCCAAGTCAAAATAATGTCAACCTTAAACTATTGTCATTGTATCTACTTGCTGGCGGCGATCATCGTGAAATACAAAAAGGTTCTTTAGGTCTCTCAACTCTTGAATATCTATTTTAAGATATGTCATCTTCTAAATCCTTTGATTACTTAACTTTGAGGGTATGGTTTATTTTAAGGGACGAGTAATGCTAGAGATAGTAATTGTTACAGACATGCTATAACTTGATATATCATCAAAAACTTATCTTAATTGAGTATGAATTTGATGCCTAATTCAACCTAATCTGAGCCCAACTGGGTCCAAATCAAGGACCCAAAGTGCATTTGGAAAGTAGATGCAGGAATGAGCAGTACAACTATACATGAAAACTCCTAAAATTATCACTATTGCATATTATTTTAATTTTTTTTTAAATTGATACAAATCTCATAATTTGGATGTAGGAATTTATAGCACAAATATGTTATGGATATTCAAAAGTATAGAAGTTGGATGATGAAGGTAGGATATCTACGAATGCATGATATACTGTGGGGATAATTTGTTAGGAATTGTTAGTCATCATTATAACACACTAAGGTTTAAATAACATTCTAGGAAAAAAAAGAAGGAAAAAGGATGTGCCAGTTAGTTGGTTGTTTTACATACCCATCATTCCCAAATTATGATGTTTATATGCATTCATGAGCTCTGCAGCACATGCAATAACATAAAGAACATAGCTCGCAAGAAGGTGTTCTAACACATCCATCAGAAGTAGAAGCCTAAAAACACTTTGACCGTAGATATCCTACCTTTATCATAGAACTATGGAATAGCCTTCAGCGGTGTTTCTATTACCAAAGTTAGCCATGGATCAAATTCAAAAGTTTTTCAAAACTAGATTTTATGAATCCCGCTCTGATACCACTTGAAAGTTCATTAGGGATGTTAAGCCCGTGTGAACTAATCCTGAGGCTAACCAAGAGAGGGGGTGAATTGGTTATTTTAAAAATTCATGAGCAAAAATGATTAAAAAAAATCTTTTTGAATGTTTTAAAATAATTACAGTTTCATGATAATGTACATATATTCAATAATAACAGAATAATAATCACAATCACACGATCATCAACAGAAAAATAAATCCAAAAGATAATCGGAAAGAACACACCAGATTTTATAGTTGTTTGGTCAACTTGACCTACGTCCACTCCCTGGAACCTCCCCTCTGGGTATTGCACTAACACTAAGTGACTCTCCTTCTGCTCCCACATCAAGGTGGAGAAGCCTGTACAAAACTCCTTTCCACCAACCCGGTGAGGCAGAGAACCTGGACTCCTTTCACTTTCTCCTGAAGCTGGACTTCTTTCGCTTCCTCCTAAAGCAGGCAGAGAACCCATATATGCTCTTGCAGATGATCCTACCCCAGAGACACCAACAAGACAAGAGACAATGGTCGGAGAAGATGACTCAGATCCTTGCTTGGAGCAACCTTTGTGAATACCTCACAAACTCCCCCTCACAAGATCCTTTCTCTCTCTCCTAAGCTCTCTCTCTCTCTCTCTCAAGGTTCTCTCTGGCAAGGAAGGTGGCAAAAGATCTCAACGATTGAACAAAAGAGATCTTAAATAGGAGGGCTCAAAAAATTACCCTAAAACTCAATTTGATGATTCTGTTCGTATAGTACGATCCAATATCATACAGTACGATCAATTCAAAAATAATTTCATTCAGTATGGATGCAAACAAACAGTTCACAAATTTTACGAACATCGTACAGTACGATCTATAGATCGTACAAGACGGTCCTTTTATTTTCAACTGTTCGTACGAAATGAACCATGGGAAGAACAAAATTATCTCTGTTCATCATCCCACACTGTACTCTTCGTACAATATGATTAGTTCATTTTCAGAATATCATCTTGTATGATATAAATATCATCCGGGACAATCAGTACAAAAAATTATGGTTTCTTCTGGTATGATATATGTGACGAACAAAATCATCTCTGTTCATCGTACAATATGATTTGCATCATACAGTATGATCATGTGTAATTAAGAAACCATAATTTAAATGCCTGATTCTGTTAGATAATTTTCACATGATTTAAAATTCATACAGTACGATCGTAATCGTATAGTACGATTAGTTCAAAAAATCAAAATTCAAAACTTACCAAAATAGTTCTGGCGGCTAGGGTTTTTCATGTTGAAACAAATCATATAATACAATATAGATCGTACAGTATGATCAGTTTATAAACCTAAACATCTGAAATTAGCCATTAACCCTCAGTTTAAATGGCAGATCATATAGTACGATTAAAAATCGTACAGTATGATTTCGTAAAAAAAAATTAATTTAAGTAAAAAATTTTTAGCTCTCCCCATATGTGTGTGTGTAAGGTTACTTAGCTTGGAGATCCATTACATTACACTTGACTCAAGAAAAATGAAAAAGTACATTGAACCTGAAACATAAATAGACTGACTCGATCTTGAGCTGGCTTGAATTGCAATTGATCCTTTAAACCTGAAAGGTTAGACACTCAACTAGAAATAAAAAATTTTTCTATCATCAAAATCATAGTCCTTGAATCCAGATTCGCAATAACATGCTCCCTACTATCTAATTCTGATGCAAGAGTTTCTAATTTCTTAAATGTAATTTCTAATTCAAATGTTTTTTATTTAACTCATTAAATTCATCCAGTAAAGCCATATGATTTTTATCTAGAGTTGAATGATCTTTCAAAAAAATCTCATGCTCTTTCAGTAGATTTAAACATTCAATTTTTAGGCTTGCATGAGCTTTCTTGAGTTTCCAATATGAAGAGTGAATTCTTTCAGAAACTTCAAATAATTGATCATATGTAAGCTCACATACCTCTTTTTGATCAGAGTGATCAAGATGATCTTTCATCAAGCAAAAGTTGGTTACCTCCTCTTCAGCTTCAGTTTCAGAGGAGTCAGATACTGAATTAGCCCAGAAAGCCTTTTGGATCTTCTTGTCCTTCTTGAACATAGGATTTTCCTCACCCTTCTCCTTACTTGGATGAGCCTTCAGTGTTGAGCATTCAGACTTCACATGCCCTGGCTTCCTACATTCAAAACAGATAACATTAGAAGAAACTTCAGAATGCTTATTATTCTTACCTTTATTCCTCTTCCGATTATGCTTTTGTTTCTTCCTCAAGAAGTTCTTAAATTGCCTTATGACTAAGGCTATATCCTCATCATCAGAACTTGAAGAACTAGAGCCAAAATCATTAGCCTTCAAGGCTATGGCTTTCTCCTTCTTCTTCTCACCTGTATCAAACTGCCTTTGGTTCACTCCTTACTCATAAGAAATTAGTGATCCAAGTAGGTTATCAATTAAATAAGATTCAAATCTTTTGATTCAGTAATTACAGTAATTTTAGCATCAAAGGAAGAAGGCAAACATCATAAAATCTTGTTATTTTTTCATAATTCATAAGCTCTCTCCCTAAGGCATGCAGGGAAGTAACAATCTGTGTAAATTTAGTATACATCTCAGCAATTAATTTATTTGATTTCATCCGAAAGATTTCATAATCATGCAAGAGAATATTCAATCTAAATTGTTTAACCTCGTTCGTTCTTTCATAAGTGATGTACAATCTATCCCAAATTTCTTTACAAGTTGTACATGTTGAAACACGAATATAATCTTCAGATTTTAATGGACAAAAAAAGCAGTTCAAACATTTAGCATTCAATTGAGCAAGATCTCTATCATCTGTTATCCATTCAGCAAAGGGAATTTTAGTTTTAACTCCATTAACAAGTCTATAAGGTGCAATATAACCTTTTTTAACAAGCATCTACATGTGATAATCAATCCATTACAAAAAGGCAGACATGTGAGTTTTCCAAAAATCAAAAGGAATATTATCAAGCAAAGGTGGTTGTGTTATTGAATAACCTTCCATAGTATTACGATTACCAAAGTTAGCCAGGGATCTAAATTTAAAATCCTTCCAAAACTTGATTTTATGAATCCTGCTCTAATACCACTTAAAAGTTTGCTAGGATTCTTAAGCCCTTATGAACTAGTCCCTAAGCTAACCAAAAGGGGGTAAATTGGTATTTTAAAAATTCTTAAATAAATAAAAAAATATTTTTGTCCTTTTGAATATTTTAAAATACAACCAATTAAAGCGAAAGCAGATAATCAAAATCAGATATTTCAACCACAGGTCAGATCATAGAAATATATGAAAATTAAAGTGTAGAAAAGTAAATGAAAAGATCACACAAGATTTATAGTGGTTCGGTCAACTTAACCTACGTCCACTCCCCTGAGCCTCCCCTCCAGGTATTGAACTAACAACTATAGTGGCTCTCCTTTTGCTCGTATAGCAAGGCAGAGATGCCCTTACAAAATCTTTCCATCGACACTAGTAAGGCAGAGAACCTTGACTCCTTTTGTTTTCTCCTGAAGCAGACAGAGAACCCCAACTCCTTTTACTTCCATCTGAAGCAGGCAAAGAACCTAGATCTGATGCTGATAATCATCTCCCTAGATTCACTACGGAACCAAGGACAATGAAGAAATATGACGATTGAGTCCTTGCTTCGAGCAACCTTTATGAATCCCCTCATAAACTCTTCCTCATAAGATCCTCTCTCTCTCTCCCAAACTCTCCTTCTCCTCTAAGCTCTCTTGGAGTGGAAAAATCAGCAAAAAAATTTTAAAGAGATGTTTAAAGAGCCCAAATACAAGGCCTTAAAAAATGCCCTAAAATTCAACTTACCGACTATATCATCCACAACGATCTGTCTATCATCCTGTATTATAAATCTGATTTCAAAAAGTAGAATTTTGATGATGAAAAATAAGTTTGTATTATGTTTTGCTTGGCTAATCCATTTCAGGTATAAAAAGATCAAAAGCAACTCAAGCCAACTCAAGATCGGGTCCAAGTGAGTGTATATGTAATGTTTTCCTTTTCTTGAGTCAAATGCAATGTAACTGATCCCCTAACTAAGTAACCTTGCACACACACACTCAGGGGGAGAGCTTGAGTGAATTAGAGTTTCTATATAATTTTTGTTCAGATCGTCCTAGACGATATTCCCATCATCCTAGACGATCAAGTGAAAATAAAAACCCTAATTAGAGCGACCAAGTTAAGTCTGTCTGATTAAGTTGATCATCCTGGACGATCCATATATCATACGGGATGATAGGCTCAAATTAAAAATTATCAGCTGCCAGATCAAGTTAGGCAAGTTTTATTTTTAGAGATTTGATCTGATCGTCCTGGACGATACGTGTATCATCCCTGACGATCCAGTACAATTATGCCTAAATTAGTCTGGTGATTAAGGAAAGCAATTAATATTTAATTGATACGATCATATCATCTGGGATGATCGCAAGATCGTCCGGGACGATCATGATCGTCCAGTGTGTTTCAGTTGTACGTCCAGAGCAGTGATCAGGATAATTTAGGCACTTTTTGAACTAATCGTACAGGATAATATCAATATCATCTTGGATGATCAAGTTATTTTTAGGTCGTCCAGCACAAGTTCCTCTGGACGACCAGAGCGGTCTTCTAGACGAAATTCTTGAATTTACACTAATCATCCCAGACGATCGCAGAATCGTACGGGACGATGTGAACAATTTTCCACTAATTATCCAGAAGAGCCAAATCATCCTGGCTGAAACAGGTGATTTTGAACTGATCGTACAGGATGATATTGGCCGACCATTTAAGATTTATGGAAAATTTTGAGCCCTCCTATAAAAGATCCTTTTCTTCCAACAAGAAAAATCTTTTGCCACTTTTCTTTACAGAGAAACCCTAGAAGGAGAGAGTTTGGGAGAGAGAGAGAGGATCTTGTGAGGGGGAGTTTGTGAGAAATACATAAAGGTTGCTCCAAGCAAGGATCAGAGTTGTCTTCTCCGTTCGTCGTCTCTCGTCTTGTTGGTGTTTTTTGTAGGAGGATCGTTCGCAAGAAGATCTGGGTTCTCTGCTTGCTTCAGGAGGAAGCGAAAGGAGTTCAGGTTCTCTGCCTGCTTCAGGAGGAAGCAAAAGGAGTCCATGGTTCTCTGCCTGCTTAGGAGGAAGCGAAAGGAGGTTAGGTTCTCTTCCTCATCATGTCGGTGGAAAAGAGTTTTTGTACAGGCTTCTCCGCCTTACTGTAGGAGCAGAAGGAGAGTCACTTTGAGTTAGTGCAATACCCGGAGGGGAGGCACCGGGGAGTGGACGTAGGTCAAGTTGACCGAACCACTATAAAATTTGGTGTGTTCTTTCTGATTATTTTCTGCACTTTAGTTTTCTGTGATTATCTGCTTGGGTGAAATCTATGGTTGATCTTTTCGTTTATATGTTTGCTTGTTTCTGCTGTAAATCATTGAAAAGATTTTTTCTTGTTGCTCTTGAATTTTTAAATAACCAATTCACCCCCCCCCCCTCTCTTGGTTAGCCTCGGGACTAGTTCATCAGGGCTTAACATCCCTATCAAACTTTCAAGTGGTATCAGAGCGGGATTCATAAAATCTAGTTTTGAAAAACTTTTGAATTTGATCTATGGCTAACTTTGGTAATCGTAACACTGCTGAAGGTTATTCAATTACACGACTGCCATTATTTGATAACATACCTTTTGATTTTTGGAAAACTCACATGTCCACTTTTCTTCAATCTATAGATTATCGCATGTGGATGCTTGTTAAGGATGGCTATGAACCACCATTTAGAATGATTAACAATGTTAAAACTGAACTGCCTTTCACTAATTGGAATTTTGATGATCGTGACTTAGCCCAACTGAATGCCAAATATTTGAACTATTTTTTTTGTGCCGTAAAATCTGAAGATTACATGCGTGTCTCTACTTGTACAACTGGTAAAGAAATTTGGGATAGATTGTGCATCACTTATGAAGGTACAACTAAAGTCAAACAGTCTAGGTTAAACATATTGCTTCATGACTACAAACTTTTTTGCATGAAACCTACTGAATCCATTTCAGAAATGTATATGAGGTTCACTCAAATTGTCACTCATTTGCAGCCTTAGGAAGAGAACTTATAAACTATGAAAGAGTAAACAAAATTCTTAGATGTTTACCTTCTTCATATGATGCTAAGATAACTGCAATCACTGAATCTAAAGATTTGAATACTTACTCTATTGATAGCTTACTTGGATCACTCATTGCTTACGAGCAAGGGGTGAACCAAAGACAGCTTGATGCAGGTGAAAAGAAGAAGGAGAAAATAGTGGCACTGAAGGCCAACGAGAGTGATACTAGAAATTTCGGGTCTGATAGCGATGACGTTGCCTTAATCACTAGGCAATTCAAAAGCTTTCTAAGGAAGAAACACAAGAACTTTCAGAAGTGGAACAAGGGTAAGTCCAGCAAAAATTTTAAAGGTTCATCTGATACTGTTTGTTTTGAATGCAGGAAGCTTGGACACATTAAGCCTGATTGTCCTAAACTTAAAGCTCACCCAAGCAAGGAGAAGGGTGAGGAGAAACACAAGTTCATGAAGGACAAGAAGCGAATTTAGAAGGCATTTTGGGCAGATTCTGCATCCGACTCCTCTGAGACTGAAGTTGAAGAGAAGGAAACCAATTTGTGTCTGATAGCTGATGATCATCATGGTCAGTCTGACCAGGAAGAGGTATGTGAGCTTACTTACGATCAATTATTTGAAGTGTCTGAAAGAATCCATGCATCGTACAGGAAGCTCAAGAGAACTCATGCTAGCCTGAAATTAGAACTTCTAAATTTATAAAAAGAGCATGAAATTTTGATTAAAGATCATTCTACTGTTGATTGTAATCACATGTCTTTACTTGATGAATTTGATGAGTTGAACAAAAAGTATTCTGATTTAATTGTTGAACATGATTTACTGAAAACCTCACATGTTAATTTAGAGAAAGCTTTTAAAGAATTAGACAACATGGCATGTGAAGTGGAGAGTAGTAATGGAGCTTTGAAATTTGAAATTGCAAGTCTTAACAAAGAAAATGAATTTCTAAAAGTTAAAACCAGTGCTTTTGAGAAAAATGAAACACCTCCTACTTTTGCACAATTTTATGCACCTCCACTTTTTGAAGAATTTATTTCAAAATCATCAAAGCATGTGTCATACAAACCTAGGAAGAGGCACTATTATCCACGTAGATTAGTTAACCCTTTTCCTAGTGTGAGATGTTTTTCTTGTGGCATGTTAGGACACATTTCTCACACCTGCACTGTTCACGGTAGTACACATTGGGTGTGGAGGCCCAAATTGCCTGTTTCACAGCACAGCACACATATATTGCATTCTTCTTTTCATAAGAAGGAACCCAAACCTGTTTGGGTTCCTAAATCTAACGTTTGATAATTTTGTATGTGTGCTCTCACACAAGACCTCGTGAGAGCATGTGGTACCTAGACAGCGGATGTTCAAGACACATGACTGGAGATGCAAGTTAGTTCATTTTGCTGGAGGCCAGGGCTGGAGGCAAGGTCACACTTGGAGACAACACCACCAGGAGGGTGGTAGGCTCATGTATAATTGGTGATTCAAAGAATTTTATGATTGATAATATTTTACTTATAGATGGATTGAAACACAACCTACTGAGCATCAGTCAGCTCTGTGACAAAGGATACAACATCAAATTCCTACCAACTTGCTGCATTTTAAGCTTAAATGACAAAATTATTTTGCAGGATAAAGGATCAATAATATCTACATACTGGATGTAAGTTGCATTAAAGCTGATAATTCTATTTGCTTAAAAATTGCTTCTGATGAGTCTTAGTTATGGCACAGGAGACTATGTCATGCCAGTATGAAAACTCTTAGGAGAGTCACCCAAAAGGACTTAGTTAGAGGTATTCCCAAGCTTAAGTTCACTAAGGACCACCTGTGTGATGCCTATCAATTAGGGAAGCAAGTCCAGTCCTCCTTTCACTCTGTTAAGGACATTAACACCTCAAGACCTTTAGAAGTCCTTCACATGGATCTCTTTGGGCCCATTAGCACTGCCAGCTCAGGGGGGAAAGTCTATGGTTTTGTGATTGTTGATCATTACTCGAGGTTCACTTGGATTAAATTTCTGTCTCATAAATCTGAGTCATTTGATGAATTTAAGTCCTTCTCCACTTGGATTCAGAGGAAGTTAGGTTGTGAGATCTTGACTATTTATAGTGATCATGGTAGAGAGTTTAAAAATGTGAAGTTTGAAACTTTCTGTGAGGAGCAAGGGAGTAGTCACAATTTTTTAGCTTTTAGGACCCCTCAGCAGAATGGGGTAGCTGAAAGGAAGAACAGGGCCTTAGTGGAAGCTGCTAGAGCCATGCTTGCTGAGTATTCACTTCCAAAATACTTTTGGGCTGAAGCGGTGAACACTGTCTGTTATGTGCTGAATAGGATGAATGTTAGATCCAATCTGAATAAGATACCTTATGAGATCATTAAGGATAGAACTCCAAACCTGTCCCACCTCCATATCTTTGGCTGTAAGGTTTTTATTCTGAACAATAAGAAATCATCCTTAGGAAAGTTTGACCCCAAATCTGATGAAGGAGTGTTCTTAGGCTATTCTAGTGTGGGGAAATCTTTTAGGGTGTTTAATAAGAGGACTTTCGTGGTGGAAGAGACTACTCATGTGGTGTTTGATGAATCTGATCCTAATGTGACTAGAGTTGAGGAAGAAGAAGAGGTAGGGGAGATTACCCAAGGGGTTAAAAATGCAAATCTGGAGAAAAGGGTAGATCCTCAAAACACATTGCCTAGAGATTGGAGATATTCTTCGAGTCATCCTAAAGAACTGATCTTAGGAGACCCTTTTAAAGGTGTTAGGACTAGGCATGAACTTAGGAAGGAAGTAAACCACTCTGCCTTTATCTCAATGACTGAACCCACCAACATCAATCAAGCCCTCTCTAATGAATTTTGGATCTTAGCTATGCAAGAGGAACTGAATCAATTTGTAAAGAATGATGTTTGAGAGTTAGTAGAAAGACCTAGGAATCAAAGTATAGTGGGAACCAAGTGGGTCTTTAAGAATAAGATGAATGATTCTGGTGTGGTGGTTAGGAATAAGGCAAGATTGGTAGCTAAGGGGTATAATCAGATTGAAGGGATTGATTTTGAGGAGACCTTTGCCCCTGTAGCTCAATTGGAAGCCATTAGGGTGCTACTAGCCTTTGCCTATTATAAGGGATTTAAGCTGTTTCAAATGGATGTCAAGAGTGCCTTTTTAAATGGGGTAATAAAAGAGGATATTTTTGTAGAACAACCCCCAGGTTTTGAGAGTTCCTAATATCCAAATCATGTTTACAAATTAAAAAATAGCTTATATAGATTGAAACAGGCACCTAGAGCTTGGTATGAGAGGCTTCGCACATTCTTGTCAAAAAGAGAGTTTGTTAAGGGGAGCGTAGACACCACCCTTTTTTGAGGAGAATAGGGGATGATTTAGTCATTATCCAGATCTATATTGATTATATAATTTTTGAATCTTCTGATAAATATTTATGTGATGAGTTTTCTAAAATAATGAGTAAGGAGTTTGAGATGAGTATGATAGGAGAGTAGTCCTACTTTTTAGGATTTAACATTAGGCAAATGAATGATGGAACCTTTCTCAATCAATCTAAATATACTAAGAATATTTTGAAGAAATATGAAATGGATAAAGCCAAGCCAATCAACACTCCCATGAGCTCCTCTGTTCAGTTAGATAAGGATTCAAATGGAAAATCTGTTGATCAGAAGAAGTATAGAGGAATAATTGGATCACTGCTTTACCTGACTGCTAGCTGACCTGATATCATATTTAGTGTTTATCTTTGTGCTAGATTTCAAGATAATTCTAAAGAGTCCCACTTGACTACTGTTAAGAGAATTCTCATATATCTTTTAGGGACCCAAAACCTAGGAATCTGGTACCCTAGGCACATCACCTCTTTTGAGATTATTGGATATTCTGATTCTGACTTTACAGGGTGTAGGGTGGATAGAAAGAGCACTTCTAGAACTTATCAATTCATAGGATAGTCTTTAGTCTCCTGGTCCAGTAGAAAATAGAACTCAGTTGCACTTTCCACTACTGAAGCTGAGTACATTGCCTTAGAAAGTTGTGTGGCCCAAGTTCTTTGATTTAAGTAACAAGTCTTGGATTGAGGATTACATGTGGGCACAATTTTTATTCTATGTGATAATACTAGTGCCATCTGTATTTCTAAGAATCCAATCCAACATTCTATAACCAAACACATTGATATAAGGCATCACTTCATTAGGGACCATATTACGAAAGGGGACATTGAGCTACATCATGTAGCAACTGAAAATTAGCTGGCTGACATATTTACTAAACCACTAGCCTTTGACTCATCCAGCACTTTGAGGACCAGATTAGGTGTGATTGACATAAATGCTTGATTCTAATGACTACTGAATTCTAATTTAACTATTTTTTATTCTGTTTCTGTTAGTTAGTTGTTTGATTTGATTATCTATTTTCTGTTGATTTTTATTTTTCTGTTGATTTTTTATTTTATTCTTGTTGTTTGTTTGATTCAAATATTTATTTTGATGTGATTTCCTGCTTGATTTTTACTTAATATTTTATTCTTTTCAAAATCCGATCACTGCTCATTACTGCTGATAAACTGGATTTGTGAATGAAAATTTTGCCTTATTTTTTAGTTTGAAAGCTTGTAAGCAGTGATTGATTCCACTGGATCTGTTAAAGAAAAGAAATATCGATGATTGTTTCTCTTCCTCTAACTCCTTTAATGGTGTATTATTTCTTTTGGATAAAAATCTTCTTCAAAATTAAAAAGTTAGTTTTTGAAATAGAGATCTATTTTATCTTCTTACAGTAATCTACCTCATATAAATAGTGTTTTCAAAGTTTTGAGTCATTATTATGATTTTCTGAATCAAGTGATTACACCTATCATATGATGTATGGTTTTTGCTTTGTGAATTACTCTTCCTTATTATGGAGAGTGAGTTTTGTCATCTCCTATGTCTGGAAGATAATTTTACAGCTGAGACTCTTTAATAATTATGAAAGGAAGAATGCTTACAAAAGAAGTGTAGTGCGCCAAACAAATTAAAAAAGAGGCATAAAATGAGCGCAAAGCTAAAAAGATGCAAAATGTCGCCAAACTGAAAGATACATAAAGTGTATCAAAACTTAAAAGATGCGCAAAGCACCAAACAAATTGAAAAAGAGGCACAAAATGAGCCCAAACCAAGCTTTCTTCCCTTTCAGATCGTTAAATGTCTTAGAAAAATTCGTGCGCCACTTAATATTTTCAAAAGCTCGAGTTTAAAATCTTGAATTTTGATTTCTTACTTTGTAATACTATTATATCATGTATTTTTCTGGAACGAGGCTTAAAAGGATCTCTTTTCGAATCCAATTTCTTTTCTTCTGAATTGGATTTTTGTTTTGAAAGGAATTTGCATCTACAAGGTGTCCGAGGTGGGAGTTATGAAAGTTGATTTTCCAAATTTTCTAGATTTCAGCATTATCGATCGTCTTCTTATTGGTTTTTGGATTCAAAATCAAGGAAAATTTCTGATTTACTGGAGCTGATCGATTAAAAAAAATCATTATTTTTGTGTTTCTCGTCTCAAGTTATATTTACTCTGCTTTTGTTTTTCATTTTATTGTATGTTTTTTTGGGATCCCTGATCTTTCATCTCCATCCTCCATCTTTTTCACCTTTTCTTCATATCATCCTGGACGATCCACACATCATCCTGGACGATCTTCTTCATCCTGGATGATCCATAAATCATTATGGACGATCCATTCAAATCATTCCCACTCTGATCATACTGCTGAGATACACCAATTATTGGTGATCATCCTGGACGATCCTTACATCATCCTGGACGATATGATCCATATTTCCTGATCTGATCGAACGGCAGAGAATGCGTCAATTATTATTCATCATCCTAGACGATCCACCTCATCATCCCGGATGATCCACCTCATCATCCCGGATGATCCACATGTCAGTAGTTGGATGATTCAAATTCGGCTTATCCTATACATTTATTGCATATCGTCCTAGACGATCCACCTAATCATCCTGGAAGATACTTTTCATCAACGGTCGTCTGGCTTGACTCCTCGGGATGATCGCCTGTCTCTAATCATCCTAGATGATCTCTGATCATCCTGAATGATCCGATCGCCTTTTTGACTAATCGTCCTGGCCATCATAATTGCTCATATCATCCTGGATGATCCTGCGATCGTACGGGATGATCCGACCGATTTCTATTTAAATATCCATTTTCTTCAGCTTTCTTCACACCTCTCTTTCCATACACCCTCTCTTGTGTTTTCTAATGGCTGGTGGGAAGCGATCTAGGCAAAAGGGTGTGGCTCCTCGCGGGGAAATATCGATCCCCGCTTTCCAAATGTAGCCGATCAGGTTGCCTTCTAACGATATCTTGAAGTGGGAATCACACAGTCCAAAATCATAAACCCCCGCACCCTTACCAACCCTGTCCTCAATCTGTTTGAGCATACCTCCCTCACCTTCATCCTCACCCTAGCCTTCCCATTTAGCCTTGAACTTCTCCAAGTCTTCTTCATAAATCTTCGCATCGCCGCTGACTACTCCACCCTTCACTCCTATGTTAATCAGCGACCTGTAGAACTCACAGCCCAAGACTTTCATAATATCCTTCATCTCTCTATCACTGGAGACAAACTCCACACCCTTATTTCTGATCCTGATTATGATTGGAGTGTCGCCAATCACTTGCTTAAAAATACAAATGCACCCTACCACGCAACGCTTGCACTTCCCTCCTTAAGGATGCCCATACCATTCAATATGTCATTCATTCCTCCATCATCTCAAAGGATGGGGATCGCATTCACATTACCCCTTTACTGTCTCTGACCACCTATTACATCATAGCCCATCAGGAATTCAATGCTACTGATCTTCTTTTCAGATGTATCGAGCATCTCACTACCATTAGGGATCCGGGCCATAGACGATGTCCAAATCTAGCTTTAGGACACATCATTGCATTTACTTTAGAGATAAAATATGACCTGCAATATCCAGTCCCTCCCAATGTCCCTCCTTCCTACTTCATAAATAATTCATTCCATGTACTCCATAATACCCGACTACATCCAGAGCCCACCCTGAATGTTGAGGAGGAAGAGGAAGAAGCTGTTCCCATTCTTGCTGTACCTAATGCACCTGCTCCCCTTCATATTGCTTCCCCTTTTGATCATCTGGTGCAGCAGTTCAACCAGTGGGAGGCCCGATTTGATTCTTATGTTACTGCCTAGGAGCAGCAGCACATTGAGGATCTGCAGCGCTTTAATGACTATGTTGCTCAGCAGCAACAGCAGCACGACTAGGACATTACCTGGTTTGGAGCACACTTCGCCTCTATTCATAGTTACTTTACGCCACCACCACCTCCTCCTTTTGATCAGGATCCGCCTCCATTTTAGTTTTGTGTTTTGTGCTATTTTCTATCTATACTGTTGTGTCGGTTCCTCCTCCTTTTTGTGATGTCAAAAGGGGGAGTTGGTTGTAGTAGTTTTTGTTTTATGTATTGATCTTATTTTATATTATCTATTTTATTTGTAGTTGTTTTCCTATACTGCTCTAGTTTTTCAATGAAATTTGGAAAGATATTTATTTTTCGATGTGCGTTGGTTAACTTCTGGTTGTTTTATTTAAACTACTGTACTAATATTTGCCATCATAAAAAAGGGGGAGATTGTTGCAAATCTGGTTTCAAAAAGTATAGTTTTGATGATGAAAAATATGTTTGTATTCTATTTTGCTTGGCTAAATCATTTCAGGTACAAAAAGATCAAAGCCAACTCAAGCCAACTCAAGATCGGGTCCAAGTGTGTCTAAATATAATATTTTACTTTTCTTGAGTCAAATGTAATGTAACTGATCCCTTAGCTAAGTAACCTTACACACACACACTTAGGGGGAGAGCTTGAGTGAATTAGAGTTTCTGTTCAATTTTTGTTCAGATCATCCTGGATGATATTCCCATCATCCTCGACGATCAAGTGAAAATAGAAACCCTAATTAGGGAGACCAAGTTAAGTCTGTCTGATTAAGCCGATCATCCTGGATGATCCATACATCATACAGGATGATAGGCTCAAATTAGAAATTTTCAACCGCCAGATCAAGTTAGGCAAGCTTTATTTTTAGAGATTTGATCTGATCTTCCCGGACGATACGTGTATCATCCCGAACGATCCAGTATAATCATCCCTAAATTAGTCTAGTGATTAAGAAAAGTAATTAATATTTAATTGATATGATCACATCATTCGAGACAATCACAAGATCATCCGGGACGATCATGATCGTCTAGTGTGTTTCAGCTATACCTCCAGAGTGGTGATCAGGACGATTTTGGCACTTTCTGAACTAATAGTACAGGATGATATCAATATCGTCCTTGACAATCAAGTCTTTTTTAGGTCGTCCAGCAGAAGTGAACAATTTCGATGACCAGAGCAGTCTTCTGGACGACCAGAGCAATCTTTTGCATAAAATTCCTGAATTTACACTAATCATCCTGGACAATCGCAGAATCGTATGGGATGATGTGAACAATTTTTTCCACTAATCGTCCAGAAGAACCAGATCATCCAGGCTGAAATAGGTGATTTTGAACTGATTGTACAGGATAATCTATAGATCATCCTGAACGATATTGGCCGACCAGTTGAGATTTAGGGCAAATTTTGAGCCCTCCTATAAAAAATCTTTTGCCACTTTCCTTTACAGAGAAACCCTAGAAGGAGAGAGTTTGGGAGAGAGAGAGAGGATCTTGTGAGGGAGAGTTTGTGAGAGATTCACAAAGGTTGCTCCAAGCAAGGATCAGAGTCATCTTCTCCGTTCATCGTCTCTCGTCTTGTTGGTATTTTCTGTGGGAGGATCGCAAGAAGATCCGGGTTCTATGCCTGCTTCAGGAGGAAGCGAAAGGAGTTCAGGTTCTCTGCCTACTTCAGGAGGAAGCGAAAGGAGTCCGAGGTTCTCTGCCTGCTTCAGGAGGAAGCAAAAGGAGGTTAGGTTCTCTGCCTCACCGTGTCGATGGAAAGAAGTTTTTGTACAGGCTTCTCCGCCTTGCTGTGGGAGCAGAAGGAGAGTCACTTTGAGTTAGTGCAATACCCGGAGGGGAGGCTCCGGGGAGTGGACGTAGGTCAAGTTGACCGAACCACTATAAAATCTGGTGTGATATTTTTAATTATTTTCTGCACTTTAGTTTTCTATGATTATCTGCTTGGGTGAAATCTGTGGTTGATCTTTTCATTTATGTGTTTACTTATTTTTGCTGCAAATCATAGAAAAGATTTTTTTCCTGTTGCTCTCGAATTTTTAAATAACCAATTCACCCCCCCTCTTGGTTAGTCTCGGGACTAGTTCATCAGGGCTTAACATCCCTATCAAACTTTCATCCTGTACGATCAACAAAAAATTAGCCTTTTTGCAATGACGATTTCTATGGGTTGGACGATCAGAAGAAATACTTTATATATATCATCCAAGATGATTTTATGATCGTCGAGGATGAGTAGTTCAATTTGAGTAGAAAATGAAAAATCATCTAGATAAATGTTCGGGATGTCTAGGATGATATCTTAGATGATTAGAAGAAAATAAGGGTTTTCATCCTAGACGAATTCATAATTGTCCGAGACGATCAATTCATTTCGAGTGGCAATAGACAAATTGTCCAACAAAATATTCAGGACGTCCACGATGATATCCTGGACGATCAGAAGAAAATTATAATTTTTGTCTGGGAAGATTGGAGATCGTCCCATAAAATATAAAGGATCATCTGGGATGATTAGAACGATCATCCTATACGATGTGATTGATCAGTAAGACCATAATTAGTCTCCTAATCAAGGGATTATTTTAGGAAAGATTGTAATGAATCGTCCAGAACAATTAGGATCGTCTTGTACGAATAGTTCAAAATATGCAAAATAAAATATTACCTAAAATATGATTGGCGGCTGATTTTTGAATTTAAACATATCATCTAGGATGATGGGAAGATTGTCTAGGATGTTCTGCTTAATCAATTTTTCTTAACCCAGATACCCTAATTAGGGTTTCAGTTTTTAACTGATCGTCTAGGAAGATTTTGGATCGTCCTGTACAATATGATTACAAATCAGAACTCTTTGACTTACCCAATTTCTCCCCTTGAGTGTGTGTGAGAAAGATTACTTAGCATCAGGATCTACCTTATTACATTTGACTCAAAAAAAACTATTGGAATTTAAAATTACATACTGACTAAATCCAATCTTGAGCTGGCTTAAATTATAATTGATCTTGTCGACCTAAAAGGTTAGTAGGCAGGGCAACAAAATAGATGTGTTGTAATGACAGGAATGTTTGTAATCAACAAAATTATAATGCTTGAATCCAGATTTGCACCATGTTCGTCGTTCTTCAATCATCTCCTTTGTCATTGTTCAACTTTGCTCCTTCGATGATGTCCTTCCTATTGGATTGAGATCAGAAGCAACAATGGGAGCTCACTTGTATTAAAGGTAACTTTCTCCCTTTTACACGCTTCTTCCACCAAATCCCTTAAATTTGCCAAACTAAAGGGTTTAGTAAATCTGAGTTAGGGCAAAAAGAGGGAAATAGAGAGCTTTTGTCAAAGACTGTATATAAGTAGAGAGGATCCACATCATATATATCACATACGTGTAGAATATGTTAAATGTTTTAGACTTAACTTTTCTATCATTCAGATCATACATATCACAACATAAAATGCTCTCTAATGGCTCTACATGACCAAGAATAAAAGCTAATCAATCATTCTCTATAGGTTTAAGGCACGTGGATCAATGCGTTTGCTAATTCTTCTAGATTCGCAAGATATGATCATCCAAGTCAAAATAATGTCAACCTCAAACTATTGTCATTGTATCTACCTGTTGGCGGTGATCATCGTGAAATACAAAAAGGTTCTTTAGGTCTCTCAACTCTTGAATATCTATTTTTAAGATATGTCATCTTCTAAATCCTCTGATTACTTAACTTTGAGGGTATGGTTTATTTTAAGGGACGGGTAAGGTTAGAGTTAGTAATTGTTACAGACATGCTATAACTTGATATATCATCAAAAACTTATCTTAATTAAGCATGAATTCAACGCCTAATTCAACCTAATCTGAGCCCAAATGTGTCCAAATCAAGGACCCAAAGTGCATTTGGAAAGTAAATGCAGGAATGAGCAGCACAACTATCCATGAAAACTCCTAAAATTATCACTATTGCATATTATTTTAAATTTTTTTTAAATTGATACAAATCTCATAATTTGGTTGTAGGAATTTATAGCACAAATATGTTATGGATATTCAAAAGTATAGAAGTTGGATGCATAATCGGTTGTTTCTTGGACGCAAGACATTAATAGATAAATTCCTTAGTGGAGTGAATTATTTCATTCAGGCAACCTGTTAATTACCTTCCTTCATATCAAAGGGAAGGATTCATTTTCCATATTCTAAACATAAAAATCAAGCCTGCCTCACACTGGATGAAATTACTGTTGATCTATATCACAGAGGATTCATGTCAGAATATTAGTATGGACTTCATATGGTGATTATGAGCCTCATTTTAACTCTCAGTGTGGCCCATCTATAAATTCCTATATAGTTAAGGAAGAGAGAGTTAGGACATTTGAGGATTTAGTTTATGATGCAACTAGGCCACAATTTTAATAACATACAGACGAATCCTCAAATAAAGAGGCACAAAATTTCTATGATTTGTTGCATGCTGCGTAACAATTAATTTAGAATGGGTGCACTACACTCTCAGAGTTATCTATTATTATAAAGATGTTAAACATTAAGATAAAAAGTAATATATCAAGAGAATGCTTTAATCAATTCATTGGCCTACTTAAGGAGACCAACCTGATAGATAATTTAATTCCAACAAACTTATACGAGATTAAAAAATTAGTTTCCAAATTTCGTTTGATAGTTGTGAAAATACATTATTGTTAACGGATGCATGATATACTATGGGGATAATTTGTTAGATATTGCATGTCATCATTATAACACACTAAGGTTTAAATAACATTCTAGGAAAAAAAAGAAGGAAAAAAGATGTGCCAGTTAGTCGGTTCTTCTACATACCCATCATTCCCAAATTATGATGTTTATATGCATCCAAGAGCTCTACAGCACATGCAATAACATAAAGAACATAGCCCGCAAGTAGGTGTTCTAACACATCCATCAGATGTAGAAGCCTGAAAATACTTTGACCGTAGATATCCTACCTTCATCATAGAACTAAGGAATGTATGATTAAGTTTATGTGTAGATGATTTTACTCAATTTAGCTAATCAGCCTCACCTTACTCATGATGGCTTATGATGCTTACCCCCTATAATCTTCCTCCAAAGTTGTGTATGATGACACCCTACATATTTTTGGCACTTATTATTCTAGGCCCACACAATCCATAGGCAAAGATATATGTGTTCTTGTAACCTTTAATTGATGGCTTAAACTTATTGTAGAATGAAGGAGTTATTATATATGATGTCTCGACCAAACAAAATTTCACATTGAGGACAGAGTTACTTTGGATAATTAGTGACTTTCCAGCATATGATGTATTTTTTAGTTGGTGCACTGCAGGCAAGCTAGCTTATCCATATTGCATGAAAAATACTAAATCATTCACTCAGAAGCATAGGGGCAAAAACACTTGGTTTGATTGTCACTATATGTTCCTGCCTGTAAACTATCCATTCAGAAGAACTAAGGATGCTTTTACAAAAAATAGAGTGGCTACGACATAGCCTCCACCAAGGCTAAGCAGTGAGAAAATATTTAAAAGAATAAATTTCATGCCAACGATATTATATTCTCCATCATTAGCTGTTCACAAAGTGCCTAGGTATGAAGTTACTCACAATTGGAGAAAGAAGAGTATATTCTAATCTTTGCTATATTAGACAACAAACTTAATCATACATAATTTAGATGTAATGCATGTAGAGAAGACTATTTTTGATAATGTGTTCAATACAGTGATGTACATTAAGGGCAAATCTAAAGATAATATAAAAGCTATGATGGATTTGAAGGATATTTGTAGGAGAAAAATGTTTGAGTTGAAGGATGGTAGAAATGGTAAACTTTTAAAGCCAAAAGCTCCATTCACCTTCAGTTTAGAGCAGAGACGAGCGACTTGTGAATGGCTGCAGAGCCTAAAACTACCTAATGGATATGCTTCCAACCTCATTAGATGTGTTAATATGAGCTCGAGTAGATTCTTTGGATTAAAAAGTCAGAACTGTTACATCATTATAGAATATTTGATGTCTATTGCTTTCAGTTCTCTTCCATATTCAATATTAAAGCCCTTGACTGAACTAAGTATCTTTTTCAAAGGCTTATGTTCATAAAGACTGAATAAAGAAGCTTTGTTTCATATTGAGCATAACATTCCTTTCATTCTGTGCAAGCTTGAGAAGATATTTCCTCCTATATTTTTTGACTCTATGGAACACCTACTCGTGCATTTACCATACGAGGATAGATTTGGTGGACCAGTTCAATATCGATGGATGTGTCCTTTTGAGAGGTAATTTTATGCAAATATAACATATCAAAATTTATTAGCAAATTTCTAATTCACTCCCATTCATCATTCAAGTATTTAAATAAACTTAAGAAGACTATAAAGAATAAAGCACATCCCAAAGGATCAATATATGAATCATACTTGATGTATAAGACTGCTCAATTTTACTCATACTACTTTGGCATAGAGTTAGAATCGATAAGGACTACTACACCTCAAAATTTGGGTAAACTGAATATATGGTCATCTACCAATAATATATTAGTATTCAGCGAAAGTGGCAAGGTAGCAGGCACTTGTATTACATTCTTGTTTGATTGAAAAATATAGTTTGAAAAGGATTTAATTTTCTTTGGGAAGATTGAATTTCTGGAATTTTAATAATTAAAATCGAACACTTATTATGAATGGTATATCACCTCGAAAGGTGAATATATCGTTCCTTAATAGGTTCAGATTTCAAAACTTGATTTACCCTGATTATCACAGTCAAACTCAAGGAGAAACAACATATGATTCCGAAGAATCAAAATGATGTTTAATCCAATATTCGAATACAATAATCTAGTAAAGAGATCATTAATTTCATAATCAAGGTCATGATAATAGTACGATATATCTTTCTAAGGAAAAATGATATCGTCTATTATCGATTATTTGAAAATGATGATAATGATCGTCAACTTTTGAATTTCCCAAAGATAATTAATTAAAGTTTTTAAAAAAAGTTTGATTTTGAAATCTGGTCTGGGTTTCTAAAGCTCCTATGAGCGCAAGCCCTTGTAGTTAATCACATCGTAAGAAAACTAGAAATTTCCTATGAATACTCTCGATTATAATAGCGATACGAATTTTATTTAAGATTTCAAAGCTTGATGTCGAAGGAGGTAGGGACTAGAATTTCAACAGAGATTGGTTCAAGGTTGAACACCTATTTTTGGAGTCAAAAGAAGAAGGGTAGGAGGTGTTTTGAGATTCTGAATTACTTCATAAACACCCCAACTTATCCTAATTATTGGGTTTGAATTTGATGGAAGGAGATTTAAGTTTAAATGATCAATTTTATTAGAAAGTAGGAATTAGATTCCCGAAGGTTGAGGTCTTAAGATCAAAAAATCTACCTCAGATCCTAAGTCTAAAATGGGTACTGAAAATCAATGACCCGGATCCAAGCTAATGCAATGCAAACTTGGACTTACCCCGGCCTAGATTGGGGAGCCAGTTAAACCACCTAAATGTTTCAAAATCATTTGTTCGATCTTTATGAAAGAGTGGTTAGGGACATTATTTAAGATTGAGTTTTAAGGAGTTGGGGGGTCGACATCTAGATCAGATTCCTAATTGACCCCTTTGACTTATGCTGGGTAAAATGATTAAGCTAAAAATATAATTAAAAATTAGACTCAATTTTTAATTTGTATCTAATGCAATGCATGCTAATTGACTCGATTAAATACTTAAAATCAGAATAAAGCAATTTTAAAATCAGGCTTAAAAATAGATTTTATCCTGGAGATTATACAACATCCCCTTGACAGGACTTCACCCTAATAGGTCAGGTGGCCTGCCAGAACTTGCAAGTGGGGATGTGCCTAACAAGGAAGAGAAGTTTTAATATGTATGCATGAAAAACTTCCAGCGGTTCGAGCTTACTTCTTAAAAGCGTTAAAGTATCTATCTGAGCTTAAATATTTTAATTTTGTTTAAGTAGAAATAGTTTATTCATATACTCACGAGCCTCTGATCGGGTTCCAAGCTAAAATAAAACATGACATGCAAGATCACAAAAAAACTAATAAAAGCAGGCAAATCCTAATCGTAATCAGCACATCAATCAAATCAATCAAATAATTAAATCAATTAAATTAATATTCAAAATGAAAGTCCATAGGCAAGTGCCTCTTAATTATGCAATCCAGGGTCTGCAGGAAAAGTAAAGTGGCCGGGTACCACTAACTACAAACCGTATTATATTCCTACGACTCAAGTGACTTTGAGAATGGGTCTTCTCATTCTTCACTCCTTTGTCATCTTGAAACTCCTTGGATCGTCAGGTCTGGATATCCAAATGAAAAGAAACTCTCCCTGAATAGGGGTGTTATCTTTTCTCTATGGATACTTTAAAAGTCATCCTAATTTGGATCTCCAAATGGAGAGGAACTCTCCCTAAGGGATGTCCCTTCCTCTTTGGATTCCAAATTGGATGTTTAAACATCCAATTCTCAAAGCACATAATAGTACAACTCAATTCAAATCAAATTATATTAATCAAAATTAAAAAATCTAGACTCGATCCTGCAGGGTTATCCTAATAATCAGCAGTTAATAAATATCCCAAGTAGTTATATATTTAAATTTTAAAAATACTCAATCACAGTCATAATTGGCCATGCTCTTTTAATTTTAAAGGGGGACTTAAGCGATTTCTGGAGCACCTGCAGAAGATAGTGTTAATTTTTAAAGCTTAATTATTATTTGCCACCTTTAATTTTAAATTCCCTATATGAGCATGGATATCTGCATAAGATCAAATTACTACAAATCATCCCTAACATAGGGGTAGACCAAACGTACAATCAAATCAACTCAGAGTGTAATAAATAAATAAATAATCAATCAATTCTACTACTAGCAAATATCATGTAGTAAAAGCTCAAAAAGTCGGCACACAGCAGAAAAGTAAACATCGGCCTAGCCTAAAATTAGAGTTGGTTGTCCTAGCAAATCATCTAAAGTGTGTGTAGGAGGCTGTGTGGCTTTGATACGTCATAAATAGGACACTTAATTGAAGTTGTTTGATGTTCTGGTTGGTTGAAAGGCTTAAAGGAGTTTTAATTTGAGTTTAAGTCTTAATGATTTGAAATTTATTCTAAAATTAATTTTGATTATTTGTTGGATACCACCTTTATTGCACGCCGAAGTTGTGAAATTTATTTCACCTTCCTTGGGGCTAATTTAATAGCCTCGCAAACCTCAGTTACCTAGTGGTACCCGATATGATTAATTGAATTTGGTTTGATTAAGGGTTTGAGAGTTTAAAAATTTTATTCAAATTGATTGGTTGCTAGTTTTAATATTAAATTAATATTTTCTGGAATTTTAAAAGATTTATTGAATTTTGTAATTTTCTTGATTATTTTAATAATTTAATTAAGGGGTTAAAAATTAATATTTTGATTAAAAGTGATTTATAGAAAGTTAATATTTTTATAAAATACTAGACCTTAATATGATCAGTTAGACTATAAGTACACTGAAATTGGATTTTTTTAGATTTTATTATGAAGGTTTGAAGTTTTGACTTGATTTTGAACTAGATTTGACCAAAAGTTGACTTATTCAAATTTGATTGATTTCTAAAAATTTGATATTTTTAATAAATATTATACCATAATATCAGTTGAATGCCTTTACGTTTGCTCAATTTGGAATTTATTTGAATTAGTTATGAATTTTTTAAGTTTGACTATTTATTTAAAATTTTAAAATTATTTAATTAAAGGTGCTTTAATGATTTGAATCCAAATGATCTCCAAACTTCTTAAAATCAACTCCAAAGGTCAGGAATGATCTAAGAAGTGATTATCAAGTATTTTAGAGAGTTTTAGAATTTTTAATTATTTTTAATTAATTAAATTAATTAAATATTAAATTTCACTTAAAATTAAATTATTCTTAAAATTGATGTCAAATCTGGTTGATTTTATTTTTCATTGATTAAGCATTTAGTTCTGGTCAATTAGAGGTATTATTTGTAATTTTTGGATTTAAATTTGATTTATTATATTTTCTTGAAGGTTTTAAGGCTTAATTAAGGTTTAATTTTGATTAAGTTAATTAAAGGGCTTAATGACTTCAAAATTCATTGAAGATTTTTCTTAAGGTTACTCATATCACTAAGTTCAAGTGGTTTGAGTTTCAAGTCAATCAGATATGAATCCTAATTATTAAAAATATTCTAAGTCCTCTAAATGAATCCTTAATTATTATCCTTAATGATGTCTTTAAGTTAAATTGGGTTTCAAATCAAAGTCTCTAACCCTTGCACAAATACATGTAAGTATACATACACTCATCACAATCATATCCTAGAACTAAGAGAGCCCTAAGTGTGGTGTGTGTATCCTAAACATGCTTGAATTAACATAAGACATGTAATTAAAAACAAGATTAGTGAACAATCAAAGTATGATTGTTCATTAATCATCCACATTAATTCCATTCAATCAAGTTTAATCTATGTTTGAAATTTCATAGGACCTCTCAAAATTCTAAAGATTTAATATATATATATATATATATATATATATATATATATATATATATATATATATATATATATATATGTAAATTTTGAAATATATGCCTTAATATTGATATTTAAAAGAAAATATTATGAAAATAATCTCAAATATCTTTGAATAATCTCAAAATATCTTTGAATAATTTCGATTGGTCATTTGAAAATATTTTGAAAATAAAATTTAATTCAATATTACTTAAATATTTAAGTATTGGAATTATTTAAAATACATAAAATAGAAATATTTTGAATTTAATTTAATTTTTTAAGATTAAAATATTTTAAATGCATTATATGATTTGAAATGATTTTAAAATAAGTTTATTTTAAAATTATAAATTTAAGTTGATTTATTTTAATTAATTAATAATAATAAAATATCAAATTTTAATGCTTTAAAATTATTCAAAAATATATTAAATATTTTTGAATGATTTCAATTCTAAATTAAAGAGGATTTAAATATGATCAATTTGATATATTATAGAGAATTTTTTGGTTAATATTTAATTTATTATAATTATTCAAAGTTTTTTAGTTTTTAAAATAATTTAAAATTAAATTTTAATTAAAAAAAGAACTCTAGCGGTGGGATTGCCAAGCGGCGCACATTAATTAGGCGAGATTAAATGCGCTAATCATTGCCGGCGGCAGCCAATGATTTTGCCGCCGGCAATCATTAGAGTTTAATGCGTGGGACCCACGCGCTTTCTTAATCCGCGTCAGCAGAGGATAAGAACCGCCTGGTCCTGCGTTGTCTGAAGTGGATAGCGGTGATCGAGTCGGACGCAGATCCGACCGTGGGATCTAATTTGTGATTATAAATAAACTATGAGATGGCGTTAACGTAGCTGTTGATCAAGAAATCAATGGTGAAGATCCCGCATATACTAAGCAGGCCATATATTAAGACCTGGGAATGAAAAATAGATCGTTCTTTGCAAATACTTTATTATTTTGAATGAAATTTTAGGCATAGATTCACTCCATGAATAGAATTAATGTGGTATTGGATTCACGGTTTATAATGCGCTTTTAAGAAAGTTATTTAAAGATGTGTGCTATAAACTAGGGTTTAGGATTTTACCTGACACAATCGATGGATTTTGACGTTCAATAGCTCTCTGAACTTGTAGATTGTCCATGATTAATCCATCTTTAGAAACCTTGGCCTGAGAAACTCTCTATCGCGTGTTACAGGCCTTGGACGAAAATTGGCTTTAGCTCTCCTGAAAGCTCACCGGCAGCCACTTTGACCGGCTGGATTTGAATGGGGGTAGCTAGAAGAAGGTCTGGAATACCCAAACGAAAAGAGTTTGGGGTTTTGAATTGCTTGAGTGGAGAGAGATTGTGGAGAATAGAATGATGCTCAAAATGGGGATTTTCCTCTATTCAAACGTCCACAGGCCAATTGGACGGTCTTGATGGCTTTTGAGATTTCCTGGGATGCTGCCATATGTCTCAAGGCAGTTGGAATAGTAGGGAATAAAAGGACACCAAGGACAGTGAGGTGGAAAGCCACCTTTGTCCTTGTAAGCACATGGGAATGTGATTAGGAGCTGGATCAGGGATTAAAAAGGCTCTTAAAAGTCTCTAGAGAGGATTGGGGCGCTTGAGTTAAAGGGATTTGAATGGAATACACCTAACTTAATTATTTGACCATTTAATGGTCTTGTGAAGACTTCTTGACTGGTTTGACCAGTCAACTTGTCAAACCAGCTGATGTGGCAAATGAGAAGGCCTTAAATGCTGGTTGAAGAAGCTTGAATGGGGTTTGATGATTGGAGGTTGGATTTTGAATGAACAAATGTGTATGGAAAGGGGTTTGACCAAGTTGACTTGGTCAAATCAACTATATCTTAACTCATGGTGGCTTTGGAAGTACTTAAGCCATAGATTGAATATGTTTGAAGATTTAATAGGGTTTAAAATGAATTGATTTAAATGAGTGGATTGAGTTGAATCAATTTGGTCCAGTTTGACCAAACTCAGACATAGTTGACCAAGTCAACTGTTGACTGGATCAAAGGTTTAGACAAGTCTAAATCACTATAGAGGAGTGATCAAGGGGTTTTGAGTGGATTTGATATTGATCTAAGGCTTGATTGAGTGTAAATAGGCTTAAGGGTTTAAATTGGTCAACCTGGGTTGACCTGGTCAACCAGGTTGACCCAGGGCCAGGGTTTGGGCTTGAATGTTTTGATGTGATATTTGAGGTCTAGTGGAGGTGGTTTCAGTGTCTGGAATGGTCATTCAGATCAAATGACCTATTCAGGCCCTTAATGGGCCTAATGGGTCAACTAGGTTGACTTGGTCAACCAAGTTGACCTGGGGACAGGGATTGGGTTCAATAAGTTCAAAATAACATTTTAAGTCTACTGGTGGTGGTCTCAAGGTCTGGAGAGGTCATTCAAATGACCTATTTGGGCCCTTAATGGGCCTTTAGCTCAACCTAGGTTGCCCAGGGTCTAGTTTTGGGTCCAACAGGTTTGGTTTGATATTTGAAAATTGTTGTAAGTGGTTGCAATTGATTTGGAGCTCATTTGGTCCAAAGTGACTATTCACACCCCATAGGGGTATTTTGGTTATTTTGGACTCTAATCAACTGGAGGTCAAAATGAGTCCAACAAAATACAGTTTAAAGCTCAACGAGTCATAATCAAGGGTCTGGAAGTGATTGGAGGCTTTGGAAGTGATTGGAGGCTTTAGAGAAAGCTCCAAGGTAAGAATCCACTAGGTGCAAGGTCCAGTGGCATAGGATGTAAATATTTGAAGGTTTTACAGCCTTTGGATTTTAATCCAGTTTCTTGGGTTAGAGACCTCAAAATGGGTTTAAATTTGGAGGGTTTCTCTAGAGACATGTCACATCAGTATGCAACTGATAGACTTTGAATCAGAGGTCATTTGATGGGGTTTTGAAGTGTTCAAAGATTCACTGGAAAAGGCTTTCAGGACCTAAGCCTTTAGTCTTGTATTTGGGTCTAGATTTCTGGATTTGAATTGGACTTTGGATTTACATGACTGGATTTGAATTACCCAAATCATTTATGATCATTTGGAGATCATAGGTGATAGGATATGGTTGAAGCTTGATCAAAGACAGAATCAAGGTTTGAACTAGAGTTTGGATTTTGAACTGGATTGAATTCTGGATTTTGATTGAGGTTTGAATTGAGAATATGGATTAAAGTCTGGATGGAAGTTTGGATTAAAGTATGGGGTCTGGATTTATTTGAATCTAGATTAATACAAGATCTAAATTGATCCCAGAGTCTAGAGTAGGTCCTAGGGCCTAAGAAGATCATATGATCTAGAGTCTGGCAGAATCCTAGGGTCTAGAGTAGATCCCAGGGTCTGGAGTCTAGGAGGATCAAGAGTTTAAATTAACCTGGAGTTTGATTGAATTGAGTTTAAAATTAATATGGGGGTAAGATTGATTTGAATCTGGATTGATATTAAAGTCTAGATTGATCTAAGATCAGATTGATCCTAAGGACTGAAAAGATCCTAAGGTCTGGATTGGTCCTACTGACCTCATACAAAAATGAGGTCAACAATGCTATTTGATAAATAAGGAGATGAGAGTTTCCATGATGTACATACTACTTAATTGTGATGAAGTTGAGCTATATCTCGAGTAAGCTTCAGTTAAAATTTTATACATTTTATGGACTCATACATAGATACCCTAAATTTAAAATTTTTGTAGGAAGATCATTAATGGACTAAATACAACATCACAATTAGAGCAGAAAAAATAGAGTGGAATCTAAATTTTTAGATTGGTTCAAAAAGATGCTATGTATTAAGTTACTTCAAACTTATATATAATTCATTAACTTAGTGAAAATGGTAGTAATATATATATATATATATATATATATATATATATATATATATATATATATATCCACACTTTCTACATCAACCAGGTCCACAATGAAGCCATAGATTTACAAGACCATGGTTTAATGAGTCTAGCTTGGGGACCTATTAGAGCGGTGAAATGTTAGCCAATTTTTATTGTCAACGATTACAAATTTCAAACCAAAGCTTGGTGTGAAGGTCAAAAAACATAAAACTTTGGTGTATGTGTGAAAGGGAACAAGCAAACAGGTGATGATTATGAGTATTATGGGGCCTTATAGAGTCCTACAGTTAGAATATCTTAGCGAAGGGCACAACTTGTATCTTTTTAGAATATCATCTACCAATTCACCTCCCATTTGTCTTTGCTAGCCAGGGTACCCAAGTATTCTTTGCTAACTATCCAGGTAGACTGAGGGGTAAGAAAGATTAGCTTGTAGTCATCAAGACTAAACCTAGGGGGGTCATTGAGAATATTGCATCAATACTAGTAGCACATCAAGAAGAGTACATGTCAAACTTTATAAAGCCTACTAATGATGTAGATGATCAACTTGCAGCTAATGAGATCGAGTTACTTTTAGAGGAGGTAGACTTGGATATTGAGGAAATACTAAAGATGTTTGTAGTGAGGATTTGGCCCCATCATATGGAAGTGAATTATCTAGTGATTAATAGTTATGAGGTAAATGTGAATTAATTAGTAATTTTTTTACATGTTAGTATACACATACAATAGTTTCTATAAAATAGTTTCTTTTTTACATGTTAGTATAGATATAATAGTTCCTTTTTTACTTGTATAATAGTTCCTTCTTTACATGTTAGTATAGATACTGTAGTTTTTTTTACTTGTATAGTAGTTCTTATACAGTAGTTCCTTTTTACATGTTAGTATAGATATAATAGTTCCTTTTTTTTTACTTATACAGAAGTTTTTATAGGTAGTTCCTTTTTTACATGTTAGTATAGATACAGTAGTTCCTTTTTTTGCATGTTAGCATAGCAGTAGTTACTACTTATTTCTTGCATTTAATTTACTTTTTCTCTACTTTTTATAAATATATAAATTGCAACTAATTGGTTCTTTTATTTTTATAGATGTTTTTTAGAGGAGATGAGACCCATAGGTGATCATTCTCAAATATTTTCAGGTGTAGCTCAAGAACTGGTGGATGATAGGATATTGAGGGGACATCCACTTCACAGCCAGCCACTCATACCCAGCCTAGCCCCCCTTTGCCTACAGCTCCTATAGAGTCAGTAGTTTTACACCCAAGACCCCTACTTTTTATCACCATACCTTACGCAGACCGTTCCTTTTTACCTGTACTATCCCCCACCATCTTCTTAGGGATTCCCTGCTAATTATCCCTATCTACAATATATTTCACAGTAATATATATATATATATATATATATATATATGAAATAACAATTTTCTACTAAATTTTTTGTACAGGTTTCATCCATCGAAGTAGCTGAAAATTCATATAGGTTGTTAAACCTAAAGAAACTAGCCTGAGTCTAACCAAGAGGGAGGTGAATTGGTTATTTAAAAAAATTTTAAAAAAAATTAAGCACCTTAATCCCCTTAATGCGGAAGCAAATTAAAATTATGATAACAAAACTCAAAGTTGATCAACCACACAGTAAACCACAGAAAAGTAAAAGGGCAGAATAATAAAACAAAACACATAAAAAATTTATAGTGATTCAGTCTAATATGACCTACGTCCACTCTCTGATAACCTCCTTAGGTATTGAACTAAAAGTAGTGTCTCTCCTTTTTACCATACAGCAAGGCGAAGAAGCCCTTACAAAATCTTTTTCACTAACTCAGTGAAGGCAGAGAACCTGAAATCCTTTTTCACCCTCTTGGTGAAGGAAGAGAACTTAGAATCCTTTTTCACCCTCCTGGTCATGGAAAAAACCTACAATCCTTTTTCACCCTCCTGGTGAAGGCAGAGAACCTATAACCCTTTTTCTTCCTCCTAGAGAAGGCAGAGAAATAAGGATTGTTATTATAGAATATCTTCCTGGAGCTTCCAAAGGGTGAAGGCACAAGCTTAAAGAAGATGAGGAAGAACCTTGCTTGGAGTAACTTTGTGAAGCCCTCACAAATCTCCCTTATAAAAATCTCTCCCTATCTTCTCTCTCCCAAAGCTCTCCTATGCACCTATTTTCTCCCTCACAAAAACACTTAGCAGCCAAAAGCCTCTCAAATAAGAGAATATGAGAGTTTAAATAGAGAGCATCCAAAAAAGCAAATTTTAATCTAGTTCTTCTGATCATCCAGTATGATCTAAGATCGTACTGTATGATTAGTTCAAAATAGTACTTTCAGTCAGTACAAACTACAATCCACTGTATGATCAGTTCAAGTATTTTTATTGATCATCTCGTATGATTGAGTACATCATCTTATACAATTAGTAAAAATACAGTTAATCATCTAGTACGAGAGATGGCGTTTAATTATTGTCCTATGCAGGAATCGGGTCATATAGTATGATCATCTCTAATCATTCTACACGATCAATATAAATACATAGCTAATCATCTAGTATGAGGGGCAGCATTTAATTGTCATCCCATACAGGAATCAGGTCTTACAGTACGGTCGTCGTCAATTATCCTATACAATCTAATTGAATAATTTAACCAGAATTAAACACCTAATCACATGATAAATTTAGGCATGATTATTATATATCATATAGTACGATGCATATCGTACGGTACAACTAGAACAAAAATTGAATTTTAAAATAATACCTAAATTGTGATTGGCGGTTGTTTTGATGAATATAACTAATCATCTTATACAATATTAATCATATAGTATGATAAATTTAATCAATCTTAATTAACTGAGGTGCCCTAATTAGAATTTTCTATTTAATTGATTGTCTAATACGATATAAATCATACTATATGATTAGTTTAAAAATAAAAAAAATTCTAACTCACTAACTCACTCCCTTGAGTGTGTGTGTGTGTGCAAGGTTACTTAGCTTTAGGATCCAGATGATTCTGAAGCGGAGTCTGCCCAAAAAGCCTTTTGAGTCCGTTGCTTGCTCTTTTTCAATTTGGCTTTTTCTTGATTGGGTGAGCTTAAGATTTGGGCAATCAGTCTTCATGTGTCATATCTTCCTACATTCAAAATAGATGATATCAGAAGAAGTTTTAGAATTTTTATTAGATTTAACTTTATTCTGTTGTTTGACAACGTCTTTGCTTTTCTTTAAAGAGCTTTTGAATTATCTTGTCATCATCGCCTTAAGATAAAGAATTGTCACTTTTAAAATCATCAGCCTTTATCAATAGAATAAATATTCAAATCCTTGGATTCAGTAAAAATAGTGATTTTGTCATCATAAAAACTAGGTAAACAATATAGAATTTTATTAAACTTTTTAGAATTGGTAAGTTCTCTACCTAATGCATGCAGAGAAGTGACAATTTGGATGAATCTAGTATACATTTCAAAAATAAACTCACTAGGTTTCATGCGGAACAATTCATGATCATGGAGTAGAATATTCAACCTACGTTATTTTACTTCATTTATTCCTTCATAGTTATGCAGAATTTTTCCCAAATTTCTTTTCCAATTGTGCAAGTAGATACACGCATGTAATCTTCAAATTTTATCACACAAAAAAATAGTTTAAATAGTTTGCATTCAATTGGGTTAAATCTTTATCATATATACTACATTCAAAAAAAAGATATTTCAATTTAATGCCATTTACAAATAGTATCTACTAATATCACTAAAAATATTGTGAAAATACTTTTACGAGAAGGTTTTATTGAGAACGTTCGAAAACATCAAGAAAGTAAAAAAAAATTCTTGGTTTCAACCTTACGACATAGAAAGACTAGGAAAGGGAATAAAATGATTTTAAAGCGTATAAGTCGACCCGGTCTACGAATCTATTCCAACTATCAACGAATTCCTAAACATAAAGGTACAAAATATGAAGGTACAGAATATCCTTCATGAACTAACATCCGCATGCGATAATCAATAGATTGCAAGAAAGTAGACATGCAAGTTTTCCAAAAATTAAAAGGAATATTATCAAATGAAGGTGGTCGTGTGATTGAATACCCTTTTGTAGTATTATGAATACCAAAAGTAGCCATGGATCATTTTTCAAAAGTTTTCTAAAACTTAGTTTTAAATCTCACTCTGATACCAGTTGAAAGTTCATAAAGATTGTTAAACCTAAAGAAACCAGCCCAAGTCTAACTAAGAGGGGGGTGAATTGGTTATTTAAAAAATTTTAAACAAAAAGTAAGCACCTTAATCCCCTTAATGTAGAAGCAAATTAAAATTTTAATAACAAAAATTCAAAGTTTGTTAACCACATAGTAAACCACAAAAAAATAAAAGTGAGGAATAATAAAAATAAAACACACAAAAATTTATAGTGGTTCGATCCAATCTGACCTACATCCACTCCCTAGAAATCTCCTTTCCAGGTACTTCACTAAAAGTAGTGTCTCTCCTTTCGCCCCTACAGCAAGGCAGAGAAGCCCTTACAAAATCCTTTTCACCAACCCGGTGAAGGCAGAGAACCTAAAATCTTTTTCACCCTCCTGGTGAAGGCAAAGAACCTAGAATCCTTTTTCACCCTCTTGGTGAAGGCACAAAACCTGCAATCCTTTTTCTCCCTCCTAGAGAAGGCAGAGAACCAAGGATTGTTGCTACAGAATGTCTTCCTAGAGCCTCCAAAGGATCAAGGTAGAAGCTTGAAGAAGATGAGGAAGAACCTTGCTTGGAGTAATCTTGTGAATCCCTCACAAATCTTCCTTATAAAAATCTCTCCCTCTCTTCTCTCTCCCAAATCTCTTGTATGCACCTCTTTGCTCCTTCACAAAAACACTTAGCAGCCAAAAGTCCCTCAAATAATACAATATGATAGTTTAAATAAAGAGCCTCTAAAAAAGCCCTAAATTTCAATCTAGTGCTTCTGATCATCCAGTACGATCCAAGATCGTACTATATGATTAGTTCAAAATAGCACTTTAAGCCAGTACGAACTGCAACCCACTATACGATCAGTTCAAGTATTTTTATTGATTACCTCGTATAATTGGGCACATCATCCAGTACCAACACATAGCTAATCATCAGGAATGAGGGTCGACGTTTAATTATCATCCTATGTAGGAATCAGGTCGTACAGTATGATCATCTCCGATCGTCCTATATGATCAATATAAACACATAACAAATAGTCTAGTATGAGGGGCAGCATTTAATTATCGTCCCATACAGGAATTGGGTCGTATAGTACACTCATCTCCAATCATTCTGTAGATTTGATTGAATAATTAAACCATAATTAAACACCTAATCACATGATCAATTTAGGCATGATTATTATATATTACACAATATGATGTATATCATACGGTATGATTAGAACAAAATTTAAATTTTAAAATAATACCTATATTATGATTCGCAACTATTTTGATGATTATAACTAATCATCTTGTATTAAATGGATCATACAGTATGATAAGTTTAATCAATCTTAACTAACTTAGGTGCCATAATTAGGACTTTCTATTTAACTGATTGTCAAGTATGATATAAATCATATTGTATGATTAGTTCAAAAATAAATATTTTTCTAACTCACTCCCTTGAGTGTGTGTGTGTAAGGTTACCTAGTTTTAGGATCCATCACAATACATATTTGACTCAAGAAAGGTAAAAGTATAAAAAGATTAAAAAATATAGACTTTATTCCTAGTCTACCAAGTCTTAAGCTGATCGAGGTTACAGGTGAGCTATGATCCTGAAATGTTAGTGAGTAGGGCAAAATAGATATGCAATAGATTGAAATAGCATAGTGAAAAATCCAATAATATTTGTTATCATCAAAATCATAAGACTTGTGTCCATATTTGCGATAATAGCCCATGCACTAGATTTAGGATATCATACAGAGCAGGTTTGATGCTCCATATATCTCTTGGAAGAAAATCCCAAATGAAGTGCATGACATGTGGTTCAGGGAGTTCATGTGCAGCGAGATTTCTATTGGTTGCCTTAGCATTATACTCATATTAGAATAAATTTTGAGAAACACTGAGCAACTCGCCTATAAGACATGTTTACTCACATTAGGAGGATAGGAAAGCGTCCGCTTTGGATTGGCGAGGGTGTATTGGCTGAGATCAGGAGTGCTTAGTGTAGCCCAGACTATACAACGAGGTGGAAGCAGAATAGGCACAATAGAGCTTCTGATGTTAGAGGCCTGGGAAGCTCCCTACATACTGGGTGCTCAGTTCCACACACTAAGCATAGATGATGATTAGTAGGAACATTAATAAATTTTAATAATTTCTTTTTATATACATTATAATCTAAGTAAATTATAGAAAGAGATGCTTGGTAAAGAACCAACTGCAGTTGAATTTTATAATCACACTCCATAGACATTAGTAGGACCAGCAGTGGGAATATGTAAGTATATAAGAATATTATACTTACAAAAATATTATAAGTGATGATTATATGATGATTAATTTTATATTATGTTTTGTTCGTAGGATGAGTAGACACGTCTTCGAGAGATCCAGACGGCAGTTGGAGAGGGATCCTCTGTAGGTTCTACAGATATTTTTGACTATTGCACTTGGACATAGGAAGAATGTAGAAGGGGAAAATTTATGGATTAGGCTTGTGGGCCTCCACATACAAGGGACAATCCTCTTCTTCCACTAGCCACTCAGCAAGCAGCTAAGAGAGTTTAGTTAGCTAGCAAGTGGCTAACTCAGTAGAGTTAGAAAATGTTCGAAAAACTAAAGCGGACATGAACACTCAGATATTGGAGGAGCTTAAAAGATAGAGCGAGCAAATTAGCGGATCTCAACCTGAGCCTTCATCAGCTAAGCAGGACAGCGAGCATACAGATTATGATTAGATTGTTGCCTGAGATGGCTTTTGATACATTTGATGTATAAGTTATGTTGAAACTGTAATAGTATTATAACTTTTATTTAATTTTATTGGATATGGTTGTTTGTTCATTAATTTGCATAATTTATAGAGTATTCTTTGATTATATTTTCTTTTTATGACTATTTTTTATAACTGCTTGAAATGTGAATGTTGGAAAGCTCAAATAATGATTATAGGAGCTATTTTGTTTTGTTATGCTATAGGTTTGGATGAAAAATTTACCGCAAATGTTGATATGACATTCTGGTATTGACTTTTGTGATGGATCCATCCGTCACAAATTACAGCAGATTATTTTTTGCAAATCCGCAATAATTTGTGATCGAATCTGTAGCTGACCACAAAAATGAAATAGTATTTTTACCATAGAACCACATCCACCGCAAAAATTTTGCGATGGATTTTATCTATCGCAAATATGTTTATGATGCCCGTTTTACCATCAGAACCATATCTGCCACAAATCTATCGCAAATCAAGATTTGTTACAAAATTTCTCAGATTTTGAGGTTGCAAATAGCTAGTTTTTTTGTAGTGTTTAAAAATAAATTTTTTAAGGAATTTTGTGATAAGGTAGGAATTAGGCATAATTTCTCAGCACCTAGGACTCCCCAACAGAATGGAGTTGTTGAAAGAAAGTATCGAGCATTAATTGAACTTAGTAGATCTATGTTGGATGAATACAATCATTCTAAATATTTTTGGGCAAAGTTAGTCAATACCACCTGTTATGTGATGAATAGAGTTTATTTGAACCACTTTTAAAGAAAGCCCCTTATGAATTATTCTTTCAAAAGAAATATAGGATTCATTATTTCTATATTTTTGGATGCAAATGTTTAATGGAAAGGAAAATCTTGGGAAATTTTGTTCTAAGTATGATGATGGTACCTTCTTGGTTATTCTATACTTGGAAGAGCATATCATGTTTTTAATAAAAGAAAGATGATTATCGAGGAATCTATCCATGTGATTTTTTATGAAAATTTGGTAGATGGGAGAAAAAATGCATTGATTGAGGAAGAATTAAATAAAATCAAAAAGATTAATTTGGAAGAACAAGTGAATGATTATTTTCCTATGGAATGGGAATTTAAGAAGAATCATCCAAAGGAGTTGATTATAGAAGATCCATCCCAAGGTGTAGTGACTAGGAGGCATAGTAGTGATGAGGTTAATCATGCTATATTTCTTTCCACAATTGAGCCTAAGAATGTTGAAGAAGTTCTTTCTTATAATTATTGGTTAATCACTATGGAAGAAGAGGTTAATCAATTTGTAAGGAATAATGTTTGAGAATTCGTCCCAAGTCCTAATGATCAAAATGTAATTGGAATAAAGTGGGTCTATAGGTATAAGTTAGATGATTATGGTGTGGTTGTTAGAAGTAAGGCTACGTTAGTTGTACAAAGGTACATATAGGTTGAGGGGATAGATTTTGAGGAATCCTTTGCTCCTGTAGCAAGACTAGAAGCCATTAGGTAGCTCCTTGCTTATGCATATTATAGAAAGTTTAAACTCTTTTAAATGGACATCAAAAGTGCCTTTCTGAATGGGTTTATTGACCAAGATATCTTTGTAGAGCAACCCCCTAATTTTAAGAGCCTTGATTTCCTTGATCATGTTTATAAATTCAAGAAAACTTTATATGGTTTGAAACAGGCTCCACAGGCTGGGTATGAGAGATCGACTTGGTTTAGAAAGGGTAAAGTAGATACCACCCTTTTTCTTATGAATGTAGGTAATGATTTTCTTGTGGTTCAAGTATATGTAGATAACATTTTATTTGTAAGCACTAATGAACCTTTGTGCATTGCATTCTCATCTTTGATGGCTAGTGAATTTGAGATGAGTATGATGAGGGAACTCAACCTTTTCTTGGGGCTTCAGGTAAGCAACCTAAAAATGGCACATTCATCTGTCAAATTAAATACACTCTCGAATTAATTGAAAAGTTTAACATGAAGAGTTTCAAATTTAGTAAAACTCTCCGAGGTTTTTTGCTAAATTAGATTTAGATGAATCAGGAAAACCCATTGACCAGAAACTTTATAAGAGCATCAAAGGATCACATCTATACCTTGTTACCAATCAGCCCGATATGATGTTTGATGTTTGTTTGTGTGCTTGATTTCTGGATACCCCAAAAAAATCTTATTTAATGGCAGTTAAGCATATATTCATGTATCTTATATACACTAGTAGGCTTATCTTGTGGTATCCTAAAAACTCTATAACATGTGACTTGGTTGCTTTCTCTAATGTCGACTATACTGAATGCAAAGTGAAAGTTCAATAGGGATGTTAAGCCCTTATGAACTAGTCCTGAGGCTAACCAAGAGGGGGGTGAATTGGTAGTTTTAAAAATTCGAGAGCAAAACAATGATTTAGAAAAACTTTTTGAATGCTTTAAAACTTTTACAGTTATGCAATGATGTGTAGATATTCAATGATAATATAATAATAATCACAATCACACAATCATCAATAGAAAAGTAAATGTGAAAAATAATCAGAAAGAACACACTAGATTTTATAGTGGTTCGGTCAACTTGACCTACATCCACTCCCCGAAGCCTCCCCTCTGGGACCACTAACACTAAGTGTCTCTCCTTTTGCTCCGATAGTAAGGTGGAGAAGCCTGTACAAAAACTCCTTTCCACCAACCAGGTGAGGCAAAGAACCAGAACTCCTTGTGCTTCCTCCTGAAACAGGCAGAGAACCTAGACTTCTTTCTCTTCCTCCTAAAGCAGGTAGAGAACTTGGACTCCTTTTACTTCCTCCTGAAGCAGGCAGAGAACCCGGATCTTCTTGCGAATGATCCTCCCAATGAGACACAGACAAGATAAGAGATGACAAACGGAGAAGACGACTCAGATCTTTGCTTGGAGCAACCTTTGAGAATCCCTCATAAACTCCCCCTCACAAGATCCTCTCTCTCTCTCTCTCCCAAGCTCTCTCTCTCTCTCAAGGTTTTCTCCTGAAAGGAAAGTGGTAAAAGATTTTTCTTGTTGGAAGAAAAAGATCTTAAATAGGAGGGCTCAAAAATTATCCTAAATCTCAACTAGTCATCAAAGATCGTCCAGGACGATCACAGGATCGTCCTGTATGATCAGCATAAAATCTCATATTTCAGCTTGGATGATCTGGTTTCTCTGGACGATTAGAAGAAAAATTTGTTCTGATCATCCCGTACGATTCTGTGATCATCTAGGATGATTAGTGTAAATCAGGAATTTCATCCAGAAGATAGCTCTGGTCATCCAGGGGAACTTGGGCTGGATGATCTAAAAATTGCTTGATCATCCAGGATGATACACCTATCATCTTGTATGATTAGTTCAAAAATGACAAAATCGTCCTGCACACAACTCTGGACGTACAGGTCAGAACATGCTGGATGATTTTAAAATGACTTGATCATCTCGGACGATATGTCTATCGTCTGGTACGATTAGTTCAAAAATGACAAAATTATCCTACACACAGCTCTGGACGTATAGGTGATAGGCACTGGACGGTCATGATTTTTAACATATCATCCCGTATGATCTCACAATCATTCGGGACGATATGATTGAATCAATTAAACATTAATTACTTTCCTTAATCACCAGACTAATTTAGGCATGATTGTAATGGATCGTCCAGGATGATACATGTATCGTCCGGGATGATCAGACCAAATTAATCTCTAAAAATAAAAACTTGCCTAACTTAATCTGGCAGCTAAAAATTTCTAATTTGAGCCTATCGTCCTATACGATCAGAGGATCATCCAGGATGATTAGCTTAATCAAACTGACTTAACTTGGTCGCCCTAATTAGGGTTTTTATTTTTACTGGATCGTCTAGGACGATGTGAATATCATCTAGGATGATCTGAATAAAAAAATGAATAAAAACTATAATTCACTAAAACTCTCCCCCTGAGTGTGTGTGTGCAAGGTTACTTAGCTAGGGGATCCTTTACATTACATTTGACTGAATAAAGATGAAAATAATATATTGGACCTGAATTATAAAATAAACTGACTCGATCTTGGGCTGGCTTGAACATGCAATTGATCCTGCAGACCTAAAAGATTAGACAATCAACCAGAAATAGAAATATTTGCTATCATCAAACATAGTCCTTGAAAACCAGATTTACAACAATCTCTCCCTTTTTTATGATGGCAAATATTTATTTAGTAATTTCAATTAACCAGATTGTAGTAATTAAAGCACAGGCGAGAGACGATAAATTTTACTAATCATTAATAACCAGTGACATTCAATACAACAAAGGACACAACTATAAAAAAAACAACAAATGAAACTACTATAATACAAAAACAACTCTCACTTTTGACATCACGAAAAGGAGGAATAGAAAAGACAAAAATAACAGCAAACTAACACATCACAAAGAAAGTAAAATAAATAATCTAATAAAGAGGAAAATCCTGATCAAACGGAGGAGGTGGTGGTGGATTAAAGTAACTGTGAATGGTGGCGAACTGTCCTGGTCATGTTACTGCCGTTGGGTAGTCACGTAGGAGTCAAAACGGGCCTCCCACTGGTCGAAATGCTGCACCAGATGATCAAAGGGTGATGAAATGCGAAAAGGAGCAGGTGCATTAGGTGCAGCAGGTACAGGAGCAGCTTCTTCCTCTTCCTCCTCAACATTCATGGCGGGCTCCAGATGAGGTTGGGTACTGTGGAGGACATGAAAAGAGTTTTTTGTGTAGTAGGAAGGAGGGACATCAGTAGGAACCGAATATTACAGATTATATTTTGTCTCAAGTTCATAGGCAATGAGGTGGCCTAGAGCTAGATTTGGGCGTCTCCTGTGGCCTGGATCCCTAATGCTAGTGAGATGTTTGATGTATTGAAAGAGAAGATTAGTAGCATTGAAATTTTGGCGGGCCATGATGTAGTAGGTAGTCAGGGAAAGTAAAGGTGTGATGTGGATGCGGTCCCCAGCCTTTGGGATGATTGAGCAATGAAGGACATATTGAATTGTATGGGCACCTTAAGTAGGGAAGAACACGCATTATCATGGTAGTGAATGTTGGTATTTCAAAGGAAATGATTGACGACACTCCAATCAAAATCAGGATTAGAAACTATTGTGTGGATCTTATCACCAGTGATTAAAAGTTGAAGGATATAGTGAAAATCATGTGTGGTCAATTCTACCTGTCTCTGATTCACAAAGGAGTGCAGTGCAGAGTAATCTGAGGTGATGCGAAGATTAGTAAAAAAGACCCTCAGAAGTTCAGAGCTAAAGGGGAAGGCCAAGGTGAGAATGAAGGTAAGGGAGGTCTGGGTAAACAGATCCAAGACCAAGTATGTAAGAGTGCGGGGGTTGATGATCTTTGAATGAGTGATTCCAACATCAAGGTAATGCTGGAAGGTAGCCCAATCGACTGCATCAGGAAATCAGGGATCGACATTTCCCCGGGATGAACTTGCACCGTGATGCCTTAATCTTTTTCCACCAGTCATGAAGAACAAAATGCAAGTGAGGAGAGAAAAGGATTGGAGTGAAAAATATGGTGAAGATAGGCTGTATTTAAAGAAAATGGATCGATCATCCAGGACGATCGCAGGATCATCCAGGACGATAGGTGTAATAATGACGGCCTCGACGATTGGTCAAAAAGGCGGTCCGATCGTCCAGGACAATCAAATATCGTCCAAGATGATTAGACACAGGCAATCATCCCGAGGAGTCCAACCGGATGACCTTTGACAAAAAATATCATCTAAGATGATTAGGTGGATCATCCAGGATGATATGTAATAAATGCATCGGACGGGCCGAATTTGAATTGTCCTGCTGCAAACACGTGGATCGTCCAGGACAATAAGATGGATCATCCATGACGATCACCAATAATTGGTGCAGATCAGCCATTGGATCAAGTAGGGATGATTTGAATGAATCGTCCAGGATGATGAATGGATCATCCAAGATGAAGAGGATCGTCCAAGACGATATTGAGATCACCCAGGATGATATGAAGAAAAAGTGATACAGATGAATGATGGAGAGGAAAGATCAGGGATCCCAAAAAACACAGAAAAAAAAAACAAAATCACATCAAATAAAAAATAGAAATGAGAAAAACAATAGTGAAAATAATTTTTTTTTCTCAGCTCAAGTAAAAAAGAATTTTCCCTGATTTTTAATTCAAAAGCCAACAAGAAGAAAATTGATAATGCTGAAATCCAAAAAAGTTGGAAAATTGATTCTCGTAACTCCTACCTCAGACACCTTACAGGTTCAAATTCCTTTCAAACAAAAGTATATATCAAAAAAAGAAATTAAATTTGAAAAGAGATCCTTTCAAGCCTCATTCCAGAAAAATATCTAATAAAATAGTATTACGAAGTAAGGAATCAAAAATCATGATTTTCAATCTCAAGCTTTTGAAAATATTAAGTGGCACATGGATTTTTCTAAGACATTTAAGGATCTGAAAGAGAAGAAAGCTTATTTCTTTGTGGGCTCATTTTGTGCCACTTTTTCAATTTGTTTAGCGCTTTGCGCATATTTTGATTTTTGATACACTTTGTGTATCTTTCAGTTTGGCGACATTTCACATCTTTTCAGCTTTGGGCTCATTTTGTGCCTCTTTTTAAATTTTTGTTTGGTATACTGCACATCTTTTGTAAGCTTGCTTCCTTTCATAATCGTTAAAGAATCTCAGCTGTGAAATTACCTTCCAGACATAAGAGATGACAATACTCATTCTCTACAGTAAGGATGAGTAATTCACAAAATAAAAATCATACATCATATGATAAGTACAATCACTTGATTAAGAAGAACATAACAATAATTCAAAACTTTGAAAATACTATTCATATGAGGTAGATTACTATAGGAAGATAAAATAGATCTCTTTTTTAAAAACTAACTTTTTAATTTTGAATAAGATTTTTATCTAAAAGAAATAATACACCATTAAAGGAGTTAGAGGAAGAGAAACAATCATCAACGTTTCTTCCCTTTAACAGATCCAGAGGAGTCAATCACTACTTACAAGCTTTTAAATAAAAATATGACAAAACTCTCAGTCAGAAATTCAGTTATCAAGAGTAGTGAGCAGTGATCTGATTTAGAAGTGAGTAATCAGTAAGTAAAAAATAAGAAAGAAGAAAAACATACAAGTAAAAATTAATAAATGAAAATTAGCAAATAAAAATCAGCAGGAAGTAATCAAATCTGAAAAGCGAATCAACCAACTAAAATTAGCAGGAAAAGAAAATTTCTAATTTAAAACGGACAATCAAATCAAACAAAAACTAAAAATAAAATGAAAAAAATAGAAAAATATTAGAAATCAGTAATCATCAGAATCATGCATTTATGTCAATCACACCCAATCTGGTCCTCAAAATACTAAATGAGTCAAAGGTCAGTGGTTTAGTAAAGATGTCAACCAGTTGATTTTCAGTTGCTACATGATGTAGCTCAATGTCCCCTTTTATAATATGGTCCCTAATAAAGTGATGCCTTATATCAATATGTTTGGTTCTAGAATGTTGGATTAGATTCTTAGAAATGCAGATGGCACTGGTATTATCACATAGAACTGAAATTACGCAAACAGGTAATCCTAAATCCAAAACTTGTTGCTTCAACCAAAGGACTTGGGCCACATAACTTCCTAAGGCAATGTACTCAGCTTCAGCAGTGGAAAGTGTAAGTGAGTTCTATTTTCTACTGGACATGGAGACTAAAGATTGTCCTATAAATTGGCAAGTTTCAGAAGTGCTCTTTCTATCCACTATATACCCTGCAAAGTCAGAATCAGAATATCCAATAATCTTAAAAGAAGTGTTGTGCCTAGGGTACCAGATTCCTAGGTTTGGGGTACTTAAAAGATATCTAAGAATTCTCTTAACAGCAGTCAAGTGGGACTCTTTAGGATCAGCTTGAAACCTAGCACAAAGACAAACACTAAATATAATATCAGGTCAGCTAACAGTTAGGTAAAGTAGTGATCCAATTATTCCCCTAAACTTCTTCTGATCAACAGATTTTCCATTTGAATCCTTATCTAACTGAACAATGGAACTCATGGGAGTATTGATTGGCTTAGCTTTATCCATTTTATATTTCCTCAAGATGTCCTTAGTGTATTTTGATTGATTCAGAAAGGTTCCATCATCCATTTGCCTAATGCTAAATCCCAAAAAGTAGGATAATTCTCCCATCATACTCATCTCGAACTCCTTACTTATTGTCTTATAAAAATCATCACATAAATTTTTATCAGAAGTTCCAAAAAGTATATCATCAACATAGATCTGGATAATGAGTAGATCATCTCCTACTTTCCTAAGGAAAAGGGTGGTGTCTATGCTCCCCTAAACAAACTCTCTTTCTAGTAGGAATGTGCTAAGCCTCTCATATCAAGCTCTGGGTGCCTGTTTCAATCCATATAAGACCTTTTTTTAATTTGTAAACATGTTTTGGATATTGGAAACTCTCAAAACCTGGAGGTTGCTCTACAAAGACATCCTCTTTTATTACCCCATTTAAAAAGGCACTCTTGACATCTATTTGAAATAGCTTAAATCCCTTATAACAGGCAAAGGCTAGTAGCACCCTAATGGCTTCCAATCTAGCTACAGGGGCAAAGGTCTCCTCAAAATCAATCCCTTCAATTTGATTGTACCCCTTAGCCACCAATCTTGCCTTATTCCTAACCACCACACTAGAATCATTCATCTTATTCTTAAAGACCCACTTGGTTCCCACTAAATTTTGATTCCTAGGTCTTTCTACTAACTCCCAAATATCATTCCTTACAAATTGATTTAATTCCTCTTGCATAGCTAAGATCCAAAACTCATCAGAACGGGCTTGATTGATGTTGGTGGGTTCAATCATTGAGATAAAGACAGAATGGTTTACTTCCTTCCTAAGTCCATGCCTAGTTCTAACACCTTCAGAAGGGTCTCCTAAGATCAGTTCTTTTGGATGACTCGAAGCATATCTCCAATCTCTAGGCATGGTGTTTTCAGGTTCTACCCTTTCTTCCAGATTTATATTTTCAACTCCTTTGGTAATCACTCCTACATCTTCTTCTTCCTCAATTTTAGTCCCCTTATGATCAGATTCATCAAACACCACATGAGTTATCTCCTCCACCACCAAAGTCCTCTTATTAAACACCCTAAAGGATTTCCCCACACTAGAATAACCTAAGAACACTCTTTCATCAGATTTGGGGTCAAATTTTCCTAAGGATGATTTCCCATTATTCAGAATAAAAATCTTACAGCCAAAGACATGGAGGTGGGACAGGTTTGGATTTCTACCCTTTATGATCTCATAAGGTGTCTTATTCAGATTTGATCTAACATTCACCCTATTCAGCATATAACAGGCAGTGTTCACCGCTTCAGCCCAAAAGTATTTTGGAAGTGAGTACTCAGTAAGCATGGCTCTAGCGGCTTCCACTAAGGTCCTGTTCTTTCTTTCAGCTACCCCATTTTGCTGAGGGGTTCTAGGAGCTGAAAATTTGTGGCTAATCCCTTGCTCCTCACAGAATATTCTAAATCTCATATTTTTAAACTCTCCATCATGATCACTATGAATAGTCAAGATCTCACAACTTAACTTCCTCTAAATTCAAGTGGAGAAAGATTTAAATTCATCAAATGACTCAGATTTATGTGACAAAAATTTAATCCAAGTGAACCTCGAGTAATCATCAATAATCACAAATCCATAGACTTTCCCCCCTAAGCTGGTAGTGCTAATGGGTCCAAACAAATCCATGTGAAGGACTTCTAAAGGTCTAGAGGTGTTGATGTCCTTAATTGAGTGGAAAGAGGAGTGGACTTGCTTCCCTAATTGATAGGCATCACATAGGTGGTCCTTAGTAAACTTAAGCTTGGGGACACCTCTAACTAAATCCTTTTGGGTGACTCTTCTAAGGGTTTTCATACTGGCATGACATAATCTCCTGTGCCACAACCAAGACTCATCAGCAACAATTTTTAAGTAAATTGAAACATCAATTTTAAAACAGCTTACATCCAGCAAGTGGGAAGGAACTTGATGTTCTATCCTTTTCCTGGTGTAGACATTGTTGATCCTTTGTCCCTGCAAAATAATTTTATCATTTAAGCTTATAATACAGCAAGTGGGAAGGAACTTGATGTTGTATCCTTTATCACAGAGTTGACTGATACTCAGCAAGTTGTGTTTCAATCCATCTACAAGTAAAACATTGTCAATAATAAAATTTTGTGAATCACCAATTATACCTTCTCCTACCACCTTCCTGGTGGTGTTGTCTCCAAGTGTAAACTTGCCTCCATCTCTGGTCTCCAATGAAATGAACTGATTTGGATCTCCTGTCATATGTCTTGAACATCTGCTGTCCAGGTACCACATGCTCTCACGAGGCCTTTTGTGAGAGCACACCTATAAAATCATCAAACATCAGATTTGGGAACCCAAATAGGTTTGGGTTCCTTCTTATAAAAAGAAGAATGCAATGCATGTGTGTTGTGCTGTGAAGCATGTAATTTAGGTCTTCACACCCAATGTGTACTATGGTGAACCGTACAGGTGTGTGAGATATGTCCTAGTATGCCACAAGAAAAATATCTAACACCAGGAAAAGGATTAACTAATCTATGTGGGTGATAGTGCCTCTTCCTAGGTGTGTATGAAACATGCTTTGATGATTTTAAAACAGATTCTTCAAAAGATGGAGGTGCATAAAATTATGTAAAAGTAGGAGGTATTTTATTTTTCTCAAAAGCACAAATTTTCAGTCTTAAAAATTCAGTTTCCTTCGTGAGAATTATAATTTCAAACTTCAAATAATGCTTATCACTAGCTAAGTTGCATGCCATGGTGTCCAGCTCTTTATAAGCTTTTTCTAAATCAACATGTAATATTTTTAATGACTCATGCTCAATAATTAGTTCAGAATGCTTTTTGTTCAATTCATCAAATTCATCAAGTAAGGACATGTGATTGTTATCAAGTGTAGAATGATCCTTAATCATAACATTATGCTCTTTTTGCAAATTCAGGAAATCCAATTTCAGGCTGGCATGTATTTTCTTAAGTTTCCTATATGATGAATGAATTTTCTCAGAAATATCTAGCTATTAATCATAGGTTAGCTCACATACCTCTTCTTGATCAGACTGACTAGGATGATCATCAGCCATCAGACACAAATTTGTAGTCTCCTCCTCAGCTTCAGTCTCAGAGGAGTCGGATGGAGAATCTGCCCAGAATACCTTCTGAATCCGCTTCTTGTCCTTCCTGAACTTGGGTTTTTCCTCACCCTTCTCCTTGCTTGGGTGAGCCTTAAGTGTAGGACAATCAACCTTTATATGTCTAGGCTTCCTGCATTCAAAGCAAATAGTCTCAGATGAACCTTTAAAATTTTTGCTACTCTTACCTTTGTTCCATTTATGAAAGTTCTTATGTTTCTTCCTTAGAAAGCTTTTGAATTGCCCAGTGATTAAGGCAACATCATCGCTATCAAATCCAAAAGTATCAGTATCAATCTCGTTGGCCTTCAGCGCCATAGTTTTCTCCTTCTTCTTCTCACCTGCATCAAGCTATCTTTGGTTCACCCCTTGCTCGTAAGCAATGAGTGACCCAAGTAAGTTATCAATAGAATAAGTGTTTAAATCTTTGGATTCAGTAATTACAGTTATCTTGGCATCAAAAGAAGAAGGCAAATATCTCAGAATTTTGTTCACTTTTTTATAGTTGGTAAGTTGTCTTCCTAAAGCATATAAAGAAGTGACAATTTGAGTGAACCTAGTATATATTTCAGAAATCGATTCACTAGGTTTCATGTGAAAGTGTTCATAGTCGTGAAGTAAGATGTTCAATCTAGATTGCTTAACCTCAGATGTACCATCATATGTAATGTATAATCTATCCCAAATTTCTTTACCAGTAGAGCAAGTAGAAACACGCATGTAATCTTCAAATTTCAGTGCACAGAAAAAATAGTTCAAACATTTAGTATTTAGTTATGCTAAGTTCCAATCATCAAGAGTCCATTCAGTGAAAGGCAGTTCAATTTTAACATTATTAACCATTCTAAAAGGTGCTTCATAGCCATCCTTAACAAGCATCCACATGCGATAATCAATTAATTATAAAAAGGTGGAGATGCGAGTTTTCTAAAAATCATAAGGTATGTTATCAAACAATGGTGGTCGTGTAATAGAATAATCTTCAGCAGTATTACGATTACCAAAGTTAGCCATGGATCAAAATTCAAAAGTTTTAAAACTTAATTTTTGAATCCCGCTCTGATACCACCTAAAAGTTCGATAGGGATGTTAAGCCCTAATGAACTAGTCCCGAGACTAACCAAGAGGGGGGTGAATTGGTAGTTTTAAAAATTCAAGAGCAAAATAACGATTTAGAAATTTTTTTTTAATGTTTTAAAATATTTACAGTTATGAGATGATGTACAGATATTCAACGATAACAGAATAATAATCACAATCACGTAATCATCAACAGAAAAGTAAATGCAGAAAATAATCAGAAAGAACACACCAAATTTTATAGTGGTTCGGTCAACTTGACCTACATCCACTCCCCGGAGCCTCCCCTCTGGGTATTGCACTAACACTAAGGGACTCTCCTTCTGCTCCCACAGCAAGGCAAAGAAGCCTATATAAAAACTCCTTTCCACCAACCCGGTGAGGCAGAGAACCTGAACTCCTTTTGCTTGCTCCTGAAGTAGGCAGAGAACCTATACTCCTTTCACTTCCTCCTGAAGCACGCAGAGAACCTAGACTCCTTTCGCTTCCTCCTGAAGCAGGCAGAGAACCCGAATCTTCTTGCGAATGATCCTCCCAACGAGACACTGATAAGATAAGAGACGATGAACGGAGAAGATGACTCAGATCCTTTCTCGGTGCAACCTTTATGAATCCCTCATAAACTCCCCCTTATAAGATCCTCTCTCTCTCTCCCCCAAGCTCTCTCTCTCTCTCAAGGTTTTCTTTGGAAAGGAAAGTGGAAAAAAATTCTTGTTGGAAGAAAAGGATAATAAATAGGAGGGCTCAAAAATTACCCTAAATCTCAACTGGTCGTCAAAGATCATCCAGGACAATCACAGGATCGTCCTATACGATCAGTGTAAAATCTTATATTTTAGCCTGGACGATCTAGTTTCTCTAGAAGATTAAAAGAAAATTTTGTTCTAATCGTCCCGTACGATTCTGTGATTATTCGGGATGATTAGTGTAAATCAGGAATTTCATCCAAAAGACAGCTCTAGTCATCCAGGGGAACTTGGGCTGGACGATCTCAAAATGACTTGATCGTTCAGGATGATACACCTATCATCATGTACGATTAGTTCAAAAATGACAAAATCATCCTACTTACATCTCTGGACGTATAGGTCAGAACATGCTGGATGACTTTAAAATGACTTAATCATCCTGGATGATATGTCTATCATCCGGTATGATTAGTTCAAAAATGACAAAATCGTCCTGCACGCAGCTCTGGACGTACAGGTGATAGGCACTAGACGGTTAGGATTTTTAACATATCTTCCCGTATGATCTCGCAATTGTCCGGGATGATATGATCGAATCAATTAAATATCAATTACTTTCTTTAATCACCAGACTAATTTAAGCATGATTATAATGGATCGTCCAGGATGATACTCATATTGTCCGGGATGATCAGACTAAATCTCTAAAATAAAAACTTGTCAAACTTAATCTGGCAGCTGAGAATTTCTGATTTGAGTCTATCATCCTGTACGATCAGAGGATCGTCCAAGATGATTAGCTTAATCAGACCGACTTAACTTGGTCACCCTAATTAGGATTTTTATTTTCACTGGATCGTCCAGGACGATGTGAATATCGTAAACTCTAATTCACTAAAACTCTCCCCCTGAGTGTGTGTGTGTAAGGTTACTTAGCAAGGGGATCCTTTACATTACATTTGACTCAATAAAGATGAAAACAGTACATTGGACCTGAATTACAAAACAGACTGACTCAATCTTGGGCTGGTTTGAACTTGCAATTGATCCTGCGAACCTGAAAGATTAGACAATCAACCAGAAACAGAAATGTTTGCTATCATCAAAATCATAGTCCTTGAAACCCAGATTTGCAACACAAAGTGGATAGGAAAAGCACATCAGGAACATATCAATTTTTGGGATCTTCGCTTATGTCTCAATCCTATATGAAGCAGCATTCTGTGGCTTTATCCATTATTGAGGCTTAATACACAGTTGTTGGTAGCAGTGTAGCTCAGGTCTTTTGGTTAAAGCAATAATTAGAAGACTTTAGTGTTAAGTTAGAAAACATTCTTATTAAGTGTGATAACACTAGTGCTGTCTGCTTAACAAAGAATCCAATTCAACACTCACGGACCAAACACATTAAAGTGAGGCATCATTTTATTCGTGATCATGTTTTGAAATGTGATATTTGAATTGATTTTGTTTTCACTGAATTTCAAATTATCATTGTTTTTATTAAACCATTTCAAGAAGAAAGATTTTGTACTTTATGTCGAATGCTTGGAATATTGGATCCCTCTCTTTGATTTTGGTTTTTATGAATTTCATGTTTTATTGAGTTTTGATATTGATAAAGGGGGAGGAAATATTCACTAGTTTACATGATTATCACTCTATTTGATTTCTTAATTTATCTCATGCATAGAGTTAGGGGGAGTTTTTATTATGAATATTTGTTTTGGACCTTCTTGCTATTTAATTTTAAGTAATTCTTGCAATATATTTATTCCATGTATGGATGAAGGTCACTTTCCACCTTCACTGTATCACCCCCAACAAACAATGGTTTGTCATCATAAAAAAAGGGGAGACTTTAGCTCTATGAGCGTCGGTGTAAGCCACTTTGATTTTTATTATAACAAACACATGTTTGGTGTGAGTAATATTTCAAATTTAGTATTTTAGGTCTTCATAGATGATCAAGCCAAATCATGGGGGAAGCTGCTTAAAGCTTGGGTGGAAACTGGATTTGGGTACTCTTTCCTGTAAACACTTAATAATGATTTAATCACAATAAATGTGCTCATTAATTAAGTGATTTCACGCATATTTCATTTCACACATCATGCATTAGATAACTCATTTTTATCTTGATGTGAAACTTGATTTATTAATGATAAGTTTGCTAGCTAGTTCAATTTGTGATTATCATTCTTTTTTGGCATGTCTCATGACTTCATGTGATTTCAATTTTCATAATTTATCATTTCACATTATTTAGTTTTGGAATTTGCACATTGATTTTTTATAATTTTCAAAATTCCAAAAACTTTCTTAAAATAACTCACATACAAATTTTATGTTTAGTTAAAATAACTGACATACAAATTTTATGTTTTATGCCTCTTACATTTCCTTCAATTAGATTAATATTTTGTAAAGTTTGTGTGTTAATTAGGTATTAATTATATTAATTAAACTTTTGGAGTTTAATTAAGATTATTAATTAATTAATAAACCTCCTCTCATGCCAAAATTCAAATCCCTCCTTAAGGATTTTATTTTTGGAAATCCCTCCTTCGGGATTTTATTTTAGGAAACACCATCTATTAAATGCCTTTAATTAATTTTTTTTTATTAATTAATTTGATACCTATTACACCTCTTCAATCCAAGAAATAAATTCTCATTGGAATATTTGAAATCCCTCTTTTTTAATATTATTTGGCTAAAATTTTCATTTAATCTCTTCCGAGCCTTTTTTTTTCCTTATTAATTTCTTCCTATTTTAATGTAAGGGATGACTAAACCTGGTCAAATTTCTTGTTAATATTATCCCTTGGTTCAAATCACTTCCTTAAAATTTTTCCTCCAAGTCCCTTGGTTTACTTAAGGCTAAAAAAACTCAATTGAACCCTAATCTCTGCTTATGCTAGCCAAAATTCTGCTCTATCCTTGTTGGCCGAATTTTGCAATTCTTTTTAGAGAAAACCTAATTCTCCACACCATAATTCCTTCTCCACTTGAATCTCCAGCAACCTAAAGGCATCCTCAAGCAATTCTTTCAGTTTTCTTGGAGGATCTTTCAACCTTTCTTGGAATTCTCTTGGAGGAAACCTAGTGGGGTACCTTGAATCAAGATTTGATCAATTCTTGCAAACTTTTTTTTTATTTGATCCAAAGCTGCTGTAAGATCTTTATACTTCTTTATTTAGACTTGTGTTTATGTGATTCATAATCTCATCTTTACATCTTTTTCACAAATCTAAAGAGATATAGCATGATCGTGATTCTTGGTGTAAACTAGTAATCTTTCTTTCTATTGAATTTAATTATAGTTTAAATTATCTTGTGTACTTGTGTGTAAATATTTTGAAGTAGTTTTATTGAATTAGAAACTCCATCATATTAGTAATCAAAATTATTATTTTCTATTTTTTATTTAATTCAAAATTATTTTCAAATATCACAAGTCTTTTTTTTTAAGGGAAACCCATGGAAGGGCCTACGCGTTAATTCAGCAAGAAATTACAAGGTCCTTAATGGGACCTCAAGCTCACTAATGCTCAAAAGAGCTACAAAAAGAAAGCAAAAAAATCCTAAGAGCTCGAGTTCCTTACTAATAAAAAATACAATAAAACCTAGGTACATTCTACAGTGCATAAGAACGAGCACCCAAAAAGAAGAAAGAAACCAAAAAAATTGCAATCAGCTCCAGCTTCCCTTCCAAAATGGCACCATAACGAACACTTGCACTAAGAATATCCTTAAAAAAAAGAAGATGCCCACGAAAGAAAAAACACAAGTAAAAGCAAGAGCTATCAGGTTGATAGTTCTGGTAGATATTCAAAAGACAGATAAAAAGGAAGCAACAGGAAGCAATAAAAGGATCCAAAACATTATCATCAGAGTAGTCAGGCCAACAAACATCAACCTCATAATCCCCAATAGCAAAGACATAAGTAATGCTAGAAGGGTCACCACACTTGATCACCTCCAAATTAGTAAGGATAGTCAAACCATCAAGAAATAAACAACACCAGGCACCATTAGACCCAAACCAACAGCAAAAATTCCAAGATATCCAGGCACGGGTAGCAACAGGGAGAAATCTAAACCAGCTACAATAAAAAGTGAGACAGTGGGCAGATAAAAGAGGCCCTAGATGACAGCCCAGGTTAGAGGCCACCCAACCAGAACACAAGGGAAACATGAACCAACACCAGATCAAAATATCTAGACTACTTATCCAGCTCAGGAGTGTAGTATCAGTGATGCAGCCAATAACAGGTAAATCAACACAATTAGAAACCACCAACACATTCCAATAGCATAAGTGACCAGCATCAAAAATCCAAAACCAAATATCAAGATGCAAATAGAAGAAACTACAGAAATCAGAAGAAAAAATAAGCAGCAGAGTAAAACCATCAGGATTGCCATATAAGCTCAGGCATGTAGTATTAGTGATGCTACCAAACACAACACTCAAATACCACTCCAATCTACTCCCTAACCCACCCAGACTCATAAGGATCCTACACAAGAAAGTGTCACTGGAATAGATGGAAACATATTTGAGTGAAGAAAGAAATAGCACACAACCGCACGTATTCACCCGAATAGCCTAATAAAAGTTCCTGATAAGTTGAACAAAATCCTTAGAATCCCTCAGAATAAAATAGACCAGAATAGAGGTAGAAAACACCCTGTACGAATAGATGACATGCGAACTCACCCAGTAAACATGGCTGAGACTAAAACTAACAGAGAAATAATACGAAAAAACCCAAGGAATAGATGAGCAACATAAAGAGAATTGAACAGCATAACTAGTTTTCCAATCATAGCTCAAAAATAGGCCAATCCTAAAAGCATAACTAGTAATCCAATCACAGCTTAAGCCCATATCCACAAAATCCTAAGCTAAAGTGTACAAAGCCACAGAAAAAGACCAACAACAGTTTAAGATCACCAGAGCAAAATAAGAAAAGAAATAGATCACACCCACTAACATAATAATGGAATCAGTAGGCAACAACCACAAAAGGCTCCAGAGAAAAATCAGCCACGACAAGGCATAGGGGCAATGCCAGCACATAAGACCACCAAAGCAAGCAGCCAAGAAAAGCACCCATGAAAAAATATGAACCACATTCCCTCTGGGAAAAAGGTAACAGAGAGGAGACCCAATCAACCCAGGAACATCAAAAACACAGCAGTAACCCCTAGAAAGCCGCGGAGTGCCAGAACCCCAGACCAAGCTATAAAGAACAAGATATTTGAAGAAAAATAAACTAGTCCAAACAGGAAAAATGTAACCCAAACAAAGACCAAGCATAAGGAAACAAATCCGGTACAGGAAAAAAAACCCAGGAGAATATTAGGTAAATGGACACTAGGACCAAAATAACCAAGTCCAAAGGCTACAGCCAACAGAAAACATAACATAGGGCATACCAATTTTATCTAATCTTAAGAGACCTTTCAACAGAGATGTTAATATCAGTATAATCAGTAATGAAATTCAAGCCACACCCCTAATTGGCAAGCCAGTTAGCACACGCATTACCTTCCTTGTGAACAAGAGAACAAGAATAGTTTATAAAGATATGCAAGTTCTCAATATCTATCACCAGATAAAAGAGCGTAGAATTACTCACCGCATCCTCAACAGAATTTAAAAATTGAAAACAGTAATTGGAATAAACTTCAATAATAATGTTAGTTAAACCAAGAGAAATGCATAATCTTAAACCATAAAGAATAACCGAGATGGTAGCACAATTAACATCACAATTCTGCATAGGACCAGCAAAAGCCATAATGAAATTACCATGAAAATCATTGATAACACCACCACAACCCAACCCAAAGCTAGCACCGTCCACATTCAACTTATAAAAGTTATAAGGAGGTTTGGTCCAATAAATAAGTCTAGGGTCCTTAGGGAGGTGATCATCCTCCAACGAAAGACCTAAATCAGAAGCAACAAAATAAAATTTTTGAAATTCTTGATAGAGAATAACTTAATAGAATAAAGAGCCAAAACCTTATCTTTCACATTTTGGATAATTCTATTATGATTCATACCCACACCGTTGAAGAGTGAACTATTCCTATCCAACCAAAGATACCATAAGATAAGAGGAGGAATAATATTTATGATATAACCTTTGGAATTAATAAACTAAGCATTCAGCATAGAATTAATAGTCATTTTAGCATTGAAGCAATTCAATTTGAAAATATCATCAAAATAAGTCCAAATTTTAACAGCTAAAGGACCAAAGATAAAAATATGATGCATATTCTCCACATGATAACAACATTGGCATTTGGAAGGTAAGATAAAACCTCTTTTAATTAAGTTATCATCCATGGGAATGAATCTATGTAAAATTCTCCAGATAAAAATTGCCATCGTGGAAGGAATACTTTTATGTCAAATCATAGTAAAAATATTATTGACCTCATTCTTAGATTTAACAACATGCCAAGCATCATTTAATCTAAAATAACCATCTTTGGATAAGCCACATAGAAGAACACCATCCAAGTCAGTGTTTAGGGGGAGGTTCAAGATTTGTTGAATAATAGAGGTAGGGATGACATTAGCAAGATTTTCATAATCTCAACAATTATCATTAAAAAAATAATTCACCTTAACAGCCGAAGTGGAGGAGGTATTAGTAATAGAGTTGATAGATTGATTCTCCAACCAACGATCTTGCCAAAAGAAGATGTCACCACCACCTAGGCCCCAAGATATAAAGGGCTCAACAACCCATTTAACTTTGCAAAGTCTCTTCCACACTTTAGAATCACCGATGTTAAAACTACAAGTAGTCGGATGTTTACCCACACAATACTTAGCAAACATAAAATTAGCCCAAAGGCTCACTTTGGCACAAAAGTTATATGATAACTTGAAAGAAAAAGCATAGGCCAAATCCTTCAAACTCTTACAACCCAAGGCTCCCTCCTCCAGAACACCACAACATTTTTTTCCAAGAAGACCAGATAATTTTAGAATTGCTACTAGCCTCTTTCCAGAAAAATTTATTGAAAAGCCTATCTATCCTATTGTAGACCACTTGAGTAGGAAAAAGCGTTTGAAAAATATAAACAAACAGAGAGTAAAGAACACTCCTGATGAGAATTATTCTACCCCCAAAACTCAAACAATTAGAATCCCAGGACAAAAGCTTGTTTTGCACAAAAAAAATAAGATCATCAAAAAGAAAAGTTTTCTTTTTACCTTTAAAAAGAGGCACCCCAAGGTACTTAATAGGTAGATGACCATGAACAAAATCAGTTAACTCTTTAATAGACAAAATATGGTCATTAGGCACTTTCTTGGAGGCAATAAAATAACACTTGTGTTTATTCAAAGCAAGACCACTAACCATCTCAAATTGATGAAAAAAAAACCCATAAGTTTATTGATCCTATTAAGAGAAGTATTCGTAAAAATGATAAAATCATCAGCAAAACATAAATGAGAGATGGGAAAACCACCCAACGTTCTAAAAAATACACTAGGAGAATTCTCAAAAAGGTTGACAAGGCCTCTAGATAAATACTCAGCAGCAATAACGAAAAGGGAAGGAGAATCACCTTATCTAAGGCCATGGGAGGATTTAAAAAAACCATTGCTTTTACCATTAACAATGATAGAAAAATGAGACCCCTCAATGCAATTTTTAATAAGATTGATAAAAATAGAATAAAAACCAAATAGCTTCATAATATTATAAAGAAAGTTCCAATCAATGTTATCATAAGCTTTAGCAATATCAAGTTTCAAAATCATGTTCCCACCTCTCACACTAACATCCAAATCTTGACAAAATTCTTGGGCCAAAAGAATATTATCCGCAATAGCCTGCCCTTTCACAAAACTTATTTGAAAAGGAGAAATAATTTTAGGCAAAAAAGAATTTAAACGATTCATAAGCACTTTAGAGAGCAATTTATTAAAAAATGTATAAAGACTAATAGGTCTAAAATCATTCCAGTTACTAACAGAGTTGTTCTTGGGAATAAGCACAATAGAAGTAGTAGTAAAAAAACTTAGGAATATTATTACCAGCAAAAAAATCCAAAACAGTAGAATTAAGATCATTGCAAATAATATTCCAGGACTTCTGAAAGAACTTAGTGGTGAAACCATCCAATCCAGCCGCAAAGTCACCATTCATGCCATGAACAATCTCTTTAACTTCCTCTAACGAAGGAGGTTTCGAAAGGAACTCATTGTCCTCTTGAGAAATAAGGTTAGGAATAATAGAGGGGTTATCAATAAGAGGACTAAAATCTTTATTAAAATGATTTTGAAAATGCAGAACCGTAAGATTAGTAATTTCCAAGCTGTCCTCAGTAACAGAACCATCATCACGATTAATTTTATGAATATAATTATTGGCACATTTTCTCTTAATCAAAGCATGGAAATACTTGATATTATTATCACCTTCAACAAGGTGTTTGGCAACTGCTTTTTGTTTCCAATAAGCTTCTTCCTGCACTTGTAATCTAAAAAGACAATCTTAAGCCTCCCTCAATAAACATAAATTATCATCAGAAGGAAACAATTGACAATTAGTATCCAAAATGTTAACTTTCTCTTCAGCAATCAAAATATTGGAGAAAAGATTTTTAAAAATATTATGATTCCACCAGTTTAAAATTTGTTTAATCCTTTTCAGCTTAAACCTAAATCTCCTCATACCAAAGATAGAATTATCCGGATGTAAAGGTGCATTCCAATTTTCCTGAATCAAATCCAAAAAAGAGTCGTGAAGCAACCACATATTTTGAAATCTAAATTGAGCATGAGAGTTAATATTAAGGAAGAAAGGTCAAAAAGAGTCCTGCTAAGATGTTTAACAGAAATATAATTGAAATTGTTAAGCCAACAATCATTAAACAAAACCCTATCCAGACGTTTCCTTAAATGACCACGATTCCAAGTAAACTTATTACCAGAGAAGCCAATATCAATTAAATTACAGTCCATAATCATATTATTAAAATCCTCCAAAGATTGATAGATAGGAGAAGAACCCCCAATACGTTCAGAAGGATTAGAGATAGTGTTAAAATCCCCTCCAACAAGCCTGGGCAAGTTACAAATATTATGAAAGTTGATGAGTTGCTCCCATAAAAGTTTCCTGGTATAACGAGAAGAAGAAGCATAAACAAAAGAGGCACAACAATGTAAATTTAAAGATTCAATATTACAATGCATAACTTGAGTGAAATCACCAATAACATCTATCCAAACTGGATCTTTCCAAAGTACCCAAATCTTATTGACCACATTAGAAATAGCATATTTAAAACCCAAAAATCTAACATTGCCAAGTAATTTAGAACATGAAATAAGGGGTTCAAGTAAAACAAGAATAGAAACATTGTAAACATGGCATAAATTCTTCACTCTTAACCTAGAAGAGGGACACCCAATGCCCCTAACATTCCAAATAATAGAATTAAACATAAAAACAAAATTAATGAGAAGTATGCGATTGGGTGGTTCTAGACGATTGTAAAATAATGTTCTTGTCCTTCCTACCTCTCTTATTATGAACCTTCATATAACTAGTGTCATTATCATCTTTAGCAAAACATTTAGCTATAATATTCATATCCTCAATATTAATAAGAGCATCACTATAATAATGAGAGTTTAAAGGAAGCTTACTACAATCGGTAAAACCTGCCTGGCTCATCTCCTGCTGTAATATACCCTCCTCAAAGAAACAGCCATCCTCCACAATAGTTTTACTACTTAAGTCACTACCAAGATTACCTTCCACTATACAAATTTGGCCATCCTCCTAGGCATTAACAATAGATTGAAAAGGCACATTAGAGCAATTATTACTTAACATCATAAATTCTATATCATGTAAGTTTTTGTTAAGAGCACAATGATTAATAGATGAAGGAGGAACAATATTTTGATAAGAAGTAATAGCCAACATTTGCTCATCCACATTATGACAATCATTAGCGAAAGAAGGGATATAGTGTAGATTTTCTCCCTGGTCACGACTAGGATCACCATCAAGGTTGGAGTACGAATTGTTATAAATTGTGCCACATTTTATTGGGTCCTCATTAGTGGGTCCTCATTAGCAACTTGCACATTAATAACATTACCCTCAGCCACATCAGGAGTAGATTCCTCATGAGTATCCTGCACATCAGAAACATTACCCTCAGCCCTAATGGGATTAAGAGTCACAATATCAAGGTCAACCGAAGGGGCCACATTTCCATGTGATTGTTTGGTTGATTCCTTCTCCTTACGGAGATGGGGATGCAACTTATAATACTCAGTTAACCCATGACCGTGCATCTTACAATGAGAGCAAAAAATGGGTAAATTTTTAATTTCAACTTTTTGGAAATACCCATTCAATTCCGAACCAATCCAAATCTCATTAGGATGTTTCTTGGAGATATCCAACTCAACAAAAACATGAGCCACAGACGGCCTAGAGATAGATGTCGTAGCTTGGTCGGTCTGCAGCGGCCTACCGAAGATCGAAGCCAATCCAAATAAGATTTGAGAATTGAAAAAATGAAGACACAAATTTGGGAAGGAGATCCACACAGGGGCAATAAGGGATTCCTCACGCACATCAAATTCTGATGTCCATTTGAGTAATCTCATTTGACAAGCTTGGATATAGTAAGATCTCCTTGAAAAAATGAGACTATAATCCAGATTGTTACTAAGTTGAATCGCTATATAACACTGATCCAGCAAGCCAATGTGAAAAGAACCGGAAAGCTTGAGGTTAACAAAAAAACTTATGAATGACATCCAAATTAGGGTGACGAAGAACAAACTTGCCGACCAAAGTAAGAGCAAAAGATGTAGCCAACTGCGAAACAACCGAGTCACCGAACATCAAAACCAGACAACCTTTAAAAAAAGTTTGCACAAAATGAATTTTAGCAGCAGACGAGGAGGACCCCGCCAAAACCTCCATAAAAGACCGAGATTTACCATCAGGAAACGAAGAAGACGATGGGATAGATGATGTTGGAGATGTCATCTCCCAAAGCCAGCAAACGCAAAAAAAAACTTTGAAGCAAACTAGAAGGCACACATATCTAACAAAAAAGGAAGGAAACACAGAGAAAAATCCAAACAAAATAATGCTAGAAGCGAGGAGAAAGGAGCACTGAGAGCAGAACCCTAAATCGCCTCACAATCGCCAGAGAGCACGTTGGCATGTTATAAAATTTCCTTGGTCATTTATGATATCACAAGTCTTTTTAATCCACTAGTTATGGATTTTTAGGTTATATATTTTGGATCTAATTTTGATTTATTTTATTTTTATTTTTTTGAGAATCTTTTTGATTGGTTTTATTGCTTTAGAATCATCATCTTATTTGTGATTGAATTCATTTTTTTTCAAGAATTTATAAAGATCAAATTCTATTGGATTATCCTATGTTATTGAGTTAACTAGTTGAGATTTTCTAGTGAAAATATTTGGAGACTTGTCTTCTTTCACTTGTGCCTATTTTATTAATAATTTTTGTGAGACTTACTTGCTATATTTTATTCATATTGTTAATTATTTAAATCATACAGTTCGAGATCCTTTTTATTTTTAAAATATTAATGTTAGTTAGTTCTTTAAGTGAAAACTTAATATGTGTGTACTAATCACATACATCTTGATTTGAAAAGTTTTGTGAAACCCTTTTGACTATTTATTTTATAAAATTAAATCTCTGATCATTTAAAGATTTGAAATCCTTATTATATTACCTTAACATCAAATCTAAAATATTTTTATGGTAGACATATTTTCATAAAATATTTTAATTGTATGCCATTTTGTGATTTAGTAACTTGTCTTGGAACTTGGTTTTGCCTTGTGTTTATATCACCTTTGATTTATCTTATAGATTTTTCTATCTATCATCTAAGGTGTCTTTAAACATATTATTCCAAAATTTTAAAATTATATATGTAGCATATATTTTTCAAGTACTTATATTGCTTCATTGCCCACATTATCCAATTTTGAAAAATTATTTTAAAAGTTGTTTGCATGTATTTTTCTTTGCAAATATATTTAGAAACTCATTTCATCATATTTGCATTTTCATATAAAATAAAATCAATGAGCAAATTCATTTTTTTTTTATCAAAACTTTGTTTTTGTGTGGGGCTTGAGAAAAATTTCTTGAAAACTATTTATTTGTAAGATTTAAATTATTACACTTATTTTTACCTTTCTTTTATGACTTGTATTATTGTTGTGAGGTTCTCACAATCATGTGAGGTAGTTTCTTCATGGTGTTAGGAAGATACAATTGTTGTAACATTTTTTATTGTTATTGAATCCAAGTCTAGGGTTGGACTAGGCGTGGAGTAGGTCGGGTTAGGATTTAGGCCGAACCACATAAAAATTCTTTATGTTCTCTGTATTATGATTTGCTTTATTTTTTATGTTACACTCATATACTAATTTTTCTACAAAAAAAAATTAAATAATTTTTTTATACTACCGCTCTTATTAGTACACAGCCCAATTCACCCCCGCTTTTGGGTTGCCATGGTGTTTCCTAATGATGACCTGGATTAAAGAAGGATGTTATAGATTTTGTTGCCAACTGTGAGTCCTATGAGTTAGTGAAAGTTGAGCATCAATGATCGGGAGGTCTTCTGTGTAAATCTATTATTAGAAATTTAGGTAATTTTCTATTTGTAATCATAATTTTAATATGATTTGCAATTATGAGTATTAGATTGCTTAATAAGGCTTTAGGTTGCAAAGGATTTGGTTTTGGGAAGTGAAAACTCAAGTTAGAAAATTTTCTCTACGGGCACCACTACACCAGAATCAGCAAAGGAGAAAAATATGATTGTGTGGTGTGTTGTGACACCAAGAAGCACCACCATGGTCCCAAGTCTCATGAGAAGATATTTTGGGAGAATCTGGAAGATTCTCTGGAGCGTAGTGGCACTGGAAAGTTTGGCACAAAGACACAATGTCAAGTTAGTAGTTTTAAAATATTAAAGATAACTTAAACCATTTCATTTCCCCAGTCATCTTGCTAGAGGAGGAGAAGAAAAGGGAGGAGAAGAGGAAAGAGAAGAAAGAGGAGAAATTTTCGAAGGCTAAAATCTAGAAATTTTTTGTTTAATGAGTTAAAGAAATTATTAAGCTCAAGGTAGGCAACTCATGCTCCATTTCATATTTCAATTTCGGAATATTTATAACAAGATACACTTATAAACATATTTTCTTGAGTTTGAAAAATTTTCACTGCATAACTTTTAGTATATCATTATACGCTCTGTTCTAGACAATTTGATTATTGAAATACAAAATTTCACTAGCTAGTTTGCTCCGTATGAATTTTTAAAATTTTTGGATAATTATGCTACTTCTTAACCTCAAAATAATTAGCAAAATATGTAAAATTAGTGTTTTACAAATTCTTTACAAAATTGATAAATTTATGGGAAACTCAAATACACATCTAAAATTAGAGGCTTTTGTGTGAGCTCTGGTTTTTAGTAAATGCATGCTTTATTTTCCCAATTGTATATTACATTTGTATTAGATATGTTATTCAGTATATACCTGCTTTATTTTCCCATTGTATATTACATTTACATCATTATGCATGTCATACCATTCTAGAGCTCTATTATGAAAATGAAAGTGCATTTTGGATTATGTGCTTGTCTCAATGCAAAATGTATCTCTATTCTGGATACTCTATTATGCTCAGGCTTTAAGATAACTATGTATTGGAATATGCTCTATTATAATCTAGCTCTGCTCTGCACCTGCCTCAAGCACATGGGAGGGGACAAATGGGAGTTATAAGTGGCATTGATGTATACATATTTCTGTGTTTAGTTTGTTAAGAAATTTAAATAAAAAGATAAATTCTTTGTTTTATGTTTATTCTAATTAATAATTGTAAATTGAGCATTTATTTGAGATTTTTTGCCATGTGATTTTGAAATAGCAACGATTTTTATCAATTCAAAATTTATTTTGAAATCTAAAAATAGGGTTTTACTTTAATTAAAGCTTTAGAGTGTTATACATGCTCTAATAATTTGGTTTATTTGGGTTAATTTCTGCTTAGTAGGGTTTCTTGTTGCCTACTGTTAAGGATATTTAGACACTTTCTGAATTAAACCCAATTATAATTTATTTACTGCATTGCATTAGTAATGATGTGGATATGTCACTATTATTGTTATAGCACTATAATAATAATGTGCATGTACAAAAGACAAGTAAATACTATTTGACCCATTTGTTAGATATTGATTGACTTGTACAGAATGGTGGGCTGACATGCTTTCCTTTAAATACTGTGGTTTGGTGTTATTATCTACTAATTCATATGATATTGAATGGGAGTTATAAGGAGTTATTAATGTGCTGACGAGCAAAGAGTGACAACTCTGTTTAATGAGCTAACGGTTACCGACTAATAATCACTGATTACTGAAAAACACCATGATGGCCAAAACTTCTTCTTTAGTGTAACTATGAAATGCATATTATTGAGCCATAATTCTTATTATTGCACAAATTTACTATTATAGTGTTGCAAATATGCATTCAAGAAGTATAGTTTTGATGATGACAAATATATTTGTGTTCTATTTTGCTTGGCTAATCATTTCAGGTACAAAAGATCAAATGCAAATCAAGCTAACTCAAGATCGGGTCCAAGTGTGTCTAAATGTAATTTTTTCCCTTTCTTGAGTCAAATATAATGTAATTGATCCCCTAGCTAAGTAACCTTGCACACACACACTCAGGGGGAGAGGTTTAGTGAATTAAAGTTTTTGTTAAATTTTTATTCTGATCGTCCTGGACGATATACACATCATCCTAGATGATCCAGTGAAAATAGAAACCCTAAATAGGGCGACAAAGTTAAGTCTATCTAATTAAGCCAATCATCCTGGACGATCCACTGATCGTACGGGATGATAGGATCAAATCAAAAATTCTCAACCGCCAGATCAAGTTAGGCAAGTTTTATTTTTAGAGATTTGATATGACGTCCCGAACGATACGTGGATCATCCTGGATGATCCATTACAATCATGCCTAAATTAATCTGGTGATTAAGGAAAGTAATCAAGGTCTGATTGATTCGATCATATCATCCTGGATGATTGCAGGATTATACGAGACGATGTGTTAAAAATCCTGACCGTACAGCATGTTTCACCTGTACGTCTAGAGCGATTATCAGGATGATTTTGACACTTTTTGAACTAATCATACTGGACGATAGAAATATCATCCTAGACGATCAAGTCATCTTGAGGTCATCCAGCACAAGTTCCTCTGGACGACCAGAGCACTCTTTTGGATGAAATTCCTGATTTACACTAATCGTCCCGGACGATCGCAGAATCGTACGGAACGATCTGAACAACTTTTTCTACTAATCGTCCAGAAGAGCCAGATCATCTAGGCTGAAATAGGTGATTTTGTACTGATCATACAGGATGATCTAGTGATCATCCTGGAAGATATTGGCCGACCAGTTGAGATTTAGGATAAATTTTGAGCCCTCCTATAAAAGATCTTTTTCTTCCAACAAGAAAAATCTTTTGCCACTTTTCTTCTAGAGAAACCTTGAGAGAGAGAGAGAGCTTGGGAGAGAGAGAGAGAGGATCTTGTGATAGGGAGTTTGTTAGAGATTCACAAAGGTTGCTCCAAGCAAGGATCAGAGTCGTCTTCTCCGTTCGTCGTCTCTCATCTTGTCAGTGTTTTCTGTGGGAGGATCGTTCGCAAGAAGATCCGGGTTCTCTGCCCGCTTTAGGAGGAAGCGAAAGGAGTTCAGGTTCTCTTCCAGCTTCAGGAGGAAGCGAAAGGAGTTCGAGTTCTCTGCCTGCTTCAGGAGGAAGCGAAAAGAGTTTAGGTTCTCTACCTCACCGGGTTGGTGGAAAGGAGTTTTGTACAGGCTTCTCTGCCTTACTGTGGGAGTAGAAGGAGAGTCACTTTTATGTTAGTGCAATACCCGGAGGGGAGGCTCCGGGGAGTGGACGTAGGTCAAGTTGACCGAACCACTATAAAATCTGGTGTGCTCTTTCTAATTATTTTCTACACTTTATTTTTCTGTTATTATCTACTTGGGTGAAATCTGTGGTTGATCTTTTCATTTTTGTGTTTACTTTTTTCCGCTGTAAATTATCGAAAAGATTTTTCCTATTGCTCACGAATTTTTTAAATAACCAATTCACCCCCCCTCTTAGTTAGCCTCGGGACTAGTTCATCAGAGCTTAACATCCCTATCGAACTTTCAAGTGGTATCAGAGCGGGATTCAAAAATTTTAGTTTAAAAACTTTTAAATTTGATCCATGGCTAACTTTGGTAATCGTAATACTGTTGAAGGTTATTCAATTACACGACCGCCATTATTTGATAACACACCTTTTAACTTTTAGAAAACTCGCATGTCCACTTTTCTTCAATCTATAGATTATTGCATGTGGATGCTTGTTAAGGATGGTTATGAACCACCTTTTAGAATAATTAACAATGTTAAAACTGAACTGCCTTTCACTGATTGGACTTTTGATGATCGTGACTTAGCCCAACTGAATGTCAAATATTTGAACTGTTTTTCTGTGCCTTAAAATCTGAGAATTACATGCATGTTTCTACTTGTACAATTGGTAAAGAAATTTGGGATAGATTGTGCATCACTTATGAAGGTACAACTGAAGTCGAATAGTCTTGGTTAAATATATTGCTGCATGACTACGAACTTTTTCGCATGAAATCTACTAAGTCTATTTTCGAAATGTATATGAGGTTCACTCAAATTATCACTTCTTTGCATGCTTTAGGAAGAGAACTTATAAACTATGAAAAAGTGAACAAGATTTTGAGATGTTTGCCTTCTTCGTTTGATGCTAAGATAACTGTAATTACTGAATCGAAAGATTTAAACAATTATTCTATTGATAACTTACTTGGGTCACTCATTGCTTACGAGCAAGTGGTGAACCAAAGATAGCTTGATGCAGGTAAGAAGAAGAAGGAGAAAACTGTGGCGCTGAAGGCCAATGATACTGACACTGATTCTTCTGGGTCTGATAGCGATGATGTTGCCTTAATCACTAGGCAATTCAAAAGCTTTTTAAGAAAGAAACATAAGAACTTTTAGAAGTGGAATAAGGGTAAGTTCAATAAAAATTTTAAAGGCTCATCTGATACTATTTGTTTTGAATGCAGGAAGCCTGGACACATTAAGGCTGATTGTCCTACACTTAACGCTCACCCAAGAAAAGAAAAGGGTGAGGAGAAACCCAAATTCAGGAAGGACAAGAAGAGGATTCAAAAGGCATTCTGGGCAAATTCTACATCCGACTCCTCTGAGATTGAAGCTGAAGAGGAGGAAACTAACTTATGTCTGATGGCTGATGATCATCCTGGTTAGTCTGACCAGGAAGAGGTATGTGAGCTTACTTATGATTAATTATTTGAAGTATCTGAAAGAATTCACGCATCTTATAAGAAACTTAAGAAATTGCATGCTAGTCTGAAATTAGATTTCTTAACCTTGCAAAAAGAGCATGATTCTGTAGTTAAAGATCATTCCACACTTGACAGCAATCACATGCCTTTACTTGATAAATTTGATTAACTGAATAAAAAGTATTCTGATCTGATTACTGAGCATGATTCATTGAAAACCTCACATGTTGATTTAGAAAAAGTTTTTAAAGAATTAGACAACATGGCAAGTGAAGTGGAGAGTAGTAATGGAGCATTAAAATTTGAAATTGTAAGTCTTAACAAGGAGAATGAATTTTTAAGAGTAAAAATCAGTGCTTTTGAGAAAAATGAAACACCTCCTACTTTTGCACAGTTTTTTGCACCTCCACCTTCTGAAAAACTTATTTCAAAATCATCAAAGCATGTTTCATTCAAACCTAGGAAGAGGCACTATCACCCACGTAGATCAGTTAACCCTTTTCCTGGTATTAGATATTTTTCTTGTGGCATGTTAGGACATATCTCCCACACCTGCACTGTTCACCGTAGTACATATTGGGTGTGGAGGCCCAAATTACCTATTTCATAGCACAGCACACATGCATTGCATTCTTCTTTTCATAAAAAGGAACCCAAACCTATTTGGGTTCCTAAATCTGACATTTGATGATTTTGTAGGTGTGCTCTCACACAAGACCTCGTGAGAGCATGTGGTACCTAGATAGCGAATGTTCAAGACACATGACTGGAGATGCAAATCAGTTCATTTCACTGGAGGCAAGGTTACACTTGGAGACAACACCACTAGGAGGGTGGTAGGTTCAGGTAAAATTGGTGATTCAAAGAATTTTATGATTGATAATATTTTGCTTGTAGATGGATTGAAATACAACCTGCTGAGCATCAATCAACTCTATGACAAAGGATACAACATCAAATTCCTGCCCACTTGCTGCATTTTAAGCTTAAAGGACAAAATTATTTTGTAGGGACAAAGGATCAATAATGTCTACATGCTGGATATAAGTTACTTTAAAGCTAATGTTTCAATTTGCTTAAAAACTGCTACTGATGAGTCTTGATTGTGGAACAGGAGATTATGTCATGCCAGTATGAAAACCCTTAGGAGAGTCATTCAAAAGGATTTAGTTAGAGGTGTCCCCAAGCTTAAGTTCACTAAGGACCACCTATGTGATGCCTGTCAATTAGGGAAGCAAGTCCAGTCCTCCTTTCACTTTGTTAAGGACATTAGCACCTCTAGACCTTTAGAAGTCCTTCATATGGATCTCTTTGGACCCATTAGCACTGCCAGCTTAGGGGGGAAAGTCTATGATTTTGTGATTGTTGATGATTACTCGAGGTTCACTTGGATTAAATTTTTGTCACATAAATCTGAGTCATTTGATAAATTTAAGTCCTTCTCCACTTGGATTTAGAGGAAGTTAGGTTGTGAGATCTTGACTATTCATAGTGATCATGGTGGAGAGTTTTAAAATATAAAGTTTGGAACTTTCTGTGAGGAGCAAGGGATTAGTCACAATGTTTTAGCTCCTAGGACCCCTCAGTAGAACGGGATAGTTGAAAGGAAGAACAGGACCTTAGTGGAAGCCGCTAAAGCCATACTTGCTGAGTATTCACTTCCAAAATACTTTTGGGCTAAAGCGGTGAACAGTGCCAGTTATGTTCTGAATAGGGTGAATGTTAGATCCAATCTGAACAAGACACCTTATGAGATCATTAAGGGTAGAACTCCAAACCTGTCCCACCTCCATGTCTTTGGCTGTAAGGTTTTCATTCTGAACAACAGGAAATTATTATTAGGAAAGTTTGACCCCAAATCTGATGAAGGAGTGTTCTTAGGCTATTCTAGTGTGGGGAAATCCTTTAGGGTGTTTAATAAGAGGACTTTGGTGGTGGAAGAGACAACTCATGTGGTGTTTGATGAATCTGATCCTAAGGAGACTATAGTTGAGGAAGAAGAAGAGGTAGGAGAGATTACCCAAGGGGTTGAAAATGCAAATCTGGAGGAAAGGATAGAACCTCAAAACACTTTACCTAGAGATTGGAGATATTCTTTGAGTCATCCTAAAGAACTGATCTTAGGAGACCCCTCTGAAGGTGTTAGAACTAGGCATGGACTTAGGAAGGAAGTAAACCACTCTACCTTTATCTCAATGACTGAAACCCACCAACATCAATCAAGCCCTTTCTGATGAATTTTGGATTTTAGCTATGCAAGAGAAACTGAATCAATTTGTAATGAATTATATTTGGAGCTAGTAGAAAACCCTAGGAATCAAAGTATAGTGGGAACCAAGTGGGGCTTTAAGAATAAGATGAATGATTCTGATGTGGTGGTTAGGAATAAGGCAATATTGGTGGCTAAGAGGTATAATCAGATTGAAGGGATTGATTTTGAGGAGACCATTATCCCTGTAGCTAGATTGGAAGCCATTAGGGTGCTACTAGTCTTTGCCTGTTATAAGAGATTTAAGCTGTTTCAAATGGATGTCAAGAGTGCCTTTTTAAATGGGGTAATAAAAGATGATATTTTTGTAGAACAACCCCCAGGTTTTGAGAGTTCTCAATATCCAAATCATGTTTACAAATTAAAAAAGGCCTTATATGGATTGAAACAGACACCCAGAGCTTGGTATGAGAGGCTTAGCACATTCCTGTTAGAAAGAGAGTTTGTTAAGGGGAGCGTAGACACCACCCTTTTTTTTAGGAGAGTAGGGGATGATTTACTCATTGTCCAGATCTATGTTGATGATATAATTTATAGATCTTCTGATAAACATTTATGTGATGAGTTTTCTAAAATAATGAGTAAGGAGTTTGAGATAAGTATGATGGGAGAATTGTCCTACTTTTTGGGATTTAGTATAAGGCAAATGGATGATGAAACCTTTCTCAATCAATCTAAATACATTAAGGATATTTTGAAGAAATATAAAATGGACAAAGCCAAGCCAATTAAAACTCCCATGAACTCCTCTGTTCAGTTAGATAAAGATTCAAGTGAAAAATCTATTAATCAGAAGAAGTATAGAGGAATAATTAGATCACTGCTTTACCTAACTGCTAGCCGACCTGATATTATGTTTAGTGTTTATCTTTGTGCTAGGTTTCAAGCTGATCCTAAAGAGTCTCACCTGACTGCTGTTAAGAGAATTCTTAGATATCTTTTAAGGGACCCCAAACCTAGGAATCTGGTACCCTAGGTACAGCACCTCTTTTGAGATTATTGGATATTCTAATTTTGACTTTACAGGGTGTAGGGTGGGTAGAAAGAGCACTTTTGGAACTTATCAATTCATAGGACATTCTTTAGTCTCCTGGTCCAGTAGAAAATAAAACTCAGTTGCACTTTCCACTGCTAAAGCTGAGTACATTACCTTAGGAAGTTGTGTGGCCCAAGTTTTTTTGTTGAAGCAACAAGTCTTGGATTTAGGATTACCCGTGGGCACAATTTCTGTTCTGTGTGATAATACTAGTACCATCTGTATTTCTAAGAATCCTATCCAATATTCTAGAACCAAATATATTGATATAAGGCATCACTTCATTAGGGACCATATTACAAAAGGGGACATTGAGCTACATCATGTAGCAACGGAAAATCATCTGGCTGACATATTTACTAAACTACTGGCCTTTGACTCATTCAGTATTTTGAGGACCAGATTATGTGTGATTGATATAAATATTTGATTCTGATGACTACTGATTTCTGATTTATCTATTTTTCATTCTATTTCTGTTAGTTAGTTGTTTGATTTGATTATCTATTTTCTGTTGATTTTTATTTTTCTGCTGATTTTCATTTTAATCTTGTTATTAGTTTGATTCGAATATTTATTTTGATGCGATTTCCTACTTTATTTTTACTTACTATTTTATACTTTTCAAAATCTGATCAGTGCTCCCTACTACTGATAAATTGGATTTGTGACTGAAAATTTTGCCTTATTTTTTGGTTTGGAAGCTTGTAAGCAGTGATTGATTCCACTGGATCTGTTAAAGGGAAGAAATATTGATTATTATTTTCTCTTCCTCTAACCCTTTTAATGGTGTATTATTTCTTTTGGATAAAAATCTTCTTCAAAATTAAAAAATTAATTTTTGAAATAGAGATTTATTTTATCTTCCTATAGTAATCTATCTCATATGAATAGTATTTTCAAAGTTTTGAGTCATTATTATGATTTTCTGAACCAAATGATTGCACTTATCATATGATGTATGTTTTTTATTTTGGGAATTACTCTTCCTTATTGTAGAGAGTAAGCTTTATCGTCTCTTATGTCTGGAAGGTAATTTCACAGCTGAGATTCTTTAACGATTTTGAGAGGGAGAAAGCCTACAAAAGATGCGCAAAGAGCGCCAAAATAAAAAGAGGCACAAAATTAGCCCAAACTGAAAAGATGAGCAATGTCATCAAAATTTGAAAGAATACATAAAGTGTATCAAAAATCAAAAGATGCGCAAAGCGCCAAACAAATTGGAAAAAAAAGGGACACAAAATTAGCCCAGAAAGAAATAGGCTTTCTTCCCTTTCAGATCTTTAAATGTCATAGAAAAATTCATGCACCCTTAATATTTTCAAAAGCTTGAGACAAAAAATCATGATTTCTAATTTCTTACTTTTTAATACTATTATATCAGATATTTTTCTGGAACGAGGCTTGAAAGGATCTCTTTTTGAATCTAATTTCTTTTTTTTGAATTGGATTGTTGTTTTGAAAGGAATTTGCATCTATAAGGTGTCCGAGGTGGGAGTTACGAAAGTCAATTTTTTAAATTTTTCTGGATTTCAACATTGTCGACCGTCTTGTTATTAGTTTTTGGATTCGAAATCAAGGAAAAATTTTGATTTATTGGAGCGGATCGATTAAAAAAATTTTCATTATTTTATATTTTTTTGTTTATCATTTCTAGTTTTTTATTTTTATTTTATTGTATATATTTTTAGGATCCCTAATCTTTTCTCTCCATCATCTATCTTTTCACTGATTCTTCACATCATCCTGGACGATCCCAAAATCATCCTTGACGATCGTCTTCGTCCTAAACGATCCATACATCATCCTGGACGATCCATTCATATCATCCCCACTCTGATCAAACGGCTGAGATACATCAATTATTGGTGATCGTCCTGGACGATCCTTACATCGTCCTGGACGATATGATCCATATTTCCTGACTTGATCAAACGGCTGAGAATGCACCAATTATTATTTATCATCCCGGACGATCCACCTCATCATCGTGGACGATCCACATGTCAGCAGTTGGACGATTCAAATTTGGCCCGTCCTATGTATTTATTGCTTATCATCCCGGATGATCCACCTCATCATCTTGGATGATACTTTTTATCAACGGTCGTCTGGCTGGACTCCTCGGGATGATCGTCTGTCTCTAATTGTCCTGGATGATCTCTGATCATCCTGGACAATCCGGCTACCTTTTTAACCAATCTTCCTAGCCGTCATAATTACTCATATCATCCTGGACGATACTGAGATCGTACGGGACGATCTGGCCGACTTCTACTTAAACAGCCAGTTTTCTTCAATTTTCTTCACCCCTCTTCCTTCCATACCTCCTCTCTTATGATTCTAATGGCTGGTGGAAAGAGATCTAGGCATCAAGGTGCAAGCTCCTCCCGGAGAAATGTTGATCCCCGCTTTCCAAATACAGCCGATCAGGCTGCCTTCCAACGATATCTTGAAGTTGGAATCACACAATCCAAGATCGTCAACCCCCACACTCTTACCTACCCTATCATGGATCTGTTTGCGCATACCTCCCTCACATTCATCCTCACCTTGGTCTTCCCCTTTAACACTGAACTTCTTAGGGTCTTTTTCATAAATCTTCGCATCGTCGCTGACTACTCCACCCTTCACTTCTTCATTAATCAGCGACCTGTAGAACTCACCGCCTAGGATTTTCACCATATCCTTCAACTTTCCGTCACTGGCGATAAACTCCACACCCTAGTTTCTGATCCTGATTATGATAGGAGTGTCGCCAATCATTTCCTTAGAAATACCAACGCTCCCTACTATGAAAACGCTTACTCTTCCCTCCTTAAGGATGTCCGTACCATTCAACATGTCCTTCATTCATCCATCATCCCAAAGGCTGGGGACCGCATTCACATCACCCCTTTACTTTCCCTGACCACCTACTACATCATGTCCCACTAGGACTTCAATGCTACTGATCTCCTTTTCCGCTATTTAGGGATCCGGGCCTTAGACGACGCCCAAATCTAGCTCTAGGACACATCATTGCATATGCTTTAGAGACCAAATATGATCTGTAATATCTAATCCCTACCAATATCCGTCCTTCCTACTTCACAAACAATTCCTTCCATGTACTCCACAGTACCCGACTACATCCGAAGCCGGCTCCGGATGTTGAGGAGGAAGAGGAAGAAGCTGTTCCTGTTCCAGCTGCACCTGATGCACCTGCTCCCCTTCGTATTGCATCCCCTATTGATCATCTGGTGCAGCAGTTTGACCACTGGGAGGCTCGATTTGAGTTTTATGTGGATGCCCAGGAGCAGCAGCAAACTGAGGATCTACAGCGCTTCAATGACTATGCTGCTCAGCAGCAACAGCAGCACGACTAGGACATTGCCTGGTTTGGCGCACATTTCGCCGCCATTCACAGTTACTTTCATCCACCACCTCCTCCTCCTTCTGATCAGGATCCACCTCCGTTTTAGCTTTTTGTTTTGTGTTGTTTTCTACTTGTAGTGTTGTGTCTGTACCTCCTCCTTTTTGTAATGTCAAAAGGTGGAGTTAGTATTTTGAGTGACTAGTAGTTTCTTGTACTGTTCTAGTCTTGTACTGTTCTAGTTGTTTCTTGTATTGCTCTTATTTTGTAGTTGTTTTTATTATTGTATTTTATGGCTAGTGAAATTTGGAATGAAATGTTTTCTTTCGTACGTGCATTGGTTACTCCTGTCTGTTTTATTTGAAACTACTGCATCAATTTTTGCCATCATCAAAAAGGGGGAGATTGTTGCAAATCTGGATTCAAGAAGTATAGTTTATGATAACAAACATGTTTGTGTTCTATTTTGCTTGGCTAATCATTTCAGGTACAAAAGATCAAATGCAAATCAAGCCAACTCAAGATCGGGTCCAAGTGTGTCTAAATGTAATTTTTTCCCTTTCTTGAGTCAAATATAATGTAATTGATCCTCTAGCTAAGTAACCTTACACACACACTCAGGGGGAGAGATTTAGTGAATTATAATTTCTGTTAAATTTTTGTTCTGATCGTCCCGGATGATATACAGAATGTCCTGGACGATCCAGTGAAAATAAAAACCCTAATTAGGGCGACCAAGTTAAGTCTGTCTGATTAAGCTGATCGTCCTGGATGATCCATTGATCGTACGGGATGATAGGCTCAAATCAAAAATTCTCAGCCGCCAGATCAAGTTAGGCAAGTTTTATTTTTAGAGATTTGATCTGATCGTCCCGAACGATACGTGTATCGTCCTAGACAATCCATTGCAATCATGACTAAATTAGTCTGGTGATTAAGGAAAGTAATCAAGGTCTAATTGATTCGATCATATCATCTTGGACGATCGCAGGATTGTACGGGACAATGTGTTAAAAATCCTGACTGTCCAGCATGTTTCACCTGTACGTCCAGAGCGATTATCAGGATGATTTTGGTACTTTTTGAACTAATCGTACAGGACGATAGAAATATCATCCTGGACGATCAAGTCATCTTGAGGTCGTCCAGCACAAGTTCCTCTGGATGACCAAAGAGGTCTTTTGGATGAAATTCTTGATTTACACTAATTGTCACGGACGATCGCAGAATCATACAGGACGATCTAAACAACTTTTTTTACTAATCGTCTAGAAGAGCCAGATCGTCATGATGAAATAGGTAATTTTGTACTGATTGTACAGGAAGATCTAGCGATTGTCCTGGACGATATTGGCCGACCAGTTGAGATTTAGGGCAAATTTTGAGCCCTCCTATAAAAGATCTTTTTCTTCCAACAAGAAAAATTTTTTGCCACTTTCCTTCCAGAGAAAGCTTGAGAGAGACAGAGAGCTTAGGAGAGAGAGAGGATCTTGTGAGGGGGAGTTTGTGAGGGATTCAGAAAGGTTACTCCAAGCAAGGATCAGAGTCGTCTTCTCCGTTCGTCGTCTCTCGTCTTGTCGGTATTTTCTGTCGGAGGATCGTTCTCAAGAAGATTCGGGTTCTCTGCCCACTTTAGGAGGAAGCGAAAGGAGTTTAGTTTCTCTGCCTGCTTCAGGAGGAAGCAAAAGGAGTTTGGGTTCTCTGCCTTCTTCAGGAGAAAGCGAAAGGAGTTCAGGTTCTCTGCCTCTTCGGGTTGGTGGAAAGGAGTTTTGTACAGGCTTCTCCGCCTAACTGTGAGAGCAGAAGGAGAGTCACTTTTATGTTAGTGCAATACCCGGAGGGGAGGCTCCCGGGAGTGGATGTAGGTCAAGTTGACCGAACCACTATAAAATCTGGTATGCTCTTTCTGATTATTTTCTGCACTTTATTTTTTTGTTATTATCTGCTTGGGTGAAATCTGTGGTTGGTCTTTTCATTTCTGTGTTTACTTGTTTCTGCTGCAAATTATCGAAAAGATTTTTCCTGTTGCTCACAATTTTTTTAAATAACCAATTCACCCCCCCTCTTGGTTAGCCTCGGGACTAGTTCATCAGGGCTTAACATCCCTATCGAACTTTCATATAGTATTATTTTACTACTCCTACCACTAATTTTACTATCATTAATACGGTCACCAATATTATTTGATACTATTGATTCACTGTACTGATATTGAGTATGTGACATAATAAGCACGTAATATATTGAACATGTGATATATTAAACACATTCCTATATGATTTTATTATATTGATATGATTTTGATAGTCCTTACCAATGCTTTAGTTATAATTTTTTACTAATTGAAGTACTACTAAGTCTTACTATTTCTGCACTGATTCTTGATCATATGATTGTTACTATTATGATTTGATTGAAGACATGTATATTGCTCCTTTGTCTTATATTGAGTTCAGGCATAGGATTATGTTATTTTCTAGGATCTTGAGTTCATTATATGTGGTTAAATGATTTAAGATCAAGGCAAGGGACCCGGAGTGTGAGATTGACTAGGATCTTTCAGGTTTAGGTTCTTGTCATTTTAGCTATTCTTTTATACTTATGATAGATTAATTGTGGTATGATTGTATAAATTCGGAGTAGAGTATATAATTTTTGAGAAAATGAATATATATATATATATATATATATATATATATATATATATATATATATTGATCGATAATTTTATTTATGCTACTATTTATCTTGATAAAAAAATTAGGTAGCTTTGATTGTGTAAATTAAAAGATAAAAAAATAATTCTTCTAACTTAGATTCTGAGGTGTCACAATTAGTATTAGAGTAATGTTGTTGTAAGAATTGATTGTTACCAAAGCTATAGGAATTGATTGAGTCGTATAGATTGGGTAAAATAAGGTGCATTATTATGCATAAATAATTGAATGACATTTGATAGAATAAATTGTATTATTATATGATTTTTTATAAGATTTGATTTGAGTTTTTGTCATACAAATTTGGCTTATATCGATTTTGTCCCTATATCCTTAAGAGAAATGTCGGAGATAATATTTTTTAAGATGGGTAAATTGTAATAACATGCATTTTAACTCTGCCAAATAAAATTTTTTAGAAGTCAATATAAGTCAAATTTGAAAACCATCTTCGCCAAAAGATAGATATTATTGTATTTTAATTATACTAAATTTTTCATAATTTTTAGGCACTGGTGAAATCCTTAAAAAATTGACACCTGCCGGTATGTAGGAATTTCAGAACCATCAGATGTCCGTTTTATAAACCGATTTCACCAGAATTTTTTAAATAATGTGCTATTTTAAGGAAATTTTTCTAAAATTTTGGAAGCTCCAAAAAAATTTATATGAAAAAACTCATTAAATTATATAATTATATTATTATTTTATTCTAAAATCTAAATCCACTTACTAAACCCTTAAAGCTTTTCTCCCCTTCATTTGGCCAAACTAAGAAACAGAGAAAAAAAAAGGAAATAAGAACCTGTAGGGCGATTTTTATTTGTCGACCCTGTTAGAAAATTTTGCTCTTTTCGCTATAATGAACCATTACCCTATTTCTGATATCAATAATTTCTATTTTTAATATTTTTCAAATCAAATTTATATTTTCATTACCAAAAAATAAGAATAAATTTTAATTGGTAAAACTTTGACCATCTAACTTTTTATATGTTATAGAGATTGAGATAATGAACGTTTTGAGTATTTATTTGAGATTTTTCTTTGGGTAATTTTAAAAAAGTAGCAATTTTATCAATTCATATATTTATTTTAAAATCTAAAATAGTATTTTAGTTCAATTAAACTTTCAAAATATTGTTATAAACAATATCTGATAATTTAGTTAATTTATGAAAATGTGAATTTCTGCTAAGTATGATTTTCTGTTGTCTACCACTAAGACATTTTAACACTTTCTGAATTAAGCCCACTTGTGATTTATTCACTGCAATGCATTAATAAGCAATATGGATATATCATTATTACTGTTATAGTACTATGATAATAACGTGTATGTGTAAAAGACAAGTAAATATTGATTGACTCATTGATTGAAGATTGATTGACCTGTATAAGATAGTGGGCCGACAGGCTTTCCTTTACATATTGTGGTTAGGTGTTATCCTCTACTAATTCACGTGATAATGAATGGGAGTTATAAGGAGTTATTCTTGTGCCGACAGGCAAAGAGAGACAACTCTGTTTACAGAGCCAATAATTACTGATTAATAATTACTGATTACTTAAAAATAACGTGATAATCACAATTTCTTACTCATTTAACGTGACTACTGAAATGTATGTTATTGAGCATTGTTCTTATCACAACACGAATTTTCACTTTTTTTAATTATTGAGGCAGATAAATTTCTACAAGTTTTTTATCTTGCTAATATTTATAAGAATATAAATTATGTCCAAACAATCCAATCTAGCACTCCTAATACTAAAGAAAATGCTTGCATGCAACAACAAGTTATCGGATTATTAAAAAAAAAAAAAAACAAAGTTTCTATAGGGTACTTAGGTTTTGGATTTCGTAAATGTACATAAATGGATAAAGAGAGCTAGGCCAAAGTTTTAAGAAAACTCACTTTACCAGAGCTATTATCTAGTTGATACCAACCATAATATCTCCATTTAGAAGAAATGGAGCCAACTGAACTTCGATGACCTTGTTGCCCAAGTTGCTTTGGTCCTCAACTCTGCCAATATGATGTATAACAGATAACCCTCACAAAAATAAAGGAATATGTACTAGAATTTAATGTGATTAGATGTCAAAACCACATAGATAAAAATATAATAATTAATACATGAAGATTATCGTGCACATCAATGATTGATAAACGAATTAATATTGTCAACCTGACTTTAATAAGACATAATATTTTAAATTTATAAGACCAGTGAGAAAACTAAATTTGGAAGTTCATATACTAGTCAATTTCATTAATATGCCATATCACATACATAATTTTGAATATTAACATTTGCAAATTAATCTCCTATGATTTGACAAATCACTTGAGATCAGAATTTAAAATGACTAAATATGTATAAATTTGAAGTAATAGAATATAATGAGATGTCACACATTAGAAGCAATGGGAAAGAGAGTGATGCAATAAATGCAGAATTATAAGGATTATGACGTGATGGATTTAAGCAGCAACCAACAAAGTGACAATTTTCCTTTAAGTGCTAGCTCATTGATCGTTGGCTAGTTTGAAGACGGTTGCATAGTTGTGATCTCCTTACCGTTGAACTAATATTTGATTAGAGAGATTGCTATCATTTCTTCATCAATAGAAGAGATGTTCTCTACTTGTAAAGTATCTGAAGCAGCATTATCTTTTCTAAACCCATCTAGATTAGGCTTCTCTCGAATATCATTTTATAGGAAGTCAGAACATCCATATAAGCATTCTTATAGTGTTTCTGAAGTGTGAAGAACTGTTGAGTCTAAGTTGTTGCCTTCCATTGGCCCTGTATTTCATTGTCAGAATACATTGGATAAGAATTTGAAACTTTGGTGACAGTGCTCCCTGTGGGCTCCGAAAATTCGGCCCCGGCCTCCGCCCGTTTTTTGCTTTCTTCGGGGGGAGTTTTAACGGAATTAAGTTACAGGGTAAATTTTGGAAGACATATGGGTTTGTAGATAAGACACTACCCAGAGATTTCGCCCTCATTTTGTGAGGACTTTATGATCTGAGTTCTGATTTCCTAGAGGCGCAAGCCCCTATAGTTAATTACCCCTCTCGATCACAAGAGAGAACTTTCGATTAAGGCTAGTCGTCGATCAGATACGTAGAAAATACGCGTTATCTGGCATATAGTAGTAGCATAGGGTTGAGGTTTTGAAAAGTTAATATTTAAAATTGAAATTTTTACCATCTAGTACTTAAAGCGGATGGTGGAGGAATGGATGATGGACCGGATCAAGATCCCGTGGTTCCGTCGTCCCGGGCCATCATGATCCCTGATCTACTTAGTCAGAGGAGGTAGTCGACCCAACCTGACAGAAGGATCCTTGTTGGCAGCCATGGGTTGCTTCGTCCAAGGGTACCTTGTAGACCTGGGGTGAGTATTTGCCTAAGGGGACAAATTTGAATCCACCTTAGCTAACATAGGGCTTTGTGCCCTATCGATCATATCCTATTGATTCATATCTCAAGGATTTGATGCCATTGGGGAGCATACAGGCTCTGGCCATAACCATAATGTAGTGGTGCCATTTGGCGGCAAACCACCCGATTCAGAGGGCTCCGAGTCATAACTGTTTATCCTGCGGTGCCATTTGGCGGCAAAACCGCCTGTTAGAGGACACATGCCACATCCCCGCTAGCAGAAGATTATTTGAGAATGAATCCTAGTGATATTTTCGACTAGTCATTAGCACTTTGTGAGCTGACATTTTTTTTAACTTGTCCACCTCGGCAAACTGTTACGGAGGGTGGATGGATTTTGCTTTAAATATTTTGATGGATTTATTTCAATTTTAAATATTTAGAATGTTGGAGTTTTTTGGAAGTCTTGAATTTTGTGGGAGTTTGGGTTTTGATAGGCATTTGAGTGAAACTTTGAAAATATGGAATTAACCCCTCTGGTTGAGATCTACATTCGACACGGCCATCATCAGGGTAGATGGGGTCATTTCTCATTTGTGGATTGAACCTTGTCGACTCTATCAAGTTGTCAACAGAAGATCGGGTTTCGTAGGCTTCAGACCCTTGTAAGTGAATTCTCTTGATTATAGGCCTTGAAGGCCTAATATGAACGTATAAAATAAATATCTTGATCGACCTCGCGATTGTATATTTATTTAATGGTTCGAGCCGTGTCAACTCCTATCTACCCGCATATGAGGATTGGGCTCGAACTTGGGCTCACTTATTAACCCGCGCAGTATCCCTAGACATCACGTGTGTACCAATAACATGTTCGCCGGGGCCCATGCGGGTGTTTGGGGGTATTTTATGATTATTTGTTAAACCTTGTCGACTCCTATTCACCTGCTTAGGAGGATCGGGTTTAAATTTGTTGACCCGACCCGCGCAGCATCCCTGGACGTCACGTGTGTTCCTACAACACGCTGGCCGGGGCCCATGCGGGTGTACAGTTACACGTGCATTTCAGTGTACCTATGTGCATATAAACTAGGTGCATGTGCGGGGGTACATTGAAATATTTGTAAACCCCTTCTGTTCACTTGCATGAATGTTGCGGATTCAGTGGCATATTGTAGCAGCTTGGGGATTGAGTTGTCTGCTGCCTTGTACAGGTAGACTGTCGTGCACTACTTGCATGATTTACGCATATAGATTGTAGTGCACTAACAAATCTCCTGCCTTTTTTTGCAAGAGCTTGGATTTGTTGTGGAGTTTCTGTATTTTCCTGTAGATAGCATTTTGCATACGTGAGAGACTTCTTGGGATGGCTCGTAGGTATTTAAATGTGCTCTAATCTTATATCTTTGATTGCGAAGAACATATGTACTTGTGCCCACAGAAGATTTATCGTACCTACTTCATATCTACTGTTGTTATCCACAAGTAATTTCATTGATCATTATAACTCACAAGGGAATGGTTGTATTCGTCCACAAGTGAACTAACCTCAGCCATAGGAATATCATAACCTTAGCTGTATACCACTTGAGTGTGTTTGTCTTCTATTAGATGATTGTCGGCTGTAGAGATGCTACGATATCCTTGCTACAACAGCTCGTAGGTATTTGTATTTACTGCATATTGTCTTTTGTTCTTGCTTGCAATGGAGCAACATATTAATTCAACATTGAATAGTGATGGATCGTAAGAAGTTCCATAGCATTCATTTCCTTCTGCTAAGACCGCTTGTAGGTGTGTAGGTGTCTTGTATGTATAGCAAATATACAGTCACTACCACTGTTGCACATATAACAAATCTTTCATTATTGCTAGTAGACATTCGTACTCATCCACAGTTCCTCTTTTATTCGAGTATGGATAGTGTGTGATTATCCTTCTATAGTCACTTGTGGGCTAATCGTAATATATTCTGCTACACATAACTCTTTGTCGGTGTTTTCTGACGGATGTAGTAGAGACTACTGCATTTTCTTGCAAGACTATTGTGTCGGTTATTATCGACTTCAGTTTCATTAATGGGCTGCATTCATTTGTCATCCACGAGCTACTGCTATGTTCACTGCACATCATTGTAGTCTTTGCAATCATTCTAAGTTACTTGATCACATGCTTGAAATAAATATCGTGGACCGATTGTCATCATTCACATGCAAGTTATGCAATCTATTGAAAGCATCATGTCATTGAATGATATCCTTTATGATTCCACCATTCTTGAGTGGTGCTTATAAATCCCCTGATTCACATGTTACATTCATGTTTACTTGCATGTGTTAAAGCTTTTATGTATTTCATTCAATTCTCCTGTTGTCCTATAAAGTTCAAGTATGGGTCCAATTTGAGCTCGTGTCAATAACAATTAGCTTATTTGAATACAATCCCCTGTGGTTTCTGCAAGTTCAAGTTCTAACTTTACAAGTCCTTGTCAGTTCAAGTACAATTCAAGTCCTTTGCACCTCACTTAGGTTCCTTGTCATTATTCACTTAATTTCAAATTTAAGCTCATTATAATTTGTTTGAGTTTGAGTTCTTATATTCATTCAAGTGAAGTTCCCTGTTGTCCTTGGAGTCCAAGTGCAATCTTATGTTCATCCGAAATTTCGGCAGCATTCCGACGTCTCCCACGTTTAGGGGAAACTACGAAAAACTGGGTCTTTCCCACCACGCTAAGAAAAACGTGTATGATAGGTGCCCTCTTTCGAGGACACCACGGCCGTGTAAAGTCTTTGTCCCCACCACGCTAAGAAAAGCGTGTATGGGTCTTCTATAGGTACCTGCATTAAGAGCGCAGTTGTTTCCCCGCAAGTACAGAGCCGCGTACGGATACTTAAAATTGTCCCCACCACGCTACGAAAAATGTGTATATGACCTATCGGCCTCGCCGTAGGTATCGCACCGGGTTCCCTTCCCACCACGCTAAAAAAAGCGTGTATATGCGATTTGCCGGCTCGACACGAACATCGAGAACAGGATTTTGGGTGATTTCCCGTTTCGTTGCAAACATCGCGACGAACTTCCTCCCACCACGCTAAGAAAAACGTGTATGGGTAATTATTTTGTCGCGGAGTAAGCATCGAAAAAGGGTTCTCAGAGTTTTAAGGTTTAGAGGGGTTATACCTTAGTGACCGGTGGTGGAGGCTCGTGGACCGAGGCAAGAGAAAGCACATGCATTTCTTTACTTCTTTTTTTTAATAATTAATTATAATTAATGGTAATAAAAAATAATTAAATATTATTAATGGAGATTAATTACAATTAATTAAAATAATTAATTATTACTAATAGAAATTAATTATAATTAATTTAAAATAATTAATTATAATTAGTAGAAATTAATTATAATTAATTTAAAAAATTAAAAATAATCAATTATTATTAATAGAAATTAATTATAATTAATATCTATTAATTAATTAAAAAATTTAAAAATAATTAATTATTATTAATAGAAATTAATTATAATTAATTAAAAAACTAAAAATAATTAATTATCATTAATAGAAATTAATTAAAAATAATTAATCATCATTATTAATAATTAACTATAATTAATTATAATTACTATTAAATAATTATAATAAATTAAAATTAATTTTAATAATAATAAAAAAAAAATCTTCAGTTCAGCGGATTTACTGGACTTGGCCGCAGAAGCTCGCGAAAGGAAGGAGTTACCTTCACAGTGATGAGCTCCTATTATTGTTTCCGATCAAAATGTCGTAACTTGCGATCCGACAGGGAAAGGAAAGTCGTCAAGGGAGGCAGAGGGAAGAGCTAGAGCAAGGTCAGAGGCAAAGGGGAGATTCGGCTTGAGGGAAGGGGGCGACTGCAGCTTACGGCTTTGGAGGTCGGCAAGAGACAGAGAATCGGGTAGAGGTTGGGAGCAGTGATGGATTCAGCTAGGTAGGTCTTTCTCCCTCTCTCTCTCTCTCTCTCTCTCTCTCTCTCTCTCACTCTCTCTCTGTCTCTCTCACTCTCTCTGTGGATTGGAGAAGCAAAAGGGGGGTTCGACTAGGGCAGGGGTTCTGGCGTCGGATCTGGTAGGAGATCGGGATGGGGAAGATCAGATTGAGCTTCGCCTGGCTCTGTAGATTTGGCGGCCGGAGCAGGGAGGAGGTTGGAGATCGTGAGGGAGGAGAAGTAGCGAATGGAGCTTGCGGGATGTGGAGGTTAGAGTGGGAGTGTCGTGGTAGAGAGCCGAAGCGAGTGTCTCGAAGGCTTCGATTCCTTCTCCTTTTATTGATGCAAAATGGACTGAGCTCGAGGTGAGATCCCACGCGTAGGAAGCGACACTTCGGCGCCGTTGCAGAGCTGCGATAGGATTTTTTCGCAGAGGGTCGGGATGGATATTATAGCAACGGCGTGGGCAACGGCAGGTATGTAATCATTTAAGCATTTTTTATTTTCACTTTTTGTTTCTTTTGGCTTATCTGGTAGAGGTCAACACTCCCTTATACAAATGAGGAACCAAAGCCTCTGAATATTCTTGGAGGTATTTCCTTCCATCTTCTAGATCATTAAAAAAAATGGGCTACAGCACTTACTGTTAACTTTATGTGATCTCAGATTATCTCTCATCTATGTAACGCAAGATTATTGGTCTGAAACAGGGAATTCGATTGAGGTTCGTTATTGTGATATAAAGAAAATCACTTAGAGGAATTTCATATTCATTTCCAACTCCAGCTTTTTAATCTGATTAGGCCTAACATCTTTAGTTAGCGTAAGTTCTCATCGCCAGCTTCTCCTTCTAGCTGTGTGACGGCAGCATCAATCTCCATAACCGAGACCAGCAGCTTGAGTCAAATCCATCTCGTGTTCAGCTTCTTATCAAGAAAACAATAGCTCTTCACGCTTCTACTGTAAATCTATCAAGAACTTTTTGCAAGAAGCTCAAGATACATTCAGAGCAGAGAGAACGAGATAAAGATAGAACTTCTTGAGACTTTCAAACCGAAATGGCCATAAGAAGATATGCTGTAAATAGATCGACCTATCTCAGCCAGGGCAAGAATCACCTATAGTAATTCCTAGGAATTCTTGCACTGGCTGCTCTGGCAATAACAGTATGGCTTCACTGTTATCTCCAATCCAGAACTCTTGCAGTCGTGCATTCTTTCAGCTCCCAGTAGACCATGTTCCACTTGTCTTCTAGCAGGAGACATAACTTACAAAGTGAAGTTCTTCAGCCCGTTTAGCAGCAAGATATGTATCTCCAAAAGGCAGGAGACCTTCCCCACCTCTTCATTCCTATAGCATGTAACTCCTTGAGAAAAACTCCATGATCCGATCCTTTTGCCTCCATCACCTCAACGTCGAAGAGGTTGAACATGAAGCCGAGTGCATTGGCGTTTAAGCAATCACTATAGATGGTGAAGGAAGAAGATTGAAAAGATGAAAGCTGTGGAGGAATTGTGGAAAGATTACATGGGTAAATATACGGCAGAAAAAGTAAGAAAAACTTACCGTTTCTGTAACAGAAAAAAGCAACAAGCTTAAAATAAAGACACTTAATAACAAAGGAGAGAAATACTAAACCCCAAACAAAGGGACTCGGAATTGTAATAATCCATCCAAAACATCAGAAAATATTTCAGAAGAGGGCCATATCCTTTGAAAAGCTAGAAACAGCCACCCAAAACTGATGCCAAGCCAACCATTCAATGGACAAACTCAACTATAAAGGGACAGGTCCCTTGGTTGCTAGAAACCACCTTCCAAATTTAAAAATTGATTGTTGGGCCAACCGTCCAAGGTACACAATCAAATTAAACCAATTCATCATAGTCCCTAATCCCAATCTCCAACTATCTCCAATTGATGAACAACTGCACAAGATGCAATATAAAGCCAACCAAGAAGATCAAAATTTTCACAAATCCAATCAAGAGAATAGACCCAGAAAAATGTAAAGACACCAGCATATAACCACAGCTAGCCCAACACCTCCAAAGCAAATCCTCATAAAATCAAGTGCTTAATATCATAAAAGTCTCTAATCCCAGCCTACAACTTATAAACAACTTCACAAATTGCAATATAAGCCATCAAAAAGGAAGACAAAATTTCACAGATCCAATCAAGAGAAAAGATCCAGAAAACAGTAAAGATGCCAGCCGAGAACCACCACCGGCCCAATTACTCCAAAACAAATTCTCATATAACCAAGTGCTTAAAATCATGATAGGATATCCATAAAACTATTTAGCTAAATAGCATTCTTAATTAGCCAACCAACAATTACTACAAAGTTATAATTTCCAGCAAATCTTTTATTGTTCATTTCTCTCCATATAGAGTGCAACAAGTTGTAAGACAATAAATTTATTGAATCCTTCTCCATATTAGAAGATATAATTAAATCAAATACTTGAATAAGAGTTGGCCTAAGTATAAAGTGATGCAATCCTGGCACCAAATCAGAAATAATTAAAAAGGAGAGGTCACGCTCAAAGAAGAGGTGATTATGATTCTCCTCAGCTTTAGCACATAAAATACAAGTGAGCCACTATTAAATGTCATTTTGGCAAATTCTTTCTTAGAAGAGAATCAAAAAGTTTTACAACTTTTGTCCTTTTATGATGAGGTGGACTAACTGGAGATAACTTTGTTAAGAGATTTTATTTTTAGAATGGGAAATGTCTTAAGATGGTTTGTTATAGAGAGGGGAGAGAGAGAGCGAGCTCTTCATTATTTTGAATTTTAAAATGGGAGAGAATTCATTTAATTTGATATATTTATTTTTTTAACTTTTATTTAATTTTCTATTAAATTTTGTTTCTCTTTTTCTTATTTTTTTAATTCTCTTTATTTTTAATTAAAATTCATTCAATTTTTTTATTTTGTATTATTTTTTTTTACTATATGTGTTTTTGTTATTATTTTTAACTGTTTTTATCATATTATTATTATTTTTTAATTTTATCCTTATAAAGAGAAATTTTATATTTTGAATGTTGTGTTTTATATTTTCATTTTATGAAATTATTTTTTATTATGATTATATGTTAGTTTTATTTTGTAGGTTATTTTTATTTTTATTTTTTAATGTTTTTATTTTTTTTCAAATTTGTAAAATTCCTCATTTTATTTTTTTTTTATTTTGACGCATGTCAAATGCTGGTTGTTTAGAGCATGAGTGAGCTCAATCGATTCGTCTCGACAATCAGGATGCAACTGTACAATCCATTTCACAAGACGAGGTTCCAATAAAAAAATTTTACGTGAGAAAATCCTATGCATGAAAACTTCAGGCACATGGATTCGCATAAAACCTTTGACAAATTACCAACAACATCATCACATCTCCAAACATAGTGATGAACAAAATGCGACCAATAGAATCAAATTCTAAGTCAACGATGAATCGGCTTGATAGTGAGCAACTCGACCTACCGTCGCACTATCGTGCAAAAATGAAAGATATGGACTAACCTATAAGACATGCAGTAAGACAAAGCAAGTGATCAATGCCAAGAAAAATGTCAACAACAACTTCTATGGGCGAGCGGTTTAGATTGAGTAAAGTGATCCTTAGAGTGTGTACTAATTTAAGCGAGTCCTTTTGTAGAACTCACTGAGAATGACTGCATTCTTGATCTACTCTCTCAGAACGAGTCTGCATGCTACAATCTATGTAGGAGAAAGTGGTTGTTTGATCATGGAATGGTGCTAGCTACTATCTTGCGTGGTCATGAACCCTTTGAGGAATTGATGCCCCTCCTAATCAAGTCCTTAGTTGGGAAGCTACCAACATATGCATATATGATTATACACTACTAAGCCTAGCTACCGTATTGTGGTTATCACTGATATTTTATTGATTTTTAAGCCAAATAAAACCCAAGCATAAATTTAGCAACTTATATTACACATAATTCACTTAACACTGGGCTGTTAAATTCAACTGAAGACGGAAGATAGCATGAAAATGACTCATTATTGGCATGAATTGTAGCATATGCATAGAGAAATGTGGAGATACATAAATGTATGGCTACTAATTTGACTCTAATTAAAAATCAATAAAAAACTCAGATTGTATTTGATTTATCTTGATCTCAGATTAGCTCAAGATTAACTTCTTCACATCCTTACATGCCACAATAAAAAGATTTATAATTCCTACAGCCAGTTCCGGCATTCCATCGTAAAACAAAACTCAACTGCCTTCTGATTTTAACTAGCTGTATTCCACAAAACCACTCCATAGGCCAACCAAGCTCTAATCTTGTCCACAACAATTACATCCAAGGTATTTATCTCCCGCTATCTTCCTGAAAAAACAATTTATATTCCTCCATATCAAGGACAGCTATCACTAAACAACGTTAGAGGACAATACAAAAAGGCTTAGAAGCCTGCGATGGATTTACCAGTAATTTTGTCAGCTAAAGCATCATCAAAAGATTGAGGCCTGAGGCTTGCTCAAAGGCCTCGGCCACATGTCAGTTTGCATATTAATTCGATACTCATTAAATGGTTAACCCCCTGAATTTGTTTTCTTGCCTTTTTCAATACATACTCTAACAAGGGGGATTGTGACCGTTTGAACGTCCATGAATTACGACCTAGTGTTGATAATCAAAGTTTTGCTACAGAAACATTACAGACCACAAAATGCAAACTATTAGGTATAAAATGCATAAACTAAAGGGAGAACGGAAGAAATGTGATAGGACATACTTGAATATTTCAAGTAAACCCTAACAAGAATAAGGAAAAATAACAAGAGAAACACACAAAAATCTAGTGGAAAACTCTCCAAATTGTAATTGGATTGCAAAAGAGAAAACTAACGGAAACAATGAAACAACAATACAATTGATCCTCAATTCGAGAGGAGGATCGTCTCTCCCAATCGCTAAATCTCTAGATGAATCTAGAGCCCAAGACACCAAGAATAACCCTCATAAGAACACAATAATCAAACATAACCCTAACCCTAATCTCCCTCCCATACTTAAGGCATACAATTAAAATAATAAAAAAAAATACAAATAAAACAATAAAACAAAAAGACCTAAACTCTCTCTCTCTCTCTCTCTCTCTCTCTCTCTCTCGCTGCCCCCTCTGCTATAGACTTGAACCGGCCCCTTAGAAGGGGCCGACTGGACCGGTCCATTAGGGGCCGGTCTAACAAAATGCCTTCTTTCTTAGACCATGTATTAGATTTTGGGCATAATACATGAGATAATACTTGCATTTTTGAAAATACATCACGCTCAAATTTTAACATAAATCAAATAACATGATCATAAAACTAATCATCAAATGCTATAATGATAATATTGTAGAAATATTACAAATGGAAACAGTAATACTTAGGTTTTTATAAAATAACTCTCTTCAAAAATTGGCATGTTACTCCTACATTTGGACTTTACCAAAAATACTCACCATGGAATAATATAATGTCTTAGAAACAAAAAATATTAAAACAAATTAGACAACACAAAAACTAATAATAGAAAGCAGCAGCATACACTTGGCTGACAAAGTAATCAAATCCTTGAGATGCCTATACCATCACTTATGCAATACACTTTTCTTCAACGGTTTTGGCTTCTTCTGAGGGTAGTTCTGAAATGAGCAGGAAAGAGCAATTATCAGCAGAGAAAATCACATGAAAAGCGACAGACTCGCAAGCACAGAATTTAGTATGGCTAGGGAAGCTCGCCTTTTGCCTTTCTTGAGCATCAACATCAGTTCTCTCCTTCCAATTGCTCTTTCGCAACTTAATAGGCCGGTTCCCAACATACTTGCCTGCAATTTATTGTCACAGTTATGCATAAAATTAAGAATAGAAATTAAGTCAATTCATTGTATTGAAGTAATTGATCCAAACAAAAATGTTACATAATCCATTTGATTAAACACACCATTCATCTCTTTCAGTGCCGCAGCAAGATCAGAAGGATTAGTGAAACTGACAAATCCAAATCCCCTGGTTTTACCCGTTCTCTTGTCTCTCACCACCTGGAGCAACAGAAGACTTATCAATTTTCATCAGAAAATAAAATCTACAAATTGCGTATAAACTGCAGTAAAAATAGACACCTAAAGAAAGAAAAAAATGAGCTAAAATCAAAATCATAATGCACAAAGCTCAAATTCTTGCCCGAGAGAATGATTCACGATGCAATGACCCAAGAGTCCTACCCATACCCCATAATTTGTGCACTTTGATTGAAGGATCTCAACATTAAAGCAGTGTTTGGATTATAGGAATTTGTGTATAAGGAAGACAAATAAGTCAGAAAATCTCTAAATTAGAGGCTATAAGACAAGCAAAAAAGTTCTGGCTGCCTAGAATCCATCTTTCTTTAAGTAAAAACACAGAAAAGGTCGAGTATGGGCTTAATTCAGTAAATTTCTTATAAATAAATTTCCAAATTATATTGCTATACTTTATGAAATAATTCAGATGCCAATTTTTAATATCAAAAATCAAATAGGAATGGCCAACATTCAAGTACATGAGTCATAGTGTATACTCCTCCATATCCATATAAGGTACTTATAGGTTCCTAATAGGTTAAGGAAAACTCAAACCTAATAGGTACCAATGATAAAAGCTGGATCGGAATAGCCACCTCGCCCTCCAGAACACTCCCCAATCAGGGAGTGTGACTCGCTCGCTAAGGTCAAAAAATGGTCCCCAGCAAGAGATACAAGGAACTTGTATAGCTCCATCCAGATTCTCAAAAGCCTCTCTCTTCAGTAGGGGACCACCCCCCAAGGCTACTCACTAATGCAGCCACCATTGACAGTCGAACATAGCCATAAGGAAGGAATATCCTAGGAGGTCAAAAGTCCGATCCTCTAGATTCAGCCTGCTCTCAGCTCACGATTATCATATCTTGAAGGAACTTATCCTTGACATTTAATAGCCAAAGGATTGTGCAATATAAACTCGCTGGCATGCCCAAAGGACTCGTAGAACCAACTCATCAACTCACCCCAGAGACTCGCCTTATTTACTTGCCCTCAAGGACTCTCACTTGAGGGGACTCGCTCTGAGAACAAGGACTGAGCTAAAGGTGAAGAGCTACCCAAGTGCCCATCAAGTCATGACATGCCATGTTTGGTCCACGGTGAGCCACAACTAATGATGTATTTTTTTATCTTTTTTTATGTAGCTTTATTTGTATCCTTCAAATCCCTATAAAAGTAAAGAGGCACATTTCAGATCATTTCCTAACATCTCTCACTCATAAATGATGCTTGTAAAATTCGTACTTACTAAAGTACATCATATCTCCTTCATTAACAAGCTTCTCTTGTTCCATATGAGCAAATTTGATGTAGAACCAAGCTAGCCATGATTGGAAAGACAACTAATTGGAAGGAGCAAAAGGGGAAAGGGAGAGAGGGAGGGGCCGGCCAAAGGGGGGGGGGAAAGGGAATGTGTCCACATGCGTTGAATGTGTTCACGTGCGTTGAATGTGTCAACATACGATGAATGTGTCCACATACGATGAATGTGTCCACATATATTGAATGTATCACATGCGTTGAATGTGTCCACATACGATGAATGTGGATTTAAAATCAAATCCTAATTAATTTCAGATTTGCAAGAATTGGGGGCTTTCCTAAAATAGGTTTATTTATTTAGGAAATAAAATTCAAATTCAAATTCCATTGAATATGAGTTTAAATAGTTTCCAAAATTAAAGGGAGCTAATTTAGGAAAGGATTTGAATGTTAGATTTTGAATTTTGGAGCCAAGGGGAGAGAAATAGATTTCAATTTCAAATTTACTTAAATCTGATTTTAAATGCTTTCCAAACTTAACAACAACAACAACAACATCAAGCCTTTACCCACTACGTGGGGTCGGCTACATGAATCCTTTTTCTCCATTGTGTCCTGTTAAAAGTAGAATTCTCGTTTAAATCTAATAAAGAAAGATCATTTCTAATATTTTCTAACCAAGTCTTTTTAGGTCTACCTCTACCTTTCTTAACATAAGTCAAATCTAAGACCTCTACTTTCCTAATCGGGTCATCGGGAGGACGCCGTTTTATGTGACCAAACCATCTAAGGCGACTCTCTCTAATCTTATCTTCCACTGGAGCTACTGCAACCTTTTCACGAATATGCTCATTTCGTATCCTATCTCTAAGGGTAAAGCCACTCATCCACCTGAGCATCCTCATCTCTGCAACACTTAACTTAGAATTATGCTTCTATTTTAATGGCCAACATTCGGCACCATAAAGCATTGCAGGTCTCACCACCATCTTATAGAATTTTCCCTTAAGTTTGAGGGGTACTTTTCTATCACACAATAAGCCCGATGCATTCCTCCACTTCAACCATCCAACTTAGATTCTGCTGATAATATCCCCATCTATTTCACCATCACTCTGAACAATAGATCCAAGATATCTAAAACGTGTGCTCTTATTAATGACTTGATCGCCCAAAGTCACAATCCCCTCACTAGGTCTATTATTACTAAAATTACACTCCATATATTCCGTTTTAGATCTACTCAAGCGAAAACCTTTAGACTCTAAGGTTGACCTCCACAATTCTAGTTTACCTTCAACTCCCTCTCTAGTCTTATCAACAAGAAGAATATCATCAACAAAAAGCATACACCAAGGTACATCCTCTTGCAAATGTCTAGTGAGAACATCCATGATTAAAGAAAAAAGATATGGGCTTAAGGCTGATCCTTGATGTAATCCAACCGAAATAGGGAAATACTTGGTCAAACCACCTTGTGTTTGAACACAAGTAATAGCTTCTGTATACATATCTTTAATGATTTGAATATAAGCGTTATCAACTCCTTTCTTTTCAAGAACTCTCCATAGCACTTCTCTTGGAACTTTATCATACGCTTTTTCTAAATCAATAAATATCATATGTAAATCCTCCTTATTCTCTCTATATTTCTCCATCAAACCTCTTAATAAATTAGGAAAATACTTAAAAGTCTAGATTTTGAAAATTTGAACCCAAGGGAAAGGACCAAGGTGGCCGGCGGCTCGGGTAGGTGTTGGGGCCTTGGGGGCCGGTTGCTAGGCGGGGAAAGTGGGGATTTAGGCCGGTGGCTTAGGAGGGGGAAACTAGGGTGGAGTCGGCCTATGGTGTGTGTGGGGGTTTCGGCCAAGAGGAGAAGGGGAGATGGGGGTCGGCGGCTTGGGAAAGGGGAGGGAGGCCGGCGGCTAGGAGAAGGGAAGGAGGAGAAAAGGGAGTCGGTGGAGAAGATAAACCACGAGCCCGGACGCTTCCTGCGGCTGATGGGTAATACTTTGCCCTCACCTGGGGACTTCAAATCATGAGCCCAGATGCTTCCTGCGGCTGGTGGGTAGTACGTTGCTCTCACCTAGGTACTTCCAGTCTCATAAGAACTCTCAAAGCTCTTAAGAACAAAGTGCAGAATTTTTTTTTCTTAATAATCATCATCCCCTCAAAAGAAGAGGAGGGGGCTATAAATAGCCAAAATACAATAATAAGACAAATGACAAAAGTACCCCCTAGGGTCACATAGGCCTACTCCCTCAAGTGAGGGTAAAACAAAAAAATGTATAAATAAATTAAAATACAAATAATAACTCAAAATAAAGTGGTACAATCATGGCCGTCGATCTTTGGCTCCTCTGATAAACTTTGACGGTCGGATGTCCTCATCAAAATTATTGATGCAACCACGAATAAATGCTCCTAAAGACCATAAATCTAGAAACCCACTAAGACCTACCATGGAGACCTATGAGGCATAGCCTAAAAGAAAAAAATAAATAATTTTTTTTATGATTGTGTGCCCTAGGTTTCTTCATTTGATGTAACATTTCTCAATCCCTCTTGATGATGTCAACCAACATCTATCCAAAACCTTGCTACTAACCTTATTCCATTCTCACTCAAATTAAATTATGCCTTACATTAGGCCACAAATACCAATAAATGGACGCATCATACTTATAATGCTCTCAAGCACATATTCCTTAGTATAAGACAAGTATTTTCTATGAAATGTTCTCATAAAACACATCAAATATGACCATTAAAAATGCCCTAAAATAATAAATTCTCAAGGGTGCAATGAATAAAAATTCCTCTATTTCCTTGTTGATCGAGGTAGGCATATGTTTTATGAATAGCATGCTACCGTGTAGCTCACCAAGTTATAATGTCATCTATGGTTTAGAAAGATATAGAGTTTCGAGCAGCCATTGGCATCTATGTAGTCAAGTTTTAATGCATGCAATCAATATGAGATCTCTAACTATATAAACATTTTACAATTAGAGGACTCACTTGGCCTCTCAAAATTCCGTGGATGATGGAAAAACCTATGTCGACTCATATTAACATTAAGATGTCATAATTAAATATCATAAGCCTCGTCATAGCACACTAACCAAGGTGGCAGGTCAGACATTAATGATATGTAAAAGTCTCCATCTCTTGTAAGCACGTACTTTCATTACGCCTCATCTCTTATTATTGAGGTCAATCAAACATGATCATTGGACTATATGACTATTGTGCCAAGAAGAATGTGTTAGCATGTATGATAAAGCATAACTTATGGCCTTTAAGCAATAAAATAAAAATAATATGAATGTTATTATTACACTTTCAATCACTTGTATACTATCCATATATGAAAGATTCAATTATGAATAAACCATTCAACAACAAAATGGTTCATTGTGATTTACATGATAAAGAATGCCTATTATTCTTTTTAAATCTAAAGATTTCACATGCATAAAAATAAATCCTTAGCTAATGGATTAGTAAACAAATTCATTAAAATATGTGATACAGATTGATAACAAAAATGGTAAGAGAAAGCAAGGAATATTGTAATTTGGAAAGGATGAGAGGTGAAGAAAGGTAAAACAATGGAAATATCAATATGCAAAAAATCAACTATCTCACGCAACTCTCTAACACTCCCAAAATAAGTCTAAACCAATGAAAAGCATCACACTACTCAAAATGAGTCCAAGTGTTCGGCCGAAAACTTCGGATGGAAAAAAAGAACTCACCAATCAATAATAGCCTCTAAAACTCTCTCGGGGTGAAATGAACTTCATAGAATTTATTTCATTGTACTTAGCAAGAAGACATCGATTAATATAAATAAGATCTTTATGACATCTATGTGTTATATAAGGGTGGAAGTTCTCACAAAAAAGGAATGATGAACTCTAAGTGGTCAAACTATAATCTCATCTATCACAATATGATCTATATCACATTCAGTTAGAAACTAGCAATAGAACGGGTGCAAGAACTTTATTTATTATAAGCATAGACTCCATCTAAGAAAACCCCAATAAGAAATATTTGAGGGTGTCAAAATATGCAAACAAATCGTGGACATTAAAAGTAGAATTAATATGCATGTTATATGGCAAATCAAATGCATAAGCATTAGGTCCTACCTTCCAAATAATTTTGGAAGATCTAGAAGCTTCAGCATCCAACTTCTAGGTGTTTTACAAAAAGCATTCAAGTAAAACATAATCACCATCATTCTCATCAATGGTACTTATAAGCAATTAAGGTAGATAATAGTGGTAATTCAACTTTAATTATAAGGTTCCTCTCACTAATGGGCAAATTAAGAAATCTAAAACTAAAAATTAAATCATCGTTATCTTAAAGAAAAGTAACATTTCTAGAGAGTTAACACGCAAGCAAAAGTCGGTAAAAAAACAAAAATTACAATTAGATTTATCTCAAACAAATTCAAACACAAATGTCGAAATAATTGCAACATAATGCATAATGCAAACTTGTTCTTCCTAATAATCCTCATTGTGGGCTCCAAAAACTTGCGCCCTGACCTCTCCGCGACCCTTTCTTTTTTGTTGGGGAGGAGGGTTTTAACGAGTTTAGGTTCAAATATAAATTTTCAGAAGAAAAATTAGGTTTTTAGATAAGACACTACCTAGAGATTTCACCCTCATTTTGAGGAGACTTTATGATCTGAGTTCTCGTTTGCTATAGGCATAAGACCCTATATAAATTACCCCTCCCAAAAACAAGAGAGAACTTCTGATTAAGGCTAGTTGTTGAATAGTTACGCAATATCCAGCGTATAGTAGCAGCAGAATTAGATATTGAAAATTGAAATTTATCACCACACACTTAAAGCCTTGTGTAACACCCCACAATACCCCTTATCAGTATTGTAGAGTGTCACACACATAAGCATAACATTTTCATCATTTAACATAAGATATTTTTCATCATTTGAATATTTATATAAAACATCCAACAACATTACGTTTACTACAAAAATGGAAGCATCTAGGAAATTCAATTACATCAAATAAAAAATTACAGAGCCACTAATACAATTACAAAATATTACATCACTGAACTTTCTATATATCTCAGCTGTAAACTTAAAATAGAGCAAAACATTAGCATATAAAATAAAATAACTTGCAACTTAGCCTGCATCGACCTTTTCCTTTCTTTTTCCTGTAGTAACAACTAGTATGAAAAGAACTGGTGAGCTATGAGGCTCAATAAGTTTTACAAATTAAATAGCAGTTAAATGGCATAATTAAATTCATAATATTGAAATCATAAATTAAACTTGACATTATTTATAAAACAAAAAAATCACATTTGGTATTCACTTTTACTTCCTTTGATTAGAGATTTGGCTAAACTTTCATCAGCATGTTCAATGGAGCCCAGGTAAACCTGGCATTATCGCCATTGAACAACATAGAGGTCCATATTTCCTCATATGGGTCCCTTTTGCCCCACCTGCCATGAAGGTATCATGTATTTGGGGTCCCTTTTGCCCCACTTACGATGCAGTTTCATACATGAGAACCCTTTTTCCCCACCTACATTAGTAAGTTGTACATTATTTTATAGCTAAACTTTACTAATTTGATATTCAGTAAGAATTTATATATTCATAATTCATACATGTTTATTATGGTTGTAGACATTCTATAATTTTTATAACCATATATCTATTGCATAAAAGAATCTATATGCAATATCATAAGAATTGAACTTCTTTTCAAAATCTTACCAAGAAAAGATTTAAACAATCAAGTAACATCTTAATTTAAATCTACATCATTTCAATTTACAAGTGGTTGACCAATACTTTTTTACTTAAAAATTTGCATTACTTGCTATCTTGAAGATTTGTCTCCTCAATTCCGCCACCACGCACTCTTCTTCGATTGTAAGTAACCTATAATTATTTCTTTTACATTTCATACATTTCACAATCTATTGCTTAATTAATTTTTTATAACATTAACATATATTATATTTACCTCAAAATCTCCCTTCTGCATATATACGAATAATCCTACAATACGATTATATTATCTTTAAAAACTTTACTGAATTTAGGTAATATAAAAGCTAACAACAAACATCATAATTCTTATCTCCTTTCTTCTACTATTTATTCTTCTTATTCTTCCTTCATTGTTTCTTCAATTAGTTTGCATACTTACATCAAACTACAATTCATCACAATTCCAAATCTTGGTGACAGTTTTCAAATAATTTTCATTCAACTATATTATTAATACCTGTTAATACCAGCACAGTCAAACTCTCCTGCTTTGCACTAAGCTAATTCTCCCTTAAGTGCACTGTGATGAAATTTCACCAGTAATTCACTATGCCGGCTCTTGCTACAGGAATTTCTGCATTCACTATGCCACCTCTTGCTACAGGAATTTCTACGAATTCCTCTACAGTCCCGTTGTATGTACTATGTCGAACACTCCACAGTAATTGCTTGCATGAATTTTGATCAAAAGTAGGGATAGAGGAGTGCACCCCACTCAATAACTGCTCTTGTACAAACCTCCTATGAAAGTATATATTCATATTTTAATATGAATTTATTTAATTTATTTTACTTAACACTTAAGTAATAGTAAATACTATTATTTACTTATTTCTTTTAGTATTAGTACTTACTGTTAATACTAACTTAGCAGTAAATTAACATTAAACTTTAAAATGAGTTTTAAGATATCTTTAATTAATAAAAATGTTCATAACTATAATTTCGGGTTTTATAAATCTTCCCTCCTTAATGAAATTTTGTCCCCGAAATTCAACTTACATCTTTAAACAGATCAGGAAATTTCCACCGCATATCTATCTCTGTTTTCCATGTTGCATGTTTTACTACCATGTGCTTCCATTTTACTTTTATAAAAGGAATCATTCTGCTTCTTAGTTTACGAACATCCCTTTTCGATATCATTTCAGGTTCTACAATATAAGTCAAATTCTTCTGAAGAGCAATTTCATTCTGAGGAACTCTCTGAATTTCATTTGTAACCCATTTTCTGAGCATTGATATATGAAAAATATTGTGTATATCAGCCATATCTGCAGGTAGTGCTAATTTGCAAGCTACTTGTCTCACTCTTTCAATAATCTCAAATGGACCAATATATCTAGGATTGAGTTTTCCACCTTAGCCAAATGTAGCAACACCATTCATTGCTCACCTTCAAAAATACAAAATCTCACACTTCAAATTATATCATTTTATCTTGGGATCATAATATTTCTGCTGGCAATCTTGAGCTGCTTTTAATCTGTCTCTAATTAATCGGACCTTTTCAGTAACTTGATCCACTAACTGCAGACCTAATTATTACCTTTCACCAATTTCAAACCAACTCAAAGGAGTTCTGTATTTTCTGTCATATAAAGCTTTATATGGAGCCATCTTGATACTGGATTGAAATCTATTATTATAAGTGAACATTTTCAATGGAATATGATCTTGCCAACTACCTCCAAAATCTAGAATACACAATCTTAACAAATCTTTTAGCACTTGAATCATTCTGATTAACCATCTGTCTATGGATGAAATACAGTACTGAACTTCAATTGTGTGTCCAAACTTTCATGTATTGATGAGGACATCCAACCTTGGAAGGTCTATCAGAGACGTGGCCGTCGATCTACGACCACGATCGTGCCGCTTTACTTTTAAATTTTCATTGGTATTATTGTATTAGTTTTATGTTTTACGAGTTTTGTTATTTTCTTCCGTTTATACCCTTGCTTAAGGGGTTTTGTCGTATGTGTGCCCTAAGGGGCAAATAGGTCTTTTGTTTTCATTCTTTATGTAAGGCTATATATAAGCCACTTGTATCTTTTGGAGGTTAATGAAGAATTATTATGAAAATTTCTGCGCCTTTGAGTTCTTGTGAGAGTTGAGAGTTCTTGGAGAAAATCCCTAGGAGAGGGAATCGCAACACCCACCAACCTTGGACGTGCGCGGGATCGTAGTTTCTTCTTCCTCCCCTTTCCTCTTTCCCCTCCCTTCCATAGAAGTCGCCGGTAACCTTCCCTCTTCCCTAGACCGTTGGCCCACTTCACCCACAACCGCCACCTCCCCTTAGCCCACCCGCCGGCCACTTTGGCCACCCAAGCCGCCGGCATCACCCCACCCCACGGACGGCCCTCCCTAATCCCGCCGCTCATCTCCCTCCACCCCCATACCGTCGGCCATATCATACCCAAATTCGAATTTCAAATTCCACTTGGCCATTATTCCTTTTCCTAAATTAGGTATTGTTAATTAGGAAAGTTTCTTAATGGAATTCAATTAAGTAATTGAATTTCAAATGCTTTCCCAATACTTAAATCTAAGATAGGAAATCATCCAAATTTAATTAAATCTGAGAATAGATTTCAGATTTGATTAAATCCATTATTTATTTCATTAGGGCCCACATATTAAACACAAAACACCCTCTCTCTTCTCTCCCTACATGGCCGGCCCCCTCACCCATGCTTTCCTCTCTCCTAATTAATTCAAATCTCCCATTAAAGCTCCTTTCTTCCCTCCCCCTTTGTCCGAAATTTGCTTCCAAAAACTCCCTTAATTCCTTGGCATTCCCCATTGCAGCCTTGGAATTCTAGCAAAGGAAAATCCACAAGTGCTGCTGCCAAATCCCTCCCGCTACTGTCCAACACCCTCCTACGACTGCTGCTAAGATTTTCTAAGCCATACAACTTGCTGTTCAACCGTTTGGAATGATCCCCAGCTGTTGTCCACTGATTCCAGATCAATATTGATGGCTGTCCCCATTCAGAAAATTGCCAAACTGCTATCCATAGGCAATTAAGAGTTGAGAGCCGCTGCCAGCTATCTTTCAAGCATCCAGACATTCGCATAGAAGCCTTATATTGCCTTATCCATTGGGTAAAGCTCTTCTTCCACTCTTCTACTTTCCTAGTTTATTTCTCGAATGTGGTTATATCTTGATTCATGAAGGTTATGCTAATCTTTTATCCGCAAAAACTTAAAGAATTAGAGAGTTGAGAGGGGGGATTCCCATAGCGCCTAATGTTCATTGTTAATCTAGGGATTTTGTTAAAAGCCTCTCCGTATGAAGTATTTTGAACTATTGATTATTTAAGATCTAAACTTGACGTGGGTAGCTTAGCCTAAATGGAAATCATCCCATTCTTGTTTCATTTCCTCGTTTAAATCGCTTAAAGTAATATTTAATATTGTTTCAACAAAGAAGCGTGCAAGCTCTTTAAACTTTCATTGTTGCATCACCTAGTCTTGCATCATCTGGTAACAGAGCATGGTTTGCTCTAGTTTTGCATGCTAGACGTCATCCTAGGAGTTGTTTTAATTAGTTTTCTACTTTGTTGCATGCATACCATCATTTAAATTGATTTAATCATATTTTATGTTTGCTGTCCACTACTTTCCTACACACTTTTAGAGGTGATTAGGCTTGTTTATCAATTGTTTAAGTGCTGTCCTTAACCTAGTCATCTCCCTAGTTGTCTAGGTTGCTTAACCCCTCTTTGTAGCTTGCTGTCCAAGTAATTTCTGCATCATTTAGTGACCTTTAGGGTGTCTTTCCATCACTTTAGTTTGCTGTCCTTGTTCTAGAGTCACCCCTTAGGACCTCCTAGTGTCTAGCAATGGACCCGGAACAACTTGGAAGGACATTAGACTTGTTGGTAGGTCAAATGAACAACATTAGCCAGCAACTCAAGGAGTATCAAGCTGACCTAGCCAAACTTCGTAGGGACACTACTGAGCGATTTGATACACTTGAGCGTACACGAGAGCATCCTATCCCCTACACCCCTTCTAGACCACCATCTCTGTATGGGGATGACACTTACCCGGATGAGAGGCAACACCGTGCCAATCATCGCGCCCCTCACTATGGACATGATCCCCGTCATGATCTCGATATACCACTTATGAAAAATATTAAAGTTGATGCCTCTACCTTTGATGGCACACTCGATCCCCAGCTCTTTCTGGACTGGGTCAAAGGTATGGACAGTTTCTTCAAGTGGTATAATATCTCTGAGGCAAGGAAGGTTAGTTTTGCGGAGATGAAACTCACGGGTAGGGCGAGTCAGTTTTGGTCAAACTTAGAGAGTCTTAGAGAGGCTAGGAACGATTACCCCATCACTGATTGGCCATCTATGAAACGTGAACTTAAGCAGAAGTACTTGCCCCCCTCGTACTTCCCTAGGTTATTGGATAGATGGAATAGGCTGACCCAGGAAAATAAACCAGTCAAAGAGTACATCGCCTCCTTCGATGATTACTTTATTCGATGCAAAGGGGAGACCTCTACCACCCCCGCGCAGATTTTGTCTATGTTTCGTACCGGGTTGCAAGAGGATCTTCGCAACTAGCTATTTGCACGGAACGTTACTACCCTGGAGAACGCCTACAGTTTAGTGCTAGATTTAGAGGAGACCCGTTCCCAGCACCCGAGCCGTTCTCATGAGTCTAGACCCTCTTACAGACCTTCCAGTAGTGTCACTCCTCACTCTACCACTGCACGACCCTCTCCGGGGAGTATGACCCGACCACCTTCGGGTCACCCAAACCCCCGACCTGATTTTAGAAACAAACCTCCCACCCCGGATACCCCTCGGCCCAGTCCCGGGACCAAGTGCTTTCGATGCCAGGGGTATGGGCATATCGTTTCTCAATGCTCCAGTCCCTACAAAGTCTCCATCATTGAGGAGATTACTGAGGAGGATCTTGAGCCCGAGGTTGATCAGGTCCATCAAGTAGAAGATGAAGGTGAATTCTTCGAGGAGAACGATGACACTGTTGTACTCCACTGCCTTCAGAAGTTGGACACTTCTCCCATCTGCGTGGTGAGATGTGCACTGTCCCACCCTGTTACCACCGATGACTCGCGTAGGACGTCGATCTTTCACACCTACACTAAAATTAAAGATAAAAATTGTAAAGTCATCATAGATAGTGGCAATTGCATCAATGCTGTTTCCTCCAGCATGGTGTCCAAACTGGGTCTTTCTGCCATTCCTCACCCCAATCCGTATAAGGTAGCATGGGTCAACTCCACTGCCTTGGAGGTGAAAGAATGAAGCATCATACCTATCTCCTTTGCCACTTAGAAGGAGAATGTGTGGTGCGATGTACTGATTATGGATGTTGGACAAATTCTGTTAGGTCGACCTTGGATTGTTGATAATAATGTCCACATCTATGAGCGCTCGAACACTTGCGTGTTTGAACATGCGGGCAAAAAGATTAAACTTTTGTCATCACAACCCCGGGTCAAGAAAGATCCCAAATCCCACCCCCTTAAGTCCAAAAAAGGACTGAACTTGGTCACCGCCAAAGTTCTGGACTTTGAGATTACTCGAGGCGCACCTCTATACGCATTAATAGGACGTGAGATTCCAACTGAATCTGATGATCCTATTCCTCAGGAAGTCCAACCCATCTTAGGGCAGTTTGCTGATGTCTTCCCTGTTGACCTCCCAGATCAGTTACCTCCACTTAGAGATATTCAGCATGCTATAGACTTAGTCCCTGGAGCCTCCCTCCCTAACCTGCCACACTATCGCATGAACCCCACGAAACATGCTGAACTTAAGAAGCAGGTAGACGAGTTACTGCAGCGAGGTTTCATTAAGGAAAGTCTTAGTCCCTGCGCGGTGCCCGCCCTTCTCACTCCTAAGAAGGACGGATCTTGGAGAATGTGTGTTGATAGTCGTGCTATCAACAAAATCACCGTCAAATATCGTTTCCCTATTCCGAGATTGGACGATATGCTCGACATGATGACGAGTACCACTCTCTTCTCAAAGATTGATCTCAAGAGCGGATACCATCAAATCCGGATCCGACCCGGTGATGAGTGGAAGACTGCTTTCAAGACCAAGGACGGTCTTTATGAATGGATGGTCATGCCTTTCGGGTTGAGTAACGCCCCGAGCACTTTCATGAGGATCATGACCGAGGATGTTACGCCCTTTTATGGGTAAGTTTGTCGTTGTCTACTTTGATGACATCTTTATCTATAGTCATTCTGTTAATCAACACTTGGACCATTTAAAGCAAGTCTGTACGGTCTTAAGGCAGGAACAACTTTATGCAAATCCTAAGAAATGTACCTTCCTTGTAGATCGCGTTGTCTTTCTGGGTTTTATCATTTCAGCCCGCAGGGTCTCTGCAGATCCCGAGAAGGTGAGGGCCATTGTAGAATGGCCAGTTCCCAAGAATATCCGGGAAGTCCGCAGCTTCCACGGACTAGCCACCTTTTATAGGAGATTTATCCGTAATTTCAGCACTATTGTATCTCCTATCACTGACTATCTTAAGAAAGGTGATTTCCACTGGACCCCAACCGCCACCAGAGCCTTTTATGAGATTAAGAAAAGAATGGTGGAGGCCCCAGTGATGTGACTTCCAGATTTCTCCAAAGTCTTCGTCGAAGTTACCTGCGACGCTTCGGGGGTCGGAATTGGAGGAGTCCTCTCCCAGGAAGGTCACCCTGTAGCCTATTTTAGTGAGAAACTGAATGACATTCGGCAGCGATATTCCACATATGACAAAGAGTTTTACGCTGTGATCCAATCTCTTCGCTATTGACGACACTACTTGCTCCCGCAAGAGTTCATCATCTTCTCGGATCACGAAGCTTTGCATTATATCTACTCCCAAAAGAAGTTGAATGCATGCCACGGTCGATGGGTAGAGTTCCTTCAGGAGTACACGTATACCCTTAGGCATAAGACAGGAGTTGAGAATAAAGCTGCTGATGCTCTCAGTCGTCGCATGATAACTACCACTGAGATGAGAGTTGAAGTTGTGGGTTTTGACCAAATAAAGAGGGACTATTTGGACTGCCCCGACTTCAAGGAGACCTACTCTCTCTTGTCCACAGGCAGCACGCGCCTTGTGGATGATTTCCTTCTGGAGGATGGTTATCTTTTTAAAGCTCAAAAGCTTTGCATCCCTAGCACCTCCCTTAGGGATTTTCTTGTCTGGGAACTCCACGCCGGAGGCCTCGCTGGGCATTTCGGACAAGATAAAACGATAGAAGCCGTGGAGTATCGTTTCTTTTGGCCCAATTTGAAGAGATGTCGGTCGGATGGTCAGTATGTGTCACACCTGCCAACTGGCCAAACAACGCAAGCAAAACACTAGTCTGTACACTCCTTTGCCTGTCCCCAGTTGCGCAAAGCATAGATTTTATTTTAAGCATGCCCAAGACTTTTCGTAGGAATGACGCCATCTATGTCGTAGTCGATCGCTTTTTTAAAATGGCCCACTTCCTACCCTGTTCTAAGACATCTGACGCCTCCCACATTGCTAAATTGTATTTTAATGAGATCGTTAGGTTGCATGGTTTGCCTAGACTATTGTTTGTGATAGAGATGTCAAGTTCACCAGTTATTTTTGGAAAACCCTTTGGATGAAAATGAGCACCAAGTTACAATTCTCCACTGCTTTTCATCCTCAAACCGATGGTCAGACTGAAGTGGTCAATAGAAGTTTAGGTAATTTGTTAAGAACTCTAGTAGGGGAGCATATTAAGGATTGGGACTCTAAGCTACCTACTGCCGAATTTGCCTACAACAACTCTGTAAACCGCACCATTGGTCTAAGCCCTGCTGAAATTATTTATGTGTACAAACCTAGACAACCATTAGATCTTATACCCATGTGTTCCAAGTATAGGGTTTTCGAGTCTGCATCCTCATTTGCATCGCATTTGCATGAACTACATAAAGACATTGCACGCCGAATTGAACAAAGCAATATTAATTATAAACTTCATGCTGATTTAAAACAAAGATTTAAAGCTTTTGAGGTTGGTGATTCAGTGATGGTGCAGATTTGTCCGGAATGGTTCCCACAAGGGATGGTTAAGAAGTTGCAGGCTAAAAGTGCGGGTCCCTTTAAAATAATCAAGAAAATCAATGACAATGCATACGTAGTGGATTTACCTACGGATTTAAACATTAATTCCTCTTTTAACATAGAAGATTTAGTAGCCTATGAGGGTCCAGAGTTTAACCCACCAAATCCACTCCAAATTGAGCCTTGTGTGACCCCACCTTATGAGAACCCAAGCCTACCTCCACTCCCAAATGTTTCCAAAATACCTATAGCGGAGAAGGTTGACATGATTCTAAATGATGATATTATTTCTACAAAAGAGGGTAGACGAATAAGATATTTGATTAGGTGGAGAGGCAAGCCCGATTCAGAGGACACCTGGTTGGAGCGCGAGGAGCTACAACAGATTGATCCAGATGCATTAGAGATCTACGAGAGCACCCGCGATGCGTACTTGACGGAGTCGATCTCTTTTCCACCCCGGGAGAGTGATAAGGACATCCGACCTTGAAAGGTCTATCAGAGACATGGCCGTCGGTCTACGGCCACGTTCGTGCCGCTTTACTTTTAAATTTTCATTGGTATTATTGTATTAGTTTTATGTTTTATGAGTTTTGTTATTTTCTTCCGTTTATACCCTTGCTTAAGGGGTTTTGTCGTATGTGTGCCCTAGGGGCTAATAGGTCTTTTGTTTTCATTCTTTATGTAAGGCTATATATAAGCCACTTGTATCTTTTGGAGGTTAATAAAGAATTATTATGAAAATTTCTGCGCCTTTGAGTCCTTCTGAGAGTTGAGAGTTCTTGGAGAAAATCCCTAGGAGAGGGAATCGCAACACCCACCAACCTTGGACATGCCAGGGTTCGTAGTTTCTTCTTCCTCCCCTTTCCTCTTTCCCCTCCCTTCCCTAGAAGTCGCCGACAACCTTCCCTCTTTCCCTAGACCGTCGGCCCCCCTCACCCACAACCGCCACCTCCCCTTAGCCCACCAGCCGGCCACTTTTGGCCACCCAAGCCGCTGGCATCACCCCACCCCACGGCCGGCCCTCCCTAATCCCGCCGACCATCTCCCTCCACCCCCATACCGCCGGCCACATCATACCCAAATTCGAATTTCAAATTCCACTTGGCCATTAGTCCTTTTCCTAAATTAGGTATTGTTAATTAGGAAAGTTTCTTAATGTAATTCAATTAATTAATTGAATTTCAAATGCTTTCCCAATACTTAAATCTAAGATAGGAAACCTTCCAAATTTAATTAAATCTGAGAATAGATTTCAGATTTGATTAAATCCATTATTTATTTCATTGGGGCCCACATATTAAACACAAAACACCCTCTCTCTTCTCTCCCTACACGGCCTTCCCCCACACCCATGCTTTCCTCTCTCCTAATTAATACAAATCTCCCATTAAAGCTCCTTTCTTCCCTCCCCCGTTGTCCGAAATTTGCTTCCAAAAACTGCTGCCTTAATTCCTGGGCGTTCCCCCTTGCAGCCCTGGAATTCTAGCAAAGGAAAATCCACAAGTGCTGCTGCCAGATCCCTCCCGCTACTGTCCAACACCCTCCTACGACTGCTGCTCAGATTTTCTAAGCCATACAACTTGCTGTTCAACCATTTGGAATGATCCCCAGCTGCTGTCCACTGATTCCAGATCAATATTGATGACTGTCCCCATTCAGAAAATTGCCAAACTGTTGTCCATAGGCAATTAAGAGTTGAGAGCCGCTGCCAGCTATCTTTCAAGCATCCAGACATTCGCATAGGAGCCTTATATTGCCTTATCCATTGGGTAAAGCTCTTCTTCCACTGTTCTACTTTCCTAATTTATTTCTCGAATGTGGTTATATTTTGATTCATGAAGGTTATGCTAATCTTTTCTCTACACCAACTTAAAGAATTAGAGAGTTGAGTGGGAGGATTCCCATAGCGCCTAATGTTCATTGTTAATCTAGGGATTTTGTTGAAAGCCTCTCCGTATGAAGTGTTTTGAACTATTGATTATTTAAGATCTAAACTTGACGTGTGTAGCTTAGCCTAAACGGAAATCACCCCATTCTTGTTTCATTTCCTCGTTTAAATCGCTTAAAGTAATATTTAATATTGTTTCAACAAAGAAGCGTGCAAGCTCTTTAAACTTTCATTGTTGCATCGTCTAGTCCTGCATCATGTATACTCTTCCATAATTGAAATGTAAAACATCCATTTCTATCCGACACAATAGCCTTAAAAATTACATGCAATCTAATAATTTCTTTCACAAATAACTTGGTCAATTTCTCCACTGAATCAGTATGATGAATAGGTAAAAAATGTGCTGACTTTGTGAGTCTATCAATCATAACCCATACACAATCATGCCCCTGCCTTGATTTAGAAAATCCTGTAACAAAATTCATGACTATTTCTTCCCACTTGCATTATGAAATTGGTAAAGATTATAACATATCACTAGGTTTCTGATGCTCAGCTTTAACAACTTGACATTTTTCACATTTAGCCATATATTCAGCCACATCTCTTTTCATTCCTAGCTACCAAAAATAAAGTCTTTAAATCTTGATACATCTTCGTGCTTCCTTGATGGATTGAATGACCTGAATTATGAGCTTTATATAGAATTTCCTGAATCAAAGCTGATTCTTTAGGTATCCATAAATGTCTATTGCTCATGATTCTTCCCTGATCATCTACAGTAAGATCCTTTCTTTTTCCTAATAGTAACTGCTCAATAAGTTTCTGATACTCAGTATTAGTCTTCTGAGCTTCAGTGATTCTTTCTTCTAAAAAAAGATAAACTATCATCTGATTAAGGCCAACTGAATCTTGATCTCTCTGCATTCTGACTTCCAATTGTAAGGCTTCAATATCTTTAATTAACCCTTCTTCCATAGTCAATATACAATTCAACTGTGCTTTAGACTTTATGCTTAATGCAACAGCTACTAAATTAGCCTTGCTCGAATAGTACTGGATATCAAGATCATAATCTTTTTTCAATTCTAACCATCTTCTCTATCTCAGATTTAATTCCTTCTGAGTGAAAATATATTTTAATTTTTTATGATCTGTAAATATTTCACATCTCACACCATACAAGCATTGTCTCAAAATTTTTAATGCAAACACCATTGCATTCAATTCTAGATCATGAGTTGGATAATTCTTTTCATGAGGTTTTAACTGTCTGGAAGCAGAGGCAATTATCTTTTTATTTTGCAATAAAGTTATGATCAGTGTTGGCAATTTCCTCTAGATTTGAGGTATTTCAGTTGTCACATTAATTTTTTGAAGAGGATACTTATTTTTAATAGTCACATTATTTAATTCTCTATAATCAATACAGAGTCGCATTGAACCATCATTCTTCTTGACAAATAATACTGGTGCACTCCAAGAAGATGCACTGGTCTGATAAAACATTTTTCAATTAATTCTGCCAGCTGACTTTTTATTTCTTGCAATTCCTTAATTGCCATTCTGTAAGGTGTTTTTACAATTAGATTTATTCCCGGTTGAAGATTTATTAAAAATTCTACCTCTTTTTTGGAGGTAATTCATTCAATTCCATTCCTTAAAGAAAACATCTACAAATTCATTCACTATAAAAATAAAATTTATATCATTACTTCTTTGTTTAGTTACTTCTAACTTTGCTAAGAAAATTAATTCACCCACTCTTAAACTTTTATACACCTGACTAGAAGCAATCAATGAAGAAATTACTTCTCTTTCACATTGAAAATAAAATACCTCTTCCCCAGGAAAATCAAATCTGACATTTTTCTTCCAACATTCAATGGTGGCAAAATATTTGACCAACCAATTCATTCCCAAAATTACTTCAAACTCCATCAATGAAAGTACTATCAAGTTTGCTTGAAACTTTTTACCATCTATCATAAAATTAACTGAACATAATGTGCTGACATTTAAATAATTACTCGCAGGTAATCAAATACTCAACCTAGGAGTAAAATAATATGTTTTACATGTAATCGCTCATAAAATATCTCAGATATAAATGAATGAGACGCACCAGAATAAAAAAGCACTCTAGCAGGTAAATCTGAGATATTTAAAGTACCTGTCACCACCTCAGAAGATTCATTGGCCTCTTGAGAAGTTAAGGCAAATACACGAGCTAGTGCTGATCTGACTGCTTCACCTAAGACTTCTTTTATCTTCAAAGCAGGTTGATTGAATTGTGGCCTGACACCTCTGTACTGATCTATCCTCTGAATACCTTTATATTCACTACGTCCTTGAGCATTCTTCGGACAGTTTCTCTTAATATGTTCTGATTCTCCACACAGATAATATTTTCCTAAGTTCATCAGACATTTTCCTATATGAGACTTTCCACAATTTGCACAAATTGGTATTACAGGTAACCTTATAGACTGTTGTTGTTGACTCTGATGGAATTTCTGCCTTTTTGATGATCCACCCCTGTGATCACTTTGTCTCTTTCTACCATCATTATCCCATTTTTGTTTAACTACCTCCATAGTATGCTCTAGTAATCTAGTACTTTCTACTAATTCAACAAATTATGTTATACGAAGAGGAATTAAAGGCTGTCGTAATGAATCACTTAGACCCTTCAAAAATTTATAACATTTTTTATGAGTACTGATAAGTTGTAGAGCATACCTTGACAAAGATGTAAATCCTGCTTCATACTGAATAATAGTCTTTGCTCCTTGCTTTAGGTTTATAAAGCTTTCTTGCATTGCCTGTCTTGCTGATGGAGGAACATATTATTCTCTGAAAACCTGCTCCAATTCTTCCCAGGTAATTTGATCCTTTGCTCTACCTTTGAATTTTTTCAGTTGTGTCCCCTCGACCACCTTTCTGCTTCACCTTCTAACATAAAAATTGCCAGGGACACACGTCGGTTCTCAGGACATCTCATTCCATTAAAAATTTTCTCAATCTTAATAATTCATTCTTCAGCACTTTTGGCATCCACTCCTTTAAACAATGGAGGTTTTAAACTCTGGAATAACTTTAAATGCTTATCTACTTCTGCTCCTGCAGAATCACATGTCTCAGCATTTGCACTACTACCAGGAGTGGTAGGAGTGACTGGTGTAACAATAGGTGAAACACTAGGTGCTGCAGATCCCACTATAGATGGCGTCCTTTCTATCATCTGCATCACCATACTCATTATTTGCATTTACATTAAATTTTCTGACATTACATTAGCAGCATCAGATCTTACAGGTGCATGATCTACTCTAGGTGCACTACCGCCTACTGGTGCCACATTTTCAAGACCCTCAGATATTCTATCAGGCTGAGATGACTGACCATCAGTCCTTCAGGTATTCTTTCAGCCATTATATCTACAATGTATTACATCAAATATTATGCATTTATATAATCACGTATGCATTTCAATAATCATGTACACTTAATTACATGATACTTTTATATGCTTATACTTACATACAAGCGGGATTGAAGTTAGACTTATTACTAACTTAGAAACACTACTCTTCTAGGCTCTGTAATGATTTCATCATATCCAATCTTATTCTCTTAGATAACTCACTTTGCTTATGCTTCCATAATTAAATCCTCAGAGCCTTAAATCTTTGCTCTGATACCACTTTTGTAATACCCCATATCAGTATTGTAGAGTGTCACACACATAAACATAATATTTTCATCATTTAACATAAATATTTTTCATCATTTAAATATTTATATAAAACATCCAACAATATTACTTTTCTACATAAACGGAAGCATCTAAGAAATCCAATTACATCAAATAAATACTTACAGAGCCACTAATATAATCCCAAAATATTACACCACTGAACTGTCCACAGACCTTAGCTGTAGACTTAAAACAGAGCTCAATACTAGCATATAAAATAAAATAACTTACAACTTAGCCTACATCGACCTTTTCCTTTCTTTTTCCTATAACAACAACCAGTATGAAAAGAACTGATGAGTTATGCTCAATAAGTTTTGCAAATTAAATAGCAGTTAAATTGCATGATTAAATTTACAATATTAAAATCATAAATTAAACAACTTGACATTATTTATAAAACAATATAAAATCACATTTGGCATTCATTTTTACTCCTTTGAAATCTATATTGAATATCAATATTAGTATTTTAAAGATTTGGCTAAACTTTCATCAGCATGTTCAATGAAGCCCAGGTAAACTTGACATTATCGTCATTGAACAACAAGGAGGTTCATTTTTTTCTCATTAGAGATTCCTTTTGCCCCACCTGCCATGCATGTATCATGTATTTGGGGTTCTTTTTGCCCCACTTACGATGCAATTTCAAACATGAGGACCCATTTACCCCACCTGCATTAGTAAATTGTACATTATTTTATAGCCAAACTTTACTAATTTAGTATTCAGTGGAATTCATATATTCATAATTCATACATGCTTATTATGGTTGTAGACATTCTATAATTTTTATGACTATATATATATTGCATAAAGAGAATTTATATGCAATATCTTAAGAATTAAACTTATTTTCAAAATCTTATCAACTAAGAAAAGATTTAAACAATCATATAACATCTTAATTTAAATCATTTAAATCTATATCATTCCAATTCACAAGTGGTTGATCAAACATGAATACTTTTTACTTAAAAATTTGTTTTACATTCTTCCTTGAAGATTTGTCTCCTTAATTCCTCCACCATACACTCTTCTTCGATTGTAAGTAACCTTCAATTATTTCTTTTACATTTCATACATTTCACAATCTATTGCTTAATTAATTTTTTCATAACATTAACTTATACTATTTACCTTAAAACCTCCCTTCTATATATATACGAATAATCCTATAATACGATTATATTATCTTTAGAAACTTTACTGAATTTAGGTAATATAAAAAATAACGATAAACATCATAATTCTTACCTCATTCTTTCTTCTACTACTTATTCTTCTTATTCTTCTTTCACTATTTATTAAATTAATTTGCACACTTACATCAAACTATAATTCATCGCACAATCCCAAATTAATCACATCCAAATCCTTGTGACAGTTTTCAAATAATTTCCATTCAGCTATATTGCTAATACCTGTTAAGACCTTCAAAGCCGAACTCTTTGCACTAAGCCGATTCTCCCTTAAATGCTCTGTGCTGGAATTTCCCCAACAATTCACTGTGCCGCCTCTTACAACAAGAATTTCTGCATTCACAATGCCGCCTCATGCTACAGGAATTTATGTGAATTCCTCTATAGTCCCGTTGTCTGCACTGTGTCGAACACTCCACAGTAACTGCTTGCATGAATTCCAATCAAAAGTACGGACAGAGTAGACCCCACTCAATAACTGCTCTTGTACAAACCTCCTACGAAAGCATATATTCAAGTTTTAATATGGATTGATCCAATTTAATTTACTTAACACTTCAGTAATAGTAAATGCTACTATTTACTTATTTCTTTTTAGTATTAGTAATTACTATTAATACAAACTTAAAAGTAAATTAACATTAAACTTAAATGAGTTTTAAGATATCTTTAATTAATAAAAAATTTCCTACCTGTAATTTCGGGTTTTACAAAGCGGATGATAGGAGGAATGATGATGAACCCGATCAAGATCTCATGATTCCGTCGTCCCGGGTCATCATGGTCCCTAATCTACTTAGTCAAATAAGGTATTCGACCCAACCTAACCGAATGATCATTATGGGCAGCAATGAGCTGCTTCGTACAAGAGTACCTTGTAGAATTAGGGTGAAGGCTTGTATAAGGAGAGATTTGAGTCCATCTTAGCTAACAAAGGGCTTTCTACCCAACCGAATATACCCTATTGATCCATTACTCAATGATTTAGAGTAATTGGAGAACATGCAAGCTTTAGCCATGACTATAATTTAGTAGGGCAATTTGGCGATAAAATCACTCGGTCAGAGGGTCTCGATCATAACCGTTAATCTATAGTGTTATTTGATGGCGAAACTACCGATTAAAGAACATGTGTCTTGTCTTTACTGGTAGGAGATGATTTGAGAATGAATCCTAATGATATTCTCGACTAGACATTCGCACTTTATGAGCTAAGATGATTTTCAAATTTATCCACCTCAACAAACTGTTGTGGATGGTGGATGAATTTTAGCTTTAAGTTAATCATTTCATCTTGAATATCTTAAATTTTAGTGATTTTTGAGTTTTGAACTTTTTAAAATCATAGCTCATTTTATCATTAATTTTGAGATTTAGGGGCATTTAATAAATAAAGAGTACTCTGGTTGAGATTTTCTATCAACATGATCATCATTGAGGATTTATGAGTATTGTCATTTTATTACTCGAACCTAGTCAACTCTGTTTGCTTGCCAAAAAGGATCAAGTTCAGCTCTTAATTTTTGGAGTTATCATAGAAATATCGAAACCAAGAAAATGTATTTTAATATATTGATTCTCTTCATAAAATGCCTTAAAGGCCTAATATGACTATTAAAAATTAAATACTTCGGTTAATTTAATGACCATTGATTCCGAAAGTTTATATTTTGATGATAATTTTCCTTGTAAGAGGCCTTGAAGGCCTAATATGGACGTATAAAATGAAATACTTTGATCGACACTATGACTGTGTATTTGTTCGTTCGTTCAAGTCGTGTCAACTCTGATTCATTCAAAGAGTATCGAACTTGATCTTAAGTTCACATTTGACCCGCACAGTATTCTCAAGCAAGGGTTTAAAAGCGTAATGCACTTGTCGGAGCATATGCGGATCATTTAAATTTCATTTTAAATAATGTGCCTGCCATTTTGTGCACTTGCATAATGTATGTTTGCACGCTTTTAAAATGATATATTTAAAATTCACTATTATTTTTTATTCGTGCAGCACCTCAAATGTCGCGTATATTATGTCATGCTCGTCGGGTCCCATGCAGATGTTACATATTTTATTTTTAAATAGAATGTGCACATTTCAACAATCTTAGAATCTATTTTTCAGTTTTTTAACCCGCATAGCATTCTGGGACATCACGCTTGTGCTCATAGTGCTCATCAAAGCCCATGCGAGTAATTTAAATTTCATTCTAAATAATATGTGTGCCATTTTGTATACTTATACGATATTTTCGCATGCTTCAAAACTCATTCAATATTTCTTTAGTCTGCACAGTATCCTTAGACATCACGTGTATGCATCACGTTCGTCGGGGCTTGTGCAGTTGTTACATATTTTATTTTTAAATAGGATGTGCGCATTTCAACAGTGTTAGAATCTATTTATCAGTTTTATAACGTGCACAACAGTCTCGGACGTAACACTTGTGTTCATAGTGCTCGTCAGAGCCCATGTGAGATGCGTGCTTTTCAGTGCATTTTGCATAATGTATTCATATATCAAATAGTGTATATACTTGTCACATTATTAGACAATAGTCACAATACTATGTATTATATGGTTGCGTAGCGACTTAATGTATTTACACAACGTATAATATGTTTGCATATTGGTATAATGCATTACTACAATGTATAATGCTTTTATATGATGAATTATGTGTGTTGCATAACACATTTTGCACATTCCATGGTGTATACATGCGACACAATAAGTGTGTATGACGTATATGCATGTTCACATACACATTTGCACGTGTATTTATATATTTGCATGCTTGCATATACATTTTCATGTTTATATGTGTACCTGTGTATTTGCATATGCATTTGTATGTTGTTTAGCATGTGTGTGAAATATACTTATATTTCTATAATACACTCGACAATGCACTCGCACATTTTGCTCGGTGCATTTGTGTGACGCACCTCCATGAATCTCAATGCACCGCATAATGGCCTGATTATTGACGTATGTACAAAGTGGCTTGCCTGATCAATGGTATTTGTGCATGTTACTTGGTGTGCTCGCATAATTGACGATATACATACATGCCACTTGATGTATTTATATAATGTGTTTGTATGCACATTACATAATAGGGGGTTTATAGGCGACACCCTCTCAGTGATTTGGCGTATCACACACACTTTAATGAAGGATCGTACAACAGGTGACACATAACAATGTGTTATTTTATTTTTTCAAAGACATTCACAAGTCACGTACAAGTCTCCTGACTATAACAGCTGGCATGTACACAACCTAAGACAACTGTGCACCCGTAACTTGCAATATAATTAATGCATTTAGTTCGTTATGAGGCATTTAATTGAGATAATTATCAAATATATGATGGAGACATCCCACGTGGAGATTATTACTGTAAATGAATTTTGTAGGAACGTAAATAATTTTTACTTTTATCCCTCCCCCCCCCCCCCCCCTTTTAAGGATAATTACTACTCGTATTTAGATATATTTACGATCGTATTTTACTCGCTTATGAATACTCAAGGAATCCAAAGCATGAGTCTCAGAATGACATCTTCACAAATTTTAAACATGGATCATAGGCTAGTAGGCCCCGCAAATGTACATTCCTACCAGTTTACTATAAGTTTTATTCTGATATGTTATGATTTTTGTTAATTTTTATTTTTAGTATTTGAGACCTAGGATGTCATGCATTTTTTTTATTGACTTAGGAGTTTGGATAGATTTTAGTTTTTTTAAATTTGATCTAAGTCATTCATTTTGATATAAATTTCGGCAACACCCTAACGTCGTCCCCGCGTAAGGGCCCCGCATCGGGTGTGTTAAGCCTTCCGACCTACTAATATAACAAGTCACAGTAAGTGTTAAGTTGCACCGCGGCCGAATTTTTTATTCCCCGCCTGCCAATAAAGGCAGTCACCAATCTTTAAATACCTACTTATAAAGCATAGCATTTTCTCGACTGTGAAGAAAAGCGATCACGAGTACTTAATTTTTCAAATATACGAATTTTCACGCTCACTAATAAAAGCAAACACAGGTATTATTTCATGCATATGAGTTCTCCGCTCGCTAATAAAAACAATCATAGATACTTATTTCATGCATACGAATTTTTTCACTCGCTAATAAAAACCGTCACGAGTACTTATTTCATGTATACGAATTTCCCCGCTCACCAATAAAAGGGGTCACGGGTACTTATTTCATGCATAGCAAATTATAAATAGTTAGTGTCAGGGTTTATACTTAGATGCGCAGCGTAGGTGGCGACAGCTAAATGACGACGACGAGGCGTGTAAGACCTGTGATGCACAAATATTATTCAATATTGGGAAATAGCCAAGAGTTGGATTGGACATTACATGCAAGTGATGTGCCATAACTTATATTGAGAAATGAACTAGATCACCTCAAGTACCATGCCACAACTTAACCTAGTTGTGGTGAAATGTGGGGACAAGCTAACAAAATGTAAAATTAAGAATTGCATCATGGAATTTGAGGATTTTAAATAATGTGCGAGAAATAGAAAGCGCAACAATTAACAACAAAAAATTCACATATTTATGAGAATTAAATGAAATATGGAAAAATTCTATTATAGATGTTATAAGAAATGCTATATTGGGTATATTACCCATAGGAATGGAGAAGGAATGCAACGGTAGAGAAATGAAGATATATTTTTATGGTGAACAGGGCTGGTAAAAGTATAATTGCCATTGACTTATCATGGAGGATATTCTGAAGCAATTAGTGCTTATAGTCCTCAGCTTTGATCAAAAGAAAGTTTAAAAAATCAATTTATGGAAGAAATAAATCGATTACCATTGAATATTCCTTTAAAGAAAAAAAGGAAAACTATGGGTAGAATATTATGGATTCATAGATTTTCTACAAGAATTTATTATGAAATGATTCATGATGGGATTGGACGGCCATGGAATAGGAGATGGAAATTTGTTGGGAAAAGTTAAACGTGGTTTTTCATTAGCATATGGGGGAGCAGGTGTGAGTTAACTAAGCAAATAGGATTGTTTCCAGTTGTGATGCTGCAACTTAAAACAGCAAACATACCTTGTTGACCATCAAAAAACATTTTACTCACCTAATCCACCAATGCATATGAGAGAGGTTAGAAGAGAATGAAATTAGAAAGCTTGTGGTAAGTTAGGCAACTTAGGACATAGAAGATTTGAAGAGAGACCAGCACTCCTAAGTAAATAAAACAAAGAGATGAAGGTTAAGCAAGATGATTTTTCAAGTTAGAACTTCAAAATTTAGAGGGTCCATAGGGTCAAAAATGGTCCTTCAAAAAATATCTAACTATTTCACATTTTCAATCCATGACAGATAAAAATTTCAAACTAAGAAATCTTGAGTTATGTTTCTATGTTGTAGGACCATGTAAAAAATACCTGAAGTTTTAAGAAACACAAAGAACTTTACTTGAGTTTCTTTAAAAAAGGAAAATTTTGATCCATATAAGCAATGGATTATTCACAAATTATAATCAATTTTTGTAGACATTAATTTTATTTCCCAACTATTCAGGTCAGCTGAATGGATTATTCACGAATAATGTTGAAGAACTTAAGATTTTTTTAAATAATATCATCCTAAGTACAAGGATTCAAAGAAGATTACAGTAATATACCATATAGAACTAATAAGCATCAATAAACCATCAAAAAAAGATGAAACTTGAAAGTAGCTCAACAGTAACAAGCATACAAGAAATTTTTCACAAAACAAATGTTTCCAGGCAAATCAAAAGTAGAACTTTACCCTCGCCATAGAAAATGATGGAAACCTAGAAAATGCTTTTGAAAGAACATCATCATTAACTTCATTGCCAAGATCTCCACAAAATAACCGGAAATCATCTGCAAAATGAGCAAGCACGCATGAGAAAGTTATAAAAAAATATATAAAATAAGCAACATATTTGCGTGAATGTCTGTATATTAAAGTAAAGTTAAGAATATGTAACATACAAACATGTAAAAATAAAAGAAGCTTCAAGAGAATTTTACAAACTTAAAATTCTTGAACTAATGGATCTTATGCATGGAATAAACATTGGAATTCGACAACCATAAGAAGAAGAGCAGTTTAACATATACTGATTAATATGGGTTTAGAGTAAAATATGTTGCATGCCATTTTTGTACAAGAATCAAGTTTTCAAAGTACTATTATTGATGCCTACTAACATCTCTGTGCGGAAGCAAGAACCATAACTACTGCCAGTTCCCATTAACCAAATCTAACGCAATAGATCAGCCAATAAATCCACTACTCCATCTTCCTATCCAAGAAAACTACTCAAGTAAGAAAAGAGAAGTCATTCTTCCTACAAGGCGCTTATTTTTAACAAAAATTTTTAAATAATTCATGTGGACTTCCCACACAAGTTGAAATGCCTCACTATTTTCCTTATCCAACAATTAAAGTTGGCTTTATAAATCCTCCTCCATTCATTCCCGTTGAGTTTTATGGGAAGAAGTGTTGACTACATTTTGTACTACTTTTTTTTCGCAATATTTCCAACTATATTACATTTATTTTACCCCCTTTCGCTGTCTAATCATTCAACATATTCACTTGTTGTCATATTGGTGCTTCATCCGACATACTCTATTCAACATGCCCAAATCATAGTTGCTACTTATATTATGCGTCCAATATAATCATTTATTACTTTGTCATTGATTTAATTGCACACCCATCTTAGCATTCCTATCCCTATCACACTAAACTTTGTTATAAGTGACTTTATTTCCTTACACTCATTCACATCTAAACTCCTCAGAAATTTTAGAATTTACTTACAAGTCTCCATGCTCTTAAGACACCTAAGCAAATTAAACAAATAATGTCCACATTAATACCTTGGTGTTTCTCTATAACACAACAACACTTAAAACTATACTACAAAAATCCCATTTACAACATTTATATCGTGTATGTTAGTGTTTCAAAAGGATGTTTACTAAGACACTTTAATTTCAGCAAGCACCTAAAACATTTTAAGCACTTCAAGAAAACATGTTAGTTTATTTCCTATTTGTAGTTTGTGAAACATAGAACACTCTTTATATTATCTTGATCCTATACAGCAGAAGGGAACACCTATTGATAATGCCTGTGATAGGTTCAAAAACTTTTGCTATCATTTCTTCAAGGTCTTTTAGTGAAACATAGCACAGGATCTGTCATTTAGAATTGATGTTCAAGGAATCATATTCATCTTTGATGAAAAAATCATTCCCCAAATAGACTTTTTCATTAATTTAATATTTTTAATCTTAGATACAACAACAACATCAAGCCTTTATCCCACTATGGGGGGTCGGCTACATGAATCATTTTTCTCCATTGTGTCCTATTAAGAGTTATATTCTCATTTAAATATAATAAAGAAATGTCATTTCTAATATTTTCTAAGTCTTTTTAGGTCGACCTCTACCTTTTCTTAACATAAGTCAAATCTAATACATCTAATTTCCTAACCGGGTCATCGGACGGCCGTCGTTTTATGTGACCAAACCATCTAAGACGACTCTCTCTAATCTTATCTTCCACTAGAGCTACACCAACCTTTTCACGTATATGCACATTTCGTATCCTAAGTACAGCCACTCTTCCACCTAAGCATCCGCATCTCTGCTGTGCACTTAAACTTATATTATGCTTCTCTTTTAATGGCCAACATTCTGCACCATAAAGCATTGTAGGTCTAACGACTATCTTATAGAATTTTTCATCGTACTTGTGGAGAGCTTGAATCCATAATATTTACATTGAAAGTGGCTCAAAATGTGAGCCGAATATTGCTTTGATGTTATGTGTTTGTACCATGACATATAAGCCATTCTCATCAAGTTAATTGATGCAAGCAACTTTTTATGCATCTTAATCAGTCAAGATTGATTGAGATTAAATCAAATTGAATTCTATGTTCAGATATAAGATGCGGATATGTCTGGTTCTTCACTATTTTACCAAGGTGATCATTATAATGTCTAGAAGTAAATATTCTTCTAAATTCTAACTTCAGTTATGGCCAAAATTTCATAGTTTGTCTATAATTACAACTCATTCTTTCCTTCAGATTTTTCTTGAGAGAATCTGAATTACTAATCTTCATCAAGGTCATTAAATATATAAAGGGATATTTTTGCGCAGTGAGATAATTCAGATGGTTAATTTGTTAAACTTACTACCCATTCAAAACTTGTCACACCCTTATCTTTAGCTTTAGATGCCCTTGAATCAACACGTAATGCTATTTAAACTTCATAAATAAGTTATTTTTATTGTTTATCTAATGATGATTATGATTATGATTATGTTCATTGTTTGTCTAATGGATGTTCTTGATCATATTGTTTTCATTTCAATCTCCATAATTATTGTGTGCTTTGTCCCATGATATATATAAGTTGGATGAACCACTCTCCAAGATCAAGTAGACCACATAAGAAAGTAGTGGAAAAACGTTTCTAGACTTTGCATTGCTCGTAAAAGTGGTGCAGATCGATCTTATGTCATTGTAAAGATTGTGCAAATGGTATTTGTTAAACAAAATTATTATAGCGCATCTTTTATGGAGAGAATTCAAAATGGAAAACTTTAAAACGCCATCTCATGGAGAAATTTCATCTAGTATTACGCATGAATCCCATTCAATTCATACAAAAGGATCATGATAACATCCATGGCTTATTGAAGAATGCATTTCAGTTGCCAAAATGATAATAATATAGGTGAGAGTGGCACAAATGGGACTGAAATGGAAATACCAAATTCTTAAGTAGAAGCATTCCCGTGAGTGATTTACAAAGAGAGTTATTTCCTTTTTCAAAGCTTGAATTTCTCGTTCTAGTGCTTCAACTCAAGGCACATGGCAATTTCAATTATAAATTGAAAAAAGGATCAAAATGGTCCATCAACTCTTTATGAGTGACTAAATGGTTCCCAACTCTTCCGAGAGACCAATTTGTTCCCTCGACTCCTTAAAACGGGACCTATTTGGTCTTCCCGTTACTTTTAATGGGATTTTTGGATCTATCAAACACACCACAGAGGTATAATTGGAAAAATAATTGCAGAACCTTTTCATTATACGCACAGCAGTGAATCGTTCGAACCCTCCAATAGCATCGAAACCCCAGCCACATGCGACTCCCACAATCTCGCAGCACAACGAGCGTCAACAGCAACTTCGTCCCGCAGCGCACGTCGAATGCAATTCGGCCCCAACATCCCGCGCACTCATCAACTTCCACTCCCGCAGCCCTAGCGAGCGTCCAAAGCCCTAGCGAGCCATCAATCGAGCACTAAGCATCGATCGCGTCAAACACCAAAGAGCTTCATTCAATCGGGATCGTCTATTGCGCACTTCCGTTAACTTCTCAGGTGCAGCACATAGTCGTTTCGAAGGTATTTTATGGCTTTGCTACTGGGTTTTGATGCTTTATTAGGATTGTTTCAGGCAGAAATGATTAAAAATCGTGAAATTAAATAGTTGATTTTGATTATTTCTTTTCACCACAAAAATTTTGCCATGGTTTCGCCGTTGTTCATCGCACCGACTCGTCCACTACTCTAGAGCTAAGAGCATCCTTGAATTTGAGCCATAAAGCATATGTTTAATAAAATTTTTTGAAATTAAAATTAGAATTACTAATATTTTTTTACTAAAGAAATGTTTAATAACTTTTTTTTAAATTACTATTACGTGAAAAATATATTTAATAATAATTTAATTAAAAAATAACCAAAATACCCTTGATTTAACAACATTAACCCCAAAAATTGAATGCTATGACCAAAAAAGGTCCATTTTTTAAGGAATTGAGGGACTAAATTGATCCCTCAGAAGAGTTGGGGATAATTTTTGTTCCTCAAAAAGAGTTGAGGGACTATTTTGGTTCCTCACAAAGAGTTGAGGGATCATTTTGATCCTTTTCTCATTATAAATTGTTTGCCATATTAATTGATTTATTAAGAAAAACAACTAAGGGCATCCAACTTTCAAAATCTTACTATGAGTCTAAGAAGTTAACTGAAAATTGGGGCCTTGGATACAAAAGTATGATGCATACTGCAATGACTACACTTTATATTAAGGCCTAAATGAAAATAAGATGTAATGTATGTCAAGAGTCGAGGTTATTTACTCAAGAAAATAATACCTTAAAGATTTCAGGCAAAAGGAAACTAAAAAAATTGCAATTAAAATAATGTGGCACTTTCTCCTAAAATCAAGATTATAAAGATTATTTATGTCATCAAAGACTACAGTAATATAGATTGGCATGCATGAAAATCATATCCAGGGTGGTTGCATGAGACATTCTACCAGCTCTCTAACTTGGAAAATTTTAGATTGCCAGACCAAAATTGTTTCAAAAGATCCTCATATTATTCATTTAGGATTAGCATAAGATGGATTTAGTCTCTGTAGAACAATGATTACTATTTAAAATACCTGGCTTGTGCTGTTGATGTCATACAAATTACCACAAGACATCCGATAAAGCCATCATTTATTATGCTTTCTTTTTTCATACTTTGGCCAAATCAACCACAACATGACATTGATGTTTATCTGAAACTTTTGACAGCAGTGTTAGGAAAATCATGGGTTATTGGCAAACCAACTTATGATGCTTTCGCTAAGGAGAAATTATAGTTGCTTTTCCTGCATGATTCATCATTTATTCATAAGCAATATTCAAATCTCCATATTTTCTTAGGTTAACACCAACAAAGCCTACTAAAGTCTAGTAATAACATTAGCCATCCAACCATAAAATCTTCAAGCAAAATTCCTATTTGCAAGCCAATTCATCTTAGCAAAATGATCAACAACAAAGTACCTCTCCAAAATCATTGCATCACTAAAACCCATCAAGTTTTTATTTAAGTCAAGAACCACAAGACATTTGTATCACAAGGCATTTGTATTCCTTAAAAACTCGAGACATTTGGGACTTTAAGGGGATTGAATTTAGAGAGCTTCTACACTAGCCTATTTCCCCATTCATAATTACTGCTCTCACTACCATCCAATCAACAATGAAGGATGCAATGGCCAAGGAATGCCAAATGGAGGCGTCACTACTCCATCTTCACTTCATGGCTGCTTATTTGTCAGGCAAGATTCACCCTAACATTATTCGTTTTGGTCATTTAGTGCTTGTAACGCCAATTGATTACTAGAATTTTGAAGGAAAATATTACCTCAAGCTTGTATCTTCACATGTATGCAAGGATCAATATTAATTTGCAAAAATCAGACATTGTTTTAGAATAAGTAATAACATATTTAGCTTTGGTCCATCTATCTTTAATATCTCAATTAAGATATTCATTTTAGTCAATTTTTGGTTCATTTATCTTAACTGTTTCCAAGTAAGTTAGGACACAAATCGTAATCTATCTCAAAATCACAAAGTTCTGGAGTTCCACAAAGGCTGTAATCCAATAAATAAGTTCAGTCTCCTACTTGGCATCAACTATTTTAGCTTCTCCAATTATGAATTTTAGCGTGAACTACAAAGAATATTCGCTTATAGAGCGTTGTGGAGCATCATCAGCTCATGGGTTGATGAACGTTTCTATTTGAACAAATGGGGATGTAACTTTTGGGTAGTTGGTCTTGGTAAAACATAAGTTGCCTTTATTCAGATTTTTATGTTCTGCATAAGATTTCATCTTAAACAAGCTTTCAAGATTCTTTCCATAATATAATATTTTCCTAATTTCCTTCCAGCTCAGCCTCCCTCTTTCCCTTGTACTCTAAAATTGTTACTTTCTTTCAATGACTCCCATATTTTATTAGTTTCAGTTTATTTAAGTTATTTGTTTGAATTGAGCATTGATCACTCTCACTTGATCCATTATTAGCTCATTTTTCCATTTGCTATTGATTTCTGCTCTGACTATGCAAGGACGATTCTGTTACAAGCACCTTTGTGCTGTCTTAACTCTCCCTGCTTGTTCATGTGCCTCTACTTTATTACTATATTTTTTAAAGTTAGCTTGAATCGACCTAAATGGTCTTCTTTGTAACAATATTATAAGATAAGTATTTACAGAAGTTACTATAGTTTGCTGAAATCAACTGAAGGACTTCTCACTCAACCTCCTTTATTTTAATTTATGTGAACAGAATCGCCATCCCAACCATTAGAGGGAGTTCAGATTCACATAAAATTGCAAAAAAAAAAAAAGTACAAAATTTTAAAACTTTAGAGATTGTCGTCAGGTTTTCTATTGCAAAAGCATATATCACTTGTATGTGAAAATTATTCTTAAATATTTGCTATCAATTCTATTAAATATACTATCATAATTCTTTTTTTGCATGTTGTGCGAGATAGAATGAGAGAATTTTACCAAATAGGGAAAAAAAGTCATTTCGTTTAAAGGATTATCACTTCTGGTTTTTTTTTTTCAAACCATCATGAGAATTGTAATCATTAGTATCATGATGTAATATTGACTTTGTCTTTTTTGATATACTATGAGATTCCATTTTATGTCATGTTTTGTCATTATTTTAATCAATTACCATATTTTTTATTGGTTTATTTATTTTAAATTTCACGAGAATTGTACTCATAAGTATCATGATGTAATTTTAATTCTGCATTTTGATGAACTACGATATGCCATTTTATGACATGTTTTATATTTATTTCAATCAATTAATATAATTTGATTTCAAAATTGTGATTTGAAGTACTTTGGAAGTGATGTATTTTCATATTATATTGATTTTAATTTGCAAAACTATACCTAATCATTGAAATATCAGTTAAGCGCTGTTATTATGGAGTTAATTTGAAAGCTAAGAAAAAAAAAACTTAATAAATATTAATGATAAATATTCTTATGCTATCTATGATGGATTGCTGTTAAAGATGATTGATTTTGAAGTCATTTAAACCCATGATATAATAATTTCTAAATGATTCAAATATAAAGTATCTTAAAAAAATAGTGAAACAACATCTAAGTTTTGCTATAGGTTTGTGACACGTAAATTTGTAGCAAGAAAAACTTTTTTAGGACAATCTTTTTCTCTATAATATAAATATATGAAGTTAAATGGAAACTATTTTATATTGTTTGATATTATTTACATGTAGCATTAGATGTTGATCACATCACTTCTAAGTGTTGTCATTATTACATTTTTTGGGGGGATATTAAATACGCAGTTTTGATCATATTACAACACCTACCTAAATGATTGCAAACATCAGTTGTGTCGCTATAGGTTTTTTAAAAGCACATTTATGTGCTTACAGATTAATTTTGTAGTATTATCAAAGTAGTAATAAATATAAAATATTAATTCCAATAAAATCTCAGCAAACAATCGTAGCTAAACAATTTAAAACCCTCATCTTCTAAAACTTTCCCTCATTATTCCAGTTATCCACCTCCTATGAAAAAAAATGTCACAAATATCAACATTAAATCCATAAACAGCATATACTAAAATACCTTGCATAAAATATCATTTATAAGCATCTATATAATCAATCCACAATGATCTAGACACAAACATTGATATAAATATAATTACTCAAAAAAATTACTTTTGCATACCAGTCATTGCTCCAAACTTGATAACTTAAAATACGGTATGAGACCAATTAATGATAAGCAAGCACGAGGCTATTTACAACTTAGAAATAAACAAGCATCAGGCAAATTATAGATAAAGGATAGTTCAAATTCAGTTATAGATCAAATTTCATGCAAGAAACCAAAGAGTACTTACTTTAAAGAATGCCAAAGGCCAAACTCAAAACAGATGACCTCCGTCCTAGAAACAAGGTATATATGTTGAGTAGAGCTCTTTGGTTGTCATAGCTCTACAAAAATCTTGATAACTTTCAGCAAAATTTGCCTTACCTTATTTCTCCTAAAACCCCATTCAGTCAAGTCTCATGGTATATGATATTGCTTTTCAAGATTCAATAAAAATTATATGAAGTCCATTAATTGATTCTATTTTCCAGTTAATATCTTGGCTCAAAAATAGCAAAATGTAATAGAGTTTTAGACAAAAATATTTTTTTTAACAATCCAACACATTTGTAATTTTTCTAATCCTATATTCCAGTACCCCTCCATAGCTTCAGAAATAGCTAGTATTCATAAAATTTATTAATCAACTAAATATCATAATTTCATATGAAGTCTTTTAAATGTTTCAAAACTTGAAAATAGCCATTGGATATGCATAAGTCATAACAAACATAATATAACAAATTGAAAAATAAAAAAGGTAAATTACAAATTAAACACTTTTAGATTCAATAAATCAACACAGAAAAATATGCAGGGAATAGGTGCTAGTAGACCAAAATGAAGGAATGATCTGATATCCTTAAGATGAAGGAAGAAAAGGAAGTTACCCAATTTAGATGGCAATTTCATAAGACAAGAGAATGGGTAAATAAAGTGTATTGAGAGGAATGCATTAATTTGTTTGACCAATAAAAGAAAAAAATTAGACTATTTTCATGTCTAACTTTACAGCTTGGTTTATAATGCACTCTATAGGTGTTTATACAAGGGGTTGAAAAACAAGAACTAGTGAGGTTGTTTGATTCAATGATATTTGTTACATTATGTCATATTTCTAGCAGATGGAAGTAGTTTGTTTCAATTAACATTTTTAAAAAATATTATATAAATGTAATTTAAGCCCTGCTTTTATGACATTAATTGCCAAGGACTTGACCAGCTCTGTGTATATCTTGA